>CM060904.1:263093048-264343048 GCA_030737815.1 Allium fistulosum | reverse complement strand
GGCAAAAAGTTGTAGATTCAAACTGCTTTTTGTTTCAAAGTTATTCAAATTCAATCGTATTGATTTTTAACTATTATTTTGGTTTTGTTTTTGGGTTGTAACACAAGATCTATAACTTGGATCTCGCTCTCCACTCTCAAGTCATTCCGTGTAGTCGTGCCTTCGTAGTGTCAGTATTGTGGGCTTTGGTGGCTATCTCCAGCTTTTAACAAGTGAGTTATTCTCACTAGACAATCTATACCTATATAACTGATAAACCGACACCACTTGAATCTGTAAATGTATTTCATCCTGTTATAACTGCTATATTATGATCATATGATGCTTAAACCTGTTATTTGCACCTCTTATATCACATGTTACTTTTATATTATACTATTATGTTATTTATATCAGTTACCACCACTGCAAGTTCCCTGTATTATGGTTTGGCAGCCACCACTTCAACATCACTGTCCTTATCAGCCTCTTCAAGACGAAGAGCGATATCAATGAGTTGGTCGAAAGAAACTTCTAATTTGAGAAGTAATGGCTTCTTGAGATTTTTGTTTAAGCCATAAATGAACCTTTGGTTCTTCTTCAATGGGGTGTTGATGTATTCAACCCCATATTTAGACAGTGACTCGAAGGATGCGACATAATCTGTCATAGAGGATTCACCTTGAACAAGGTCTATAAAACGATGAGCCAATGTCACCTTCTCTGCTTCTGGTACGAATTTTAATTCGAAGCGTTTTTGGAATTGCTCTCAGGTGAGATCCGCTTCATTAATCTCAGAAATAAGAAGTTCGTACCAATCCAATGCTCTCTCTTGGAGCATACTGGAGGCCACCTGAACACGGTGAAGATCGATAAGATTCATGCGAGAAAAGATTCGATCGCATGTTTATAACCAAGCCTGGACCTCGATAATAGTTTCGGAACCTTTGAATGGATTCCCACCCAAGTTGGTAAAATCATTGCACAAGCGTGCAAATCAAGACTTAGGATGAGTAGGTTCCTGATTAGGATCAGCTGCCTGAGCATTCTTTACTAAATCAAGAAGCTGTTGAGCAGTCATAAAAACTCCATCTTGGGGAGTGACAGTAGATGGTCTGGCTCTAGGACGGCCTGGTCTAGACATTCTCTCCTTTAAGAAAGAGAGAAGAAGAAAAGTTATTCTCCAAATAAATATCAAGCAAATCTTGATAGATAAAACAAGGATACATAGAAGGAAATAGGATAAATTGGTACGAAGACTCGAATAAAATCCTAAGGCACGACTCCTAAGTTGGACTTAGGACGATGATCCTTGTTAAGTTATTCTACATTGTTCCGAAGTTTGGCTCTGATACCAAGCTGTTATGCCCCACCTCTATACCCACGATAGCCAAGAACACTACGGTGTAATGCTGTCAACTAGCACGGAGAATAAGGCTGTTGAGGAGCGACCATCCATGTAACTTCTTTGAGCGAGCATCGATATGTCAGATAGTATAGCATGCATTTCATTTAAGGAGGAAACCCGACATACCGATACAAACTCAAAGCTATCACACGGTGGCTATATATAATCTTCGGAAACAAACATAGAAGTAAACATAACACAATCAGTCATAGACATCCATATCACAAAGGCGGAAAAAGATATGAATATATATAGATAACACACGAAAGTGTACATCAGAGTAGTGGTCAGAAAGATCCACGATAATACAAAAGAATAGCATCACGTGCTATACAAAAGATTAAGTATACAACATAGAGTCTATATCTCAAATGTGTACATCCAAAAACTACTAATCTAAGTAGTTAGCCAAAAGTCAGAATAATCCAGAGGAGAAGTCAAGCAGAAGCACCTGTAACATCTCGGTCTGACCCGAGTATTATTTATAAGAAAATAATAAACGAATCAGTCTAGCTATAAATATCAGATGGTATAAAATAAAAGGCATGGCATGAACATGTAATAACCATAGTGGCATACTACTATAAGTATGTAATTGAAAATCAACAAGAGATTAATTAATATCACAAGAATCTTCTCAAAGATAAAATAGGGTATCATACCCTAAACTTGTATTCATAACAAGTCAATGACACATGAATTCACCAATGCACAAAAATTGATAAAACATATCAATGAAAATCACGAAAATTGGTGAAGCACAAAATTCCAGAAATCAACACACGAAATCCAAAAATCACGTAAAAAGGGGGAGGCCTATCACAAGAACGGGAGCATGAAAACTCACCAACACGTGTAACACAAGAACAAGAAGCTATCTCATGGAAGCTATCCATTAAATTCTGACACACGAACGGCCCGAAGACCATGGGGCGCTACCCCACATATGTGATGGTGAAACATCACACAAACGGGGTTTAGTCTCCCTCGTAGACAAAGAGACATCGCACAATTGCTAGTCTAAATCACAAAAATGATCATCAAGAAGTGTCAATCACACCAAGCTAGTAAATATATGAGTTTAGCTTCATGTCCCATAACCACTTGCTTAACTTAAATATTTACGAACAAGCTGTGAATCTTCACTAGAAAATTGTCACAAGAGATTCAATCGAACCAGTCCAAGAATTAACCGACGAAGTAAACGCAAGCATTTCATACCACCTATTATGCTAAGCCATTTAATTAGATTTCTCATTCGAGTGATGTAAAGGCTTGTGTATACTAATAGATTGGAAAACGGTTTAGGAAAAAGAGCTTTGCAATAAAATGGAGTTGAAATCGTTTTGATGAAAGAGTTTCGATATTTACTACTAGTATTGAAACCTTTATACTTTCAAAGTGACAAGTCACAAAAATGATTGTTGAAACAAATCGAATCACAAAATTCACATTCGAAGTCGTAAATAAAATCGAAAGAAATCAATTCCAAAGCATCCAAGTATAAATGTCCATACGACCTAACAAGGCCGAGCTAAAGAGCAATGGAACGACCTAAAGTGAAATAGGTCGAACGAATTAAGGATAACATGCCGAGCGACCTAAGTGTGCGCGACCTAAGGAGTAATAAAGTCTAACAACCTAAAGAATATAGGGTCAAGTGACCTAAAAGGGTAGAGGGCTAGGCACACGACCTAGTGTAGAACGCTCCTTGCCGAGCGACCTAAGGGGATGAAGTCGAGCGACCTAAAGGAAGTAGGTCCAACGACCTAAAGAGTTCGCGACCTAAGGGATACGACCCAAGTGGCGTACGACCTAAAATCAGAGGCCGAGCGACCTAGTGGTTGCGACCTAAGGGGTACGTGACCTAAGGGGTACACGACCTAAGTGGTACGCGACCTAAGTGGTACGCGACCTAAGTGGTACGCGACCTAAGGGGAAACGACCTAAGCACGCGAGCGACTTACATACTCGAACGACCTAGGGGTTCGAACGACCTAAAAGCAGATACGAGATAGAGCATAGTGCAAACGACCTATAGTCGAGCGACCTAAGGCAATGCCGACCTAAAAGCGAACGAGCTAAATGCACAGAGGCACCTTTTCCAAGCCCGAACGACCTAAGCCCAGTAATTTTGCCAAAAATGCTACAAATCAGAGTTTTTCGCCAATCCAATCCAAACCAAATGCAAATACATGTGCACAAGTGATAGGGAATCATTCCCAACAGTCCAATGACAGTTATAGGCAAGATGTGAGATTAAAAATCTCACCTTTTCATGAAATTGTTGATGGAGAAGCTTAAAAGCAATGAAAGGAGCTTGAATCCAATGTCTTCTTCTTGAATTTGGAGTTGAATGATGGATTGCAAATGAATTTGGGCTTGGAGTTTTAATTTCCCATTTCCTCCTCCATTTTTGATGAAGCTTCTATGTTTAGGAAATGAAGAATGAAGTTGTGAAGAGAAGGAGGGGGTTGGGCTGAGTTAGTAAGTGCAGTCCAAACCAAAGCCCTAAGTGAAAAAGTGGCGAAAATTCCACTTTCTCCAAACATATCGAAGTTTACACTCAAAAAGATCGCAAACGTCATTTTGAACTAAATGGGAGTGGTCTCGAGTCCTAATTTGACCGTATGCAAAAAGTAGCTTTTCAGACCAAAATCCGATTAACGATAAAATATTTAAATATAAAATCGATAAATATGCGGGTTGTTATAGACTCCTCTCCTTAAAGAAATTGCGTCCTCACAATATATAAGATGGAAATAAAAAGTAACAACTATAAAAGCATATTAACACAAAAGAAATTTGAAATAAGAAGTTTGCCTCAAAGAGCATGAGAAAGTAAGTCCGGATGTGTTCGCTCGATGAATTCTCTAGTTTCCCAAGAGCAATCCTTAGGATTTGAGGACCATTGAACTTTTACAAGCAGAACATCTTTATTTCGGAGTCGTTTAACCTCCGAAGCAATAATTCGAATAGGATGCTGCTCATAAGTTAAATTAGGTGAAACTTCAATCTCTTCCACAACACCGGGCTCAAGAATAGAATCGGAATCCCGAAGGCACTTTCGTAATTGAGAAACGTGAAACACGTCATGCATGGCAGAAAACTGAGCCGGTAATGAAAGGCGATAAGCCATGGAACCAATACGTTAAGTGATAGGAAATGGCCCAATATATCGAGGCGCTAACTTTCCCGATCGACTGAAGCGTACAACACCCTTCATTGGTGAAACACGAATAAATACAAGATCTTCAACAGAAAATTCTAATTTCCTTCTTCGATTATCGGCATAGGACTTTTGTCTACTCTGAGCTTCTTTCATCCTATGACGAATAAGTTCAATCTTTTCTGTGGAATCCCGAATAAAATCTGGACCTAAGACCAGTTTCTCACCGGCCTCAAGCCAACAAGAAGGAGATTGGCATGGCCTACCATAGAGTGCCTCGAAAGGTGCCATACCAATACTAGATTGGAAGCTGTTATTATAGGAAAATTCAACAAGTGAAATATGATCTTCCCAACTTCCACCAAAGTCAAGAACACAAGCACGAAGAAGATCTTCAAGTGTTTGATTCACACGCTCGGTTTGTCCATCGGACAGGGGGTGATAAGCGGTGCTAAAATTAAGCTTCGTTCCCAAAGCTTTTTGAAGACTCTTCAAGAATCCACTAGTAAACAATGGATCACGATCACTAACAATGGACGAAGGAACTCCATGCAGTTTAACAATTTCTTTGATAAAAAGTTTGGCCAAAAGAGGAACGGTTCTGTTCGACCGAACAGGAATAAAATGGGCAGATTTAGTAAGTCTGTCAACGATCACCCATAAACTATTATGGCCCGAACGAGAACGGGGAAGGCCACCAATAAAATCCATGGAAATTTGATCCCACTTCCAAACTGGAATTTCCAATGGTTGCAATAACCCACCCGGCCTTTGATGTTCAGCCTTAACAAGTTGGCAAGTCATGCAACACTTAACAAAGTTAGCGATATCAGATTTCATTCCCTCCTAGTAATAAAGTCGCTTCATATCCGCGTACATTTTACTACTACCGGGATGAATGGAATATTTGGAAGGATGAGAATCTTCTAGAATATCTTTACGAAGATCACTAATATTTGGTACGATAGGTCTACCAAATTTTCGAACGCCGCCATGAGAATCAATATCAAAGTCTTTCAAACTTTCAATATCAATTTTATCCTTAACATTTTGGCCAAGCAGAGCCAATTCAGGATCTAGCTTTTGAGCTTCAAGAATGCGGTCTAAAAGAGAAGGACGAGCCTCAAGGCTACATAAAACAAGAGATGAACATAAATCGGAGACACGATCTCGAATTTCACAAGTGGATAAAACCTCGAGATCCTTCCATTCAGATATCATCATAGAAACAAACCGCTTGTTGCTTGCGACTAAGTGCATCGGCAACACGATTTCCCTTTTCCGGGAGTATAAAGGATATCAAGATCATAAGAGGCAAGGAACTCGAGCCAACGCTGTTCACGCAAATTAAGTTCCTTTTGAGAAAATAAATATTTCAAAGACTTATGATCCGTATAAAGTATAAATTTCTCTCCCAAAAGATAGTGTCACCAAATTCGAAGGGCGAAAACGATAGCCGCGAGTTCTAAATCATGTGTGGCATATCTAGTCTCACCGGCTTCAATTGCCTAGAAGCGTAAGCAATAACACGTTCTTTTTTCATAAGAACGGCACCTAAACCAACGCGACTAACATCGGTATAGACAACAAAATCTTGATTCCCTTCGGGGATAACAAGAATGGAAGCATCAAAAAGGAGTTCTTTTAATTTCTGAAAAGAAGTTTCACATTTGTCCGACCAAATGTATTTAACACCTTTCTTCATTAAGCCAGTAAGAGGCACAGCAATCTTAGAAAAGTCTTTTATAAAACGGCGGTAATAACCTGCCAATCCGAGAAAGCTACGGATTTCAGTCACGCTCTTCGGTCTCTTCCAATTTTGAATCGCTTCAATCTTTGAAGGATCCACAAATATTCCGGATTCGGAAATAATATGATCGAGAAACTTCATACTAGATTGCCAAAAGTGGCATTTAGAAAATTTTGCCTTTAATTGATTGTTCCTAAGAGTTTCCAATACAATTCGAAGATGCTCTTCATGTTCCTCCTCGGTTTTAGAATACACAAGAATATCATCAATAAAGATGAGAACAAACCGATCGAGAAAATCTTTGAAAACTCAATTCATAAGGTCAACGAAATAAGCCGGAGCATTCGTTAAACCAAATGGCATAACTAGCCATTCATAAGATCCATAACGAGTACGGAATGAAGTCAAAGGAATACTATCCTCTGCAATACGAAGCTGATGAAAACCGGTAGCCAAGTCCAATTGTGAAAAGACTCTAGCACCACTAAGTTGATCGAATAGATCATCAATCCAAGGCAAAGGATATTTATTCTTAATAGTTAGATCATTAAGCTTGCAGTAGTCGACGCAAAGCCTAAGTGTTCCATCAGACTTATTTACGAAAATAGCTGAAGCTCCCCAAGGCGAGGAACTAGAGCGAATAAGTTGCTTCATCTCCAACTCGGATAGTTGTTTGCGCATCTCTTCATTCTCCTTATTGGACATGCGATAAGGAGGACGGGTGATAGGTTGAGCTCCAGGTATAAGATTAATTTTGAACTTAATTGCTCGCTTAGGTGGTAATCCTAAGTCGGGCTCGAATATGTCGTAAAATTCACGAACAACGTGAATAAGAGAAATGACATCCTCCTCATCATCATTGTCATCATCACGAGGATTTAAAGAATATAAAGATGCAACCAAAGAGGAATCCGAATCTTTAAGAATAATAGAAATCTGCTTAACAGATAGTGGATGTCGTAGATAAATAGTCCGCTCAGGACATAGGATATGAGCTTCATAACGATTAAGCCAATCCATACCCAAAATCATACCAAAGCCTAAATAACGCATGACATGCAAATCGGCTAGGAAAGAAAAATCACACAAAATAATCTCCACATCTTTACAAAGCAAACTAAGAGTTGCGGATCCACCAACCGGATTCGCAATTCTTAGAGAAGTCATTAAAGCAACAACACTTAAAGAAAGAGTGTCTACAAGTTCCTTTGATATAAAAGATTGGGATGCACCCGTATCAAAGAGAACTCTAATAGGTTGATCATGAAATATAATTATGCCATCAAGGACAGAATGAGACATACCTTGACCGCGAGATGTATTGCCAGGGGCTTGAGCAACGTTTAACTTTCCCTCCTTGCTATGAAGCTTATGGCATAGATGCATAAAATGATCTGGGCTCTTACAATAGCGACAAGAGCGGGGCTTTGAACACTTGTTCGCAAATGGCCCTTAGCACCACAGTTGAAGCATTTCCCATCACTAGGGGAAAGTGTCTTTGCAGCAGGAGTTGCTTATTTACCCTTTTTGTTGGGATAAGGACCTTTGAACTTATTAGGCCTTTTCTTGTTGTTGAAGTTTGGTTTGGCAGCCACCACTTCAACATCACTGTCCTTATCAGCCTCTTCAAGACGAAGAGCGATATCAATGAGTTGGTCGAAAGAAACTTCTAATTTGAGAAGTAATGGCTTCTTGAGATTTTTGTTTAAGCCATAAACGAACCTTTGGTTCTTCTTCAATGGGGTGTTGATGTATTCAACCCCATATTTAGATAGTGACTGGAAGGATGCGACATAATCTGTCACAGAGGATTCACCTTGAACAAGGTCTATAAAACGACGAGCCAATGTCACCTTCTCTGCTTTTGGTACGAATTTTAATTCGAAGCATTCCCGGAATTGCTCCCAAGTGAGATCCGCTTCATTAATCTTAGAAATAAGAAGTTCGTACCAATCCAATGCTCTCTCTTGGAGCACTGGAGGCCACCTGAACATGGTGAAGATCGATAAGATTCATGCGAGAAAAGATTGGATCGCATGTTCTTAACCAAGCCTGGACCTCGATAATAGTTTCGGAACCTTTGAATGGTTTCCCACCCAAGTTGGTAAAATCATTGCACAAGCATGCAAATCCAGACTTAGGATGAGTAGGTTCCTGATTAGGACCAGCTGCCTGAGCATTCTTTACTAAATCAAGAAGCTGTTGAGCAGTCATAAAAACTCCATCCTGGGGAGTGACAGTAGATGGTCCGGTTCTAGGACGGCCTGGTCTAGACATTCTCTCCTTTAAGAAAGAGAGAAGAAGAAAAGTTATTCTCCAAATAAATATCAAGCAAATCTTGATAGATAAAACAAGGATACGTAGAAGGAAATAGGATAAATTGGTACGAAGACTCGAATTAAATCCTAAGGCACGACTCCTAAGTTGGACTTAGGATGATGATCCTTGTTAAGTTATTCTACATTGTTCCGAAGTTTGGCTCTGATACCAAGCTGTTACGCCCCACCTCTATACCCACGCTAGCCAAGAACACTACGGTGTAATGCTGTCAACTAGCACGGAGAATAAGGCTGTTGAGGAGCGACCATCCATGTAACTTCTTTGAGCGAGCACCGATATGTCAGATAGTATAGCATGCATTTCATTTAAGGAGGAAACCCGACATACCGATACAAACTCAAAGCTATCACACGGTGGCTATATATAATCTTCGAAAACAAACATAGAAGTAAACATAACACAATCAGTCACAGACATCCATATCACAAAGGCGGAAAAAGATATGAATATATATAGATAACACACGAAAGTGTACATCAGAGTAGTGGTCAGAAAGATCCACGATAATACAAAAGAATAGCATCACGTGCTATACAAAAGAATAAGTATACAACATAGAGTCTATATCTCAAATGTGTACATCCAAAAACTACTAATCTAAGTAGTTGGACAAAAGTCAGAATAATCCAGAGGAGAAGTCAAGCAGAAGCACCTGTAACATCTCGGTCTGACCTGAGTATTATTTATAAGAAAATTATAAACGGATCAGTCTAGCTATAAAAATTAGATGGTATGGTATAAAATAAAAGGCATGGCATGAACATGTAATAACCATAGTGGCATACTACTATAAGTATGTAATTGAAAATCAACAAGAGATTAATCAATATCACAAGAATCTACTCAAAGATAAAATAGGGTATCATACCCTAAACTTGTATTCATAACAAGTCAATGACACACGAATTCACCAATACACAAAAATTGATAAAACATATCAATGAAAATCACGAAAATTGATGAAGCACAAAATTCCAGAAATCACGTAAAAAGGGGGGAGGCCTATCACAAGAACGGGAGCCTGAAAACTCACCAAGACATGTAACACAAGAACGAGAAGCTATCTCATGGAAGCTATCCATTAAATTTTGACACACGAACGGCCCAAAGACCATGGGGCGCTACCCCACATATGTGATGGTGAAACATCACACAAACGGGGTTTAGTCTCCCTCGTAGACAAAGAGACATCGCACAATTGCTAGTCTAAATCACAAAAATGATCATCATGATCATCAAGAAGTGACAATCACACTAAGCTAGTAAATATATGAGTTTAGCTTCACGTCCCATAACCACTTGCTTAACTTAAATATTTACGAACAAGCTGTGAATCTTCACTAGAAAATTGTCACAAGAGATTCAATCGAACAAGTCCAAGAATTAACCGACGAAGTAAACGCAAGCGTTTCATACCACCTGTTTTGCTAAGCCGTTTAATTAGATTTCTCATCGGAGTGAAGTAAAGGCTTGTATATACTAATAGATTGGAAAACTGTTTAGGAAAAAGAGCTTTGTAATAAAATAGAGTTGAAATCGTTTTGATATTTACTACTAGTATTGAAACCTTTATACTTTCAAAGTGACAATTCACAAAAACGATTGTTGAAACAAATCGAATCACAAAATTCACATTCGAAATCGTGAATAAAATCGAAAGAAATCAATTCCAAAGCATCCAAGTATAAATGTCCATACGACCTAACAAGGCCGAGCTAAAGAGCAATGGAATGACCTAAAGTGAAATAGGTCGAACGAATTAAGGATAACATGCCGAGCGACTTAAGTGTGCGCGACCTATTTTGGTGACATGGCCGAGCGAAGCGACCTAAGGAGTAATAAAGTCTAACGACCTAAAGGATATAGGGTCAAGTGACCTAAAAGAGTAGAGGGCTAGGCACATGACCTAGTGTAGAACGCTCCTTGCCGAGCGACCTAAGGGGATGAAGTCGAGCGACCTAAAGGAAGTAGGTCCAACGACCTAAAGAGTTCGCGACCTAAGGGATACGACCCAAGTGGCGTACGACCTAAAATCAGAGGCCGAGCGACCTAGTGGTTGCGACCTAAGGGGTACGCGACCTAAGGGGTATGCGACCTAAGTGGTACACGACCTAAGTGGTACGCGACCTAAGTGGTACGCGACCTAAGTGGTACGCGACCTAAGGGGAAACGACATAAGCACGCGAGCGACTTACATACTCGAACGACCTAGGGGTTCGAACGACCTAAAAGCAGATACGAGATAGAGCATAGTGCAAACGACCTATAGTCGAGCGACCTAAGGCAATGCCGACCTAAAAGCGAACGAGCTAAATGCACAGAGGCGCCTTTTCCAAGCACGAACGACCTAAGCCCAGTAATTTTTCCAAAAACGCTACAAATCGGAGTTTTTCGCCAATCCAATCCAAACCAAATGCAAATACATGTGCACAAGTGATAGGGAATCATTCCCAACATTCCAATGACAGTTATAGGCAAGATGTGAGATTAATAATCTCACCTTTTCACGAAATTGTTGATGGAGAAGCTTAAAAGCAATGAAAGGAGCTTGAATCCAATGTCTTCCTCTTGAATTTGGAGTTGAATGATGGATTGCAAATGAATTTGGGCTTGGAATTTTAATTTCCCATTTCCTCCTCCATTTTTGATGAAGCTTCTATGTTTAGGAAATGAAGAATGAAGTTGTGAAGAGAAGGAGGGGGTTGGGCTGAGTTAGTAAGTGCAGTCCAAACCAAAGCCCTAAGTGAAAAAGTGGCGAAAATTCCACTTTCTCCAAACATATCAAAGTTTACACTCAAAAAGATCACAAACGTCATTTTGAACTCAATGGGAGTGGTCTCGAGTCCTAATTTGACCGTATGCAAAAAGTAGCTTTTCGGACCAAAATCCGATTAACGATAAAATATTTAAATATAAAATCGATAAATATGCGGGTTGTTACAATATGATTTGAAAGTATTTTCCGAAGATGAAATGTTTCAAATGATTTTAATGAGCTTCAAATGATTTCGAAGAAATTTCAAAAGAAGTTAAGAAAATAGAAGTCTAGAACCCACTTATGTCACTGGAAAATAATTTCGGTGATGAATGCATGCATCATCGACATTGATTTTCGAGTTTCAGAGTGGGGGAGAGGCCACTTCAGTAGCTTTGTTATGTGGGTGATTTGTGAAACTAATTTTGATTTCAAATTTAGAAGTGTGATGTGATATTTAAAAGATATATGTATATATATTTGAACAATTTGAAATTAGCCGGTGTTCAGTCCTTGAGTTTTGGATTTGATTTGATATAACCCTATTTTTGGAATTGATTTACTGATTTAATTATCGATTTCCAACTCTTGAATTTGAAAATGATTTCTTCAACTATTTTGAAGGTTCGAGCACTTCCAAATCAAGGTTAACTTTTCAAAGCTAAGAAATTTTGAAAAGTATAAAGTATATAAGTTTGGTATGTATGTTAAAGTATGTAGTAATATGATTTAAATAAGATAAAACTGTTTTGTTAAGTAAATGAATAAGGCTATATTGAATTTTTCTAATATGAAATTTAGATTTGAAATGTTTTGAAAAGAATTTGGTCTTCAAAATATTTTGAATAAAATTTAGTTTAAATGTTTAACTTAGTAACATCTTTATGAAACTATATATTTAAAAAGTTGGAATAGATACATAAGTTGTACGTATGCTATTTTATTCGCATAATTAAATTGATCCAAGTTTGAGTACACAAGTTCGAGGTGAATTACACCATTTCGTGTTAGGATTTTTCATTTGATTCTTGATGGCGAATATTTGATATGGATTTTGGGCTTGATTCTAGAATTCTCTATCATAGTATATGGCTATGCAAGGAGATTGATGGTTTCTAGTCTAGAAACCATATCGAAATCCGCATTAGGGAAGTCGAATGGACAATACTAGTTCGAAAGCGAACTGGTGTGACCGAGCGAGCGATCGAATGTGATTTTGCGAAATGATGACATATGTACATCTTATATTCTAATATCATTGATATACTTGACGCTGAAATTGGAAGTTGTTGGGTTGGATATCTTTGTAATTTAATTGAAAATATTCTTTTATGCAAAACTACTATCAATTTAAAACCATTTTTTAAAACCATTTTTTCCTTTTATTCTTCTTAAACAAACTATTTTATTCTATTTTACATACAAAACTATTTTATTTAAAACCATTTTCAAAAAAAATAACTATTTTATATACAAAACTATTTTTTTTTCAAAACTATTTTATATGCACACTATTTTACAAACTATTTTATATACAAAACTATTCTAAATTAAAAATCTTTTATAAAGTAAAGATGTTCAATCCCATATGACTCTTCATGCAGTGAAATTGATTTTTGAAAAATTTTGATCCTTATATAAGATGGACTTTATGTAAATATAAGATGATGTTGAAAACCATTGATGATGGAAATAAATTGTTTGACTTAAATTATATTGATTTGGAAATTTGGATTTATTTTTCTAAATTTATTATTTTGGAAACTTTGGAACTGAAGATATTTGATTTGGGAGGACAATTTGGTGAAAGCATATATGATTTTGAAAATTATATTGATATTGAAACAAAATTGAAATTTGAGAACCTTATGTTACTAAATACTTGATTTGGGAGTTATCGAACTTATATAAAATTTGGTTTGTATAAGTATGATGTCGATTCGAAAACTATGGATTTGAAAAGGTACTCAATTTGAAAAGTGAAATCTTGTATAATTGAAGTCTATATAAGTGCGATTTGATATACTATTGATTTTGGAAATTATTTGATTTGAAAATGAATCTTATATATAATGGACTTTATATAAGTATGATATTTGAAAGTGATTTGAAAAGGTGCTATATGATACATATTTTCAAAGTAAAGATATGGAAAGTGCCTTCTGCTTGATATCCGCTTTGTGGCCACATTGTGGATTCATTCTATCGATATTTTTTCTCTGATTTTTGTTTTTCCGGATATGATACTCGAGTTTCCATCAAATTCCATGGCAATCTCCATGGTCTTACGAGCGCGACTTCATAGCGTAATCGCAAGGTTGGGGCGGCCTATAGGTACGGATGTTTCCTGGGAGATCCAGGCGTAACCATTGTGTATCTGCGATCTATTTGGTTGCTTGGTAGCGTAATCAGCAGGGGCTGCGAGAGCCTAGGGTACGGACGTTTCCTGGGAGATCCAGGCGTAACCATTGTGTATCTGTAGTACTACCAGTCTTCATGGCGTAATCGCAAGGTTGGGGGGCGGCCTACGGGTACGGATGTTTCCTGGGGGATCCAGGCGTAACCATTGTGTATCCGCGATCCATGATCGACATGTTTTGTTTTTTTGGATTGTACTTTCCATATCTGTTTTTAAAAGTTTTCCAGTATTTTCACTGGGTGTTGAAACAGGTCTACTAAGTACCTGGAGAATTCTAGCTTTGCGCCTGATCAACGCACTGCCAGAGTCTGCAGGAACGAGGATAAACTTGTTAAGACATCGAGTTATAAAAGTATTTTGATAAAATATTATATAAAGGATACTTTGATCAGTTATTTCCTTTCTAAAGGATTTTAAAGTGTTTTAAATATTTTACCTCTTTAACCAACAATTTTAATTAATGGCTCATCCTTGACTTTCGTCCTATTTTCCCTTCTAGTTATTCATATTCTCCACCTTGTTAAACTTACCTGTAACAACAGTTATCAGGTATAATTTTAATCTTCTTGTCATCTTATCTTAATCCTATTCCATTCTATTTTTCTGTGTTTTCCGTACCTCATTCATTTTCGAGGAAGAAAAGATTTGAGTGGGGGAGAGTGTAACAACCCTGTATTTGTGATTATTTTAATTGTGTATTTTAATTATTTTTAAATTGAATTTCCTGATTTAGAAACTTTATTCTTTTTATTAAAATGGATAATTTATGTTATTTTAAATATAAATGTTGATTTTTATGAAAATTATAATTTCAAACCTGAATAAATTGAATATTTCCAGAAAAAGTGGATTTTGGTCAATTTGGTCAAACTTTTGACTTTTAAATTTAAATATTTAAATTCTTAAATTTTATCTTTTATTATGAAAATAGATTTAATAACTTGAATACTGCTTTTCGTTTCGTTGACAACGGATTTGAATTGTAAAAGTTATGTACATTTCAATTTGGAGTGCAATTTGATTTATTTAACAATTTTGTCTATTTTAAATTATATAAATTACATTTTCTTTGTCATATTTTATTTTAATATGTGTTAATATTTTATTTTATGTGTATTTCTGTCTTTTAATATTTTTAAAGTGATAATAAAATTTTTCCAAAATTTATTGCATTTATTTCCTATTTTTTAAAAGGCTAGTTTATATTTTTTTGCTATTTTCTTCATTTAAATTATATTTAATTAAAATTTATTTATTTATTTTTGTGAATGCATTTTTATTTTATGTTATTATCTTTATTTATAAATATTTTCTAAGTCCATATAAATCTTCCAAAGTTTATTCTGTTTATTTTCAAATTTTCTAGACTAGTTTTCATTTTGTACTATTTTCTTATTTTAATCATATATAATTAATATTTATTTATTTATATTTTGTATATTTGTTATATTTTCGAATTTTAACTGAAATTATATGTATTTTCAGATATTTAAACTTACAAAAAAGAAAATATGGAAATATGTAGAGTTTGTGACTTTTGTTATTCCTAGTCCTTTTGTATTCCACCGTTTCATTTTAATCAATACATCTTTTATTTTTTTGGCCATATATCTTTTCTCATTTTAGCTTCATTCTTTTTTTTCACGTACTTTATCATTTCTCTTCTCAAAAAAAATACATGGCCATTCCTTGATCAAAAGTTTGGGTAAAAATCTCTTCTTTTCCTTGTTTTTGTTGATTTTCTTATGTTGTTTTTGCTTTGTTCTCAACTTGTATGGATCGGCCCCACCTACTCCAGCAGCTAGGCCGACCCCACCACCTCATCCTCTGACCACCACCCCCTCCAGATCACTACCACCCTAGGTCGAGCATCCCATGGCAAGAGATCACCATCAATTTGCACCAAACACCACTTATTGCTCAAATCTAGCCTAGTTGTGTTATCACCACCTCCACCTTCCTTTTGCCGCCACTTCCACCACCACCACCACCTCCTACCACACCTCCTTATCATCACCACCTCCTATCACTTCAGTTTAGACCATGGCTGAAACCTCCATGGTGGCAAAACTCCACAAAATTGCAAACTAGACCTTGAAACATACATAGCCGAGCACTTATGTATTCACCACTCCATTTTCCATCACCACCACCACCTTTGGCTGCCACCACCACTTTATTCAGACCTTCCCTCATCACCCCAGCTACTGACCTGAAGTGTAGACCCTCTGGCCGAACCCCATAGCCCATGGCCGAGCCAAAGATTGAACCACTTTTCCACCTATTTGCCTAGAAACCCTTCACCTACCCTAAGTGTAACTTCCTCCACTTGTTTAGCCTTGTAGCCGCACCTTTTCCAGACCCATACCTGATCCAAACCATGCTCAAACCTGACCTTATTGATCCCCTAGGCCATGCAAACAAGTATAGAAAGCAAGGCAAAAAGTTGTAGATTCAAACTGCTTTTTGTTTCAAAGTTATTCAAATTCAATCGTATTGATTTTTAACTATTATTTTGATTTTGTTTTTGGGTTGTAACACAAGATCTATAACTTGGATCTCGCTCTCCACTCTCAAGTCATTTCCGTGTTGTCGTGCCCTCGTAGTGTCAGTATTGTGTGCTTTGGTGGCTATCTCCAGCTTTTAACAAGTGAGTTATTCTCACCAGACAATCTGTACCTATATAACTGATAAACCGACACCACTTGAATCTGTAAATGTATTTCATCCTGTTATAACTGCTATATTATGATCATATGATGTTTACACCTGTTATTGCACCTGTTATATCACATGTTACTTTTATATTATACTATTATGTTATTTATATCAGTTACCACCATTGCAAGTTCCCTGTAGAATAGAATCACTATGGGTTGAAATGATACATACCCGAACAGACTTTAGAAAAGGGAAAAATCATTATGGGCTGAAATGATAGGCCTGAACGGTTTTTATTTAATTTAATTTGACTTGGGATTGTGGGTTTGAAATGATCAAACCCGGATTTTTCATTTGTAAATTACAGATTGATATGATATAGTATCCATATTACTTAACCTAGGCCAGTAAATGATATACATACCATTGGTTAAAATATGTTTTTCTAAAATTTCTAAAATATTTTTAAAATGTAAATATTATATTATTTTGATTTAAACTTAATTAAAAATGATTTTGTTGTAAAGTATTATTGATTTTCTGGGAATTTATAAGTGAAATAAATAACTGGTAAAGTTAGAAATTTGAAATGTAAGTATGTTTGGAAATTCTAATTTGGTAATGAAATGGAATTTAAATTTAGTATGAAATATGATAAATTTATGATATATTGAATTTAAATGGATTTAAGAGGATTTTATAATATATTAATGAATTTTGAATAAGTTAAAATGTTGAATGAATAAATGTTTAAGTTATATTTTGGAATATAACTTAAATTGGAAATTTTGAATTTTGGGTAAAAGTGAAATTTTAATTAAGTAAAATAAATGGAAAAAGGGTTATATTTTGGAAATTTAACTTAATTGTTAATTTAATAATTTAATTAAAGAAACGGAATTTAATACTTGAATTTAAATAAGAAATTATGTTAAAATTTGATTTTTTGGATGAAATTTAACTTTATAAAAATCACAAAAATAAGAGTATTGAAATGATGATTTTAAAATGTGAAATATATGATTTTATAAGTTAAATTGATTTATGTTAAAAGTTAATTGGTTGGGAAATGGTAATTAAAACTGTAAATTTCATTTGATAGCATCTTTGAAATGTAATGTAAAAGATATTATAGCATTTTGTAAATGCTGTAGTTGTTTTAAATGAACTAAAAAGTTAATTTGCAATAAAGATTATTATAGCACTTTGTAAGTGCTATAGTGGTTAAACTTAACATTAAAGTTTATTTGAAATAAAAAGAAATCTATTACAGCGCTTAATGCTGTCTTTGTTAAATGAACTGATTAAACCAAAAACTTTACGTAGCATTTTATAAGTGCTATTAATGCACTAAAATTTTTGTTTAAATAAATAAAAAAATCTTTGAAAAAAGATTAAATTTTGGAAATTTAATATTTAATTATTAAATATAATGAATTTACTTTAAGTGATTTAAATGGAGATATTAACTTGAAATATAGCTATTTTGAATGTGAGTTGAAACGGTATTGATGTTAAATAAAAATGAATGTGATTTTGGAAAATATGATATTTGGATATTTGAATAGATTTGAAATGATATTTAATTTTGGGATGATATTTGATTTATAAGTAAAGATACTATTTTTGAAATTTTAACCACGGGATGTATTTAAAATTATATAGTTTAACTGATCCTTAAAGGATGGGCGGTCCCAAGCATCCTTTAAGCTATTGTGCATTACTTCTACAGTTCACTTGAGTTGGTTTATATTATATAAGTATATATTGTCCTGATTCGAGTGTTTTGTGTTTTACTTTACGCTCGGGTCAGCCTGAGATTTACAGCTTAGCTTTGGATTTCCTTTCTGGAGCTAGGAATTGCTGGAGATTCTGCTTGCCTAGATTATCTATTCCATTTTAGTTTCAGTTGTTCTATTTCAGCTCTGGTATTTATAAACTTATGTATCTGGAAATTTCTATTATATATGTTTCAAACTGATGTTATGTATTATGTTTTGAGAGTTTGTTATAGTAGCTTCATGAACTACTATGGTTTTATATTCCGTTGCGAGTTATTCTGATATTCTGTGTTTGTGATTCTGTATTTGATTTTATTGCTCCAAATTTATTTACAATCTGTTATTTTCATTTATTCAAGTCAGACATGTGTGGATTATTGTCGATTTGAATGGTCCAAAATAGTGGGTCATTATAGATCTACTCTGTCTTTTCTTTCTTTCACCCCTAACAATCTGTCTTTTTGACACTTGGATGTTTGGCACGTGGATAATGTGGATGTATTAGTATCGACTTTTGAGGGTTGAAAAGGTGAGTCATTACATGTGGTATTAGAGCTTAGGTTGAGCGCACACCTAGGCTTTGGTGGGGTAAAACTTAATATAGATAGGGTTAGTAATGCCTTAGAATGAGTAACTCATTAGAGATAGGGTTAGTGACGCCTTAGAATGAGTTAAGTGTAAATATATATAGAGTGTGTATTTGTTAGTGCTATAAAATGTTTTATATTGTGTTGATTCATCTGTTGAGTGGTTTATGAGTTCTGGTTGAAAATGGGACATCACGGCATCGATACGGGTTTCTAAACACTTGTACTAGGTCAACAGACACAGTTTTATTTTAAAGTTGATAAACGAAATAATTTAACCTAGGATTGAAGGAATTATTTTATAAAATTTATATAGTTATTATTGATGTGTTGTTTGTTAGGGAATGATAATATTCAATTATTATCATTTATCGTTTGATTAGTCATAATCACCCAGTTTGGAGCATTGACTATTGTTTGTTGATTGAGTAGTTATGCCCTACCAGTTTTTGGGCATTGACTATTGTGGTTGATTTTTGAGCAGTTTATCCTTTTCACTGCATGTATTAGGTAAGTAGTAATTATGGGAACATTGAAACAAACACCTTGTGAATTCAGTTTCACAATTTGATTATAAGGTGTTCGGTGATAATGTGGGTTAAAAATTTAACTTTAATAAAAGCTATTTATTATAATTTAACCAACGTAACATTTGTGAAATGGTTTTATATAAGGAAGTGGAATTATCCAAGTATAATTTATTAATGTGGTTTACAAATAAAAATGATTTAAGCCGAGAATTTGAGAACTTAAATTCTGATGTTTTTGGATATGGTTTTTCAAAATTTTGGACGAAATAATAGTAGTATTATTTGGAAGTATTTTTGAATATAAATATTTTTAAAAGGATCTTAAATGAGATGGAAAGCACTGAACTCACTTCGATCACTGGAAAATAATTTCAGTGATGACTACAGCATCATCGGTGTTCATTTTCGAGTTTAGTGAGGAATTACTACCATAGTATTTTGCCACAGAGTTGTTTGATAAAACAATTTTTTTTAAACTCCAAAAATATGATTTAATAAGGAGATATGTATATTATTTTTCAAAATGGTTTGAAATAAAACTCAGGTGTTTAATTCTGAAGTTTTCAGTCAAGTTATTATTTGGACGTGTGTTCCTGTGCATTAGGGTTGTTTGGTTTTGCATGTCATTTTGATATGTTGTTTGGTAGTTTTCTTTTATTGAAATGAAATGGAATTTTCGACAATTTTGGACAGTTGAAAACTTCCGAGTTAACTTGGAAAATTAGATTTAAGTGTTTTATGAAAACATAAGAGAATAGGTTTCTATAACTTACAAATTCGAGAAAAAGTAAGTTAATTTTTTTTTAATTTATTGGACATTCTGGTTAAGTAAAACAAATCTGATATTGAATATACTCTTAGGAAATAGAAGAGTATTTTGCAAATATGAGCTTGATTTTTAGAATGTTAATAGACTTAAGTAAAATAACGATTCTTTGAAAGTAATAATCTTGGGAAATGTTTTACTAATGAAATAAGTTTTTATAAAGTGTTTGTAGGCTTAAAGTAAGATGTTATGGAATGACTCAAAAAATGAATTCTAGTACTAAT
The DNA here is from genome assembly GCA_030737815.1 of Allium fistulosum. Classification (NCBI taxonomy): domain Eukaryota; kingdom Viridiplantae; phylum Streptophyta; class Magnoliopsida; order Asparagales; family Amaryllidaceae; genus Allium; species Allium fistulosum. The sequence continues at coordinate 264,322,619 of CM060904.1, read as the reverse complement.
TGGGAATATGAACTTAAGTTTTAAAGTACCGATGAACCTAAGTTGTGTTTTTTAAGATGTTTATAAACTTAAGTAAAATTATTATAAAATAGTTACCAAGTGATTTTAGTATTAAATGTAATATTATTAGTGTAATTAAAGGTGGGATATTATACAAACTTAAGTTTTGAATATTTATACACTTAAGTAATGTTTATGTCATGGTTCAAAAATGAATTTAGTATGGAATGGAGCGTTGTTAAATAAAGATTGAACGTGATTTAAGATGTAAGGTAATTGGTGAAATTTATTGTAATTTTAGATGAATGTGAATAAAACAAAAATTGGTATATTAAGAAACCAATTGGAATAAATACATAAGATATACATAGATCATTTTATTCGTATGAGTATTTTTTATCTGGATCCGGGCACATGATTTCGAGGTGATTTACAGCAGTCCGAGTTAGGATTTTTCACTAAATTCTTGACGGCGAATACTTGATACGGATTTTTAATATGATGCTGAAGTTCTCTATCATAGTATATGGCTATACTTGGAGAACAATGGTTTCTAATCAAGGAACCGGATCGAAGTCCACATTAGAGTGATCGAGTGAATGATACTAGTTCGGAAATGAATTTGCATGATCAAGCGAGCGATCGAATTTGATATTTCGTACAAATGGTAATGTACATCGTATAGGCATTATTAAATTGTATGCTTCTGTCGTTGGAAAATGCAAAATTATATGGCTATGTGTTATATGGTTTCATATTATTTGTAAATAATATGCAGGTATAAGGAAGTAGAGGATAGTTGACACTTTTGGTTTCATAAGTAAAGTTTTGTTGCCCAACTAATAGGTTAATGTTTTTATTTTGTTTTGTTTAATGATTTTATGCCCTAGATATGGAAGACCGCTTAGCTTTTGTAGGATTAGGCATGTAGTGGCAATTTTTATTTTTTTCGATCAACCTACGCAAAGGAATTGCTGTCGAAAATTTTCATAATTTTAAAAGACATAGAAAATTTAATAATCCATTCCAACTAATTGATTTTGAAAATTTTAAGGGTTTGGAGGCATTTTTCCTACCTTTGTAATTTCGGGGATGAAATTCTTTTTAGGGAGGAGAATGTAACAACCTAGGATTTTGATCATTTGATTTTAAATAATTAATTAATTTTAAATATTTGAATATTTTGTTTTTAAGGTTTTAAACTAGTATTCAAATATAGGGATTGTTTAAATTATTTGAATTGTGAATTAATATTTGAATAGTGTTTCAAATAATTGGATTTATAATTGAATGTTGATTTAATTGATTAAATGATTTAACTCCTTGTAAATTATAAATAATAATGGTGAATTCATTTGGTAAATTTATTTAAAGTAACAAATAGTTCAAATAAATAATCAGAAATTCTATTTTTATTTTTACGACTCGATTTTTATTGATGTGTTTCTAGTTAAATTTATTTGACTTTTTTCATAATTTCTAATTTGGAAATATTGAAATTATTAATTTGATGATTTTTTGACAAACGATGGTATTTTTGAGATTTCACAAAATGTAATAAGAAGTGTATTTTAGTATTGTTGTGAGATCGTATCGCTTTTTTGAGCGCGACCGTATTTTTTTATCGTTCGTGGTTCGTACGCGACCGAAATTCTGCCTGGAGACCTGTTGGAATTTACAGTGTAAATTAAAGTCAATGATAAACCAACATAAACACCTTTTCTTGTATGTCTCCTTTTTTCCTCCTTCAGAGTACCAAAGAAAGTAAGCCATTTAAATTTTGAAAAATCAAAATCAAATCCAATTCTAAACGGAAAATTACAAAACTTAAATTTTTAAACTCGTATGGTCTTTGGCTTCGATTATATACCCGTTTTGTAGCTTGTGATCGTTCTTTGGGTAGTGGGCGTGGATGTAAAACACCTAGGATTTAGGCATGAAGGAGTTTAAGGTGGAGTTTGATGTATCAGAGTGGTGCGATGTGTTCCTCATTCAAAAAGGCATCAATTGGCTAGGTTTGGTCAAGTCCGTCCCTTATTTGTGAATCGCATCTGAGTTGGACCGTGGTGGGGGAGGCTTTGGTCGCGATCTGCCTAAGGGGTTCAGAGGAGATATCGTACGGGGGTGTTGCTTTGGTGAAGGGGAGTTCGTCGGTGCTTTCTGTCTTCAATTTACTCCATTGTCGAGGGAGAGAGGGTGGTTGGATCGTTCACGTTGATGGGTTGTTTTGTGGATTTATGCACGGCCTAGAAATGAAGGTGGGAAGAAGGTTTATAATTGGTAATTAAGTTAATCAAAGTCATTAAGGAACTAATTGTGTTAATTAATTCGGAAATCTTATATATTGAATAAGTATTTCATATATGGTCCAAATCAAATGCGGTCAGTCGCATTGTAATCGTGGAATCATTAACTATACTTCATACAAGGTCCAAATCGAATGTAGTCAGTCGTGTTGTAATCGTGGAATCGTTAACTACTTTTTGGAATTGGATTGGCTGAATTTGGAGCTGTAGAATTTGGAGCTGTAGAATTTTGAGCTAAAATCAAATGCTGCTCAATTTTAGATGAAATCAAAACAGTTCGAAGATAACTGGATTTTCAGTGAGTTTAAGTCGCATTTTTGGTCAAATCAGTATGTTGTATAGTAGATAAAAATTTACTATTTGTGTTTGGTTGAAATTATTGGCTGCTTGGTTAAATGTTCGCTTTTACAAGTGGTTGTTATTTAAAATTTAAATACGGGAATATTATTGAGGAATCCGGATTTCTTACTTTAGTGGTTTAAAATTTCCAGTTATATATATACGCACGTTAATTCTATTCGGTTATAACCCAGTTATATAGATTTGTTAATTGTCGAATTTTGATTGTTTAGCTCTATTAGTTATGACATTGTGAAATGTTCAAAACTTAACCCCAATAGTGATAAAAGTCAATAACAATATTGGTTAAGTGCTTTGGTGGCTATTGGCCTTAATTTAAGTATTTTGAAAATATTATTAATTGCAATTTGGCTTGAAATTGATTTTTGATTCGGAGAATGATTTCATATTCTGATCTTTGGATTTTCTAGAATATTTTTATTTACACAGTTTTTGAACTTCTCTATTTTACCCCAATATTTTATTTGCTTTTTCTAAACCATTTAGAAATGTTTTATAGTTGTTTAACTATCATTTAATAATGATTTAAAGTTATTTAGCTATTGTTTAATAATGTTTAAAGGTTGTTTATTTCTATTCCATATTGTTTTAATGTTATTTATTAATATATTAATATTGTGAATATTTATTTATTTAAACAATTGACATTGTTTAAAGATAATAATATTTATTTATTAATAATATTTTGTAAGTTGATTATTTATTATAATAAGGTTTTTGAAGATTAATTAGTAATTATTATATTACTAATTTTTGAAATTATTAATTATTATCCTAATAATATTTTGAAGTTTTTATTATTACACTAATAATGTTTTGAAGTAAATCAATTATTTCATTGATGATGTTCTAAGGAAAATTGACCGTGTTATTAATGTGGTTGAAAAGTTAATTTATTATTTATTTATGACGTTTAAAGTTAAATAATTTATCTGATAAATTGTATTTATAAATAATAAGTTGATTTATAAAGAAATTTCATTTAGTAAAGAGTTTATAAATGAAAATGGAGTTTTGTATTTATAAAGGATTTTTATAAAGGGATTTCAGAAATGATTTTTGTAAAGAAATGTTAGAAGGGATATTTATAAAGGATCTTTATATAGGAGTTCTATAAATGAATAATGTTTTATAAAAGGGCTTATAGATTTATAAAAGGAGTTTTAAATAGTTTGATGGTTTTATAAAAGAGTTTTAAAAATTGATATAGAGATTTATAAAAGAGTTTCATAAATGATTTTAGAGATTTATAAAAGGGGAATTTATAAAAGAAGATGAGATTGATTTCCAAAAATGATCTTTAATTAATTATGGTGGCGTGGAAACATCTTTCCACACTAAATACCAAATAGGTCTTTTTTTAATTTTTGTAAATATACTTATACCGTTGAGATATGTATATAAATACATTTTCTAAGTAGTGAAAGTGTAACGACCCGTAATTTTCGACGATTTAAATTTGTTAATATAATGAGATTTTGGTAATATAATATTGAAGGAAATAAATTTGGTGGTTGAAGAATGAAATAGTAATTAGAATTAAAGGTATTAATGTTAATATAAGTTGACTATTAACAATTTGAATGAAACCCCAATAAATGAAATAATGCAAATGTTATACTTGGCTATAAATGGAATATATGAAAACAAATGTAAGTTAATTATTAATAACCTAAATGGGATTCCAACCAATTAAATTTATGTAAATGTAATAACTTTGTTATAAGCTTAACATGAGAAAACCAATGTAATGTTTAATTGTGTAATGAAATGGTATAATAAATGGTAATTGAATAAAACCAGTATTGTGTAAAGAATTATAATAATTGTTGTATTAATGTGTGCATAAATTTATAATGGGATATAAAAGGTAATTTATAATTTAAAATGTTGACTTATTGATAAAATTAGTGTGATGAAGGAAATGGTAACATTTATTGTAAGTAATAAACTTATAAATGCAATTAAAGGTAAATAGTGACAATTATTATAAGTTACCTGTTTTAGTTAGTTGAATTGAAATTGGAAATCAAATTTTGCAATTTAACGAGATTAATACTACGTTAATTGAAATTAGATGAATTGGAAATTATTAATGCACTAAGATATAAACCATGGAAATTATTAATGCACTAAGAATAATAAATGGAAAGCAAATTAAATTGAATTATTGGAAATTTAATTTATAATCTCTGAATATATTGAAATTGAAATTTAAACTTTGAAATTGGTGAAATATGCAAAGTAAAAATTTTATGGGAATTTGTTATAAATGTTTATAAATTACTAAGTAACCAAAATGATAGGAGTTGTAAATAATTAAAAATTTGGATTGAAAGTGATTTAATTAATTTAATGTTAATTTATTTAATTAATGTGAAAATGGCCATTTTGGCCACTGTCTCGGATTTCGACGAAATCAGTTTCATCGGATCTGTAACGGTGAATTATTATAGGATTTCTAGTTTCGTGATGATCAGACTTGTCGTTTGATCGTACGGACTCGAAACGCCTAGAAATCAATTTAACTAAAATCAATTTGAAATAAGCTGATTTTGGCATAACTTCTTCATACGATGGAATTAGGACTTGAATCATGTTCCATTGAGTTTAAAATATTTGAAAGCATATATTTTGGTATATGGGATGAGCCAATTTCGTTCAGGAGACAAAACGGGCTTTTCGGGCCATTTATCGTTCAACGTGTAAATCAATCTGATCCATTCTTTTATATTCTGCGCTCTGTCTATAAATAGCTCGTTATAAACCCTAATTGTTCTCATTTCTCATTTACAGTACGTACAATTCTTTCTGTTCCTCCTTTCCAATGGCGGAAACAAACTTCAATTCCCAAAGCCTCAAATTCAATTTCAAAACCAATTCCAAAAATTAAACTCCTCAAACTATATCGAATTTTATATCAATCCGAAGCTCTCGACGAGCACAATTCACTGGTGTAATTCGTTTCTCAAATCGGATCACCGTTTGTCCGGAATTCGCAAATCAATTTCGACCATCCATATTGGATTTTCGACGATCCAACGGTGGATCTGCACCCGATCGACGATCGGGCGGTGCCGTTGCGAAGGTGGTGACGAGCAGGCCCTAGATCTGGTGTTCGTTCACGCTGTAAGTTGAGGGGATCGCTAGAATTCGCCTTCGATCATCGACGGCGATGGACGCTCTCTAGTGAGCCGCGATAGGCCACGTGGGCAGGGGAGGGGCGCCTCGGCGAGGCCAAGGCAGTGACGTTCTCTGATCGCGATGGGACCATCTATGGTGGCGGTGATTTCACGAACGAGGTGGCGGCTTTTTCCAAGTCGAACGAGATGAGGGTTCGAACGGCTTTGAGGGAGGGTGAGCTGGAAGATACGCGTGGCTTGGACGTGACAGTTAAGTGATAATCTTTTTTTTTATTTAAAATTTAAAATTTGAGTTCTAACGTTCTAATCGATATAACTTTTACAAACAAGGTCTGTTTCACGCACGGTTTGATCCACGAGGATCGTATTGAAATTCCGGACATTTTGACGCTAGTTTGGACGAATTCTGAGACCGTTCAAATTTTGGGCTTATTTTGAATTTAAATTCAATTTAAATTCAAAGGTGAGTTTTTTAACCCACTCACAAGTTCTAAAATTTCTTATGTTTGTTAAATTAAATTTATGATATGATTAGAAATTTATTTATGACTGTTTGGTATGTTTTAAATCATCATCTCAGTTAATTTGAATTAAATCGTTATTTAATTTATTATTGCATATAAATTGCAAGTTAAATACCTGTTATTGATTATCAGTTCTATATTGATATTTATTGATTGATTTGGATGATGATTGTGATGGATGTTGATTGTTGATATTGGATGAATGGATGTTGTATTTTATATCGTTATAAACTGCAAATTCACCATGGGTTGAAATGATACATACCCGAATGATCAATAGATTAAGGAAAAATCGTTATGAGTTGAAATGATAGACTCGAGCGATTTTATAGATTTATTATTATTTTGGGATTGCGGTTGGAAATGATATATAATCGTAACATTGTAAATTGCGGATTGAAATGATAAATATCCGTATCACTTGACCCTAGGGTAGAGAATTATATACGGACACCGGATTGATTAAATTTAAATGATTTTGAACCCTTAAATTTTGCTTTGAATTAAGTGATATTTTTGAAATAAAATCTGATTTATATAAAATGAATTTTTACCGAATTTCGAGTTTTATATAAAAAGATTGAACTGTTTAAAGGAATGGTTAACGGAATAAAAATTGAAATGTATAGTGAATTTGAAATACAAGTGAAGTTTATCGAAATTGAGTTATTAAAATCGTTGAAGTATAACTTTGAAATATATTGAAATTTGAGTAATTAAATCGATGTTTCAACATGGATTTAAGCGATATTGAATTTAATATTTATTTAGAATTCTAAATCGGAAAATTTGAAATTGGGTTTTGGGACATTGAAATGGTCAAAATGTGTTGGAATGAAGTAAATAGTTTAAATTGATATAAATTTCAAATTCATATTTTCATTTAAACTGTTTTAAATATATTATTTTAAAAGACTTTAATTATTAAGATTTTCAAACTTTTAAACTAATTAAACCATTTAACTTATATCAAAACTAATTAATCTATTTTAAAGCTACTTAATCTATTTTAATTATATTTAATCTATTTTAAATCTATATTTACTATTTATAACTATTTTCTTCTAAATTCCAAACTAATTAAAATGGATGGGTTATATTCAAGTTCTCGATTTTTAAGTGAACATGGCTAATGATGTTATAACCTAAGTTGGGATTAAAATAACATATTTGGTTTAAAATGATATGAAATGAGAGTTTAGCCTATTTTGGAAATACGACTTTTGAAAGGAAATAAAATTTCGAACTATGATTTCAATTTGATATAATCTCGGAAGTAAGTAAATATAATTTTGAAAATGATATGATTTTAATTGAATATCATATTTTGATATCAATTATGAAATGATTTTGGAAATGTAAAAGAACCATCCGGTGTGTAATAAGCGATTGGTTGTTAAAGAGACCGGGATCGGATATTGTCATACTCTCTGCCAATACCGAAAACCACTTTGGCAACTGTGTACGCGGTGGAGATTCCAGAATGAAGTAGGATGGTTGGCGACGATCCTATATAAGGTATATACGTGGACTCGACTCCCATGAGTTGGCTTAAGGTGGAAAAAACAGGAGCAATCGACGGGCTAAGTGAGGTCATTCCTCCGATCGGGCACATTCCATCGATACTATATTCTTACTTTGCGATTTATTTGGTGGCCACCCTCGATTTTTTTTATTCGGGAGTGTGTTCCGAGGTTGGCAGTAGTAGCTGCTCTGCATTACCACCGGTCCGGAAGTGTAATTGGTATATCTACCCTGGCATTGCCTAGTTGTGCCGTGTCGCCTGCCTTAGCGCGCCTTCTACGAGTTTGTTTTATGTCGTACCTATGTGGTATCCTCTGGCGGCTCTAGTTTACGGGGAGTTACGGTACTGTATAGACTATTAGCATACCTAAATATGTGTTAAGGGGGAAAATGTAACGCCTTAACGCTATTTTTAATAGTTTATCTTATTGTAGACACATTATAATAGCGTATTGTACTACATAGTAGATAGTTTAATGGATCCTTAGGAGATGTGAATCCCGAACATCTCTTAAGTTACTGCACTCACGTTAGACACTGGATAAGAGATGTCAAACCCTGTAACATATCCGACGCCATTTGCACTCATATTTATTTACCGTTGATTTGACTTACATAAGATCTTTTAATTCTGACTCAAGTGTTTTGCCTTTTCAATTCGCTCGGGTCAGCCTGAGCATTTCAGGATTTGAAGACCTTATTTCTGGAGGACGAAGACGAAGATTTATACTACTATTATTTACTATATTTATTCCCCTTTATTCATACTATTCTGCTGCATTGTTATTTGTTTATCTCTGATATATGTAACTCTGATTCTGTATTGTATAAGTATAACCAAATGTTTTGTAAACAGCTTCATGAACTGTATTTGATTATTATATTTTGTCACTCCACTGCGAGATTCTGTTTGTTTTTATTTCTTTCTCCTTTTCTTATTCACCCCAATAACAATCCTCCCTTCTGTATGGTTTGAGTCGGCATGTGTGTCTGCTTAAAGCGTATAAAAAGGGCGGGATGTTACAGTTGGTATCAGAGCTTTGGTTTAGCGATAACCTTAGCTTTGTGGGGTCGGACACATATTAAATAGGGTAGTAATACCCTATGATGAGTCGCTGAATGTATATATATGAGAGAGCGTATTTGTAAGTGTTATAAAAGGTTTTTATATTGTGTTAATTTGTTCCGTTTTGTATTTATAATTTCTGGTTGGTGCATAGGACGCTATGACATCGACAAGGATTTCTAAACACTTAATAGGACAGACCGACACAATATTTGTTTTAAAATATGGGTGAATGAAATAATTTTGCCCATTATATATTTTGTACATAAAATAATGATTTATAAATTATATATTTGGTTGTAATATGTTGGTTGTTAAGTAGTGAAATTTATTAATATTGGTTGGAAATAAGATTTGAAAGTAAAATAAATATAAATTGGAAAATTTAGAGCTTAAATTCTGGGATTTTTGAAATTTTCTTTCGAATGATTTTGGGATATAATAATAATATTATTTAGAAGTATTTTCTAATATTAATATTTCAATATGATTTGAAAAAAAATAGTTTTAATGAAATTTTGGAAAGAAATAAGTTCTGTACTCCCCTCTATGTCGCTGAAAATAATTTCGGTGATAGTGCATGCATTATCGACATTCATTTTCGAGTTTCAAAGTGGGAAGGCCATTGTAGTAGTTTTACTACAGATCTATTTTGATAAACAAATAAAAAATTTATAGTTTAAATATGATTGGATATAAAAGTTATGAGTATATACATATGTATATATTATTTTAAATGATTTGAAATGGAACCAGACATTTAGTTCTTAAATTTCTATGAATTAGAGATTTCAATTATTGAAATGGAATAAAATTTTAACTATTTAATAATTGAAACTTCTAAATGAAAATAGGAAATGATATGTTTAGTTATAACTGAAATATACAAGGAATTTGAATTTGTAACTTGTAAACGAAAATAATATGAAAATAAGAAGTGATAATTATTGAACCTTAAGTTAATTAAAATAAGTAAGTCAAACTTGTGTAACTTTCAATTGCATTCTTAAAGACATATATATATATAACTTACCAATTATAAAAGTGGAAATGTTAAAAGAATATGTAATGGAAATTTTTACAAGTAAAACTTAAGTAATGGAAGTGTTCAATGAAATTTACTTTTATAAATAAAAATTTGATATGAAAACAGTTATAAACTTGAGTTAAAATTTGTAATACTACTAATAAAAATGAAATAGAAAATGAGTACTGTAAGTAAAGGATTTTGAACTTAAGTTAATATTGAAACTATTTATAATTAAAGTAAATAATAAAATGAATGTAATGCAATAAAAGAAATTGACATGATATTAATAAATGAAAATGAATTTTGTAAGTAATAAAGGAAAAATAAATGAAACAAACACTGAATGAATGAATGGGAATAAAATTTTGTAAGAAATAAATGTAAGTTAAAGAAATAATCCTTGTATGAATGAAAAGAAAAATAAAAACTGTAAAGGTTGTGTAAAAAATTTAATAAGAATAACTCAAGTACATTGTAAATTATTGTTTGTTTTGGTTTATGGGTTTTTTGGGATAGGATACTTCTAATTGTTTAAGATGTATGAATAATCTATTGAGTTCATCTAAGATTGTTGAGTAAATGGTGCACTCAGTAGTTTATTTGTCATTCTAGGCGGTTAAAAATTTCTGAACCCAAACAAACCATTTGTTTTTTTGCTATGGATGGATGGTTGATTATATTGATTTCATATGATGATTGTATGCTGTGATTGCAAGTGATTGTTGTTTTATATTGATTTGTTTGTTAGTGGTTGAAACAACTTTAAATATTTCATTTTATATAATTATTAACTCTTTTTGGATTATATAAGGGAAATACAGGTTATGGAAGCAATAGCTACAGCTTTTGGTTTCATAAAATAAACGTTAATTGCCCGACAAATAGGTACGTTCTCGGATTACGGTTTTATAGCAATATTATATTGTTTCCCTTTGTTGGGATATATTATTTTGAAATTTTTGTGATATATATCATTTTATTTATATTATTATTTTCTCCCGAGCCTCTCCGTACAAAGGAGACTCTGCCGAAATATTTCGTGAATTTTGGACTTAGAAAATTTTGAGAAATGTTTTCCAAACTTTATTAATTTGAGTATAAAAGGATTTAATTGTTATAAATTGATACATTTTATTTAAATTAATTAATCTTGTAAATTTATTTATTTATAAATTTAATATTTTGAATAAGATATATTGATTTCTAAATTCTTTCTTTTCCCTTCTTTTCCTTTTCGAGGACGAAAAGTTTTGAGTGTGGGAGAGTGTAACGACCCATAATTTTCAACGGTTTAAATTTGTTAATATAATGAGATTTTGGTAATATAATATTGAAGGAAATAAAATTGGTGGTTTAAGAATGAAATAATAATTAGAATTAAAGTTATTAATGTTAATATAAGAATGAAATAATAATTTGAATGAAACCCCAATAAATGAAATAATGCAAATGTTATACTTGGCTATAAATGGAATATATGAAAACAAATGTAAGTTAATTATTAATAACCTGAATGGGATTGCAACCAATTGAATTTATGTAAATGTTATAACTTCGTTATAAGCTTAACATGAGAAAACCAATGTAAATGTTTAATTGTGTAATGAAATGGTATAATAAATGGTAATTGAATAAAACAAGTATTGTGTAAAGAATTATAATAATTGTTGTATTAATGTGTGCATAAATTTATAATGGGATATAAAAGGTAATTTATAATTTAAAATGTTGACTTATTGATAAAATTAGTGTGATGAAGGAATTGCTAACATTTGCTGTAAGTAATAAACTTATAAATGCAATTAAAGGTAAATAGTGACACTTATTATAAGTTACCTGTTTATTTAGTTAGTTGAATTGAAATTGGAAATCAAATTTTGCAATTTAATGAGATTAAATACTACGTTAATTGAAATTAGATGAATTGGAAATTATTAATGCACTAAGATATAAACCATGATAATTATACCATAAGATGAAATTGATTGAATAATAAATGGAAAGCAAATTAAATTGAATTATTGGAAATTTAATTTATAATCTCTAAATATATTGAAATTGAAATTTAAACTATGAATTTGGTGAAATATGCAGCGCAAAATTTTTATGGGAATTTGTTATGAAGAGTTATAAATTACTAAGTAAGCCAAAATGATAGGAGTTATAAATAATTAAAAAATTTGATTGAAAGTGATTTAATTAATTTAATGTTAATTTATTTAATTAATGTGAAAATAGCCATTTTGGCCACTGTCTCGGATTTTGACGAAATCAGTTTCATCGGATCTGTAACAGTGAATTATTATAGGATTTCTAGTTTCGTGACGATCGGACTTGTCGTTTGATCGTACGGCTCGAAACGCCTAGAAATCAATTTAATTAAAATCAATTGAAATCAATTTGAAATAAGCTGATTTTGGCATAACTTCCTCATACGATGGAATTAGGACTTGAAACATGTTCCATTGAGTTTAAAATATTTGAAAGCATCTATTTTGGTATAAGGGATGACCCAATTTCGTTTAGGAGACAGAACGGGATTTTCGGGCTATTTATCCTTCAACGTGTAAAACAATCTGATCCATTCTTTTCTATTCTGAACTCTGTATATAAATAGCTCATTATAAACCCTAATTGTTCTCATTTCTCATTACAGTATGTACAATTCTTTGTGTTCCTCCTTTCCTATGGCAGAAACAAACTTCAATTCCCAAACCCTCAAATTCAATTTCAAAACCAATTCCAAAAATCAAACTCCTCAAACTATATCGAGTTTTATATCAATCCGAAGCTCTCGATGAGTGCAATTCACTGGTGTAATTCATTTCTTGAATCAGATCATCATTTGTCCGGAATTCGCAAATCAATTCCGACCGTCCATATTGGATTTTCGACGATCCAACGGTGGATCTGCACCCGATCGACGATCGGGCGGTGCCGTTGCGAAGGTGGTGACAAGCAGGCCCTAGATCTGGTGTTCGTTCACACTGTAAGTTAAGGGGATCGCCAAAATTCACCTTAGATCATCGATGGCGACGGATGCTCTCTGGTGTGCCGCGATAGGCCACGTGGGTAGGGGAGGGGCGCCTCGGCGAGGCTAAGGCAGTGGCGTTCTCTAATCACGATGGAACCATCTGTGGTGGCGGCGATTTCAGGAATGAGGTGGCGGCTTTTTCCAAGTCGAACGAGATGAGGGTTCGAACGGCTTTGAGGGAGGGTGAGCTGGAAGATACGTGTGGCTTGGACGTGACAGTTAAGTGATAATCTTTTTAAAAAAAAAATTTAAAATTTGAGTTCTAACGTTTTAATCGACATAACTTTTACATACGAGGTCCGTTTCATGCGCGGTTTGATCTGCTAGGATCGTATGGAAATTCCGGACATTTTGACGCTTGTTTGGACGAATTCTATAATCGTTCAAATTTTGGGCTTATTTTGAATTTAAATTCAAAGGTGAGTGTTTTAACCCACTCACAACTTCTAAAATTTCTTATGTTTGTTAAATTAAATTTATGATATGATTAGAAATTTATTTATGACTGTTTGATATATTTTAAATCATCATCTCAGTTAATTTGAATTTATTTGAATTAAATCGTTATTTAATTTATTATTGCATATAAATTGCCAGTTAAATACCTGTTATTGATTATCAGTTCTATATTGATATTTATTGATTGATTTGGATGATGATTGTGATGGATGTTGATTGTTGATATTGGATGAATGAATGTTGTATTTTATATCGTTATAAACTGCAACTTCACTATGGGTTGAAATGATACATACCCGAATGATCAATAGATTACAGAAAAATCGTTATGGGTTGAAATGATAGACTCGAGCGATTTTATGAATTTTATTATTATTTCAGGATTGCGGTTTGAAATGATATATAACCGTAACATTGTAAATTGCGAATTGAAATGATAAATATCTGTATCACTTGACCCTAGGGTAGAGAATTATATACGGACACCGGATTGGTTAAATTTAAATGATTTTGAACCCTTAAATTTTGCTTTGAATTAAGTGATATTTTTGAAATAAAATCTGATTTATATAAATTGAATTTTTACTGAATTTCGAGTTTATATAAAAAGATTGAATTGTTTAAAGGAATGGTTAGCAGAATAAAAATTGAAATGTATAGTGAATTTGAAATACAAGTGAAGTTTATCGAAATTGAGTTATTAAAATCGTTGAAGTATAACTTTAAAATATATTGAAATTTGAGTAATTAAATCGATGTTTCAACATGGATTTAAGCGATATTGAATTTAATATTTATTTACAATTCTAAATCAGAAAATTTGAAATTGGGTTTGAGGACATTGAAATGGTCAAAATGTGTGGGAATGAAGTAAATAGTTTAAATTGATATAAATTTCAAATTCATATTTCATATAAACTGTTTTAAATATATTATTTTAAAAGACTTTAATTATTATGATTTTCAAACTTTTAAACTAATTAAACCATTTAAATTTTTTTAAATCTAATTAATCTATTTTAAAGCTACTTAATCTATTTTAATTATATTTAATCTATTTCAAATCTATATTAACTATTTATAACTATTTTCTTCTAAATTCCTAACTAAGTAAAATGGATGGGTTATATTCAAGTTCTCGATTTTTAAGTGAATATGGCTTATGATGTTATAACCTAAGTTAGGATTTAAATAACATATTTAGTTTAATATGATATGAAATGAGAGTTTAGCTTATTTCGAAAATACGAATTTTGAAAGGAAATAAAATTTCGAACTATGATTTGAATGTGATATAATCTCGGAAGTGAGTAAATATAATTTTGAAAATGATATGATTTGAATTGAATATGATATTTTGATATCAATTATGAAATGATTTTGGAAATGTAAAAGAACCATCCATTGTGTAATAAGCGATTGGTTGTTAAAGAGACCGGGATCGGATATTGTCATACTCTCTGCCAATACCGAAAACCACTTTGACAACTGTGTATGTGGTGGAGATTCTAGAATGAAGTAGGATGGTTGGCGACGATCCTATATGAGTTATATACGTGGACCCGACTCCCGAGAGTTGGATGAAGGTGGCTAAAACAGGAGCAATCGATGGGCTAAGTGAGGTCATTCCTCCGATCGGGCACATTCCATCGATACTATATTCTTACTTTGCGATTTATTTGGTGGCCACCCTCGACTTTTTTTTATTCGGGAGTGTGTTCCGAGGTGGGCGGTAGTAGCTGCTATGCGTTACCACCAGTCCGGAAGTGTAATTGTTATATCTACTCTGGTATTTCCAAGTTGTGTCGTGTCACCTAACCTAGCGCGCCTTCTACGAGTTTGTTTTATGTCGTACCTATGTGGTATCCTCTGGAGGCTCTAGTTTACGGGGAGTTACGGTATTGTATAGACTATTGGTATACCAAAAAATGTGTTAAGGGGGAAATGTAACGCCTTAACGCTATTTTAATAGTTTGTCTTACTATAGACATATTATAATAGTGTATTGTACTACATAGTAGATAGTTTAACGGATCCTTAGGAGATGGAAATCCCGAACATCTCTTAAGTTACTGCACTCACGTTAGACACTAGATAAGAGATGTCAAACCCCGTAACATCTCTGACGCCGTTTATACTCATATTTATTTACCATTGATTTCACTTACATAAGATCTTTTAGTTCTGACTCGAGTGTTTTGTCTTTTCTATTCGCTCGGATCAGCCTGAGCATTTAGGATTTGAAGACCTTATTTCTGGAGGACGAAGACGAAGATTTGTACTACTATTATTTACTATATTTATTCCACTGCATTCATACTATTCCGCTGCATTATTATTTGTTTATCTCTGATATGTGTAACTTTGATTCTGTATTGTATAAGTATAATCAAATGTTTTGTAAACAGCTTCATGAATTGTATTTGATTATTATATTTTGTCATTCCGCTGCGAGATTCTGTTTTGTTTTTATTTCTTTCACTTTTTCTTATTCACCCCAATAACAATCCGCCCTTCTGTATGGTTTGAGTCGGCATGTGTGTCTGCTTAAAGCTTATAAAAGGCGGGATGTTACAGAAAGTGTAGTGTTTTGTGAATATACTTATACTGTTGAGATAAGTATATGGATATTTTTCCATGTATTAAAAGGAGTATAAAAGATTTGTGAATATATCTTTGTAAAAGTATTTTGATAAAATTATTTACAAAGCGATTTAAATTCATGAAAGGATTAATTAAAAAGGTTAGTGGCTGCTTATATGCTTAACCAATGTTGGTTTCCCTATGGAAATAAATTCCTAGTTTGATTAATGCTTATTTGTCTATTTAATAGTTAAATAACCAACTATCAAACTTGGCCAGTATAAACTATCGTTGTCAATTTGGAGAAACCAAGATCAGATATATTATCTGAAACCACTTAAAACCGGCATAAGCATTCAAATTCGAACATCTTGAAGATGATTAAAGATGGAGCTTTGAAGTGCAAGGGCTACTTACTACTAATCCTAAGGGTGATTCCAAAATGGATGTAGTAGAGGTAGCGCCTTCGGTTTCGTTCTGACCTAGAAACGAACTTGTATGGATGAATGCTGGAATTGCATTTCTGCCTTGAGGGCAGTATTGGCATTCCAAGTGAAATTGCTATCTAAAAGTTAAAACATAGCCTCTAGCCTCATCAATCGGTAAATGAATAAAGCTGGGGCGTGCCGCGAAGCTAAGTAGGTCTCTCCCATTAGGGTATGATCAAGCCTTATCTAGAGCCAATATCTATGTATGCTTCGAGGCCCATTATGGTAGTTGATCAACTAAGGGGTGATCATATTCAGTGCTATACAGTAAGGGGTAGGGCCAGTCTTGAGTAGCGGAGGTGCAACGTGTTACAACCTCTAGTACTTTTTATCTAAAGGTGTATGTAACGACCAAGAATTTTAGTTATTTGAATTTGGAATATTTAATTGATTTTAAATATTGAAAAATTGATTTTATAGACTAAGTAATTTGAATTTCAAATATAGCGATTTATTGGATAATTTAATTGTTAAGTTTAACAATTGAAATTGTTTAAACAATTGGACCTTGAGTTTTAAGATGGATAAAAATAATTTAAAAGCATATTTAAATTCTATTAAATAAGAATGAAGATAATAAAAAAAATAATGGGATTTAAAAGTGATTTAATCGATTTTGAAAATAATTCGTTTTAATTAACGAGTGAAAATAACCTTCCGGGGCACTGTCTCGGATTTCGATGAAACTAGTTTCATTAGGTCCACAATAATGAATTATAACACGCCGTCAAATTTATTAGTGATCAGACGTATCGTTTGGTCATGCGAGATCGAAACACGTCGAAATTAATATTGAAAATTTAATATAATAACTGGGTTCAAAAAGCTATTTTCTACATATGATCGAATTAAGGCTCGAGACTAGTTCCATTTCGTTCGAAATAGGGGTATAACATATAGAACGCCAGGCGGCACGCCTCGATTAGGGTTCGAAATCATATAGCTAGATATTTTGAATTTTAAATAATATATTATCTTCGATTTAACTATACACTACTATGTTCATTCTTATCAGCCTCACCTACCTATACGTGCCCACACACGTCTCATTGACTTCTGTATCTCCCTCTCTAATTTAAACATAGCTAAACAGAGGAAGAAAAAAGAAAACTGAACATATTAAAAATTGAAATCTCAAATTCTTCTTAATAAAAATATATGGAATTAGCTTTAAAATTCTTGTTTCAATGTGATCTTCATACTGGTGTGCTTTTTGAGAGGTGCGGCTTAGGCTCGTGAAGCTCGACTTGGCCATGGCCGTTGTTTAGTTGGCTAGGGTTTGACTTTTTGAAGAATATAGGCAACGATTCTAGAATCATAAGACAGATTCAAGTTTCACTTGCCGATTTACACCACCTCACCGAGTTTTGCCATGTCCGAAGAGGAATTGAAGATCGCGTGCGTATGGCCTGGAGGGTTTTTTAGCCCACATCACCTTTTTTCTGGGTGGCGTGGCATTGATTTGTGATGTCAGCCAAGTGGAGTTCGCGTAGAACGGCGCGATGCGAAGACAGTTCGTCAAACGGAGGTCCATAACTCTATATCACTGAATTTGATGCACACTTGAATTGGGTTAGTGTTCTCTGTGCACGTTGATGTTAGGAGGAGGAAGAAGATGATAGCAGGGGTAGGATTGTAATTATTATAAAGGTTATTTAATTTTAAATATTCAAAATGTATCGATAACTTATATAATTCATATCTCTCTTATACGAGGTCCGATCGAGACAAAACATTTTGCGTTGCGATCGTATCAACGAGTGCTTCGAAATGGAACTGGTTTGGTCGGATTTGGAGACTATTGAAATTTGGGCTAAAATCGGATGTCGTTCGGTTTTAGATCCAAATTGGAACGCTTCGACGATAGGAGGAAATTTTAGTGAGTTAATCTCACCTTTTTGGATAACTAGTATGATATATAGTTGATAAAAAATTGTTGAATGATTGTTTGGATGAATTATTATATATATATATAGTTGGTTTGGATATATTCCCGCCTATTGGAGCAGATGAAACCCTATTGTGTTTGTAACGACCCAGAATTTTGAACAAATTAAATTGAGAATATTTAATTAATTTTAAATATTTGAACGATGATTTAATTTGAATCTCGAATATAACTTGGAATTTGGCGATTAAACTTTAAAATTTAATCGATTGGAAGTTGAATAAAATTTAATTCTTCGATTTAAAGCCGAAGAAAAATATTTCAGACGCTTGTAAAATTTATATTGATAATTCTGAAGATAATGGAATTTCAGAATCCAATTTCGAATTGGATTGATCAATTTTGAAAATTATCGTTCGTATCGATATTTAAAAATAGCGTTCCGAGGCGCAGTCTCGGAATTCGACGAAACCAGTACCATTGGGTCCGTAATATTGAATTATTACCGGACTTCAAATTTCGTATTGATCGGAGTTGATATGTGACCATACGGTGAGTAAACGTGTTGAGATTTAATCGAATTCAAATTTAATTTTCAATTTTTAAAAATTTGTCAACAATCAGCCACTAAACTGTCTCCTCTCGTACAAAACACCATCATCTCGTTCCCTGGAATCACGTCTTCTTCTGTTTCGTTCAGAGAAAAAATCAATACAATTTTCTTCGTTCAAAACCAAAAATAATGGCCGCTTTCTCGTTCGATAACTTCATTACATTCGAACGCAATTTCATTCGAAATTAAAGACTCAAGTCTGCCGATGTTCTTCTTCCTCTTTTCCCCTCTTCAGTTTCAAAAATCAAAAACCCATCCATTCAAAAAAATCAAGTCAGTCGCCCCTTAACAAAAAAAAACAAAGGGGATTTCCAAATCGCGATTCCCTGAAGGCGGAAATAGAAGGTGATGACGCGATTGAAGCTCGAATCGCGTAGGACGAATTCTGGGAGCTCGCGAGGTATTTTCGAACGGCGAATTTTGCAGCTAGGGGAGGCTAGCGCACGCGTATGGATGAGGGCAACGGCGAACTTCGCGATGAAATGTGGCTCGAGCGGTGGAGGCGCGTTTTTTTGAGTGCGACTGGAAGGCATGGCCAGTGTCGCGATGAAGGGGTGTTGGTCGCAGCTAGGGGTTTAGCGACGTCGAAGGCATTGCGAGGCTCGTGTACGCAAGGGGAGGAGTCGCAGCAGTTTTGGATCGTAGTGGGGGGGTTTGCGATGATGGTCAGACGATTTGGTGGAGGCGCTGGCCACGGGGAACAGTAGAGCTCGGCTGTGAATTCGATGGGCAATAAGGTATAACTGTTGTTTTTTTTTTCGTATAGGAAAAAGAAAAAAAAAATTAATTTAATAAATAGATACACATATTTAAAGAAAAAAAAAAGCAGAAAAGTTTACAGTAAAAATGTATTTTTGCTATAAATTCAAAGTGGTACATTTATAGATAAACTTTGGAATATAGAAATTTTTAAAGGGGAAAATACATATTTTTATAGATATTTGGAATCTATATAAACTATTTTCATATGGAAACGTGTTTCAAAATAAAAATAAAGATAAAAAGAAGTAGTAATAAATTGTTCGATCAATTTAAATAATTAATAGAAAATTTGTTTAAGATAAATCATTCGATAAAATTTAATTTATTAGTTTAAATAAATTAACAGATGGTAATCTATTGTCAATTGATTCGAATATTTATCAATTACAAATTGTTTATACTAGGTCTAAAAAAAAGATGAAATCAAGTCAAAATGGAATGGATTGCAAAATAAATGCTAAGGTGAGATTTTTCTCACTCAAAATTTAAAGTGGAATTTTTGCAGTTATTGATTGATTTGTTTTGATTGCTATGGAATGTGCTATTAGATATGATAGGATATACCTATATATATAGCAGTATATACATATTGGCATATGTATATATTGGATTGATTGATTTCCCGCCTCGTATAGCGGATGAGACCCTATTGCGCCGTTAGTAAGCGGATTTATAAAAACCTATATACCGCGATAATTCCGTACTGGAGCGGAATTGGTATTGTGCTAACATCTTTGGATGCAGGGAAACAGGTTGGAGGGATCCAACTGGACCCCTCACTTTGATTGAATTTATTTATACTGTGATATGAATCTGTGAATGATTATATTGATGTTATTGATCATATCGATGTCTGGAAAATTGTTGAAAGCTAAAATTTAGCTGAATGGATGTTTGATATCATTGGATTCCAAAAATAAACGAAATTGAATTTTTGGAAATCAAAATAGAAATTTCTAAATGAATTTAATTTTAGAAATTTAATAAATTCGAAGAAAGGAATTTTAAAGTATAAAAAGTTAATTTTTATAATCTTATCGAATTTATTTCCAGAATAAAGTGAAAATGTTAAATAAATGAATTTCGTATAATAGTGATTTTAAATTGAGGAAATTAATTTAAAATCTGGATTTCTAAATAAATTGAAAGAAACGATTGAAATTTATTTTCTTAAAAAGGAATTTATTTAAAAGAAGATAAGTTGGAAATTCAGTTTGAAATTTAATTGGTAAATTAAAATAAGTTGTGAAATCAATGTAAAATGAATTCAATAAGGAATTTATTTAGTAGTGATAAATAAAATTTGAAATCAATCTGTAATTGATTTAATATTTAGAAATGAATTTTTGAGAAATCAATGTGGAAGTTTTATTCGAACGTTGAAAATAAAATTAGAAATCAACATTGAAATTGATTTGGTATTGAAGCTTTTACAAATGGAATTAAAATTTATAAAAGTTGTTTATGAACCCAAAGTCACTTATTTTGATAAGTTAAGTATAGAAGTTGATAAAGGAAGGTTTATAAGTCGAAGTTGTTATTAAAAAAGAGAAATAGAATTTATAAACGTGCTTATAAATTCGAAAATAGATTGAATGTGATAAAAATGTGTAGAAATGATTGAAATGGGGTTAAGTAAATTTTTTTCACGATTTTGGACAGTGAATATATTGTTAAGTAAAATGGATTCATTTTTGAAGAAGTAATATTTTAAAAATGAAGTTAAACATTTTAAAGGTGTTTTAAAATGTGTTGTGAATCGAAACCATAGATTTCAACATTTATTGTTGAAATAGACGTTTTCGAGAAACTTAAGGAAATGGTGGACTATAACACTGTTGTTATAGTAAATGATTTCCGGAAGGAAATGTTTTATATAGTATTGGGATTTATATATCTATCTTAATTTCGAATCCCTATACTAGTGATTTCGAGTCGTCGTAACGATGTTTTACGTAACATTCGTTTTGACTCAAATAAAGGTGTTAAAAGAATATTTTCCTTAAAGAATGAAATTATACTTAATTTGATTTAAGTATATCGAATATTTTCAAATGTTGAAAATAAATAGATTTGTGAAATACTTATTATTAAATAAGTATAAAATGTTTTCCAAAATGAAATGAAACGTTTTGAGATTTTATCTTCTTAAGGATAAATCGAAATTGAATATTTGAAAACAATTGAAAATCGAATATCAGTAGATATTCGAAAATGTAAATTCACTATGGAATTTATAAAAAGAAAAGGGAATTTGTTTAAAAATAAATATTGATTTATTTTTGAAGTGTGGAAATTATATATCTAGTAAAAGATATTTTTTGAAGATAAAATAATTTGGAAGATTATTTGGAATCTGATGATGTTGCGCATCTTTATTGATAGTTAAATAACCGACTATAAATAATTACCTTGAATGGTATTTGTTGTGAATTGGATGAATTTGAATGCCACACTTATTTTTGAATTTACGCTCACTATTCGGGTTAACCGGGAAAGGACCATGGGGTCGTATAACCCATTCCGAATGTGTGATACGTCGTTATGAATTGCATTTGAAGACCGATGTTGAAGACCGGATATTTTTGAAAACGAAAGGATTACCGTCGAGTTACTCTACACCGACTGATCTTCGGTTTAGAGGTTTTATCACCCTTAGTGACGGGTAGTCCTGACGTGATTGAAAATTATCCGGAATTGCAAGGGCTTCGTGAGAAGTGCCTTCGGTTCTGTTCGATCCCGGAACAGACTTGTATGGATTGTGTGTCTGACGTTACAATTTGAGATATAAAGCTGATTTCTTTCAAATACATTTCTGTTGGTGGCGGAGAATTTATTCTCTTAGCTTAACACCCTTCTCTGAGACGTACGAGCTCAGAGGTTATGTAGTTGAAATTTATCAGCGATATATCCCAATTTGGTAACGTGGCATACTGAGTGTTGCTGTGAAATGATCAGTGTTTGATCATTTGTGATATGATCATTTATTTGATCTTATATCTTTGTGATCATAGGTTGATCATTTTGTTTGACCCGAAGCAGGGCTTTTTGTAGAAAGCGTAGCTTTGTGGACGAGACTTCGTCGAGCCTCACACCCTGGAAATGGTCGAAACAGGACGAATGCAGCAAGGTTCTAGGGAGTAGCGCCCCTTAGTGTATGTCATTCCTTCTGGATAAAGGTGGTATCATGGTATGGAGCCCAGATACTTAACCTCTGTGGTTACTGCATTATTATTATCTATGTGGTTTGTTGGAAATCGGGGATCCTCGGGAAGATCGGTGACGATCGGGGGATGGCATACGCGTGTCAGTAGTTACCTATTTTTGCAGAGGTAACCCGGCCTTGTGTTGGCAGAGATCCGGTTAGGTTCTCGGGTCGTCTATTCCAGGGACGTACCCATCGTGGATAGGAAGTTCCTTAGCCTGACCATTTGTTGGAAATCCAAAGAAACAATACGACCTTGTACGGTTTTAGTTGTAGAACCTATCATTCACTTATGGTGGTCACCACTGTTTGGATGGTAGCTATAGTAGGCATAAGTGCGGAATGCCTATGCTGGCTAAGATTAATATTATACTTTCGAAATGTTTTCTACACTATGCACTAATAAAAATATCAAAATGATTTGATTTTGCGTAGTAAGCATCTTTGATTATCATAAGAAGAAATCTCCTCCAATTCTGCGTTTGCATTGTGTGTGTGGTGGGAGGTCTTATGGTAGTTTCATTTTCCAAAAGCATTGCGAATTGACTTTAAAATTATCCTGTTGTTTATTTTAAAGTATAACTGTTTTACGATCTCACACCAGTCACCATGACTGACTCGGAGTTTATTGTTTCCCTTCTAAACTCTGGGTGCCCACCAATTTCCACACGGGCAGCCTAGAGTTATATTATCAGGATATTCTGGATATTCTGGAGCTTTGGAAGCAAGCTGGATGGCGAGACGTAGTATTTGTATCTGATAGTATTTATTCCGCTGTGTATTCTGTATGAGGACAAGTTTATATAACTGTCCATTGTTGTATATTGACTCTGATGATTGATGTATGTATAAGATGATATAGTTCTTTGTTTTAAAGATTACTGATTTATCTATTATATATTGTTCCGCTGCGATGTGTAAGATTCTGATATTGTTCTGTTTCTGTTGCTGTTCTGTTGTTCTTCTTTCTTTCCTTTCTTTTTCTTCTATCTTCTTCTTCTACCTTTTTCTTTTTCTTAAAACCATAACTTTTCGGGTTTCCGGCATTCGATGGCTCAGCAGTCGATAAAGTGAGTATCGATGTTGAATTTTCGAAAGTCGAAAATTTTCGGGATGTTACATTTGGTATCAGAGCATATGGTTAAGCGACAACCCTGCTCTGTTGGGTGTTACTCATTAGAGATAGAGTCAGTAGTACTCTAGAATGAGTTGAGAGTAATAATAGATATGAGCGCGTATTTGTTAGTGAATATAAAAATTGTTTTATATTGTGATGATTGGTTTGTTGAGTGGTATATGGATTCTGGTCGGTATTGTCCGTACAACTCTATCGATAGGGATCTCTAAACACTTATATAGAACAATTCGGCACAATATTGTTTTAAATAGGGTGAATGAAATGATTTTACCCAAAATTATTTTTGTATATAAAAGAAATGTTTTTCTATGAATTATTATAGTATATGGGTGTTTGGTTGTTAGAAGTGATAATATTAATCTATTATCATTGAAATTGAATAAGAAATTGAAATCGTAACTTCAAAGTTAAGAAATTAATTCACATACAAATGAAATTTAAGAATGTAAATTATAAATGTAATTTGTAATTTAAAATGGAATTCCAGAGAAGTATTTGGAAATGTTTAGAAAAGAATTTGAAAATTTTGGAGATTTGGAAAGTTTAATATCTTTTTGATTTGAAAATGAATTTCAAGGGTTTTGAAAAATGTTTTGAAGGGATAAAAGCTCTAAACTCTTTTCGGTCGCTGGAAAATAACTTCGGTAATGACTGCAGCATCACTGATGTTCATTTTCGGGTTTCCAAAAGAGGAATTGCTGCCAAATTTTTTTTAAATGAAAGTTGTTTGAAAAATTTGGATTTTGTTTTAGGAAATTCAAAAGGATAATTTGAATTGTTTTCAAAATGGTTTTGAAAAGGTTGAAAAGACTCTGGAATTGAGTACTGAATTATGAAAATAAATGAAAATTGTGAATGAACGAAAACTATGAATGAATAAATTGCGATTGCAAGTGCCAGAAAATGAAATTGAATGTTAAAATTCATTTTGAATTTGTAAGTAAATAAAACTGCAATTGAATTTGATTTGTGGAAAACGAAGTGAACTATTAAACTAAAATTAGTAAGTGAAGCTAATTGAATATTAACCAAATGAATAAGGTTTGGAACGAATTAAATTCAATAATTGTAAAAGAAAGATGAATTGAATTCGAATGAGAATTGAAATGTAAAATTGAATGTGAATAGATATGTGTAACTTCAACAGTGAAGTAAAGAAAGTATAAGCAGTTTATATTGAAAATTTTGTAATAGAATTTGCAAAATGGTTTGAATATATGCAACTAGATATTATGGCTAGTAGGATATACAGGTATAAAGGAAATTGAAATTGATTTCGCAGATAATTCGAATTGCTCGAAAAAGGTACGTATTTTAATTTCTATATGAGTTTTTGATGATTTCTCTCTAGCCGCTTGGCTTTTTCTTTTTCTTTTTGAAATCTGAGAGTCCGTAGGGACGTTTTGTAGTCGTACCGTATTAGCCGCGCAAAGGAGACGCTGGCGAAATTTTTCGGAAATTTAAGGCGTTAGAAATTTTTTGAGAAATTTGAAAGTTTAAATTTGAATTTGAATTCGGATTTGAATTTAGAAGTTAAACAATGTTGTTTGGAACTTATAGTTGAAGTTGAAAATATAGTTGGAATGATAACGAATCTTTAGTAGAAAGATTTGTTTTGAAAAATTGATAAAACTATTGGATTGTGAAAGATAGTAGACGAGTTAAGGACCACTTTTCCTAACTTGTAATTTCGAGGACGAAATTCTTTTAAAGAGGGAAGTTTGTAACGACCCAGAATTTTGAACAAATTAAATTGAGAATATTTAATTAATTTTAAATATTTGAACGATGATTTAATTTGAATCTCGAATATAACTTGGAATTTGGCGATTAAACTTTAAAATTTAATCGATTGGAAGTTGAATAAAATTTAATTCTTCGATTTAAAGCCGAAGAAAAATATTTCAGACGCTTGTAAAATTTATATTGATAATTCTGAAGATAATGGAATTTCAGAATCCAATTTCGAATTGGATTGATCAATTTTGAAAATTATCGTTCGTATCGATATTTAAAAATAGCGTTCCGAGGCGCAGTCTCGGAATTCGACGAAACCAGTACCATTGGGTCCGTAATATTGAATTATTACCGGACTTCAAATTTCATATTGATCGGAGTTGATATGTGACCATACGGTGAGTAAACGTGTTGAGATTTAATCGAATTCAAATTTAATTTTCAATTTTTAAAAATTTGTCAACAATCAGCCACTAAACTGTCTCCTCTCGTACAAAACACCATCATCTCGTTCCCTGGAATCACGTCTTCTTCTGTTTCGTTCAGAGAAAAAAATCAATACAATTTTCTTCGTTCAAAACCAAAAATAATGGCCGCTTTCTCGTTCGATAACTTCATTACATTCGAACGCAATTTCATTCGAAATTAAAGACTCAAGTCTGCCGATGTTCTTCTTCCTCTTTTCCCCTCTTCAGTTTCAAAAATCAAAAACCCATCCATTCAAAAAAATCAAGTCAGTCGCCCCTTAACAAAAAAAAACAAAGGGGATTTCCAAATCGCGATTCCCTGAAGGCGGAAATAGAAGGTGATGACGCGATTGAAGCTCGAATCGCGTAGGACGAATTCTGGGAGCTCGCGAGGTATTTTCGAACGGCGAATTTTGCAGCTAGGGGAGGCTAGCGCACGCGTATGGATGAGGGCAACGGCGAACTTCGCGATGAAATGTGGCTCGAGCGGTGGAGGCGCGTTTTTTTGAGTGCGACTGGAAGGCATGGCCAGTGTCGCGATGAAGGGGTGTTGGTCGCAGCTAGGGGTTTAGCGACGTCGAAGGCATTGCGAGGCTCGTGTACGCAAGGGGAGGAGTCGCAGCAGTTTTGGATCGTAGTGGGGGGGTTTGCGATGATGGTCAGACGATTTGGTGGAGGCGCTGGCCACGGGGAACAGTAGAGCTCGGCTGTGAATTCGATGGGCAATAAGGTATAACTGTTGTTTTTTTTTCGTATAGGAAAAAGAAAAAAAAAATTAATTTAATAAATAGATACACATATTTAAAGAAAAAAAAAAAGCAGAAAAGTTTACAGTAAAAATGTATTTTTGCTATAAATTCAAAGTGGTACATTTATAGATAAACTTTGGAATATAGAAATTTTTAAAGGGGAAAATACATATTTTTATAGATATTTGGAATCTATATAAACTATTTTCATATGGAAACGTGTTTCAAAATAAAAATAAAGATAAAAAGAAGTAGTAATAAATTGTTCGATCAATTTAAATAATTAATAGAAAATTTGTTTAAGATAAATCATTCGATAAAATTTAATTTATTAGTTTAAATAAATTAACAGATGGTAATCTATTGTCAATTGATTCGAATATTTATCAATTACAAATTGTTTATACTAGGTCTAAAAAAAAGATGAAATCAAGTCAAAATGGAATGGATTGCAAAATAAATGCTAAGGTGAGATTTTTCTCACTCAAAATTTAAAGTGGAATTTTTGCAGTTATTGATTGATTTGTTTTGATTGCTATGGAATGTGCTATTAGATATGATAGGATATACCTATATATATAGCAGTATATACATATTGGCATATGTATATATTGGATTGATTGATTTCCCGCCTCGTATAGCGGATGAGACCCTATTGCGCCGTTAGTAAACGGATTTATAAAAACCTATATACCGCGATAATTCCGTACTGGAGCGGAATTGGTATTGTGCTAACATCTTTGGATGCAGGGAAACAGGTTGGAGGGATCCAACTGGACCCCTCACTTTGATTGAATTTATTTATACTGTGATATGAATCTGTGAATGATTATATTGATGTTATCGATCATATCGATGTCTGGAAAATTGTTGAAAGCTAAAATTTAGCTGAATGGATGTTTGATATCATTGGATTCCAAAAATAAACGAAATTGAATTTTTGGAAATCAAAATAGAAATTTCTAAATGAATTTAATTTTAGAAATTTAATAAATTCGAAGAAAGGAATTTTAAAGTATAAAAAGTTAATTTTTATAATCTTATCGAATTTATTTCCAGAATAAAGTGAAAATGTTAAATAAATGAATTTCGTATAATAGTGATTTTAAATTGAGGAAATTAATTTAAAATCTGGATTTCTAAATAAATTGAAAGAAACGATTGAAATTTATTTTCTTAAAAAGGAATTTATTTAAAAGAAGATAAGTTGGAAATTCAGTTTGAAATTTAATTGGTAAATTAAAATAAGTTGTGAAATCAATGTAAAATGAATTCAATAAGGAATTTATTTAGTAGTGATAAATAAAATTTGAAATCAATCTGTAATTGATTTAATATTTAGAAATGAATTTTTGAGAAATCAATGTGGAAGTTTTATTCGAACGTTGAAAATAAAATTAGAAATCAACATTGAAATTGATTTGGTATTGAAGCTTTTACAAATGGAATTAAAATTTATAAAAGTTGTTTATGAACCCAAAGTCACTTATTTTGATAAGTTAAGTATAGAAGTTGATAAAGGAAGGTTTATAAGTCGAAGTTGTTATTAAAAAAGAGAAATAGAATTTATAAACGTGCTTATAAATTCGAAAATAGATTGAATGTGATAAAAATGTGTAGAAATGATTGAAATGGGGTTAAGTAAATTTTTTTCACGATTTTGGACAGTGAATATATTGTTAAGTAAAATGGATTCATTTTTGAAGAAGTAATATTTTAAAAATGAAGTTAAACATTTTAAAGGTGTTTTAAAATGTGTTGTGAATCGAAACCATAGATTTCAACATTTATTGTTGAAATAGACGTTTTCGAGAAACTTAAGGAAATGGTGGACTATAACACTGTTGTTATAGTAAATGATTTCCGGAAGGAAATGTTTTATATAGTATTGGGATTTATATATCTATCTTAATTTCGAATCCCTATACTAGTGATTTCGAGTCGTCGTAACGATGTTTTACGTAACATTCGTTTTGACTCAAATAAAGGTGTTAAAAGAATATTTTCCTTAAAGAATGAAATTATACTTAATTTGATTTAAGTATATCGAATATTTTCAAATGTTGAAAATAAATAGATTTGTGAAATACTT
The DNA here is from genome assembly GCA_030737815.1 of Allium fistulosum. Lineage (NCBI taxonomy): Eukaryota > Viridiplantae > Streptophyta > Magnoliopsida > Asparagales > Amaryllidaceae > Allium > Allium fistulosum. The sequence continues at coordinate 264,293,451 of CM060904.1, read as the reverse complement.
ATTATTAAATAAGTATAAAATGTTTTCCAAAATGAAATGAAACGTTTTGAGATTTTATCTTCTTAAGGATAAATCGAAATTGAATATTTGAAAACAATTGAAAATCGAATATCAGTAGATATTCGAAAATGTAAATTCACTATGGAATTTATAAAAAGAAAAGGGAATTTGTTTAAAAATAAATATTGATTTATTTTTGAAGTGTGGAAATTATATATCTAGTAAAAGATATTTTTTGAAGATAAAATAATTTGGAAGATTATTTGGAATCTGATGATGTTGCGCATCTTTATTGATAGTTAAATAACCGACTATCAATAATTACCTTGAATGGTATTTGTTGTGAATTGGATGAATTTGAATGCCACACTTATTTTTGAATTTACGCTCACTATTCGGGTTAACCGGGAAAGGACCATGGGGTCGTATAACCCATTCCGAATGTGTGATACGTCGTTATGAATTGCATTTGAAGACCGATGTTGAAGACCGGATATTTTTGAAAACGAAAGGATTACCGTCGAGTTACTCTACACCGACTGATCTTCGGTTTAGAGGTTTTATCACCCTTAGTGACGGGTAGTCCTGACGTGATTGAAAATTATCCGGAATTGCAAGGGCTTCGTGAGAAGTGCCTTCGGTTCTGTTCGATCCCGGAACAAACTTGTATGGATTGTGTGTCTGACGTTACAATTTGAGATATAAAGCTGATTTCTTTCAAATACATTTCTGTTGGTGGCGGAGAATTTATTCTCTTAGCTTAACACCCTTCTCTGAGACGTACGAGCTCAGAGGTTATGTAGTTGAAATTTATCAGCGATATATCCCAATTTGGTAACGTGGCATACTGAGTGTTGCTGTGAAATGATCAGTGTTTGATCATTTGTGATATGATCATTTATTTGATCTTATATCTTTGTGATCATAGGTTGATCATTTTGTTTGACCCGAAGCAGGGCTTTTTGTAGAAAGCGTAGCTTTGTGGACGAGACTTCGTCGAGCCTCACACCCCGGAAATGGTCGAAACAGGACGAATGCAGCAAGGTTCTAGGGAGTAGCGCCCCTTAGTGTATGTCATTCCTTCTGGATAAAGGTGGTATCATGGTATGGAGCCCAGATACTTAACCTCTGTGGTTACTGCATTATTATTATCTATGTGGTTTGTTGGAAATCGGGGATCCTCGGGAAGATCGGTGACGATCGGGGGATGGCATACGCGTGTCAGTAGTTACCTATTTTTGCAGAGGTAACCCGGCCTTGTGTTGGCAGAGATCCGGTTAGGTTCTCGGGTCGTCTATTCTAGGGACGTACCCATCGTGGATAGGAAGTTCCTTAGCCTGACCATTTGTTGGAAATCCAAAGAAACAATACGACCTTGTACGGTTTTAGTTGTAGAACCTATCATTCACTTATGGTGGTCACCACTGTTTGGATGGTAGCTATAGTAGGCATAAGTGCGGAATGCCTATGCTGGCTAAGATTAATATTATACTTTCGAAATGTTTTCTACACTATGCACTAATAAAAATATCAAAATGATTTGATTTTGCGTAGTAAGCATCTTTGATTATCATAAGAAGAAATCTCCTCCAATTCTGCGTTTGCATTGTGTGTGTGGTGGGAGGTCTTATGGTAGTTTCATTTTCCAAAAGCATTGCGAATTGACTTTAAAATTATCCTGTTGTTTATTTTAAAGTATAACTGTTTTACGATCTCACACCAGTCACCATGACTGACTCGGAGTTTATTGTTTCCCTTCTAAACTCTGGGTGCCCACCAATTTCCACACGGGCAGCCTAGAGTTATATTATCAGGATATTCTGGATATTCTGGAGCTTTGGAAGCAAGCTGGATGGCGAGACGTAGTATTTGTATCTGATAGTATTTATTCCGCTGTGTATTCTGTATGAGGACAAGTTTATATAACTGTCCATTGTTGTATATTGACTCTGATGATTGATGTATGTATAAGATGATATAGTTCTTTGTTTTAAAGATTACTGATTTATCTATTATATATTGTTCCGCTGCGATGTGTAAGATTCTGATATTGTTCTGTTTCTGTTGCTGTTCTGTTGTTCTTCTTTCTTTCCTTTCTTTTTCTTCTATCTTCTTCTTCTACCTTTTTCTTTTTCTTAAAACCATAACTTTTCGGGTTTCCGGCATTCGATGGCTCAGCAGTCGATAAAGTGAGTATCGATGTTGAATTTTCGAAAGTCGAAAATTTTCGGGATGTTACAGTGTTCCCGTGTAAGAGCAGATGACCCTTTATATACGAATCCCACCTCGAAGCGGTTGATTTATATTTATGATTATATAACGTTGGTGATGCAGGGGAAATAGGTCAGAGGGATCCAACAGGATTCCTCACAACTGTTGATTTTAATTACATATATATGTGCTAATATATATGAGCTATGTTGTAGAGGGACAGGTTGGAGGGATCCAATGGGATTCCTTGATATTGTTGAATTGTTCCATAACATTTCTATTATATGGGTTATGAAAAAATGAACCTGATTGTGGATATTGTGGTTATAACATTGTTATATGTTGAAAACTAAAACCCAATAGTAATAGAAAATCAATATCGATATTGGTTAAGTGTTGGGTGGCTATTGGTCTCAAATTAGTATTTTAAAAATACTATAAATTGTCGTGTAAATCGAAAATTGATTTTGAGACAAGGAACAATTTTAAATCCGAAATTGGGTTTCGAAGATATTAATAAGGATTATCTAATTAAATATATTAATATTGTTTTTAAGTTAATTAGTTATATTAATATTGTTTTTAGGTTATTTAACTCTAATATTAATTAAAGGTTATTTAATTATAATAATATTCTTTTAAAGTTATGTAAGATATTAAAATTGTTTTAAAGTTATAATATCTTATTAATATTATTTTAAAGTTATTTAATTATTGTAATATTGTTTTAAAGTTATTTTTTATAGTTAATAGGTTTTAAGAATTTATAACAGGTTAATAAATCGAAAGGTTAATTATTTCAAAGGTAATTATGGTTTCAAAATTTATAGTAAGGATTATTAATAAGTTTTGGAAATAAGTTATTATTATTTATAAAAATGGTAAAGATAAAGTATTATTGTTTATTTAATAATATTTTGGAATTATTAATTATTTTTAAGATGTTTACAATAAATAATTTTCATTAATTTAAATGTTTAATGTTAATAATTATTATTATAAAATGGTGTTTTGGAGTAAAAGATTTTAATTGTTTATAAATGTTTCTGAAACCTATGAATGGAGTTGAAAGATCTGGATTTTATAAAAGAGCTCATGAAATGGTTTGGAGACGTAAGAAAGATTATTTACAAGTTGAAGGGTTTTATAAATGGTTAGATATTTATAAACGAATTTCAGAAATAGGTATATAGATTTATAGAAGGAATTTTATAAATGGTTTTATGGACTTATAAAGGGTTTATAAGTGATTTTTGAAATGTATAAGAAGCTTATAAGGGATGGAACTTTTATAAAGGGATTATAAATGGTTTTTAGAGGTTTATAAAATGATTTATAAATGGTTTTGGAGAATCGAATAAAAGAAAACTTTCTAAATTTTGTGGATATAATTATACCGTTGAAATAAGTATATGGATATTCCTAAGTATTGAAATATAGAGATTTGCGAGTATATCTTTGTAATTTACAAGTAATTTATGAAGTGGGTTTTATTTCTTAAGGATTTATTAAAAGGAGGTCGGTGGTCACTATGTGCTTAACCCATGTTGTTTTCACCTATGGAATAAATCTTTTTTGAATGTTTGTTTATTTGATAGTTCAATTATCGACTATCAAATGTTGGCGTAAATATGTAATCCTTCTTAATATTGGTGATATGGAAATATTCCGTACTTAACATCGAAGGATTTTAACTCTGGAAATAACTAAAGGAAACACGAGAATTATATGGTACAGTTACCGGTGGTGCTATACTGTACGTATAAATTCGTTTCGTTCTTCTAGGACAAATGATAAAGAGATCCGTCCACTTAAATGGTTAGGGGGTGATCCCCGCTCTTATGTATTGTCTGGTTATTTCCTAAAGAATCAATATTGAGCATTCCGGAAATTGGCGTTTGTTTTTGTGGAGCACCCGGGAAACGGAAGAGTGTACTCGTAAGAGATGACTCGAACCCGTGACCACTCCAAAAACCTTATACGGTTCTATGGAGGAGATTCGTGATATATTGGAATGTTAGGATCCATGTGAGATTCCAAGACCCGTTAGGGTATGGGAATCCGGGTGTGATTCCAAGATCTAATTGAGATGTGGGAATCTATGTGTGATTCCAAGACCCGTTGAGGTATTAGAATCCATGTGGGATTCCATGATCTATTTGGTGATGGTGCATAAGCTGGAATGCCGGACTTAGCCTCATTAGCAGGAATGACTAAAACCAGAGATAGGAGGCATGGCCAGTAGGGTTGGCAAACCCTTAGGGTGTAGTAGGCTCCTCCTAGATGTCACTTACAGTTGTTATGCATGCATGGGGCAATGCAGTCGGTCTTAGCAAGACCAGCTATGTTTTTCCTATGGCACATCACTAGGGATGTATGCTACTTTGGAAGAATAGCTCTGATCCTTGTGCAGGAGGACTGTTCCACAAAGTACTGAGTACACCCCCATGGAAATCCTACACAATTAGCGAACTCGCCTTATCGATTTTCAATTATATACCTAGTATTGTTGTGATGTACACTCACGAGCATCAAGCTATTTGATTATTATTATTTCTACCTTTAGACATTATTATAATATAAAGGGATTTTTTATAGAAATTGTTTTGGTTATCGTAAGGTAAAAACCCATCCGTGTTTATGTTCGGCGTGGTATTACGAGATACCTTTGATTTTCAAATATTTTTATATAAATTTAAATCCAGTTGGATGTGCTTTCTCATGCTGGTTTTCCAGACTGACTCGGGTGTTATTTTATTATAATGGTTGGGTCAGACCGAGTATATTACATATTAGTTTGGATGCTTGGAGCTTCAGGAGAGGAGTTGGAGGCCCAAAGACGTATCCACCTAGATGGTTATTTTCCACTGTATTCATTGTCATGTTAATCAGCAATTGTGAGGACAAGCTGTTATAACTGTCTAGGCTGAAATAGGTTAGTATACTCTAATTGATGAATATATATATATATATATATATGTATATTACAGTTATGTTTTGTGTAAAGATTATGGTATATTATAAAGTATTCGTTCCGCTGTGAGATTCTTTGTTGTTTGGTTTTCTTCTTCCTTCTTTCTTTTCCCTAGCAATCGGGTCTTTCGGCATTTGATTGCTTGGCAAGTGATACAATGGATGTATTAGTGTCGATTTTTGAGAGTCGAAAAGCCCGGTTCGTTACATTTGGTATCAGAGCTGACGGTTTAGCGAGAACCTTGGCTTTGGTGGGATAACTCATTAGAGATAGGGTCAGTAGCACCCTAGAATGAGTTTGAGTGTGTATATATATGAGCGCGTATTTGTTAGTGATTTAAAAATGTTTTATATTGTGTTAGTTGATCTATTGAGTGGCTTATGGATTCTGGTCAATACGAATAATTAACGTCATTGATGGGGAACTCTGAACACTTGAACAGAGCAGTTCGACATGGTATTGTTTTGAAATAGGGTAAATGAAATAATTTTACCTGGATTATATTTTATATATAAAGGAATAATTTTTCAAAAATTATTATAGTATATATGGTGTGCTTGGTTGTTAGGAAATGATAATGTTGATTATTATCATTTCTTATTTGTTATTGTGCTCTAATAAAAGTTGTTGTTATTGTAAAGCAAACAAGATAAATAATTTAGAATTGATTTTATATAACCAAACGAAATTATAAAAATATGATGTATAAAAGTGGTTTATAAATAAAAAGGGGTTCAAAAGATAGAAATTTGGAAATTTAAAATCCCGTTGGTTTGGGAATGATTTTTCAAAGTTTTGGAAAATAATAGAGATATTATTTGGGAAAATATTTTTGAATGAAAATATTTTTAAAAGGAATAGAAAGCACTGAACCCACTTCGGTCGCTAGAAAATAATTTCGGTGATGACTGCAGCATCATCGACGTTCATTTTCGAGTTTCTAAGAGAGAAATTGCTACCATTGGAGTTTTGTTTTGGTAAAACTAGATTTGATTTTGAAAAGCCAAAATAATGATTTGATATTACAAGGGGATTATGTATATATATATAATTTCAAAATGGTTTGAAATGAATAATGATAAGATGTTTAAACTCTGGAAATTTTAAATTAGGTATTTCTGAAAAAATGAGAAAATAAGTTGATAACTTATAAAATTTAAAAATTTGTAAGTTAAAGCAATGTTTTAAATGGTTGAATATGAATTTTAAGAAAAGTAAATTTTGAACTGAACTTGAGAATGAAATTTAACTTAAGATAAGTTATACAAAAATGAATTTTGAAAAGGAATTGGACCTAAGTAGGCTAAATGCAATAATTTTTGGAAATGGAATTGATTAAGATTTAAAATGGATTAATGAAATGAACTAATTAAATAAATTAGTGAACGGTAATATGGTTGGAATGTTGATTGATAAAATGGAATTGAATTTGGTTAGAAATGGATAAGGACTTAAGTTATGAAGTGATGATAAATATGAGTGGTGTTGTATAGATGTTTATAATAAACTTAAGAAAAGTTGATGGAATAGTGTTTAAGTGATATTAGTATCGAAAGGAGTATACTTCGTAAATAATGAATGTGAATAATGATTGTGAATAATTGAATGTAAATGAAATGAATGTGAACAAAAGGAATTTGGTATAGTTAAGAATCTATTGAAACAAATACATAAGTTGTGCATATTTTACTTTATTCGTATAACGGCTTGATCCAGATTTGAGCATAGAATTTCGAGGTAATTTATATCGATCCGAGTTGGAATTTTTCAATCGATTCTCTACGGCGAACACTGGATATGGATTTTTGATTGATCCCAGAATTCTCTATCATAGTATATGGCTATGCAAGGAGAATGACGGTTTCTAATCAAGAAACTGGATCTGAGTCCGCACTAGAGTGGTTGGATGAACGATACTAGTTCGAAAGTGAAATTGTGTGATTGAGCAAGCGATCATATTTGATATTGCGTACGAATGATATATGTACATCGTACGGGCTTAATTAAAGCAAATGTTGGAAATTGAAAATGCAGAATAATATGATTTTGAATTATATGATTGGATATTATTGGTAAACAAGATGCAAGTATATAAAATCAAGAGCTAATTTGATGCCTTTGATTTCATAAAGAAAATTGGGTTGCCCAACAAAAAGGTACATGTTTAAATTGTTGTTTAAGTTTGATGATTTTATGATTGAGCCACTTGGCTTTGGTTTTCTTCTGCTGGGTTATGCCCTGAGTGGCGATTCGTAGTTGTTTCGATTGAGTCGCGCAAAGGCGACACTAGTGAAATTTTTCATAAATATAATGAGTTAGAAATTTTGAAGAAATTTGTGATAACTAAAATTTGATTTAGAATTATAACTTGAAATGATTGTATGGATAATATTAGTTGGAATCTATGAATGAATTTGGAAGCTTAGTAAAAGTAATAACAAGGTTTCAACAAAATTGAATTTGGAAAAGGTTAGGGACTTAAATTAATTTGGCGAAATATTTCAACTAAATTGTTTTAAAAAGAAATGGGCTTGGGCATTTTTCCTACCTAAGCAATTTCGGGGACGAGATTCTTTTATGTGGGAAGAATGTAACGACCCAAAATTTTAGTTATTTGAATTTGGAATATTTAATTGATTTAAAATATTGAAAAATTAATTTTATAGACTAAGTAATTTGAATTTCAAATATACCGATTTATTGGATAATTTAATTGTTGAGTTTAATAATTGAAATAGTTTAAACAATTGGATCTTGAATTTTAAGATGGATAAAAATGATTTAAAAGCTTATTTAAATTCTATTAAATAAGAATGAAGATAATAAATTTTTTTAATGGGATTTAAAATTGATTTAATCGATTTTGAAAATAATTCGTTTTAATTAACGAGTGAAAATAGCTTTTCGGGGCACTGTCTTGGATTTCGATGAAATCAGTTTCATTGTGTCCGTAATAATGAATTATAATATGCCGTCAAATTTGTAGCGATCATACGTATCGTTTGGTCATGCGAGATCAAAATGCAATGAAATTAATATTGAAAATTTAATATAATAACTGGGTTCAATCTGCTATCTTCTACATACGATTGAATTAGGGCTCGAGACTAGTTCCATTTCGTTCGAAATAGGGGTATAACATATAGAACGCCAGGCGGCATGCCTCGATTGCGGTCCGAAATCATATAGGTAGATATTTTGATTTTTAAATAATATATTATCTTCGACTTAACTATACACTTCCATGTTCATTCTTATCAGCTGCACCTACCTGTACGAGCCCACACCCTTCTCATTAACTTCTATATCTTCCTCCCTTATTTAAACACAGCTAAACAGAGGAAGAAAAAAGAAAAATGAACATTTCAAAAAATTAAATCTCAAATTCTTCTCAATAAAAAATATGAAATTAGCTTTAAAATTCTTGTTTCGATGAGATCTTCATACTGGTGTGCTTTTTGAGAGGTGCGACTTGGGCTCGTGAAGCTCGACTTGGCCATAGCTATTGCTTGGTTGGCTAGGGTTTGACTTTTTGAAGAATATAGGCAACGATTCGTGAATCGGAGGACGGATTCAAGTTTCACTTGCCGATTTACACCACCTCGCCGAGTTTCGCCATGTCCGAAAGGGAATTGAAGATCGTGTGCGTATGGCCTGGAGAGTGTTTTAGCCCAGGTCGCATTTTTTTATAGGTCCCGTGGCATTGATTTGTGATGTCGGCCAAGTGGAGTTCGCGTAGAGCGACGCGATGGCGAAGACGGTTCGTCGAACGGAGGTCCGTAGCTCCATATCAATGGATTTGATGTATGCGTGAATTGGGTTAGTGTTCTCTGTGCACGTTGATGTTAGGAGGAGGAAGAAGATGAAAGCAGGGGTAGGATTGTAATTATTATAAAGATTATTTAATTTTAAATATTCAAATGTATCGATAACTTATATAATTCATATCTCTCTCATACGAGGTCTGATTCAGACGAAACCTTATGCGTTGCGATGGTATCGATGAGTGCTACGAAATAGAACTAGTTTGGATGGATTTGGAGACTTTCTAAATTTGGGCTCAAATCGAACGTCGTCCGGTTTTAGTTCCAAATCGGAACGCTTCGGCGATAGTAGGAAACTTTAGTGAGTTAATCTCACCTTTTTGGATAACTAGTATGATATATAGTTGATAAAAAATTATTGAATGATTATTTGGATGATTTATTATATATATAGTTGGTTTGGATATATTCCCACCTATTGGAGCGGAAGAGACCCTATTGCGTTCCCGTGTAAGAGCAGATGATCCTTTGTTTACGAATCCCGCCTTGTAGCGATTGATTTATATCTATGATTATATAACATTGGTGATGCAAGGGAAATAGGTCGGAGGGATCCAACAGGATTCCTCAAAATTCTTGATTTTAATTACATATATATGTGCTAATATATATGAGCTGTGTTGTAGGGGGACAGGTTGGAGGGATCCAACGGGATTCCTCAATATTGTTAAATTGTTCCATAATAAATCCCAGGAGGAAGTCAAGCAGAAGCACCTGTAACATCTCGGTCTGACCCGAGTATTATTTAAGAAAATAATAAACGGATCAGTCTAACTATAAATATCATATGACATGATATAAAATAAAAGATATGGCATAAACATAAAATATCCATACTGACATACTACTATAAGTATGAAAATGATGATCAACAGGAGATCAACCGATGACAAATGATCAATATCACGAGAATCTTCTCAAAGATCCAAAGAGGGCATCATACCCTAAACTTGTACTCATAACAAGTCAATGACATAAAAATCCAGAAATCAAACAAGAAATCCAGAAATCATAAAAAGAGAAAGAGGCCTATCACATGATGGTCCGAAGACCATGGGGCGCTACCCCATATGTGTGAGTCGGAATCACACTAATTGAGGCCTAGGCTAACCAAAAAGCAAAAAGGTATGTGTGAATGGAATCACACAAGTGGTGTCTAGCCTAACCTCGCAAACAAAAAGATATGTGTGAGTCGGAATCACACTACTGCGGTCTAGACTAACCTTGCGGACAAAGAGATATGTGTGAGTCGGAATCACACCACTGCGGTCTAGTCTAACCTTGCAAACAAAGAGACATCGCACAATTGCTAGTTTAAATCATAAAATGATCATCATGATCAGCGAGAAGTGTCAATCACACCAAGCTAGTAAATATATGAGATTAGCTTCATGTCCCATAACCACTTGCTTAACTTAAATATTTACGAACAAGCTGTAAATCTTCACTAGGAAATTGTCACGAAAAGGGTTCAATCGAACAAGTCCAAGAGCTAACCGACGAAGTGAACGCAAGCGTTTCATACCACTCGTTTTACTAAGTCGTTTAAGTCGATTTCTCATTCGAGTGAAGTAAAGGCTTATATATATTAGTAGATTGGAAATCGGTTTGAGAAAACGAACTTTTGATATTAAAAATAGTGTTGTAATCGATTTGATGAGAGAGTTTTGATATTTACTACTAGTATTAAAACCTTCATATCTTTAAAGTGACAAGTCATAAAACGATTGTTGGAACAATCTATCACAAAAATTCACATTCGAAGACGTGAATAAAATCCAAGGAAATCAGCTCAAAATGCATCAAAGTGGAAGTTCTGATGAATGCTTTTCAGATAAGATTGCCTACGCAGAGTAATACGGGGATCCAGGGGGCAGCGCCCCCGGCGGGGTGCGGGGCAGCGCCCCGTCACGGTACGACTTAATGAAGGCAGGCTGGTCAGGCGACCTAAGGAAAAGTAGGTCATACGACCTAGCAGAAGAATAGGTCAAACGACCTAAGTGCTAACTCGCGTGCGACCTAACAAAGTGCGCGACCTAACAGTGAGGCGCGACCTAAGGATGTGCGCGACCTAAGGATGTGCGCGACCTATCATGGTTCGCGACCTAAGACTTAGTGGGATCGAGCGACCTAAGGGATAAGGTCATACGACCTAAAAGGAATAGGGCTAAGCGACCTAAACAGTAAGCAGGTCAAACGACCTAACGCTTAGTTCGTGAGCGACCTATGACTTATCGAGGTCGAGCGACTTAAGAGGCATGAGAACCAGCGACCTAAAACTGGCGACCTAAGGATACGCGACCTAAAGGCTTGCGACCTAAAGACACGCGACCTAGAGGTGAACGACCTAACGAGGTACAAGGGAAGCGACCTAAAATGCTTCGACCTAAAGGTGCACGACCTAAGGTCTATACGACCTAACGACTTAAGGTCGAATACGACCTACGACCTAAGGTCGATACGACCTAACATTTACCTGGAGATTATAGGTCGGCAACGACCTACGACTTAACTCCAGGCGACTTTTCCACGCGCCTATGAACCCATCTTCACCACGACCTAGGGTTAACTCGTAGGCGACCTACGACCTATGGATGAGCGACCTAACTCCGAACGAGCTAAAAATGGCCAGAACGACCTAGTAGCAGTTTTTCACCAAAATCACTAAAATTTGAAGTTTTTCGCCAATCCAATCCAAACCAAATGCAACAAACATGCTAAAGTGATGAGGAATCATTCCCAACAGTCCAATGACGATTATAGGCAAGATGTGAGATCAAAAATCTCACCTTTTCACGGAATTTGATGAAGATGGAGATTTGAGAGCAAAGCAAGAACACCAACAAGCTTGAATCAATGTTCTTCACGTGAATTTGATGTTGAATCTCGGATTTGCAATAGAATTTGTGTTTGGAGTTTTAATTTCCACTTCCCACCACCATTTTTGACAAAGCTTAAAGTGTTTTGATAGAGTGAGGAAGAGGGTTGGGCTGAACTAAAGGGGTGCAGTCCAAACCAAAGTCAAAGGCGGGAAAAAGTGTCGAAAATTTCACTATCTCCAAACATATCGAAGTTTACACTCAAAAAGATCGCAAACGTCATTTTGAACTCAATGGGGGTGGTCTCGAGTCCTAATTTGACCGTATGCAAAAAGTAGCTTTTCGGACTAACACCCGACTAACGATAAAATATTTAAATATAAAATCGATAGATATGCGGGTTGTTACAATGCACCTGATTGTGGATACTGTGGTTATAACATTGTTATATATTGAAAACTAAAACCCAGTAGTAATAGAAAATCAATATCGATATTGGTTAAGTGTTGGGTAGCTATTGGCCTCAAATTAGTATTTTAAAAATACTATAAATTGCCGTTTAAATCGAAAATTGATTTTGAGACAAAGAACAATTTTAAATCCGAAATTGGGTTTCGGAGAAATTTTTAAGGATTATCTAATTAAATATATTAATATTGTATTTAAGTTAATTAGTTATATTAATATTGTTTTTAGGTTATTTAATTATAATATTAATTAAAGGTTATTTAATTATAATAATATTCTTTTAAAGTTATGTAAGATATTAAAATTGTTTTAAAGTTATAATATCATATTAATAATATTTTAAAGTTATTTATTATTGTAATATTGTTTTAAACTTATTTGTTATAGTTAATTAGTTTTAAGAATTTACAAAGGTTTAATAAATTGAAAGGTTAATTATTTCAAAGTTAATTATGGTTTCAAAATTTAGAGTAAGGATTATTAATAAGATTTGGAAATAAGTTATTATTATTTATAGAAATGGTAAAGATAAATTATTATTGTTTATTTAATAATATTTTGGAATTATTAATTATTATTAAGATGTTTAAAGTATATAATTTTTATTAATTTAAATTTTTAGTGTTAATAATAATTATTATTATAAAATGGTGTTTTGGTGTAAAAGATTTTAATTGTTTATAAATGTTTCCGAAACCTATGAATGGAGTTGAACGATCTGGATTTTATAAAAGAGCTTATGAATGGTTTGGAGACGTAAGGAAGATTATTTACAAGGTGAAGGGTTTTATAAATGGTTAGATATTTATAAACGAATTTTAGAAATTGCTATATAGACTTATAGAAGGAATTTTATAAATGGTTTTATGGACTTATAAATGGTTTATAAGTGATTTTTGAAATGTATAAGAAGCTTATAAGGGATGGAACTTTTATAAAGGGATTATAAATGGGTTTCAGAGGTTTATAAAATGATTTATAAATGGTTCTGGAGAATCAAATAAAAGAAAACTTTCTAAATTTTGTGGATACGCTTATACCATTGAGATAAGTATATGGATATTTCTAAGTATTGAAATATAGGGATTTGCAAGTATATCTTTGCAGTTTACAAGTAATTTATGAAGTGGGTTTTATTTAAGGAGGTCGTGGTCACTATGTACTTAACCCATGTTGTTTTCACCTATGGAATAAATCTTTGTTTGAATGTTTTTTATTTGATATTTCAATAACCAACTATCAAATTTTGGCCCAAATATGTAATCCTTCTTGATTTTGGTGGTACATAAATATTCCCTACTTAACACCGAAGGATTTTAACTCTGGAAATATCTATAGGAAACACGGGAATTTTATGGTACAGTTACCATCGGTGGTGGTATACTGTACATATAAACATGTTTCGTTCTTCTAGGACAAATGATAAAGAGATCCGTCTACTTAATTGGTTAGGGGGTGATCCCCACTCTTATGTGTTGTCTGATTATTTCCTAAAGAACCGGTATTGAGCATTCTGAAAATCGGCATTTGGTCTTGTGGAGCACCCGGGAAATGGAAGAGTGTACTTGTAAAGGATGACTCGAACTCATGACACTTCGAAAACCATATACGGTTCTATGGAGGAGATTCATGATATATTAGAATGTTGGGATCCATGTGAGATTCCGAGACCCGCTGGGGTATGGAAATCCGGGTGTGATTCCAAGATCAAATTGAGATGTGGGAATCTATGTGTGATTCCGAGACCTATTGAGGTATTGGAATCCATGTGGGATTCCATGATCTATTTGATGAAGGTGCGTAAGCTGGAATGCCAGACGTAGCCTCATCAGTGGGAATGACTAAACCCGGAGATAGAAGGCATGGCCAGTAGGGTTGGCAAACCTATAGGGTGCTGTCGGCTCCTCCTAGATGTCACTTATAGTTGTTATGCATGCATGGGGTGATGCACTCGGTCTTATTGAGACCAGCTATGTTATTCCTATGGTACATCACTAGGGATGTATGCTGCTGCAGAAGGATAGCTCTGATCCTTGTGCAGGAGGACTTTTCTTCGAAGTACCGAGGGCACCTCCGTGGAAATCCTACACAATAAGCGAACGCGCCTTATCGATTTTTGATTATATACCTAGTATTGTTGTGATGTACACTCACGAGCATCACGGCTATTTGATTATTATTCTTTCCACCTTCAGACATTATTATAATATAAAGGGATTTTCTATAGAAAAGGTTTTGGTTATCGTAAGGTAAAAACCCGTCCGTGTTTATGTGCGGCGTGGTCTTACGAGATACCTTTGATTTTCGAAGATTTTTATATAAATTTAAATCCAGTTGGGTGTGTTTTCTCATGCTGGTTTTCCAAACTGACTTGGGTGTTATTTTATTATAATGCTCGGTTCAGACCGAGTATATTACAAATTAGTTTGGATGCTTGGAGCTTCAGGAGACGAGTTGGAGGCCCAGAGACGTATCCACGTAGATGGTTATTTTCCGCTATATTCATTGTCATGCTTATTAGCAATTGTGAGGACAGGCTATTATAACTGTCCTGGCTGAAATAGGTTAGTATACTCTGATTGATGTCTATATATATATTACAGTTTGTTTTGTGTAAAGATTATGATATATTATATATTATTCGTTCCGCTGTGAGATTCTGTGTTGTTTGGTTTTCTTCTTCCTTCTTTCTTTTCCCTAACAATCGGGTCTTTCGGCATTTGATTGCTCGGCATGTGATACAATGGACGTATTAGTGTCGATTTTCGAGGGTCGAAAAGCCCGGTTCGTTACAGTGTACTGATTCAGTGGGTAGACCCTTACCGTTTCATAGTTGGAATCCATTTTCCAATACGAGTCTTCGGACTTGATTGTATACCTACTATGCTGGAATTTAATCAATGTAACAATTTCGACCATGATTCAATATTTATCGTAAACCATATACATTATTATAATATTCGAGGATTTCCTATAGAAATTTTTTTGGTTATCGTAAGGTAAAACCCATTCATGTTTATTTGCGGTGTGGTCTTACGAGATACCTTTATTTTCAAAAGATTTTTGTAACCTTAAAATTTGATTAAGTTGTGTTTATCATGTTGGTTTACTAGAGTGATCCGGGCGTTATTTTGTCATAATTCGTGGGTCAGACCGATCTAATTTGTTTTCTTTGGAGCTTCAGGAGATAAGCTGGAGGCCCGAGACGTATCCTGGTATGTATTATTATCCGCTGCATTGGTTGTCTATATTTAATAGTACTTGTGAGGACATGTTATTATAACTGTTCAGGCTGTTGATTTGTTTATTGTACTCTGATTGATGTATATGTATATTAAATCTCCTTTTTGTAAAGTTCTGTTGTATATTATATATTACTCGTCACGATGTGAGATTCTTTTGTCTTTTCTTTCTTTTACCCCTAATAATCTGTTTGTTCGACACTCGGATGTTCGGTACGTGAATACCGCGGATGTATTAGTTTTGACTTTTGAGAATCGAAAAGGCGGGTCATTACACTACATGTGTATCAAGTACTCATGTCCATGTTAGTGACAACTCATCGATGAATACAATGAAATATGTGGAACTATTTTGGTATTATAGACTTGCGATTGCATACATTAATATGTATCGATATGAAGAGTTCATAAACTCTTATGATGCTCCCACCAAATGGGTGCATAGCCCCTGATTGTTTGAGATACAATTAACCAGTATCATATGATTCATAATCATATAATAAAAATTATTTCTCAAAACTACGGTTTAGTCTATAATTCCAGATTATTGTAAATAATTTTGGATGCTTATGTATTTCTAATGCATCTCTTTTGTTATGAAAACATATACTATAATAAGTTTTATTTCTTAACAAATCTTCATAATATTCGCATTGGAATATAGTTACTTCTCTTTTTTGGTCAATACTGGAAAATTAGTCATTATTTCATATATAATGCTCGGTATGTTTTACGAAAACATTTTTCGTAACTTGATGCAATCAATAAGCGTCATATAGTATGCTGTAATACCCCAAAATTTTGAGGAAAATTATTTTAACAAAATAATTCAGTTCTAAAATATTTAGATTAAATGTTGAAGGATTTCTTGATGAAATATTGTGCAAGAGTATGTATGCACATGCACACTGGAAATGGCACAAGGAAAAGGTTTAAGATCTCTGGAAAAAAAATGTTGATAATAAAATAAATAAACAAAGAAAGGAAGCATTTCAAATATGATTTTGAAATGTGAATTATTAATCCAATTAAAATATGTTTTTCTGCATACATTGAAATTAAATACTCTTTATGAAATTGGATATGTATACATACTGAAATTAAAAATATGTTTGTATATTGAAATTAAAAATATGAAACATATGAATATGAATATTTTTACAAGAAGTAAGGAAGAATTAAATAAATACATATATGTCTATACACATGTACATTTTTCTTTGAGCAGAAATATATTGGAACTAAGCAAGAAAAATAACATAAAAATGGTATGAGATATAATATAAGCAAGTATGTTATGTATAGTCAAAAATAGAAAGAGGGGGATTTCCAGAAATAAACAAATGAGTAAATTTAGTTTAGTCACACACTTCTCACATGACTTAGGTGAATGACCATTTTCTGAAAAAGTAGAGAAAGAAAATGCAGCCTTAACTAACTGATATGGCTGGGGTAATCAAGGATGAAAATATGAAAACATAAAATGCAAAATACATGATGTTAGTCAGGACAAAAATGGAATTCTGCCTTGAAAAAAAAAAACCTAGTGAAAATGCTTATAAATAAGTAGTTATAGCCAGGGAAATCATTTTTACCCGAGATACTTAAAAATAAGAAAGGAAGAAAACATTTTAAAGGAAGGGAAAAATACTCAGGGATTTTCTGAATCAACTAGAAGGGGATACGTAGGTGAGCAATCTCACTAGATTCATGGCATTAAGACCTGATATGAGGCAGCTAAACTTTTAAGTTGCTATTGATATTTTTTGGTTTTTGTTAAACACAGTTTTATTAATATTCTTTGAATGGTTTTGATTTGATATAATGTTTTGTTATGGATGCTCTTTGGATGGCCTTGATTTGATAAGATGTTTTATTATGGACGTGCATGCTACTGTTTTATTATATTCTGAAAAGCTAAGGCATCAGGTTTTGTAATCAGGGGAAGAATACTTATAACTGATATGGAATCATGGCAAGTAAATCTCAACTGAGAAAATAAAATAACCTGCAATATACATTGTATAACTGCCGAGGCTTTAGAAAAGGTATTAGTGGTGCAATAGAGATTTCTATGTGCTGAGTCCCTGATCAAATAGCAAAAATCTACAAGACAAAAATTATGATTTAGCTAGATCTTGAATCTGGCTCAATCATAGTTATTTGCAGATCATAATAATTCATTATGCCATGTTTCTATTCTAAGTGTAAATATTCTTGTACTTGATTCATAGACAAGATATATGTTGGCAATATTCTTGAAAATAATTATTTGTTTGCCTTTGGAAAATATGCTTGTAGTATTACAGGGGTGTTTCAATGAACACAGTGACATGTTCACTTACCTATCTGATGATAGGATTAAATAAATACAAATTAGTAAATGAGCTAGGAACTGTGAGCCAAGAAGGCTGCTGGAGTGCTTGTCATATTTGAAGTATGCAAGTTTGGCACATGGTTTGTTTAAGCCTTGAGATCTTTGTGCAATGATGTGAATTAGTTCATTGCAATGTGTCCATGTGATTCTTTGATAGCAGATGAGGCTAGGATTTAAGTGATATATATGTAAAGGCTATGCATAAATTATAAAATAAGAGTATGAGTATTTCTTAGATTTGTTGAATTGGAACCATGATTGTTCCAGGGCATCTAAGTGCTGTAGATTGATGTGAATACTTGCATAAACATGCTTGTGCTAATGGTTAATTTATGAAGTCATTGCACTTGCATAACAATTTATCTGAAACATAGTAATATAGTTGATTTAAGAAAATTGCTTAAGCAACTGGCTAGTATTCATGTTTCATTTATTTGCTTAATATCATGAATATATTGATGTTGCACATACCAGATCATAGATCAGACCCTTGTTTGCTCATGGCATATGGAGGTGTCTCATTTTAAATGAGGCAGCCACCAATGCTCTTTCAGGAAATGCAGGAACTAAGTAGAAAGTGAAGTTATGGCTAATGAGAAGGAATGAATGAACATGCTTGCTAGTTTTAATAAGAGCCTGTAATGACTTTATCTGCATGTATTCATGAGAGAGTTATGTTTGAATTTGCTGATATGTAATGAACTTACCATGTATGATTAAACTAGTTGTTTTCTGTTGAATCTTGCTAAGTATTAAAGTTTGAAAATTAAAAGATCATCTGAGTTGAATCAAGGAAAATAAGCTTAAAAGTTACCTGTGAAAATCTGAGAGAATAATAAAACTGTATTGAGCATTTGTCATACAAAAATTTATATGTATTAGTCAAGTTTCATTCATTCAAAAGCAATTAGTCATGAAGTTAAAATCTGGCTTTAAACTTAAAGAATATTTTTAAGTATTTAGTAACTTTTTATTGTAATATTTTGTAGAAAGTTCAAGTTCACTTATAAGTTGTTTTAAAAAGAAAACATATCTAAATAAGGCTTAGGTTCTTTGCAACTAAATGGTATTCCAATTGCCATGACCAAAGTGTCTGGTTGATCAAGTAGGTCAGTGATTTGATAAGCAAGTGCTCTTTAAAAATCCTTAGTTCATTTTGGTAAATGTTGCACTAAACTCTTCTTCAAGTATTATTGACTAATATGCATATTAACTAGTTTGCATTATCAAACCAGTAAATACTTTTTAATTAAGATTTGGTTCATCCCAAAATATAGTGGTTTATTTACTTATAAACCATTTTCAAGTCAAGTATTCTTATCATCTCAAACTAAGAAGCAAATGATTAAATGACCAGTTTAAGGTAGTGTCAAATTGATGGAATCAAAAACAAGAGAGATGCAAAATGCAAAACCATGAAATGAAAATGATAAAGGCAAATATCATTTTCTGAGAATAATAAAATAGCTTTAATTTCTGAGATAATTCCATTAAGATAAATTATTGAAATTCTTAGATAAAACAAGCAGGATTACTATTTTAAACAAGATTTAAGCGGGATCTACTTATATAAATAATAAGTAACAAAGAAAAATATTTAAGTGGAGATTTAGATTTAAATTTAAATTAAATTCAAATCAAACAGAATATGCTCTTGTTTAGAAAAAAATTTATATTACTCTGATTTAAACAAGAGGAACACATACATCCTCATATGTATGTGCATATCTTTTTGAACATACGGATATATCTATATTAGTGGTAATTTTGAATCTTGGATAAATTGTTTGAAAAGGAAATGACTCTGAGAATTAAATTGAATTGTGAATGTAAAAAAAAATCCTAGAAAATATAGGTAAAATCTGGAGGGTCATTTCAGTTGGTATCAGAGCAAATGGTTGCATTGATTGTTGAATACTATAGAAATGTATTAAATCTGTTTGTTTTGGATGAAATAATTTAGATAGGAAAATATTAACTATAGAAAATACTCACAGTACACTAACACTATTTGCCCATAACTTGGTTAGCAAACCATGGTAGGAAGAGGATCACATCATGCAGGAACAAGTGCACCACAAATGCTTGATATGCAAGAGGTTGTAAGGGTTTTAAGGGATGGAATTGGGCATAAGCCTGAGAATCCACATGAGGAACTTTCAAAACTATTAAAGGCTTATACAAACTTGGGAGGTAAGAGTTTTGAAGGGACTGAGAATGTGATGGAAATTCAAGCCTGGTTGAGAACACTGGATAGGATTTTCAATGACATGCAGCTTGATGATCAAAGGAAGAGGCAAGTGGCTTCAAGGCAGCTGAAAGGAGTAGCTTTAGGCTGGTGGGAGGTGATCATAGCTGGGAGAATTGAAAATGAAATCACTTGGAATCAATTCAAGGAGATGTTGGAGGCAAGATTTGTACCAGCATTAGCTAAGACCGCATCACTTGAAGAATTTATTAGGCTCAGGCAAGGAACTTTGAATGTCACTAAGTATACTCAAAAGTTTGAGGGATTATCCAAATATGGAGCAATGCTAGTGGCAGATGAAGCATCCAAAAATGATAGGTACATTAGAGGTTTGAACCCATGACTTAGTAGAGCCATGTTACCGTATGCAGATAGGACTTTTGATCAAGTAATAGATCTGGCATTGAAATTGGAACAGCATGACAAGGAAAGGGAGAAGTACAGGAATTTTAAGAACCAAAGTAATAAGAAGAATAAGGGAAGATATCACCCTTATGATAAAAAGAAGGAGGTGACAGACAACAAGAAGGCCAATGACACCAAGGCTAATGATGTTAAGAAGAAATTGGTCTGTCATCATTGTGGAAAGGAAGGACACATTAAACCAAGGTGCCCAGAGTGAAAAGGAGGAGCCTTCAAATGCTACCTATGTGGGAAAGAGGGGCATATGAAGAGGAACTGTCCTGAGTACAAGCGGCAAGGGAAGTTAGCAAATCTGGAGGGCAAAAGCAAATCTACAGTGGAAATTAATGCTGGAAATCATAGCCAAGTGGAAGGTACATTACTTATTTGTACCATACCCATAGCAGTAGTATATGATACTGTGGCAACTCACTCTTTGATTTCTTATGAATTAGTTAAAATGCTAAAATTGAATTGCATATTGGTTGAAACTCCATTGCTTATACAAAGTCCACTGGGGAGTTCTAGTGTTTTAGATATGATTTGTGTGGATGTGGAATTAAACATAGGTGGAAACATTTTCATTTCCAATTTATATGTTTTAAACTACCTAAATATAGGTGTTATATTGGGGGTAGACTGGTTAAGGTAATTTAAAGCCATAATTAGCTTAGAATCATCCACCATATCATTGCAAAATCTTAGAGGCCAGAGAATCATAATTTTATGTGAAGTGGCTAAAGAAAGGAAATTATATCATTTAATTGATTTGGAAAAATATTTCAGTGAACTTACTATTGAAGAAATTCCCATAGTCAATAAATACTTGGATGTGTTTGGGGAGGTTAAGGGTGTTCCACACCATAGACCTGTAGAGTTTCAAATCAACCTTATTCCCGGAGCAAGCCCAATAATAAAGAAACCCTATAGAATGGGGCCAAGTGAACTAAAAGAATTGAAAAATCAGTTAGAAGAATTAGAAAGCAAATGATTTATAAGGCCAAGTAATTCATGCTGGGGTGCTCCAGTAGTGTTTGTAAGAAAACATGATGGTACTTTGAGAATGTGTATAGATTACAGAGAGCTAAATAAAGTTACTATTAAGAACAAATACCCATTGCCTAGAACTGATGATCTCTTTGATCAACTCAGTGGAGCTAAAATATTTTCTAGGTTAGACATAGCATCTGGGTTCCATCAGATGAAGGTTGAGGACTCAAGTGTTAAGTATACTGCATTTAACACCAAATATGGTTTGTATGAGTTTCTAGTTATGCCATTTGGGCTGACAAATGCCCCTTCATATTTTGTAGATTTAATGAATAGAATATTCAGAGATTATTTAGACAAGTTTGTGCTAATTTTTATTGATGATATTTTGGTTTATTCCAAAACAGTAGAAGAGCATAAAAATCATTTGCATCTGGTTTTGTCTAGATTGAGGGAAAAAGATTTAAAGGCAAAATTTTCAAAATGTTCATTTTGGAAAGAGGAAGTACATTTCCTTGGCCATGTTATTTCTGCAACTAGACCAAGTAATAGCCTATGCATCTAGGCAATTAAAGCCACATGAAACTAGGTATGCAATCCATGATCTTGAACTAGCAGTAGTAGTGTATGCCTTAAAGCTTTGGAGACATTACTTATTAGGTGCCAAATTTATTTTGTACACTGATCATAAGGCACTGAAATATCTATTCTCACAAAAAGATTTAAACATGAGGCAACATAGGTGGGTGGAGTTTCTAGCTGCCTATGACTTAGATATACTCTATACACCAGGTAAAGCAAACAAAGTTGCTGATGCTCTAAGTAGACAACATGCTAAGTTAGCTATGATGATGATAGAAGAGTTTAAGGACTTGTCTTTGCTTGCTGAGTTAGAAATTGGGGAGAATGGCTGTGTGCACATGGAAGTACATGTGCATGGTGCATAGGAAAATAGAGGGAAGTTGAGCTTGATGACACTTCAATCTGAATTAATTTTGAAGGTAAGTAAAATGCAAGACCAAGACCCTATTATAGTTGAGAAGAAAATTCTCATATCAAAAGGGGAAGAAGTGACAAATTACCATATTGATAAAAATGGTTATTTAAGGAACAAGGATATAATATGTGTTCCAGAAAACACAGAGTTGAAGGAGGAAATATTAAATGATTATCATAGGAGTAAGTACTCCATACACCCAGGCAGTACAAAGATGTATCAAAATTTAAAAAGAAATTTTTTGTGGAAGGGAATGAAGTCAGATGTAGCCAAACATGTTGCAAGGTGTATGACTTGCCAACAAGTTAAGGCAGAAACACAAAGACCATCAGGGTTGTTACAACCTCTAAGCATACCACAGTGGAAATGGGAGGATATATCTATGGATTTCATAGATGGACTGCCTAGATCTAAAAGAGGAAACACAAGTATATGGGTGATAGTAGATAGGCTAACTAAAGTGGCACATTCCATTCCAGTCAAATCAGAAAGGAATGCACCAAAATTAGCACAAGTATTTATGAAGGAGGTGGTAAAATTGCATGACATTCCCAAAACCATTGTGAGTGATAGGGATACCATCTTCACCTCAAGATTCTGGAAAAGTTTTCAAGAAGCCATGGGGAGTGAATTATGCTTAAGCACTGCCTACCATCCACAATCAGATGGACAAACTGAGGTGGTGAACAAAGTTCTAGAAGACTTATTGAGAGCATGTGCATTGGATTTTGGAGGCAACTGGAAGGATCATTTCCATCTAGCTGAGTTTACATACAATAACGGTTATCAAAGCACCATAGGGATGGCTCCATTTGAAGCCTTATATGGCAAGCCATGTTTATCACATGTATGTTGGGTAGAGACAGGAGAGAGGGCTGTTTTAGGGCCTGAATATGTAAAATAGACTACAGAGAAAATTGGGCTAATAAGAAAAAGGATGGCAGCAGCTCAAGATAGGCAAAAGAAGTTTGCAGACATGAAGAGAAAGCAGGTGGAATATGGAGTGGGAGACTTTGTT
This sequence comes from Allium fistulosum, assembly GCA_030737815.1. NCBI lineage: Eukaryota > Viridiplantae > Streptophyta > Magnoliopsida > Asparagales > Amaryllidaceae > Allium > Allium fistulosum. The sequence goes on along the minus strand of CM060904.1, from coordinate 264,269,881 downwards.
TTCATCAAGGTTTCACCCATGAAAAAGGTCCCGAGATTTGGCAAGCAAGGAAAGCTCACACCAAGGTATGTTGGACCCTATAAAATTTTGGAAAGAATAGGCTCATTAGCATACAAATTAGAACTGCCAGAAGAAATGAAAGTAATGCACAATGTGTTTCATGTATCACAACTTAGAAGATGGGTACATGATAAGAAAGAAATTTTGGAGAAACCCACTCAAGTCCAAATCAACTCTGACATGGTTTATGAGATGGAACCAGTGGGGATTTTAGCTAAAGAAGAAAAGAAATTAAGAAGTAAAATTTTGAAACTGGTGAAGATCCAGTGGAGTTTTGATCCAAATGACTGTACATGGGAGTTAGAGGACAAGATTAGGATAGATTATCTGTAAGGACCCGATTCTTCGACTTCCGAAAATCGACATCGATACGTCCACTGTATCGACTGCCGAGCAACGAATGCCGGAAAACCGAATTCTTAGGGTTTTAGAAAGAAGAAAACAGGAAAAGAGAGAAGAAGAAGAAAGAAGAACAACAACAGAACAAGAGCAGAACAGAAAACAATATCAGAATCTTACACATCGCAGCGGAACAACATATAATAGATAAATGAATAATCTTTTAAAACAAAGAGCTATATCAGTTTATACATACATCAATCAGAGTCAATATACAACAATGGACAGTTATATAACTTGTCCCAATACAGAATACACAGCGGAATAAATACTATCAGATACAAATACTATGTCTCGTCATCCAGCTTATCTCCAAGCTCCAGAATATCCAGAATATCCTGATAACCTAACTCTAGACTGCCCGTGTGGAAATTGGTGGGCACCCAGAGTTTAGAAGGGAAACAATAAACTCCGAGTCAGTCATGGTGACTGGTGTGAGATCGTAAAACAGTTTATCTTTAGAATAAACAACAGAAGAATTTTAAGGTAAATTTGCAATGCTTTTGGAAAATGAAACTACCATAAGACCTCCCACCACACACACAATGCAAACGCAGAATTGGAGGAGATTTCTTCTTATGATAATCAAAGATGCTTACTACGCAAAAAATCAAATCATTTTTGATATTATTATTAGTGCATAGTGTAGAAAACATTTCGAAAGTATAATATTAATCTTAGCCAACATACGACCAGTATCGTATGCCTACTATAGCTACCATCTAAACAGTGGTGACCACCGTACGTAAATGGCAGGTTCTACAACTAATACCGTACAAGTCACGTATTGGAGTTTGGATTTCCAACAAATGGTCAGGCTAAGGAACTTCCTCTTCCACGATGGGTACGTCCCTGGAATAGACGACCCGAGAACCTAACCGGATCTCTGCCAATACAAGGCCGGGTTACCTCTGCAAAAATAGGTAACTACTGACACGCGTATGCCATCCCCCGATCATAACCGATCTTCCCGAGGATCCCCGATTCGCAACAAACCACATAGTAAAAATGCAGCAACCACATAGGTTAAGTATCTGGGCTCCATACCATGATACCACCTCTATCCAGAAGGAATGACATACACTAAGGGGCGCTACTCCCTAGAACCTTGCTGCATCCTTCCTGTTTCGACCATTTCCGGGGTGTGAGGCTCGACGAAGTCTCGTCCACAAAGCTACGCTTTCTACAAAGCCATGCTTCGGGTCAAACAAAATGATCAACCTATGATCACAAAGATATAAGATCAAACAAATGATCATATCGCAAATGATCAAACACTGATCATTTCACAGCAACACTTAGTATGCCACGTTACCAAATTGGGATATATCGCTGATAAATTTCAACTACATAACCTCTGAGCTCGTACGTCTCAGAGAAGGGTGTTAAGCTAAGAGAAGAAATTCTCCGCCACCAACAGAAATGTATTTGAAAGAGATCAGCTTTATATCTCAAATTGTAACGTCAGACACACAATCCATACAAGTCTGTTCCGGGATCGAACAGAACCGAAGGCACTTCTCACGAAGCCCTTGCATTTCCGGATAATTTTCTAATCACGTCCGGACTTCCCGTCACTAAGGGTGATAAAACCTCTAAATCGGAGATCAGCCGATGTAGAGTAACTCGACGGTAATCCTTCCGTTTTCAAAAATATCCGGTCTTCAACACCGGTCTTCAAATGCAATTCATAACGACGTATCACATATTCGGAATAGGTTATACGACCCCATGGTCCTTTCTCGGCTAACCCGAATAGTGAGCGATTATTCAAAAATAAGTGTGGCACTCAAATTCATCCAATTCACAACAAATACCATTCAAGGTAATTATTGATAGTCGGTTATTTAACTATCAATAAGGATGCGCAACATCATCAGATTCCAAATAATTTTCCAAATTATTTCATCTTCAAAAATATCTTTACTAGATATAATTTTCCACACTTCTAAAATAAATCAACATTTATTTTTAAACAACTTCCCTTTCTTTTATAAATTCCATAGTGAATTTATACTTTCGAATATCTACTGATATTCGATTTTCAAATCGTTTTCAATCTTCAATTTCAATTTATCTTTACAAAGATAAATTCTAAAACGTTTCATTTCATTTTGGAAAAGTATTTCCATTCTTATTAATAATAAGAAATTCACAAGTCTATTTACTTTCAACATTTGAAAATATTCGATATACTTAAAAACAATATTAAGTATATATATTCATTCTTTAAGGAAATCATTTACTTTGACAACATTTATTTGAGTCAAAACGAATGTTACGTAAAACATTGTTACGACGACTCAAAATCACTAGTATAGGGATTCGGATTTTTAAGATAGATATATAAATCCCAATACTACAAAAAAAATATTTCCTTTCGGAAATCATTTACTATAACAACAATGTTATAGTCCACCATTTCCTTATATTTCTCGAAAACATCTATTTCAATAACAAGTGTTGAAATCTATGCTTTCGATTCATAATACATTTTTAAAACATCGTTAAAAACAATTTAACTACATTTTAAAATATCACTTCTTCAAAAATGAATCCATTTTATTTAACAATATATTCACTGTCCAAAACCGTGAATATACTTCACTAACCAAATTTCAGTCTTTTCTACACATTCAATTTAAGGATAATTCGCTATCCAAAATCGCGAATATATTTCCTTTAATAACCTTCTACATTTAATTTATCAAATTCAATTGATTCCAAATTTATAAACACGTTTATAAATTCTATTTCTCTTTTATAATAACTTTTATTTATAAATATCCTTTATAAATCAATTTGATAAAATATTCCATTTAAAGGCAAAAATCCAATTTCTAAGTGAATTTCTTATAATCTTTTATTATACAATTTCATTCATTTTATAACTTAATACTTTATAAATCTATAAACTTCATATTTTAACAATTTATAATTCTATAAATTTTCTATCTAACACTTATAAAAACTTGTTTTAAATTCCAATAATTTTAATTGATAATATCAATTTTGTACATCTTTTACATACATCGTTTTTAATAATTCAAAAATCCAAATTTAAACTATTTTATAAATTACTTAACTATTTATTTCAAAAATCATCTTTTGGTTATATTTCACAAACATTTTAATTTCCATAACTTTAAATTTATAACCTTTATTTATTTAAAGTAAATCAATTCAAAGATTCAAATAAAACGTATACTTTCAAATAATCACTTTCAAAATCTCTTTTTAAAGTTAAATCGTTATTTTTAAACTTCAAAATTTGAATCCAATGATGCAACGCATCAATTAGTCCATCACAACATCAACATCATATATCATCATATGATAACAGAATATATATCAATATATGTAAATAAATAAATATAGTCGAGGAATCCAGTTGGATCCCTCCAACCTGTTTTCCTGCATCCAAAGACGTTAGCACAATACCAATTCCACTTCGAGGTGGAATATCGCGGTATATGGGTTTTATAAAATATCCGCTTACTAACGGCGCAATAGGGTCTCATCCGCTATACGAGGCGGGAAATCAATCAATCCAATATATACATATGCCAATATGTATATATTGCTATATATATATAGATATATCCTACTATATCTAATATCACATCCAAATAGCAATCATATCAGTCAAATCAATAACTGTAATACCAACATATTTTGAGTGAGAAGATCTCACCTTTGCTTTTATTTTGCCATCCATTTTCCAATTTGACCGTTTCTCCAAATTTTGACCTTGTATAAATAATTTATACAATTTATCAATATCCGAAATAAATCGAACAATTAATTTCTTTTCAATAGATTAAATAAATTAACACTTTTAATTTGAACTAAGATTTTCAGTTAAACTAATATTGTAATTTAAACTATTTTCCCGTTAGATAGATTTTTTTTTTAACATCGAATCTTTATATAATTCATCACTATCAAATTTTATCCATATAGACTAATCTTTTGTTTACTGTAATTTCTTTTAGCGAAACATTTTTCTTCGAAATAGATTAAATTCTATTAACTGATAATTCTCTTTTATATAACCCAAACATTCTAAAGTCCCTATATATTTCTTTCAAAATCTTATATACATACATTAACTTATAAAAATACAATTCTTATCAAACCTCTATATTAACCGGAAAACAGAGATGTTGTATATACAGCTTACTGTAAATTTCACAACTTCCTTCATATATTTCATTTCTGCTTAAACTATATATGTACATTCCTGTTAAAAACTAACTTCCTGTTTTAACTTTATAACTTTCCATGATCAAACAAAATGAAAGCAGTGATTACCTCACAGCAATCGCCTGACGAACTCGCGATCGACCAAAATGCGCCCCATCTAAGTCCACGACGAACTCCAGAGCCCACCCCAATTCGATTTCGCCGTGCTCATCGACTTCGGCCTTGTTCATGAACGCCATCAACCACATCGCGACATCCAAATCCAGCGCCCATGCGATCCCCATTTCGAACGTCGACCTCTGCCCTACCCAGTGCTCACGAGGCGTCCCTTCTTGACTTGACCTGACCGAGCTCCCCTCGAGCCACTGATGCCTTCGAGACATCTCGTCGCTATCACGCGCGACATCGCGCGCCGCCCCCATCCATCGCGATGAAGTCGCGAACCCTACGACGTTGAAATCGCCTGCCGCTCCTCGTCGAGCCAAGCTCGAACGGTTGATACCCCAGCTTTAAATCGAATGCTCTATCCAATTGAACTCGCGACGCCACCCATCCCCTTCGAGCTGCCGCAACCCTCCTCTGACAAACGCGTGATGCTCCCCTATAACTTCGACGATGTTCGAATGCCTCACGACTTCGATTTTTATTTGAACTGGGGGGGTTTCGTTCGTTATTAGCTGAGGGGATTTTTTTGTTCTGCCATTATTGAATTTCGAACGAAAGTTTCGTTTGGTTTTTTATCCTTTGAACGTGAAGGAGAGTATTTGAAAACGAGGAAGGTATGGTGTACACGATCTGATATCGGGATCGAAGGCGTGATTAAAGGCGTGATGAAAGGGAAGATAACGTGCTCACATTTGACTAAACATTTAAATTAAAAATGAATTTGAATTTGATTTTATTCTGTTGCGTTTGCATATCGTACGGTCACGTATTAACTCTGAAAAATACGAAAATTGAAATCCGGTAATAACAAACTATTACGGACCCAATGAAACTGGTTTCTTTGAATTCCAAGATTGTGCCTCGGACGGCTATTTTTCTGAATTCAATTCGAATGATATAAATTCAAAACCGATCAAATCACCTCTGAATTCATTTCTGAAGCTTCTATTATCTTCAGTATCATCAATACAAATTTTAAAAGCTTTTGAAATATTTTTCTCCAGCTTAAAATTGAAGATTCAAATTTTTTATTCAGTATTCAATAGATTAAATTTTATAATTTAATCACAAATTTCAAAGTTATATCGGGGATTCAAACTAAATTACCGTTCAAATATTTAAAATTAATTAAATATTCTCAATTTAATTTGTTCAAAATTCTGGGTCGTTACAAACTTCCCTCCTTAAAAGAATTTCGTCCCGAAATTACAAGTTAGGAAGAATGGTCCTTAACTCATCTACTATCTTTCAACATTCAATAGTTTTATCAATTTATCAAAACAAATCTTCCTACTAAAGATTCGTTATCATTCCAACTATCTTTCTAACTTCAATTATAGGTTTCAAACAACATTGCTTTACTTCAATTCAAATTTAAATTCAAATTTCAAATTTAAACTTTCAAAATTTCTCAAAAATTTTCTAACGCCCTAAATTTCCGAAAAATTTCGCCAGCGTCTCCTTTGCGCGGCTAATACGGCACGACTACAAAATGTCCCTACAGACTCTCAGATTTCAAAAAGAAAAAGAAAAGGCCAAGCGGCTAGAGAAATAAGTCATCAAATCTCATATTATAATTCAAATACTTACCTTTTGTCGAGCAATTCAAATTATCTTTGAAATCAAAATCCAATTTCTTCATAACACCTGTATATCCTACTAGCCATAATATCTAGTTACATATCCAAACCATTTTGCAAATTCTATTACAAAATTTTCAATACAACTGCTTATATATCTTTAGCTTACTTCACTGTTGAAGTTACATATTCATATCCATTCGATTTTGCATTTCACGTTCTCATTTAAATTCAATTTACAATTTACCCTTCGGTTAAATCTACTTACCTTTAAACTGGATTTCCAATTCGAATTCAATTTACCTTTCTTTTATAATCATTGAATTTAATTCGTTTCAAACTTATTCATTCGGTTAATATTCACTTAGCTTTACTTACTAATTTTAGTTTAATACTTCACTCGTTTTCACAAATCAATTTCAATTCAGTCTTATTCGCTCACAAATTCAAAAATGAATTTTAACATTCAATTTCACTCTCATTTAATTGATTCACTTGTACTTATATTTATTTAACTTCATTCTTTAAATTGAATTTATTCTATTAACCAAACAACTTTCATTTCCAATTTGAATCTCATTCCATCAAATTTCAAATATTTTATAAGTCTTTGACTTATTTACATATCGATTTATCAAATCCTTTATACAATCACATTTACAATTTCATTTCATTAATGAATTTTATTTTCAATTATCTTCTTGGAATTCTATTTCCAATCATAAATTTACATTACAATTTATATTCACAACTTTATTCATATATAAATTTATCTCTTTAAGTTAGATTTTTATTTAAACTTTACAAGTTATCAATTTCATAATATTTCATAATATTCCAGAGTCTTAGCAACATTTCAAAATCATTTTGAAAACAATTCAAATTATCCCTTGAATTTTCAAAACAAAACCCAAATTTTCAAACAACTTCCATTTAAAACAATTTGGTAGCAATTCCTCTTTTGGAAACCCGAAAATGAACACCGGTGATGCTGCAGTCATTACCGAAGTTATTTTCCAGCGACCGAAAAGAGTTTAGAGCTTTCATCCTTCTAAAATAATTTTCAAAACCTTTGAGATTCATTTTCAAATCAAAAAGGTTTAAACTTTCCAAATCTCCAAAATTTTCAAATTCTTTTCTAAACATTTCCAAAAACTTCTCTGGAATTCCGTTTCAAATTACAAATCACATTTATAATTTACATTTTTTAATTTCATTTATATGTGAATTTATTTCTTAACTTTGGAGTTACGATTTCAATTTCTTATTCAATTTCATATAATAATGATAACATTTTAATATTATCACTTTCCTAACAAACAAGCATCCATATACTATGATAATTCATAGAAAACCATTTCTTTTATATACAAAAATAGTTTTGGGTAAAATTATTTCATTCACCCTATTTAAAACAATACTGTATCAGTTTATCTTGTTTAGAGTTTAGAAACCCCTATCGATTACAGTTAGCTAGACTGCACCGACCAGAATCCATAAACAATCAACCGATAAGTCAACACAATACAAAACAATTTTATATTCAATAACAAATACGCGCTCATATCTATTATTACACTCAACTCATTCTAGAGTACTACTGACTCTATCTCTAATGAGTAACACCCAACAGAGCAGGGTTGTCGCTTAACCATATGCTCTGATACCACGCTGTAAGGACCCGATTCTTCGACTTCCGAAAATCGACATCGATACGTCCACTGTATCGACTGCCGTGCAACGAATGCCGGAAAACCGAATTCTTAGGGTTTTAGAAAGAAGAAAACAGGAAAAGAGAGAAGAAGAAGAAAGAAGAACAACAACAGAACAAGAGCAGAACAGAAAACAATATCAGAATCTTACACATCGCAGCGGAACAACATATAATAGATAAATGAATAATCTTTTAAAACAAAGAGCTATATCAGTTTATACATACATCAATCAGAGTCAATATACAACAATGGACAGTTATATAACTTGTCCCAATACAGAATACACAGCGGAATAAATACTATCAGATACAAATACTACGTCTCGTCATCCAGCTTATCTCCAAGCTCTAGAATATCCAGAATATCCTGATAACCTAACTCTAGACTGCCCGTGTGGAAATTGGTGGGCACCCAGAGTTTAGAAGGGAAACAATAAACTCCGAGTCAGTCATGGTGACTGGTGTGAGATCGTAAAACAGTTTATCTTTAGAATAAACAACAGAAGAATTTTAAGGTAAATTTGCAATGCTTTTGGAAAATGAAACTACCATAAGACCTCCCACCACACACACAATGCAAACGCAGAATTGGAGGAGATTTCTTCTTATGATAATCAAAGATGCTTACTACGCAAAAAATCAAATCATTTTTGATATTATTATTAGTGCATAGTGTAGAAAACATTTTGAAAGTATAATATTAATCTTAGCCAACATACGACCAGTATCGTATGCCTACTATAGCTACCATCTAAACAGTGGTGACCACCGTACGTAAATGGCAGGTTCTACAACTAATACCGTACAAGTCACGTATTGGAGTTTGGATTTCCAACAAATGGTCAGGCTAAGGAACTTCCTCTTCCACGATGGGTACGTCCCTGGAATAGACGACCCGAGAACCTAACCGGATCTCTGCCAATACAAGGCCGGGTTACCTCTGCAAAAATAGGTAACTACTGACACGCGTATGCCATCCCCCGATTGTAACCGATCTTCCCGAGGATCCCCGATTCGCAACAAACCACATAGTAAAAATGCAGCAACCACATAGGTTAAGTATCTGGGCTCCATACCATGATACCACCTCTATCCAGAAGGAATGACATACACTAAGGGGCGCTACTCCCTAGAACCTTGCTGCATCCTTCCTGTTTCGACCATTTCCGGGGTGTGAGGCTCGAAGAAGTCTCGTCCACAAAGCTACGCTTTCTACAAAGCCATGCTTCGGGTCAAACAAAATGATCAACCTATGATCACAAAGATATAAGATCAAACAAATGATCATATCGCAAATGATCAAACACTGATCATTTCACAGCAACACGTAATATGCCACGTTACCAAATTGGGATATATCGCTGATAAATTTCAACTACATAACCTCTGAGCTCGTACGTCTCAGAGAAGGGTGTTAAGCTAAGAGAATAAATTCTCCGCCACCAACAGAAATGTATTTGAAAGAGATCAGCTTTATATCTCAAATTGTAACGTCAGACACACAATCCATACAAGTTTGTTCCGGGATCGAACAGAACCGAAGGCACTTCTCACGAAGCCCTTGCATTTCCGGATAATTTTCTAATCACGTCCGGACTTCCCGTCACTAAGGTGATAAAACCTCTAAATCGGAGATCAGCCGATGTAGAGTAACTCGACGGTAATCCTTCCGTTTTCAAAAATATCCAGTCTTCAACACCGGTCTTCAAATGCAATTCATAACGACGTATCACATATTCGGAATGGGTTATACGACCCCATGGTCCTTTCCCGGCTAACCCGAATAGTGAGCGATTATTAAAAAATAAGTGTGGCACTCAAATTCATCCAATTCACAACAAATACCATTCAAGGTAATTATTGATAGTCGGTTATTTAACTATCAATAAGGATGCGCAACATCATCAGATTCCAAATAATTTTCCAAATTATTTCATCTTCAAAAATATCTTTACTAGATATAATTTTCCACACTTCTAAAATAAATCAACATTTATTTTTAAACAACTTCCCTTTCTTTTATAAATTCCATAGTGAATTTATACTTTCGAATATCTACTGATATTCGATTTTCAAATCGTTTTCAATCTTCAATTTCAATTTATCTTTACAAAGATAAATTCTAAAACGTTTCATTTCATTTTGGAAAAGTATTTCCATTCTTATTAATAATAAGAAATTCACAAGTCTATTTACTTTCAACATTTGAAAATATTCGATATACTTAAAAACAATATTAAGTATATATATTCATTCTTTAAGGAAATCATTTACTTTGACAACATTTATTTGAGTCAAAACGAATGTTACGTAAAACATTGTTACGACGACTCAAAATCACTAGTATAGGGATTCGGATTTTTAATATAGATATATAAATCCCAATACTACAAAAAAAATATTTCCTTTCGGAAATCATTTACTATAACAACAATGTTATAGTCCACCATTTCCTTATATTTCTCGAAAACATCTATTTCAATAACAAGTGTTGAAATCTATGCTTTCGATTCATAATACATTTTTAAAACATCGTTAAAAACAATTTAACTTCATTTTAAAATATCACTTCTTCAAAAATGAATCCATTTTATTTAACAATATATTCACTGTCCAAAACCGTGAATATACTTCACTAACCAAATTTCAGTCTTTTCTACACATTCAATTTAAGGATAATTCGCTATCCAAAATCGCGAATATATTTCCTTTAATAACCTTCTACATTTAATTTATCAAATTCAATTGATTCCGAATTTATAAACACGTTTATAAATTCTATTTCTCTTTTATAATAACTTTTATTTATAAATCTCCTTTATAAATCAATTTGATAAAATATTCCATTTAAAGGCAAAAATCCAATTTCTAAGTGAATTTCTTATAATCTTTTATTATACAATTTCATTCATTTTATAACTTCATACTTTATAAATCTATAAACTTCATATTTTCACAATTTATAATTCTATAAATTTTCTATCTAACACTTATAAAAACTTGTTTTAAATTCCAATAATTTTAATTGATAATATCAATTTTGTACATCTTTTACATACATCGTTCTTAATAATTCAAAAATCCAAATTTAAACTATTTTATAAATTACTTAACTATTTATTTCAAAAATCATCTTTTGGTTATATTTCACAAACATTTTAATTTCCATAACTTTAAATTTATAACCTTTATTTATTTAAAGTAAATCAATTCAAAGATTCAAATAAAACGTATACTTTCAAATAATCACTTTCAAAATCTCTTTTTAAAGTTAAATCGTTATTTTTAAACTTCAAAATTTGAATCCAATGATGCAACGCATCAATTAGTCCATCACAACATCAACATCATATATCATCATATGATAACAGAATATATATCAATATCTGTAAATAAATAAATACAGTCGAGGAATCCAGTTGGATCCCTCCAACCTGTTTTCCTGCATCCAAAGACGTTAGCACAATACCAATTCCACTTCGAGGTGGAATATCGCGGTATATGGGTTTTATAAAATATCCGCTTACTAACGGCGCAATAGGGTCTCATCCGCTATACGAGGCGGGAAATCAATCAATCCAATATATACATATGCCAATATGTATATATTGCTATATATATATAGATATATCCTACTATATCTAATATCACATCCAAATAGCAATCATATCAGTCAAATCAATAACTGTAATACCAACATATTTTGAGTGAGAAGATCTCACCTTTGCTTTTATTTTGCCATCCATTTTCCAATTTGACCGTTTCTCCAAATTTTGACCTTGTATAAATAATTTATACAATTTATCAATATCCGAAATAAATCAAACAATTAATTTCTTTTCAATAGATTAAATAAATTAACACTTTTAATTTGAACTAAGATTTTCAGTTAAACTAATATTTTAATTTAAACTATTTTCCCGTTAGATAGATTTTTTTTTAACATCGAATCTTTATATAATTCATCACTATCAAATTTTATCCATATAGACTAATCTTTTGTTTACTGTAATTTCTTTTAACGAAACATTTTTCTTCGAAATAGATTAAATTCTATTAACTGATAATTCTCTTTTATATAACCCAAACATTCTAAAGTCCCTATATATTTCTTTCAAAATCTTATATACATACATTAACTTATAAAAATACAATTCTTATCAAACCTCTATATTAACCGGAAAACAAAGATGTTGTACTTACTGTAAATTTCACAACTTCCTTCATATATTTCATTTCTGCTTAAACTATATATGTACATTCCTGTTAAAAACTAACTTCCTGTTTTAACTTTATAACTTTCCATGATCAAACAAAATGAAAGCAATGATTACCTCACAGCAATCGCCTGACGAACTCGCGATCGACCAAAATGCGCCCCATCTAAGTCCACGACGAACTCCAGAGCCCACCCCAATTCGATTTCGCCGTGCTCATCGACTTCGGCCTTGTTCACGAACGCCATCAACCACATCACGACATCCAAATCCAGCGCCCACGCGATCCCCATTTCGAACGCCGACCTCTGCCCTACCCAGTGCTCACGAGGCGTCCCTTCTTGACTTGACCTGACCGAGCTCTCCTCGAGCCACTGACGCCTTTGAGACATCTCGTCGCTATCACGCGCGACATCGCGCGCCGCCCCCATCCATCGCGATGAAGTCGCGAACCCTACGACGTTGAAATCGCCTGCCGCTCCTCGTCGAGCCAAGCTCGAACGGTTGATACCCCAGCTTTAAATCGAATGCTCTATCCAATTGAACTCGCGACGCCACCCATCCCCTTCGAGCTGCCGCAACCCTCCTCTGACAAACGCGCGATGCTCCCCTATAACTTCGACGATGTTCGAATGCCTCGCGACTTCGATTTTTATTTGAACTGGGGGGGTTTCGTTCGTTATTAGCTGAGGGGATTTTTTTGTTCTGCCATTATTGAATTTCGAACGAAAGTTTCGTTTGGTTTTTTATCCTTTGAACGTGAAGGAGAGTATTTGAAAACGAGGAAGGTATGGTGTACACGATCTGATATCGGGATCGAAGGCGTGATTAAAGGCGTGATGAAAGGGAAGATAACGTGCTCACATTTGACTAAACATTTAAATTAAAAATGAATTTGAATTTGATTTTATTCTGTTGCGTTTGCATATCGTACGGTCACGTATTAACTCTGAAAAATACGAAAATTGAAATCCGGTAATAACAAACTATTACGGACCCAATGAAACTGGTTTCGTCGAATTCCGAGACTGTGCCTCGGACGGCTATTTTTCTGAATTCAATTCGAATGATATAAATTCAAAACCGATCAAATCACCTCTGAATTCATTTCTGAAGCTTCTATTATCTTCAGTATCATCAATACGAATTTTAAAAGCTTTTGAAATATTTTTCTCCAGCTTAAAATTGAAGATTCAAATTTTTTATTCAGTATTCAATAGATTAAATTTTATAATTTAATCACAAATTTCAAAGTTATATCGGGGATTCAAACTAAATTACCGTTCAAATATTTAAAATTAATTAAATATTCTCAATTTAATTTGTTCAAAATTCTGGATCGTTACATTATCCTAAGCTGTTTGCAGATTAAAGGTAATTTTAAAAAAATTTGGAAAATCTAATATATATGGTTGTTATGATTTAATTTGTTTGCTTATGCATATGTTTGATAGATTCCTTAGAATCAGTAAATGCTTGTTATAAGTATTAGAAAAATTGTGAGGACACAATTCCTAAAAGGAGGGGTGAATGTAATGCCCCAAAATTTTGAAGAAAATTATTTTAATAAAATAATCCAGTTCTAAAATATTTAGATTAAATGTTGAAGGATTTCTTGATGAAATGATGTGCAAGAGTATGTGTGCACATGCACACTGGAAATGGCACAAGGAAAAGGTTTAAGATCTCTGAAAAAAAATGATGATAATAAAATAAATAAACAAAGAAAGGAAGCATTTCAAATATGATTTTGAAATGTGAATTATTAATCCAATTAAAATATGTTTTTCTGTATACATTGAAATTAAATACTCTTTATGAAATTGGATATGTATACATACTGAAATTAAAAATATGTTTGTATATTGAAATTAAAAATATGAAACATATGCATATGAATATTTTTACAAGAAGTAAGGAAGAATTAAATAAATACATATATGTCTATACACAGGTACATTTTTCTTTGAGCAGAAATATATTGGAACTAAGCAAGAAAAATAACATAAAAATGGTATGAGATATAATATAAGCAAGTATGTTATGTATAGTCAAAAATAGAAAGAGGGGGATTTCCAGAAATAAACAAATGAGTAAATTTAGTTTAGTCACACACTTTTCACATGACTTAGGTGAATGGCCATTTTCTGAAAAAGTAGAGAAAGAAAATGCAGCCTTAACTAACTGATATGGCCGGGGTAATCAAGGATGAAAATATGAAAACATAAAATGCAAAATACATGATGTTAGTCAGGACAAAAATGGAATTCTACCTTGAAAAAAAAACCCAAGTGAAAATGCTTATAAATAAGTAGTTATAGCTAGGGTAATCATTTTTACCCGAGATACTTAAAAATAAGAAAGGAAGAAAACATTTTAAAGGAAGGGAAAAATACTCAGGGATTTTCTGAATCAACTAGAAGGGGATACTTAGGTGAGTAATCTCACTAGATTCATGGCATTAAGACCTGATATGAGGCAGCCAAACTTTTAAGTTGCTATTGATATTTTCTGGTTTTTGTTAAACATAGTTTTATTAATATTCTTTGAATGGTTTTGATTTGATATAATGTTTTGTTATGGATGCTCTTTGGATGGCCTTGATCTGATAAGATGTTTTATTATGGATGTGCATGCTACTATTTTATTATATTCTGAAAAGCTAAGGCATCAGATTTTGTAATCAGGGGAAGAATACTTATAACTGATATGGAATCATGGCAAGTAAATCTCAACAGAGAAAATAAAATAACCTGCAATATACATTGTATAACTGCCGAGGCTTTAGAAAAGGTATTAGTGGTGCAATAGATATTTCTATGTGCTGAGTCCCTGATCAAAAAGCAAAAATCTACAAGACAAAAATTATGATTTAGCTAGATCTTGAATCTGGCTCAATCATAGTTATTTGCAGATCATAATAATTCATTATGCCATGTTTCTATTCTCAGTGTAAATATTCTTGTACTTGATTCAAAGACAAGATATATGTTAGCAATATTCTTGAAAATAATTATTTGTTTGCCTTTGGAAAATATGCTTGTAGTATTACAGGGGTGTTTCAATGAACACAGTGACATGTTCACTTACCTATCTCATGATAGGATTAAATAAATACAAATTAGTAAATGAACTAGGAACTGTGAGCCAAGAAGGCTGCTGGAGTGCTTGTCATATTTGAAGTATGCAATATTGGCACATGGTTTGTTTAAGCCCTGAGATCTTTGTGCAATGATGTGAATTAGTTCATTGCAATGTGTCCCTGTGATTCCTTGATAGCAGATGAGGCTAGGATTTAAGTGATATATATGTAAAGGCTATGCATAAATTATAAAATAAGAGTATGAGTATTTCTTAGATTTGTTGAATTGGAACCATGATTGTTCCAGGGCATCTAAGTGCTGCGGATTGATGTGAATGCTTGCATAAACATGCTTGTGCTAATGGTTAATTTATGAAGTCATTGCACTTGCACAACAATTTATCTGAAACATAGTAATATAGTTGATTTAAGAAAATTGCTTAAGCAACTGGCTAGTATTCATGTATCATTTATTTGCTTAATATCATGAATATATTGATGTTGCACATACCAGATCATAGATCTGACCCTTGTTTTCTCATGGCATATGGGGGTTTCTCATTTTAAATGAGGCAGCCACCAATGCTCTTTCCGGAAATGCAGGAACTAAGTAGAAAGTGAAGTTATGGCTAATGAGAAGGAATGAATGAACATGCTTGCTAGTTTTAATAAGAGCCTGTAATGATTTTATCTGCATGTATTCATGGGAGAGTTATGTTTGAATTTGCTGATATGTAATGAACTTACCATGTATGATTAAACTAGTTGTTTTCTGTTGAATCTTGCTAAGTATTAAAGTTTGAAAATTAAAAGATCATCTGAGTTGAATCAAGGAAAATAAGCTTAAAAGTTACCTGTGAAAATCTGAGAGAATAATAAAATTGTATTGAGCATTTGTCATACAAAAATTTATATGTATTAGTAAAGTTTCATTCATTCAAAAGCAGTTAGTCATGAAGTTAAAATCTGGCTTTAAACTTAAAGAATATTTTTAAGTATTTAGTAACTTTTTATTGAAATATTTTGTAGAAAGTTCAAGTTCACTTATAAGTTGTTTTAAAAAGAAAACATATCTAAAGAAGGCTTAGGTGCTTTGCAACTAAATGGTATTCCAATTGCCATGACCAAAGTGTCTGGTTGATCAAGTAGGTCAGTGATTTGATAAGCAAGTGCTCTTTAAAAATCCTTAGTTCATTTTGGTAAATGTTGTACTAAACTTTCTTCAAGTATTATTGACTAATATGCATATTAACAGGTTTGCATTATCAAACCAGTAAATACTTTTTAATTGAGATTTGGTTCATCCCAAAATATAGTGGTTTATTTACTTATAAACCATTTTCAAATCAAGTATTCTTATCATCTCAAACTCAGAAGCAAATGATTAAATGACCAATTTTAAGGTAGTGTCAAATTGATGGAATTAAAAACAAGAGAGATGCAAAAGGCAAAACCAAGAATTGAAAATGATAAAGGAAAATATCATTTTCTGAGAATAATAAAATAGCTTTAATTTCTGAGATAATTCCATTAAGATAAATTATTGAAATTCTTAGATAAAACAAGCAGGATTAATATTTTAAACAAGATTTATGCAGGATCTACCTATATAAATAATAAGTAACAAAGAAAAATATTTAAGTGGAGATTTAGATTTAAATTTAAATTAAATTCAAATCAAACAGAATATGCTCTTGTTTAGAAAAAAATTTATATTACTCTGATTTAAACAAGAGGAACACATACATCCTCATATGTATGTGCATATCTTTTTGAACATACTGATATATCTATATTAGTGGTAATTTTGAATCCTGGATAAATTGTTTGAAAAGGAAATGACTCTGAGAATTAAATTGAATTGTGAATGTAAAAAAATCCTAGAAAATATAAGTAAAATCTGGAGGGTCATTTCATATGCTCCCAATATTTTTGTCATTACTATAATAGCGTACAGAATTTGAAAGTCTATCATTCATTTAATATAAATTATTTATTTCATATATACTGCAATTAGTTTACAGTAGAGAGTTCATTGATCAAATATCTTGAACTCAAAAAAATAAGTCTGATAGAAAACAATTTTTTATATGAAAATACATTTCAAAATAGAAATCATATTTCTTATTCCAATATTAAGTATAAATTATGTTTATTACAATTCTCGTTTCTGATGTATCTTTATGAAGTGAAGTGACTATTCACTCTCTTCATCTCAATTGTACCTTAAATCACCTCTAATATTATACATTCGTTTTCCTTTCTAAATGGTCAAAACATTCAAAAGAAAAGCCCTAGTACAATATCATAATGAACTCTTTACAAAAGCGCATTCGATTATCCTCAACATTTAAGGACATCATATATGTTGCACTTTAAATAAACTGATCAAACTGACATTCCAGTGATCGACTTCTTAGATTTATATTGTAGTTTTCGTATTGCGTTACATTTAACATAATATGATTTTTATAGTAATCAATAAAATTGAATACTTGATCCCACAATACTGCTTATTGACTTAATTCGTATGAACTAACTTCATCGAAATATCGTTCATTACCAACTTTGAGCATTCATCATAGAACACTTATATGTGATAGTATATGGATCAAATTTCCATAGTCTTGTATTGCTTTTGGAGTTCGAAACTCATAGAATGCAATACATGGTCTTGACCAAATAAACGCATAAGTGACCAAACTACGAATGTATTTAGTAGTTGTAAAATTAGGCACTTGCATGGACATTGAAGCGTTAGCATGCAATAAGCTTTTATTGGTAAGTATATGTTATATTTCTATTTTTTTAATCTTCAATTCATTTGTATATCTTAATTGATAAACATTTTATCAACCTTATTAAATACACAAATTTATCAATATAGATTATTATAACATTATATAGCATATGTTCTTACAATATTATAAAGGTTAAATATTATCATTTCACTTTTCTAATAAGTCTCCTACTAGTATTTATGTTTCACCAAACCCTAAGCGAAACATAGAAGTCTTTCGACTTCACTACTGTGTGTTAGGACTCATTTGTCTTGCGAATCTAACCTTGAGTCTACTCAAAAAATCATAATTTGACGAATGATGGATAACTCCTTATCGAGTGTATCACATACAACTCCTAACCCTTTAGTGCCTGTCCTAATTCTACTTTGACCTTGAGTCCGCTAAATAAATCAAAATGAAATTATTCACTCGTACCCACCATATCATGATAGCCTAAGTACATTATACGTACCTTGAGTCTACTTAGCAAATGCATATAGTTATCTTACCTCGTCTATTCAATATATTAATAATACTACACATAACATCCCCAGCTTGAGTATGCTCAACAACTAAGGAGTATGTAAGTAATTATTAATATATATGGTAGAGGATAACATTATATTGAAGTTTCATAATCTTCAATATATTGTATTGAGTGATGTCAACTCACATAATAATGTATATCTTATTAAATACTCTTATGATTCAAGTACCAACGCATCAGAATTAACGGTATACATACATACACATATGTATTTATCCCTTAAGTTTGTTTAGGGTTTCTTTAATGTTCCACATTTAGTTTATACATTCATATTATATAAGTTTTATTATTATATTAACTTTTATATTTAATATTACTTATACAATAGTCTTATGTATAACATTATATTAATTAAATATTATTTAATTAATTTTAATTATTTAACATTTTCATTAATTATATATTTTTTTAATACAACATTTATATTAAATATTTTTTTCATATTATAACCTTTAAAATATTACAAAATATCTTATACGTGTGTATATTCATTTACTTAATTAAGCTTTAATTTATTTATGTGATAACCCGGATTTTTGAACACTTGTTAATTGATAATTAACTGGATTGATTAATAAGAATACTGATTTATGAATTGAATAAATAATTCTGATAATAAATATTTATATCGGGATAAATATTTATTTAATAATCTCCTGATATTATTATTTGAAATTAGCAAAATTTATCTTTTCAAAATCAAATAAAATATATATATATATAAGTAGATTGTAAATAGGACTTGGGTTTGAAATTCAAAGTAATATCTTAAAAATAAATTTTACAACTAGTATATATATATGGTTATTAATTTGTGAGTAATTAGGTTTATATCATTTTTCTTTAAAGTTATATAAATATAAGCAAAAGAAAATTTATTAATAAAATAGACATAATAAATAAAACATAAGGAAATAAATTGTTTTGACATTTGTAGCTTTTATATGCATGCAATAAAACAAATGGCAACACCTTGTTAAAAGAAATTTAAGTATATATAATAATGTTGTATTAAGGAGAAGCCTGGAATTCCTTTTTCAGTTCAAAACATTTTTACTTTCTCAAATTTATTTTCTTCTTCTGAAACTGAAATCAAATTTAAAAGAAAATCAATATCAGTTCTCAAATTTTCTTCAACCTGAAATTCGAATCTGCAACTAAAATAAAGTTCAACTGTAATTCAAATGCAAAGGCTTCAGTTTCAACATCAAATTGAAGGCATGCAAGGGATTTCAAATATCAACAACAAAGAAAATCAAAAGCAGGTTTCCAGAATTCAAAATTTTAAAAGCCTGGAAGTGATAAACTGCCCTGTTTTAAGGTGAGTAAATTCACATCTTTTAATGCTAGATCTGATGAAAAATCTCGTGTAGTATTGTGTGGATAAGGTTTGTTTGGATAAGTTCTTATGTTGATAATGATGTGCGTACTTGTTTATTTAAATATACAGATAGCCTCTGTTAACTGCGAATTCAAGCTTAAAACCAACGAAAATCAAATTCTCTTCGTATACTTAGTTTCAAGTTATGATCTTTAAAGGAATGATGTTTGCAATAACTTGAGAATATTTTTAAAAATATTTTTTTGTGTTAATAACAAACAGTTATCTGGAAATTTGAAATTACAGTAGGATTTTCATATATATCAAAATCTCGACCCTAACAAATTGTCGTTTCAGGAATATAATTTGATTTGTCATCAACAACTAGGAATTTTAAAAGTGAAATCATGATTTTAAGACTTGTAAATCAAAAGAAATTGTATGTTGACCGTGTATTGGGATTTCGTCATTCTCTGATGATCGGGGAAATTAGGGGTCGCGTGTTTTAGGGTGAAGCAAGTTTAGAGTCTTGTGATATCGGGAAAAATGGTTAGAAAAATTCACGAACGTCGTGGTGGCCGTGAAGTGGAGAAGTAGGGTTTAACTCGCGTTTTTTGAACAAGGCTGGAACGAGGTGATTTCGCTACCTCGGGTTGATCGAGTGGCACGGTATGCGAGGGGATGATAGCGTGGAAGTTAGGGGTGTCACGGTCGGAGTTTCGAAACTCCTAGAGGCTGGCATCGCCGGCGTTGAGATTCTTGTCGTTCGGAAGCTGGCTCCAGTTTTGGTTTTCGTGTTCATATTTCGATTTTGAAATCTTGTTATGGTTCTGGGTGATGCGATGCTTGGTGAAGAGCTTCGGTGATGTGTGGATGGACTCGGTGACGACCAGAGGTGATGGAGGTGGTCGTGCAGGTGCACGCGTGCACCAGTATATCTGGAATTTGGGTTAGGCGTTTTTTCTTGTGAAATTTTTCGTGGGTTATTCGAAGCGGTGGGTCGGTGATATGCTCAAGGGGTTTGCTCGGGGTTGGACTGGGTTTCACTTTGTTTGGCTCGAAAATTATTGTTTGGGCCAGGGTTTTTGGGTGGGCTAAAGTAAATAAGTTTTAAGGAATATCAAGGTGGGTATGTTTCAAATGAATTAGTAACCAGGTTTTGTAAACAAGGTATGAGCATGTTCAACGAATTTCCAAAGTTTAGAAATGTGATCCAAGTTGTTGTTTTAAGGTGAACTAAAGTATAACTGAATAATAGTATAAATTATTTAATGTATAGGATGGTCAATTAATTAACTAAAGGTTAAGTGAATTTGTGAAATCAATTTTAAAGATTGATTTATTGATATGATTACTTTAGGACAAATCGCTTAATATATTAATTAATGATAATTACTGAAGCTTAGAGATAATTGTTTAATGTTATAAAGAAAGGTGGATAATTAATGATTTATTTCTAAAGGTAATTTATTAATGATGATTACTTAAAGTAATCAAAAGATTTATTGATTTAATTAGTGTAATTGATTTGTATAATCACTGAATGATTCGTTAAAGCGTAATTACTTAATGTAATAATGAAGTGTAATTATTCAGTGAAGTAATTAATGGAATTTTTTTGAATGTGACTAATCGAAGGGTGATGTATTTATCGAAGTAAGTTGAGTTTAATTATTCAGTGTAATTAATCAAGGGATTTATTAAAGATAGTTAATTAATTAAGGAAAAATTAATTTATTTAATGAAGTAATTAAGGGTATTTAATTACCAGATGAGATAAATCAAGAGTGGTTAATAAATATGGGTTAAATAAAGGTTAATGACTAAATGTAATAAATTTAATAGAGTAATTAATTAATGTAATTAATTAAGGATGCATGTAATTATTTATAGTTAATTAATTAATGGAATAATCAAAGGTTACTTACTGTATTAGGTTAAGAATAGTAAATTAAAGGCTAATTTCTTAAATGTAATTAAAGGATAATAAATCAAGGATGATTAATATGAATAATTAGATGTGATTAATTAATCGATTTGTAATAAATTAATGGTTATGTAAGCAAAAATTGTATATATATGATAAAAGTAATTAGTTTATTTTGAATTAATTAGAGATAGTATGATTAATTAATCCTTGCTTATTTATGGATGATTGAGTGATGTTTGAATTCCTTGGATTATTTCCGGTATGTGATCGTGATGCTATGTGATATGATTTTGGGTGGTCAGTGGAAATGTGGATTATCTTTCGATCATGAATTGCTATCTTGTACTTAAACTGAATTGCATTCACTTGAACAATTTGGGTTTAGATGACAATGAATTCGAAGAGACCGGAGTCGGGTATTTTGTTAATACCCGAAACCACTTCGATTCTGTACAAATTGATATGGGGAAACAATAGGCTGGTATGGAATGATTTAAGTGAATTGGACCATTAAATCCAAGTTTTGGGTACTTAGAAATTGATATGTGAAATAGGTAATGATTATAACAAATTGTGAATCTGTAAATTGATACGAGTTACCCCGGGTTTTTGTAGTTTATGCTGTTGTACTTCATGTTAGATGGGTTTACTCACGCTGGTTTCCAGCCTGACCCGGGTGTTACTTTGATGTAATGCTCGGGTCAGACCGAGTATTACAGATTTTCAGGTAAGGACGTTCTGGAGCTCAGGAGGAGTACTGGATGATAGGACGTATAGAGTGATTCCGCTGTGACTATTATTTTTGATTATCTGAGACATATTTGATTTATATATGACCATCGTTGTGTATTGGAATATAACTCTGATGTAAATAAATGTAAATTGACAGATACAGTATTCTTTTGTAAACTGTTATTATTTGATATTATATTTTGTTCCGCTGCGAATGTGAGCATCTGTGTTATGTTTTCTGTTTCTTTTCTTCTATCTCTTCTTCTTTTCATAACTATCTGGAATTTTCGGGTTCGAAATTTCCGGGTCGTTACAGTTGGTATCAGAGCTAATGGTTAAGCGAGAACCTTGGCTCTGGTGGGATTACTCATAAGTATAGGGTCGATGGTACCCTAGAATGAGTTGAGTATAATATACATGAGAGAGCGTATTTGTTATTTTCTTATATAAAGATTTTAAATGATTATATTTTGATATATAAAGCAATATTTCTTCTTAATAAATATTAAGATAATTGGTTGTTAAATAATTGGAATTAAATTATGAAGTAATATAATACAACTAAACTGAAATTAAATAAAAAGTTTGAAATGGATTCAAACTGAAATTAAAATCTTGAATTTCAGAATAAGATAATATGAATTATTTTCCAGATATATAATCTTGGATGTTATCAGAAATGATTAATAAGATGGGTATTAAAGAGTAAGCAAAATAAAATGCTTGGGAAAGTAAAACATGTAAGTAAATATGACTTATAAATTTGAACTGGAAACGATATAAATTGTGGAGTTTTAAATCGGAGCCTAGAATTTGAAAATTGTTTCAAAATGATAAAGAAATAATAAATAATATTATTTGAATGAATGAATGAATTGAATTTAACTTAGGGGAAGTTAAATAAGAACAACCTAAATTGGAAATTTCAAGATGAAATTGAGATTTAACTTGGAAGGTTAAATGGTTAATTTGAAATGGGGAGTTTTTGTGATCTCAAAATGGGTTTGGGATCTGGAAGTTGAGAATTGGGCTCAGAATTAAATTGTTTAAAGATTTGAATTATTGATAAAGGTAAATTTGATTTAAGGGGATAAATCAACATTTAAAATTTAACTCGAATTTATATAATTCGAGATGATTTTAAGTTGAGATTTGAATAGAATTAGTTCAAATTGAATTTGATTTGAATTAATTAGAATTGTGATTAAAGATGGATAAGCATAAAT
This sequence comes from Allium fistulosum, assembly GCA_030737815.1. NCBI lineage: Eukaryota > Viridiplantae > Streptophyta > Magnoliopsida > Asparagales > Amaryllidaceae > Allium > Allium fistulosum. Next base: position 264,245,919 of record CM060904.1, on the reverse strand, counting down.
TTAAATGGAAATTTTGAATTAAAATAATTTGAAATAAAATTGAAGCTGGTTCAATTTGAAATTAATCCAAATTGATTTGAAATAATTTGGAATTGTGATTAAAATTGAATATGTTTAAAAATCAAATGAAATTTGATTTGAATTTGGAAAGGAATTAAGGTTAATTCAACTTAAATTGGGATTTAATAAATTTCAATGGAAATTGAAGTGTTGAGTCAATTTAAATGGAAAAGGAAATTTAAATTGAATAAAAGGGAAATTAATTGGGAATGTAGATTGGGAAATTAAACAGTTTGGCTTTGGACAATTTTTAAAATAAATTGTTTTAATACAAATAAATTTTTCCAAACTATTTACTATACAATCTTTCTTCTTAAACCCCAAACTATCTATACTTATTTTACAATTATTTTAGAATTATTTAACTATTTTGCAATTATCTAACTATTTTGTACCTACTTAACTATTTTACAGCTATTTTATAAACTAATAACTATTTTTCAACTACTTATCTATTTTAAAACTTTTTCAAGCTATTTTTAAATTTAAACGGGTCAGAGTTCAAACTGTTTATAATTGAAGTATTAACTCAATTGTAAATGGAAGCAATTGAGAATAAGAGAATAGAATTAAAGGAAATGTGAATAGAAAAGAGAATTGATTTGGCTAATAACCAATAAAGATAAATACGTAGGATATACATGTATTATTCTATTCGCATAGTGATTTGATCCAAATTCGAACACAGAATTTCGAGATAGTATTATCGATCCGAGTTAGGATTTTTCGCTCGATTTTCGACGGCGAACCTGGATATGGATTGTTGATTGGTTCTGGATATTCTCTATCATAGTTGTGACTATGCAAGGAGAATGACGGTTTCTGATCAGGAAATCAAATCTGAGTCCGCACTAGGAAGCCGGGTGGACAATACTAGTTCGGAAGTGAAATTGTGTGATCGATTGAGCGATCAGATTGATATAGCGTACGGATGATATGTGTACATCGTATGGGTTTGAATGAAATTGGCATTTAAAATTTGAGGATAAGAAATTTGAAATGGTTTTCGAAAATGAAAGGTATATTATGTGAAATATAATGGAATTGGGTATTTCTTTGGTTGAAATTTACTTTATGGAGGTAAGTAAATGGTAAATAACTTTATAAAGAAATCAAACTTGAATATTTGATTTGACAATAAATAAAGTTATATTTTGTAATATGATAAACTTCCCTTATTGAATCTAGCCAGAATAAAAAGGGTTTTGAAATATTTGAAGTATAAAAGAGGTTTTATACAAGTTTGAAATGATCCAAAGATTTTCAAAGTTATATATATCTATATCTATATATATAAAGGATCTTATGAGAATGATTTTGGAAAAGGTCTTGGGAACCTATGAATTTGGAAAAGACTTTTGATTTTTGGGAAAATCAATTTTGGATTTTGGAAAGCCTAGTTTGAGAATTATCGATTTTGGTAATCGATTTTGTGTAAAGGAGATTTTGATAAATCATAAAGGGTATGATTTGAAGATACTATAAGTATATAGTATAAAGTATTTTGAAAATAGCTCTGGGGAAAAAGGCGCTTCCTTGAAATGAACTTCTCAGGAGTACCACAGGGTGGTACTGCCTTGAGCCCCAAGGGGGGTTTCTAAAGTTGATCCTGTGAGGAGTCCGGACAAACTAGTTCCTGAGGATTATTTGTGTAGCGAAAGTCGAGGCGCTGGTGCCCACAGAGGCATTTGGGTTATGCTGTGACGACAGTTTAACTCGATGTCTCTGCGATCTACTGCAGACCATAGCGAAAGTCATGTGTGCCGCTGAGAGCCAACTGTCTACGTTTGATTTTATATCGGTAGACTGTGACACTATGGTAACATAGCGAAAGTCGTTTGTGCCGCTGAGAGCCAACAGTCTGCGTTTGATTTTATATCGGTAGACTGCGACCTATGTGGGAGAAGTTTCATTATTTGGCAGCGAAATTCGGTGGCGCTGATGCCTACAGTTATATGTGTTTGTGCTGTGCTAGCAACGTAAGGCCCGGGTATAACTGCGATCTGTAGCGGGTTCCATGGCGTAATCGAGGAGCGCGGAGACCTACAGTTATCTGTGGATTTTGCCGGGACGGCAACGTAACCATCGGGTTAACTGCGACCATGGATGGGAGTGATGATTTCCAGAGCATTCTCACCAAAGATATTTCCTCTATTTTCAAAACTGTTTTCTATATTTTCAATAAAATTATTTTCCAAAATATTTTCACTGGGTGTTGAAAATGGGTCTGCTAAGTACTTATAGATTTTCAGTCTTACGCCTGATCAACGTATGACCGAATTTCTGTGAGAACGAGAATGGACTTGTTGAAACATCGAGTTATAAAAGTATTTTTATAAAAACTAATTTAGTAATATTATAAAGATTTTAAAGTGTTTTAAAAATATGTTCAAAAGAAAATTTTATCTGATAATAAGTAAATAAGTAAATTCTGGCTTCGTTCCTTTTCGAGGACGAAAAGATTTAAAGGGGGGAGGAATGTGATAACCCGGATTTTTGAACACTTGTTAATTGATAATTAACTGGATTGATTAATAAGAATACTGATTTATGAATTGAATAAATAATTCTGATAATAAATATTTATATCGGGATAAATATTTATTTAATAATCTCCTAATATTATTATTTGAAATTAGCAAAATTTATCTTTTCAAAATCAAATAAAATATATATATATATATATATATATATATAAGTAGATTGTAAATAGGACTTGGGTTTGAAATTCAAAGTAATATCTTAAAAATAAATTTTACAACTAGTATATATATATGGTTATTAATTTGTGAGTAATTAGGTTTATATCATTTTTCTTTAAAGTTATATAAATATAAGCAAAAGAAAATTTATTAATAAAATAGACATAATAAATAAAACATAAGGAAATAAATTGTTTTGACATTTGTAGCTTTTATATGCATGCAATAAAACAAATGGCAACACCTTGTTAAAAGAAATTTAAGTATATATAATAATGTTGTATTAAGGAGAAGCCTGGAATTCCTTTTTTAGTTCAAAACATTTTTACTTTCTCAAATTTATTTTCTTCTTCTAAAACTGAAATCAAATTTAAAAGAAAATCAATATCAGTTCTCAAATTTTCTTCAACCTGAAATTCAAATCTGCAACTAAAATAAAGTTCAACTGTAATTCAAATGCAAAGGCTTCAGTTTCAACATCAAATTGAAGGCATGCAAGGGATTTCAAATATCAACAACAAAGAAAATCAAAAGCAGGTTTCCAGAATTCAAAATTTTAAAAGCCTGGAAGTGATAAACTGCCCTGTTTTAAGGTGAGTAAATTCACATCTTTTAATGCTAGATCTGATGAAAAATCTCGTGTAGTATTGTGTGGATAAGGTTTGTTTGGATAAGTTCTTATGTTGATAATGATGTGCGTACTTGTTTATTTAAATATACAGATAGCCTCTGTTAACTGCGAATTCAAGCTTAAAACCAACGAAAATCAAATTCTCTTCGTATACTTAGTTTCAAGTTATGATCTTTAAAGGAATGATGTTTGCAATAACTTGAGAATATTTTTAAAAATATTTTTTTGTGTTAATAACAAACAGTTATCTGGAAATTTGAAATTACAGTAGGATTTTCATATATATCAAAATCTCGACCCTAACAAATTGTCGTTTCAGGAATATAATTTGATTTGTCATCAACAACTAGGAATTTTAAAAGTGAAATCATGATTTTAAGACTTGTAAATCAAAAGAAATTGTATGTTGACCGTGTATTGGGATTTCGTCATTCTCTGATGATCGGGGAAATTAGGGGTCGCGTGTTTTAGGGTGAAGCAAGTTTAGAGTCTTGTGATATCGGGAAAAATGGTTAGAAAAATTCACGAACGTCGTGGTGGCCGTGAAGTGGAGAAGTAGGGTTTAACTCGCGTTTTTTGAACAAGGCTGGAACGAGGTGATTTCGCTACCTCGGGTTGATCGAGTGGCACGGTATGCGAGGGGATGATAGCGTGGAAGTTAGGGGTGTCACGGCCGGAGTTTCGAAACTCCTAGAGGCTGGCATCGCCGGCGTTGAGATTCTTGTCGTTCGGAAGCTGGCTCCAGTTTTGGTTTTCGTGTTCATATTTCGATTTTGAAATCTTGTTATGGTTATGGGTGATGCGATGCTTGGTGAAGAGCTTCGGTGATGTGTGGATGGACTCGGTGACGACCAGAGGTGATGGAGGTAGTCGTGCAGGTGCACGTGTGCACCAGTATATCTGGAATTTGGGTTAGGCGTTTTTTCTTGTGAAATTTTTCATGGGTTATTCGAAGCGGTGGGTCGGTGATATGCTCAAGGGGTTTGCTCGGGGTTGGACTGGGTTTCACTTTGTTTGGCTCGAAAATTATTGTTTGGGCCAGGGTTTTTGGGTGGGCTAAAGTAAATAAGTTTTAAGGAATATCAAGGTGGGTATGTTTCAAATGAATTAGTAACCAGGTTTTGTAAACAAGGTATGAGCATGTTCAACGAATTTCCAAAGTTTAGAAATGTGATCCAAGTTGTTGTTTTAAGGTGAACTAAAGTATAACTGAATAATAGTATAAATTATTTAATGTATAGGATGGTCAATTAATTAACTAAAGGTTAAGTGAATTTGTGAAATCAATTTTAAAGATTGATTTATTGATATGATTAATTTAGGACAAATCGCTTAATATATTAATTAATGATAATTACTGAAGCTTAGAGATAATTGTTTAATGTTATAAAGAAAGGTGGATAATTAATGATTTATTTCTAAAGGTAATTTATTAATGATGATTACTTAAAGTAATCAAAAGATTTATTGATTTAATTAGTGTAATTGATTTGTATAATCACTGAATGATTCGTTAAAGCGTAATTACTTAATGTAATAATGAAGTGTAATTATTCAGTGAAGTAATTAATGGAATTTTTTTGAATGTGACTAATCGAAGGGTGATGTATTTATCGAAGTAAGTTGAGTTTAATTATTCAGTGTAATTAATCAAGGGATTTATTAAAGATAGTTAATTAATTAAGGAAAAATTAATTTATTTAATGAAGTAATTAAGGGTATTTAATTACCAGATGAGATAAATCAAGAGTGGTTAATAAATATGGGTTAAATAAAGGTTAATGACTAAATGTAATAAATTTAATAGAGTAATTAATTAATGTAATTAATTAAGGATGCATGTAATTATTTATAGTTAATTAATTAATGGAATAATCAAAGGTTACTTACTGTATTAGGTTAAGAATAGTAAATTAAAGGCTAATTTCTTGAATGTAATTAAAGGATAATAAATCAAGGATGATTAATATGAATAATTAGATGTGATTAATTAATCGATTTGTAATAAATTAATGGTTATGTAAGCAAAAATTGTATATATATGATAAAAGTAATTAGTTTATTTTGAATTAATTAGAGATAGTATGATTAATTAATCCTTGCTTATTTATGGATGATTGAGTGATGTTTGAATTCCTTGGATTATTTCCGGTATGTGATCGTGATGCTATGTGATATGATTTTGGGTGGTCAGTGGAAATGTGGATTATCTTTCGATCATGAATTGCTATCTTGTACTTAAACTGAATTGCATTCACTTGAACAATTTGGGTTTAGATGACAATGAATTCGAAGAGACCGGAGTCGGGTATTTTGTTAATACCCGAAACCACTTCGATTCTGTACAAATTGATATGGGGAAACAATAGGCTGGTATGGAATGATTTAAGTGAATTGGACCATTAAATCCAAGTTTTGGGTACTTAGAAATTGATATGTGAAATAGGTAATGATTATAACAAATTGTGAATCTGTAAATTGATACGAGTTACCCCGGGTTTTTGTAGTTTATGCTGTTGTACTTCATGTTAGATGGGTTTACTCACGCTGGTTTCCAGCCTGACCCGGGTGTTACTTTGATGTAATGCTCGGGTCAGACCGAGTATTACAGATTTTCAGGTAAGGACGTTCTGGAGCTCAGGAGGAGTACTGGATGACAGGACGTATAGAGTGATTCCGCTGTGACTATTATTTTTGATTATCTGAGACATATTTGATTTATATATGACCATAGTTGTGTATTGGAATATAACTCTGATGTAAATAAATGTAAATTGACAGATACAGTATTCTTTTGTAAACTGTTATTATTTGATATTATATTTTGTTCCGCTGCGAATGTGAGCATCTGTGTTATGTTTTCTGTTTCTTTTCTTCTATCTCTTCTTCTTTTCATAACTATCTGGAATTTTCGGGTTCGAAATTTCCGGGTCGTTACAATTTATTTAACTAAACTTTGATTAATTAACTTTTACTTAATTAATTTAATTAAACAATATTAATTAAATTATATTAATTTCAAAATTCAATTCATATACATACATGTATACTTAACTTATTTTTAAAAAATTAAAATATCATAACATATATCATAATATATAATACAAGCATATATATTTTATTAATTAATTAAATTATTTTATTAATCCAATTAATAAATTTTAAAAATTTCGAAACTGATGTATATTTTCAAATAGTTTGAAAATTTTATTATATTATAACCATTTTTAATATAATTATATCTTGTTTTAAATTTAACTTTTAAATTTAAAATCTTGTATTTTTAATTTTCAAACAATTTTGAAAATTAGCCCAAGGCCCAATTTGAGCCTTTTCTATCTGGGACAACTTTTGGGCTATGAGCTTAATAGTTAACTCTAACATGACTAATTCAAACTACATAGGCTATTGGGCTCTGATACCATTGTTGAAACTGGGCCAGCCGGCATTAGAAGTTATGGGTGAATTTCAATTCTTTTTACCATATTGGGTCTTTATTAGGCCTACGAAGTCTAATTTATTTAGAACATTTCTAAATTTTGTTTAAATAAAATCATGTATTTTATTTAAATTTAATATTTTGTAATATAAAGTTAATTTTGTTGAATTAATTTATATACACGTATCATATACATACATACATATATGTATGTATGTGTATGTATATGTATATGTATATGTGTGTATATATATGTGTGTGTGCGCGCGCGCGTGCATGTGTAACATGATAACCCGTGGAGTGTATAACATGCCCGTATATAGATGCTGAGATTTATATCGCAACGGACATATTAACTCAATTTGTATGTATTGTATGTTGTCTAAATATATGCATGTGTGTATCTATATTATAAATTTCAAATAATTATACATACATACATACATATATATATATATATATGTATTATAAATATGTTTCATTACTGAAACATTACAAAATATATTTAAATATATATATATATACACATATATTTATATACACATATCAATAATTATATAATATTATAATTAATAACTTAAACCATTTATGTATATATATATATAGGTAAATAAATGCATATATATGTATAAAATATATTTTTTAACATATGCGAAATATAAACTAATTATTTGATTATATATGTAATAAATGGGCATTTCACCAGAAGGAAAAACTATGCAGTCCAATTAGTTTCTAGGACACACATTCAAAGAAATTACTTTCAAGGCCAAAGTCAGCAGAATAATTACTTTCAAGGACAAAGTCGGCAGTCCAAATACTTTCAAAGACATAATTTTATAGGTTTTTAGGCCCTAGAAACTAATTATTTTACGTTTTGTCCTTGAAAGTAATTATTTTAGTTGAGTGTCCTAGAAACTAATTCCACTTACTAAAGAGGCCCTTGTGGCTAATTTCCACAATAATAAATATATATAATCAAAGATAAAAAATTTCATGATTTATTATATATACATAATATATATATATATAATAATTTTAAATTTCTTCCAGTTCAAAACTAAATTAGATTTGTAGATATTATAATTTTAATATTTAATATATATTTTCTATGAATTAATTAGTATTTTTGGACATAATTAGTTGATATTAAATAATTTTTCGACAAAAATTCGAATTTTAAAATTTCAGAAAAAACAAGGATCATATTATAGGTGTGGCGGAAAAATTTTAGATTTTTCTGAATTAAAATATTATTTTTAATAAACTAATCATTATTCGACAGAAATTTATATTAACCATTAAAAATAAAAAATAATGTTAAAAAATTCTGCAAATTTTTTTCAGAACATCTAACATGATATAGTAATTTAAAAAAATTTGTAATCGAATTTTATAATCATAATTATTTTACATAAAATACTCAATCCGTATAATCATAAAATATTGATAATAAAATATATAATATAATATAAAATTAATTTTCAGTGTTTATAATTCATAATAAACATAAACAAGTATAAGAAAAAATTTGAATCAATATTATATAGTATTTAATCATATATGCTTTTATATGAATTGTTATCCCGCCTTTTGGCAAGGCCGTGACACCAAAAAGTTGACTGGAAAACTAAAGACAGTTCGTCGTAAAAGTTCGTTATACACTGTTTCACCATGGATATCGATGAATTTTGACCGAGTCCGGATCAGGCCACAATTGACAAGATACGACAAACAGAGCCATGGGAACCATCATTCCAAATTTCAAGTCGATCTGAGTCCATATGCTCAAGTTATGATCAATGCAAGTTGAAGGAAACAACCTCGTTTTCGTATCTATCAGTGTGCCATACTTCGAATCCATCATTTTTCGTATCCATGCACAAGCTTTTGTTCGTATCAATCGGTTTTGTATCCATCAACAGGTAGTACGCTTCATATCGGTCATTCAATGCCAAACTCGTATCCATCGACAAGGCACTTGGTCGAATCCACCAAAAAACCTTGGTTCGTATCCATCGGTTGTCCTCGCTTTGTATCCATCACAAATACGCTTGTTCGTATCGATTAAATGGAGACAACTTCCATCGATGCGGACAATGCCACCTCCATCGATACGAAGTGGGCACGCGGCTAACTGGTACGAAGTACACGTTATTTATGGATTCGAGCTATGCAACGGCTATTGACTCAAACGAGCCAACGGTCTTTGATACGAACGAGGCGATATTCGTGGATGCGACACAGTCAACGCGGAGCAAAAGGCGGATCAATGCGAGGAGTGTGTGCCACGTCACCGCGTTATCACGTGCAACCATCGATTCGAAGGCATGGATTCGAAGTGATGGACTCGAAGCAAACAACCAACCGAGAAACTTCAACTCGTATCGATCATATCTCACGATCTACAGGTCCAAATGCTACGAAATTTTCACAGAAGCTTGCGCACAAGGTAAAGAATGTTCCTGCCAAGTTTCAGCTCGATTGGACTAATTCTTGATGGATACGAAATCAATTCGTATCGATCACAGATCGAGTCGAAACTTGGTGGGACCGGTCGCGTGGGCCCACTCACGTGCCTGAAGAAGTCTCCCGAAGTTTGAGCGCGTTCTCATCCTCCTACGCCTATAAATAGCCCCCTGAAGCCTACAGAAAAGGGATCTTTTGGCCATTCAGCATCCAGACTCTACCGGATTCAATCCTACACTTCATCACCACTGTTGTATTCAAATTTCAAAGCATTAATCCACTGCAACCTATTGTAATCAGTTGTAATCCTCAAGTGAATATCAATAAAGTCATCAGCTTCAGAGTGGACGTAGGCAAGATCGCCGAACCACTATAAATCATGTGTCATTTACTGTTTTTATTGAGTTCCCTGAGTGATTTGGAAAATTATTTCTCTACATATTTGATATATGTGATCTGTGATTGCGAACTGGTGCTTTCAACGACGATTGGGTGTTTGTGACCAATTTTGGCGCAAACATTTTGGTGCTTTCACTGAGAGTTGAACTCAGGAATTCTATCATTTAGAAATTGAATTTGTAGACTTAAGAGCTCAGATCTGAGAAGATATGATGAGACAAACAAGTAGAAGGCAGAGACCAGTGCAAAGTCAGCATGAAGGGAGTCAAGAGGCTTCCTCAGGGGCAAACCAAGCATCGATCTTCATCACCAGGGATGAGATGGAGACAATGATGAAGAGACAGGAGGAAATGATCCAGAATTTGCTTCAACAGATTGGACAACTTGGAGCGCAAAATCCAGGAACAACCAGAATCCAGAACGGAGTAGGACCATCTGGGGCAGCGCCGGAGCTGGGGGGCACACACTTAGAGCATGTTAATCCAATCCCAGGAAGAGATTCAGGGACATCCGGGCAACCTGGTGGTAATAGAGGGATTAACGCACAGCCGGGGGGTAGAACGAAGGTAACACTCAAAGATCGCAGCCTGACGACAATGACAGGTTGGCAGAGATGGTCAGACGAGCCATGAGAGGCGGACTAGTCAATAGAGATCTGGAGGATGTACCTAGGAGTCCCTTTACTCCTACGATCAGGCATGCCAGGAATCCACCAGACTTCAAGTTACCATCGGTGGAAATGTATGATGGGCGGACGGATCCAGCAGTCCATCTAACGAAGTATATGAGGCACATGGAAGTGTTGGGGGCATCGCAGGAAGTCATGGCCCGGTGCTTTCCATTATATTTGACGGAAATTGCAGCGCTATGGTTTAGACAACTAGAGAGTGGCTCCACTGGGACTTGGACAGATTTGACAGAAAGGTTTATGAGACAATTCAGGGTTTATATTTCGAGACCTAAGAACGCGATGAGCTTGGCGACTCTAAAACAAAAGGCCGAGGAATCTTTGAGGAGTTTTCTGACGCGATTTAATGCGGCAGTAGCATCAGTGGATCGACCAGATCCATCTATGGTCATGATGGAAGGTGTATCTGGAATATTTGATGGCACGGAGTTCAAGAATTCACTAAGGATCCACCTACGGACCTGGGAGAGTTTTATCATGAAGCCGAAAAGTTTTTGCGATTAGAGGATGCTCGTACGGAGAGACAATAAGAAATCGATGTTTACTCGGTTAGAGGCGGTAATTCACCTGGAAAAGCCCCCGAGACTGGTAAAGGGAAGCGAAAGGCTGAAGAAAATGATGACAAGTTAAAGCGGCAACGAAGGGAGCCACGATTTACCACCTATTCAGAACTGAACGAGGGTTTGGAGCGAATCTACCAAGACACCCGAGAGCGAATTGCCTATCGTAGACCAATGCGACGGGATCCGACTACCGACGAAAGAAAATCAGACAAGTATTGCTTATTCCACGAGCTGAATGGACATAGCACAAATGACTATAGGCACCTTAAGGATGAGATAGAAGGGCATATCAGGAACGGTAGGCTACTTCAGTATATGAGGAGGGGAGCTCCAACGGTGGAACCAGAGCGACCACCGTCTACATCAGCTAGGGGTGACCCCGAGCCGGGGCACCGTATGGTTTTCAATTGATTGAAATAACGATGAACAAGTCGTAAACTTCTCACTAACACGGTTAAATCATTTACACATGTGGGAGATCGCGAACGATCCACAGACATGCTCTGAATGACCATTGACCATATCGTGATGAGAATTTACACTTTGACATCCTTGCTTTGCTTTTGTTTCATGTTGATTTGGACATTTAAACTTTGCTTGTTTGGACATTTCTATTATGGAATTCATGAGAACGTTAATTTGATATTTGCAATACTGTAGAAGAAATTACTCGTGTATGCTTTGGATAGCGAACGGTCCACAAGCACATCTTGTATGGCGATGAACTGCCACGATCGCTGATTTAGAAATTCACCTAAACGTGAACCTGACATCGATAATACTAAGTCCCCCCGGGCACACTCCATTAGCCTCGAACGGCACCCGACCTCGAAATGTCACAATTAGCCTCGAACGGCACCCAACCTCGAACGGTCACCATTAGCCTCGAACGGCACCCGACCTCGAACGGTCACAATCTGCCTCGTACGGCATCTGACCGCGAACGGTCACATTTCATTTAGTATAACCTTCGATCGCGAACGATCACATTTTTGCCTCGTACGGCGCACGATCGCGAACGATCACATTCTTCTCTCCACGTCACCCGACCGCGAACGGTCATAATTCGTCTAGAACGACACCCGACCGCGAACGGTCATAATTCGTCTAGAACAACATCCGATCGCGAACGGTCACGACTCATCTAGAGCGACATCCGACCGCGAACTGTCCCCTTTCTTTATTTGCCGCGAACGACATCGGACCGCGAACGGTCCCATTTCGTTATTTGCCGCGAACGGCATCCGACCTCGAACGGTCCTATATTACCTCAAATGACATACTGTCGCGAACGATCGTCATTCGTGGTCAGGAAAGACTATCAAGTTCTTTACAGGTCGATGACAGGATATGAACATCCAGCTTATGGAACTACAAAACACACCTTCCTACCGCAAGGCATGTTTTGGGGGGCAAATGTTATCCCGCCTTTTGGCAAGGCCGTGACACCAAAAAGTTGACTGGAAAACTAAAGACAGTTCGTCGTAAAAGTTCGTTATACACTGTTTCACCAAGGATATCGATGAATTTTGACCGAGTCCGGATCAGGCCACAATTGACAAGATACGACAAACAGAGCCATGGGAACCATCTTTCCAAATTTCAAGTCGATCCGAGTCCATATGCTCAAGTTATGATCAATGCAAGTTGAAGGAAACAACCTCGTTTTCGTATCCATTAGTGCGCCATACTTCGAATCCATCATTTTTCGTATCCATCCACAAGCTTTTGTTCGTATCAATCGGTTTCGTATCCATCAACAGGTAGTACGCTTCATATCGGTCATTCAATGCCAAACTCGTATCCATCGACCAAGCACTTGGTCGAATCCACCAAAAAACCTTGGTTCGTATCCATCGGCTGTCCTCGCTTCGTATCCATCACAAATACGCTTGTTCGTATCGATTAAATGGAGACAACTTCCATCGATGCGGACAATTCCACCTCCATCGATACGAAGTGGGCACGCTGCAAACTGGTATGAAGTACACGTTATTTATGGATTCGAGCTATGCAACGGCTATTGACTCAAACAAGCCAACGGTCTTTGATACGGACGAGGCGATATTCGTGGATGCGACACGGTCAACTCGGAGCAAAAGGCGGATCGATGCGAGGAGTGCGCGCCACGTCACCGCGTTATCACGTGCAACCATCGATTCGAAGACAAGGATTCGAAGTGATGGACTCGAAGCAAACAGCCAACCGAGAAACTTCAACTCGTATCGACCATATCTCACGATCTACAGGTCCAAATGCTACGAAATTTTCACAGAAGTTTGCGCACAAGGTAAAGAATGTTCCTGCCAAGTTTCAGCTCGATTGGACTAATTCTTGATGGATACGAAATCAGTTCGTATCGATCACAGATCGAGTCGAAACTTGGTGGGATCGGTCGAATGGGCCCACTCACGTGCCTGAAGAAGTCTCCCGAAGTTTGAGCGCGATCTCAGCCTCCTACGCCTATAAATAGCCCCCTGAAGCCTACAGAAAAGGGATCTTTTGGCCATTCAGCATCCAGACTCTGCCGGATTCAATCCTACACTTCATCACCACTGTTGTATTCAAATTTCAAAGCATTAATCCACTGCAACCTATTGTAATAAGTTTTAATCCTCAAGTGAATATCAATAAAGTCATCAGCTTCAGAGTGGACGTAGGCAAGATCGCCGAACCACTATAAATCCTGTGTCATTTACTGTTTTTATTGAGTTCCCTGAGTGATTTGCATACTTATTTCTCTACATATTTGATATCTGTGATCTGTGATTGCGAACTGGTGCTTTCAACGACGATTGGGTGTTTGTGACCGATTTTGGCGCAAACATGAATAGTGTATTCTTTTGTATACAAATTAATATATTTATACATATATATTAATTAACATAATATTAAAATATATTTTTTATAATAAACAATGTCTAATTATATTTGAATTGTGAACATAAACATTAAAAATCTTGCACATAACTAATTTGACTATGACAACTTCATTTACATACAAAAATCTCACCTAAATAATTATATAACAGTAATATATACATATATATATTCAGGTGTCCATAATTAACAGATATTAAAACATGATATTATATCTATAATATAAATGAATATTACTTATTATAAATGCCTTTGAATCCATGTTGAAATAAGGAATTCTCTTCTCTGATTATCTCCTAATCCATCAGATTGTTATGGAATCGCCGACCTTTCACTATCGAATTGGTTTGGATTTAACTTGAATTTTATTTCAGATTTTGGGAGTTGATTTGAGGATGTGTTTTGGCTAGAGAACAAGATGATAATGGCGTCCAAAAAAGGTGTGTATATTAGGGTTAAGAGATCCATATATATGTGATTGCATAAGAGAGAAAATAGGTTAATCGTATTACTTATTCTCTCTTCATCTTAACCATCTGTCTGCAAGCCTATCCCTATGTTTTAGCCGCCTTTTATATCTACCCAAACCAGCAGATTTCTCCCTTATAATATCATGGGCAATGAGTCTATTAGGCCTAAATTAAATATATACGATTATATTTAATTTAATCTTTTATCGGTATCACATACCGATCGATATATTTATAACCATCATAAATATATGTAACATTATTTATTTCTCAAATCATATTCAAAATTTATAATTAATATTCCATAAATATTAATTAATTTAATCAATTTATAACAATTATAAACTGACTGAATCGTTTGGTCTTAAGAGAATTCATCATTTCGGTTGTGTAACTCTTGGGTGTAAATTCGGTCAGCAACTAACATCGAACTATTTGAATGTTAACATTTGCACATCACTTAGCAGGTGATGTGACATTACGGCCAAATTTATCACTTACTCAGTTTCAGTAAAATCTCATTTTAATTTAATAAGTGTTACCCGTTAATGACATATATATACACCTATTCTCTTCGTCAAAACTATGTACTCGACCTTATGGAATTTGGTGATGATCAAAATTATAACATCATCCATATTCAACTCTATAGTCTAAACACGAAGTCTTTAGTTCAATAATAATTATTATCATTATCTGAAATGCTCTGGCCACAGACTTTGACTTTCCGTTGACTTGAGTTGACCGTAATACTAACCCCATATAAACGAGGAGACGAATCCTCTCTTGAATAGTGCTTCACTTCCAATACTTTCACTCGACCGAACTACAGTCGCTCAATGGACACCATGCCATGATTTGGCTATAATCAACGCGGAGCTTTCATATTGAAAATCCACAATATTTTCCAGTCGAGAGAATTATGTAAATTAGTCACTTATATTAACCAATAGAAAACTATCAAGTGAGTTATTCTATAGTTATCCAGTAACTATCGGTACGTAATCTCTAGGTGCCCTCAGCAATCATGAGTAATATATTACCTAACATTTTGACAACATTACGTACTATAGTCTCAACGGATACATCGATATCTTGACTAAGAACATTTAAAATGGTATATTTGTTTTCATTGTGATAAATTACTCACGGTTACAACACTTTATAACTACTATCACAAAACACATCATTTATGGATTTTATTTCGAAGAAGATTGGTTATCGAGTTAGATATATGTAACAAATTACATAATTGCCCCTAGGGCATACCCCCAACTCAATCACGAATATCAAATACGCAGTCAATCCCCATATTTTAAGACATTGGCTGTGAAACATACATTGGAAAACCAACCCTTGAACACATTTGAGGCGCTACATTTAGCATATAGAAGCGGTTGGAGCTATGTAGGGAGAGGACTTTGTTGTTTACCTCCATTAGTGTTATATTTAGAGACTATTTGGTTTAGTCGTTTGGTGCAATAATTTGTTAACACTTGGATATCGAGCAAAAGGATGAATAAACGTCAGTTAGGTTGAAGACGAAAAGGCTTGAAAAGGAAACAACTCAGAAGATAGGGAAATTTTTCATTTTCACCGCTCATTGAAACTCCAGAAAGAATCTATCCTGCTATTGGAGAAGCGTGGATTGCAATAAATTAAGGATCAGAGAGTCAACAACCGCAAAGATTGGAATCAACAAATATCACACATTCAATAGGATTTGTGGTCATGAGACCAATGGACGTAGATATATCTCGTAGGTATGCTCTAGGTTGAAACACTAGGGTAACTCTATCAAGAATGCCATAAACTTTAGACCATGTACATGTGGTCCCTCGACAAAAATGAGTCCCTACGAAGAAACAGTGAAAAGCATGCATGGGGGCATAGTGTTGGATCTCCCTTGACTAATAGAGCATGTATCCTTACTAGATATCTGAAGATAGATGTGCATAAGAAATTGTAAAGAATGGAGTAATCAGACAGCGGAGCATAAATTCCCTAGTTTCAATGGAAGGGTTCAACACCATCAGAGACAATGGAAGACAAGGTCCATCTCCTTCAGAGATAGTAGAGCGTAATTCCTACCCAGTCCATATGTTGGACCTGATATCCTTAGAGATGGTGGAGCGTAATATTTTTAAAAATTCCCAGAGACATAATCAACTTCATATGAGTATGAAACATGATACCACATAGACTGAACATACCCATAGAGCACGGGGACAACAGTGCAAAGGTATGACTTACCATAACAAAAAAAATTCCATTGATACTTAATAAAAAATACCTAAGGTATAGATAACATCATTGCACATGACTATGCGACACTTGCGGAAATGAGAAAAATACTAATGGCTTGGAAAGAATGTATATTCTTAACCTTTACGGGTACTTATTACCTTACAGGCTGAACCGAACGACAAGTATGGTACACTAATAGCAAAATTAGAAATAGCAAAAGAATTGGGAATCTGGACACTATGTATCCATAGGGACTTGCAATTGGCTTTGAATTAGACGTTTTGGTTCTAAGTCTTCGGAGAACAATTGGTGTCCTACTTAAAAAGAAAAAGGGCAAAGGCTTTGCTTAATATGCAATAACGCTATATGGTTAAGCACATCCCAAGGGAAGAAAATCGAGACACCAACGATTTGGAATATCAGCTTAGGAAATGGATCGCTTTTGGGTGGGTTTTAGTAAAACTTTACACTTAAACCTGAATGAGGCAAGGATGTGATGTGCAAGGCGACTTGGTACCCCATATAGGTTGACATCATATATAGAAGAATTTTAACTAACCAACCGCTAAGGTGCATGGCTATGAGAGAAGCTAAAGAGATATTTGATAATGCACATCCATTGTAACATCCCCCTACTTGGAGGCCCAAAACTAATGGCTACGGATGCTGCACTCATCCATAGTTATTAATCCTCGGCAACCAAATACGGTAATGTTAGATACATTGATATAACATAAAACACATGGATATGGAAATTTTTAAAATCAACAAACAACTTTCTCATTCCATTTCAAAGCATTTAAAATTCATTACATAATCACAATACGAGAACCACATTCACAGAAAATATAATTATTACAACATATGCCAAGAGTGGCATATAAAGATGCCTCCTTGGATGATCAGAGTATATAACTAGGCAATTAAACATCTTTTCCTTTACAACAAAACACATTGGAATCAAAATAGAGAAGAACTCTAAATAGTTATCATGCCTCTTGCTGCTTATTCGTCTAAAGAGGTACCTGAAAACCTCAACTCTCAAACTACTCAAAATCAATTGATCACCCGAGAGATTAAGGGGAAAACATAAACTTTGAGTCAGACATAAAGCCAGGTATGAATAATAATATACCATCTCAAACCATTTGGATATTTAGTGAGACCATGCCGCTTAGCAGAATGGTTTTTCCCCACACTAGTATCCTAAAACTTTATAAAACCATATACGGTGCTTCTGCATCCACAATGGTTAAAACATGGTAGTTCAAAATAATATGATGATACGCAAACAAGTAAATCAATTCTGGATTTCCCAACCCCATTCATTTTGACTAACTGTCTCATTTTATAGTTTCTAGAGTCACTATTAACCTAATAGTTTTCATGGGCTGACTAATAACATGTTTAATACTTTTGGACTCCCTATCCAATTTCATAGTTTTTATGGGATCACTAAAAACCTATTGGTCCTTGCCAATAACTTTACTGTTTCAAGGGTTCTCCTCGAACCTATTGGTATCCCCAATAACTTCCCTATTATCGTAGTTTTCATGGGTTGACTATGAACCTATTGGCTTCTATTAAGAACTTAATCCGGATATAGTTTTCATGGGTTCACTACAAACCTATTGGCCTCTCCCAATAACTCAATCTAATCACAGCTTTCGCAGGTTTACTATGAACCTATTGGCTTATGGCAATAACTTTTCCTAGACATAGTTTCATGGGTTTACTATGAACCTGTCTACCTGACAACTTCTTTAGCCAATATTCTGGCATCCTACATTCTGGTCTATATGACCTCCTGGATGAAATTTTAGTCATTCAAGAGTTAACTTAATTTATATTCACTACTAGGTCAACCTAGCTGGTTGTTCTGCCCTTCCCCAAAATACAGTTATGGATCCATTACAATGTGAATATATATATATATATATATATGAAGAAGTAAACAAAGTAACATAATAATACAAACCCTTGTGGTTTAATATCCTTATTTTATATAAAACTTGGTTAATCCCTTTAACCTATTAAAAAAGGAAAACTTCTTCAAAAACTCCATACTTAAAATCTTTTCAAAACTCTTTTATTATGCCATGGTTTTTCCTTTAAAATGACATTGGGTTATTTGTTTTGAAAACTAAGGCTTTCGAAACCTTAGAACCTTACTTTCGAAGCCATTGGAAAACTTTCTTTCGAAAGCATTAAAATATTATTTTCACAACTCTAGGCTCTTGCCTTTCGAAACACTTTAAAACCTTACTTTTGAAACCTTTTGAATGTATTAAAGTATCACCATTCAATTATAGAAGCATAACTTCGAAACCATTTGAAAGTACCCATTTCGAAACCATTGGGTTTACTTTAAAACTTATCTTATTGGTTCTAAGTGAATACAAGCGAAAGTACCCCTTTGGAAACCTTTAATTTTTATATAAAATTGTTTGGGGAAAATTGATGGCTTCAGAACCATCCTTTTGAAAGCTCAAAGCAGTTAAATAAAACATCTGAAGGTCAGCTTCGCAACCCCCTTTCAAAGCCATTGCCTTCGAAACCCTTAACTCTTTCGAAAGCTTTAGGAAGTGGCTAGTACGGGTTCAAAACAAAAGCTACCTTTCGGAAGCATTGATGACTTCAATACCTTTGAAAGGCATAAGATTGGCAGCAAGATCTCAACTAGGTCGAAACCACCCTTTTTGAAAGCATTGATTTATAAACAAGGAACTCATTTAAAAGCTCCACTTACACAAAGAGGCGACAACATATTCGAAAGAAAAGGTTTCGACTTGGTCAAAAACATTCTTTTGAAAACAAGGCGGGCGCTTATCTTTGGAAAGCGAAACAAAGGTTTTTAACCCCATCGAAAGCAATGGTTTCGATACCATATCTTCTGCCTTTCTCCAATCCACTATGTACCATCAATGTGATAACTTGTGTAGTGCTTATGACTATGGAAGGTTTCGACTTGGTCGAAGCAGAAGTAATGGGTTGAAAGGTGTTTCTGAAAGAGGCGAAACCCACTTTTCTGGGTAAAGACTGATTTAACCCCAATTAAAGCAAATACTTTATAACTAGCCTGCTTATTTGTAAATATCTGATTGGTTGCCTTCATCTCTTCAAGTTCTTTACAAAAATAACTGCCGAAATTACCTCGGATCTAATTAACACCATTTTAGCAGATAAGCCCTTCTTTAAGCTAAACACATAAAACATATAAGTCCCTCATCTAAAATAATTTTATTTCCATAGTAAATTACTTAGGAAAAATCCTTAAAAATTAAAGAAATTCACTTTCAATATTTTATCTAACATATAAAAATTCCAGACCCAAATTCTTTATAAAATAATAGAAATAAATTTCTAAAACCAATTATTCATATTTTCCTTTGAAAATTCATAATAAATTTTCCATAGCTTGGAAAATTATAAAAATTTAAACCCATCTCCAAAATCTTGTTTTACAAAACATATAATTTCCTCATGGCATACAAAAATCATTGTAATCGGTTTTACCCTTAAAACCGTGTAAAATAATTATCAAATTATTTTGTTTGAAACCAACATGTCCAAATCCAAGCATACCATCAATCAAAAATCATCATAACAATGGATTTAATCTTAAACTCGAAAAACAAATGATCATAAAATAAAATAGAGATGATTTAGATTATTATTCGCCTTGGTTATGAAAAGGACTTTAAGATTTGATTGTGATCAATCCCTTACTTTAATTCCTTAGCTTTAGATTCAATTTTCTCATCTTTTCTTCCTTAGCAATGGCCGGCTATTCTTTTCTTTGTTTACGTTTTTGTGAAATGAAAATGTACGTGAATGGATGGTATAACCATGAATATATAAGGGTGCTACTATTTCCTATTATACCCCTATTTTAGTTAACATATAAGCCATTGTTAAGCCCATTTTTTTTACTTAAGCACGACCCTTGTATTTATTCAAATCTCAATCCCTTTATCACTCTAATTATTTACATTATTCTATTTAATTTATCTAATTAAATC
The DNA here is from genome assembly GCA_030737815.1 of Allium fistulosum. Taxonomy (NCBI): domain Eukaryota; kingdom Viridiplantae; phylum Streptophyta; class Magnoliopsida; order Asparagales; family Amaryllidaceae; genus Allium; species Allium fistulosum. Next base: position 264,225,349 of record CM060904.1, on the reverse strand, counting down.
TCCTGAATAATGTTAATAAAAAATTAAGGGTGTTACATCCAAGCGGTAGAAGAGATTACATTGGGAGGCAAACCCTGGGAAGGAAAACTTATGGGCATTGAACTGAAATGGGGAATTTCTAATAGCTATGGGTGGAGCTGATTATGTAATAGTGGTTGTCGATCAATATATCGAGTATGGAAATCATCTCGAAATGATCTCGAATAAGGGATGGCAGTTTGATAGTCAAAAATTCGTCGCCTTCTATCGGCAACATGGAATGAGGATGAGCTTTCCTACAGTGCCTCACCTATAGGCTAATGCATATTTTGAAGAGGGAAAAAGAAAAACTCACATAAAGGAGCATCTGGAAAATGACAAGGCGGCTCGGATGAGTGAGCTGCCACTGGATTCTATGCGTACCACACTTCACATGAAACTACAATGTGATATACTCCTTTTTCCTTGGCTTATGATTTATTGGTTATGATTCCCATCTAATATATAGTCTCATCTTATAGGAGAATCCACTATAACTCATATGAGAACGAGGAAGTACTAAACATATCCCTAGATTTGATCGAGGAGAAGCCGGGTGAGGCTGCTTTGAAAACCACGACGCTCTAGCCGAAAGTAGTAAAACAATACAACTCTAGGGCAAAGCAATACCCGCTCAAGGAAGGAAATCTAGTCCTGGAGTAAAACTCCCCTTTGCTGGGGGCAACTGACCCAATTTGGGAAGGATTATATTTTATCAACAGGGATATAGGGAATGGAGCCTATAGTTTCATCATCAAGGATGGAGCAGTATCCGAGAAAACAAGGAATGCTCAAAACCTCTGTTTCGTGCATTGACTATTATAGCTACATGGATTATAGGTTGGTTGATTAGTTAACAATCGCGATATTACCAAACCCCATGGATAGGGTGTGCGAAACAATGATAGATGATCAGTGCTATCAAACAACCACAAGAACAACCACCCCATACCAAATAAAGTCCCTGATTTCTAGCACTATATAGGTAAGGCCACTGCATATTGGGGGCACCCAACTTTGACGCATCATGGAAAGCTTGGACAAACCTTTGGCTGGAAATGGTAAGCCCAGTCAACCCATGTCATGACATGACCGTTAAATAGGCGCTCATCGTTGACGATCTACCTAAACTTCTTTGTCGACAATGGTGAGCCCGATCAGCCTATGGTCAGGACTTGACCATCAAATGGGTGCTTGTCGTAGATGATTAGCCTAAACTTCTTTGCTGGAAATGGCGAGTCCAATCTGCCTATGGTCAGGATATGATCGCCAAATGGGTGCTCGCCATTAACGATCGATCCAAACTTCTTTGTCGGTAATGGCAAGCCCGATCAACCAGTGGTCAGGACATGACCGTCAATTGAGTGCACGACGTTGATGATCAGCCCAAACCTCTTTTCCAACAATGGCAAGCCCGATCAGCCCACGGTCAGGACATGACCGCCAAATGGGTGCTCGCCATTGACAATCGGCCCAAACTTCTTTGTTGACAATGGCTAGCCCGATTAGCCCATGATCAAGACATAACCGCCAAATGGGTGCTCGCTGTTGACAATCGGCCCAAACTTCTTTATCAGCAATGGCGAACCCGATCAGCCCATAGTTAAGACATTACTACCAAATGGGTGCTCTCCATTACACAAACTACTTAGGCGGCAGCGGTGGACCAGAGAGATCCCTATTCGGGTGTCCACAGCTTACGATCGGCTCAAACTTCTCGCTATAACAGCAGATCTTAGGGACCCTAACTAGGTTCTACCATTTATGATCAGCTACAAGATTTTAGGATGGCTATGGAGAACCCGATTTATCATTGGTCAGGACATGACAGCCCCTGGTTGGTTCATGCCCGACAGCTAACTCTGGATTTTTGTCAATAATAAATAACTGAGCTTGCTCGTAGTAAAACGTGACTATCGGTTGTGCAGCTAAGTGCAAGAAGTCAATACTTGAATTTTCCATGAAGACTATCAGTAGATCGACGTTAGGGAAAACTTATTGAAAGTATGCGTGGAATTTTTATGTGATAATAAGCAAGCCAGAATGCTGGAAGTGCATGAAAACAAACAAAGGCATATGGAACTGGATTACAAAGACACTCCACCGGGATATGTTACCTTACCGAACTTATCAGTGATTAATCCTATGCAAATATGCCGAGAGCAGAGGAAGAGTTGCAAGAAGAGCTAGCAAAACAATACATAACTACTTCACTTGTACTTTTACTATGTCGAACTTATTGGTGATGGATCATGTACAAGTATGTGAGGATGCAATAAAAGATTACTAACAGGCTAATATCTAAGCAAGGATATTATACAAACACAATGCAATAACTAATCCTGATCGGGTATGGTAATTTCATTTATAATTTATATAAGATACATTTGCACTCGTGTAAGTGTTCATACGGGTAGTATAAAGTATGGGTCAAGGGAAGCATTAATCATAGAAACTATTTATCCTATCAATATTGTTGGTGATTGATCGCATACAATCATGCACGATAGTGATGAAAAAGGTTGCTAATGGAACAAGCAACCAAGCTATGCGAAAAAAAAATATCACGATTACTATCCAAAAAAGAAGAATATAGGCATGAATAAATATTAAGTGCTACAATGCATAAACATCAAAAGAAGATTAGCTTCACAACACAAGCGCATGATCAACCCACGTTCAAAACTTCGAAAGAAACCACTTGCCTAACAAAACATCTTGGCAATTGACCTATACAAGTATGCATGGTGGTGATGAAGGAATCACTAGTGGAAAATTTTGGCAATCATGTAAGGAAAATATATCGCAACCACCAGACTTAGTTGACCAAAATAAAATCAATGCGACAAAATACACATCATCAAATCCATGTGCCATGGAACCACTGTATATTCCTCTCCCTAGGGAACGTTGACATTCTTGAAACATTCATATGACGACACGCAACCCTCAAGACATGGATTCAAGGAGGTTGAACTAGAGGAAGCAAAAGCCTACTAGACAGAGATGAAAATCAGTGGGAGATCATGCTAGATGATTATACTACCAATAAAGAATGAACTTCAAACGTAACACTAATAAAGGATGTCTTGGAATGATCAACAAGCTTTCCCTGAGTGAATAAGGCTTTGTAATGTACTAGCAGCGGAAAACATATTAAAAGGACAGGAATGAGGATATAGATGTTTGTGGTTCGATATAACCATCGCATGAGAAAGAAAGACAAATTAGGTTGAAACAAAGCACACTTTGTATTCTACAAAAGTATGCTGTAGGGGGCAAGTGTTGTGGGCATTTTCGCCCACAGCATGGTGAATACGAAAAGACGTTAAGAAGCATATAAACGGTCAAATGGTGCGTTATAAAGGCGCCATAGTGTAATCACAAGGGCAAGGAAAAGCATTAGGGGCAAATTTGGCATAGTCAGAATATATAATTAAAGCTCTTAAAAAATGCTCCAAAGGTCAGGACATGTACATAGGTCGAAACCTCATCTCAATCCGACCTACGGATTGGAAGATATGATCATCTTAAACTTTGTCCATTACCTAATCGACTCGGGCCCCACCTTAGAGAGCTACTGCCTAATTCAAGAAAATGGAACATTTAGAGGTATTAGAGCACTCTACACAATGATATCAAGCTATTAGTCCAAATTTCATCAAATTGTAATTTGAAATGAAGGAGTAATGACATAAAAGAATGTGTAGCATAGTGGTAAAGAATTGTGCTCTTCAGCCAACCAACTCGGGTTCAAGTCCTTGCAAGAACATTATTTTTATGGAACAAGAGGAATTGTCTAGTAGGGAATCTAACTGTTGGGTGCCTAACCATATCCAACGTAAGGAAGGAAAAGAGACAAGGCATGGAAAGAGAAGAGGGGAGGAGCCCCTATGTTCGGTAGCTCAAGTACCAAACAGAAATTCTTATTTGGTACCCCAAGGTACCAAACAGGGGCCCAACGAATCATGCATGAAGATACCTACCAACCCGAGTGGACAGAAGCCTACCGAACCAAGGACAGAGATACACACTGAGCCAAGGGTAGAGGTGCTAACCAAACGAAGAGAGAGAAGGAGTGAACCTAGCCATCAAAGCATTCACGTGCATATGCACCAGACCAACCTACCGCAAATAGAGCCACGGGACCAATACCAAACCAACCCATGACAAGAGAGGCAAAAAACCCACCCAAGTGGTGGATCGGTACCGATCCAACCACTTGGATCGGTACCGATACAAGAATACTCCTCCAAACATGCCCATCTTCTACCTACCTACTCTACTCGATGCTAGAAGCCTATTCCAAGTGTTGTTTTGTCGATCCAATGCAATTATTTATCGATATCCACGAGCACTCAAAGTCAGCAAATCTGTTCTTCCATTGATCCATTGTTTGGACTCAGTAACAAGCAAATATTGATCTAAACAACTATAGAATCACGAAGCAAACAACTAATCGAGCCAGCGCAAAGTGTTCAAAGCAACATCTAAGGCCATCTTACGGATTGGTACTGATCCGCGAACTCTGCTGAGGTGTCCCCTTACTTCTTTGGAGAAATAGTACATGGTATTGAAAATGAGGTGGAGATTACTGAGGTGAGATTTTAGGCTTCCTACGTCTATAAATAGAGGGGCACGGCCCATTTCTCAGGATCTTTTGACACTTGCTTTCCCTTACTCTAATTTCTTATAATCACTGTAGGATTTATACTGATCCGTAAGAACTCCTGCTTGTAATCAGCAAGATAATCAATAAAATCGCTAAGTGATTTAGGCCAAGGTTAGTCGAACCACTATAAATTATTGTGTGTTCTTCTCTACTCATTTTTCATTTAAATTTCTTCACTTTTTATTCTCTACTTAATTTTTCCAGTGTTTATGTCATTTTTGTTTCAAACATTTTGGTGCTTTCACTAAGAAACTCCTATTCTTAGACTACTTGGATCCATCATCTACTATTGGATTTCATAGACCCAAGAGATAGGTCCAATTTTCCAACCTTACAATTCTACTATTCAGATTTTCAATAATCTATGAGAAGTTGTTCTCCATAGCATCACCAAGGAGAGAACGTGCTACAACTTCCAAAACTACTAATGATATAGAGAACCAAGACATTCCCTATGTGGATGGAGCTGCCTAAACAGAACAACCGAACATCCAGAATCCAGCTGATGTCATTACCCGAGCGGAAATGGATCGGATGTTGAAACAGATGGAGGATAGATTCCAGGAGAGCCATAACCAGATGGACCAGCAGATGCAGCAGAACTTGGGACTATTGAATGAACTAACGTAGAACAGCCGAAGGAGGAGCAGGAGGATTCAAGTTCAGAATCTAAAAGTTCTTTATCATCCGACCAAAGAAGGAGGGATAGAATGTGGAAGAGGACTCAAAATACCGCCGTGACATCATATCAAGGAAGAAGACAAACCCATGGCTTGGGTTTGTGAATCGGTACCAATCCAAGTGGATGGATCAGGTTCGACCCAAGAGTCCAGAAACAAGCGCAAACAGAGCTATGGGACCATTACCAAACCAACCTAAGACAAGAGAGGCAAAATCCCACCTAAGTGGTGGATCGGTACCAATCCAAGAATGTTCCTCCAAACATGCCCATCTTCTAACTACCGACTCTACTCGATACTAGAAGCCTGTTCCAAGTGTTGTTTTGTCGATCCAATGCTATTCTCTATTGATCTCCACGAGCACTCAAAATCAGCAACTCCCTTCTTCCACTGATCCATCATTAGAACTCATAAATAAGCAAGTATTGATGCAAACAAGTATGGAATCACGAAGCTAACTACTAATTGAACCAATACAAGAGTTCAAAACAACATCCAAGACCATCTTAAGGATCGGTACCGATCCAAGCCCTTAGATCGACACCTATCCACGAACTCTACTGAGGTGTCCACCTACTTCTTTAGAGAAATAGTCCATTGCATGGAAAACGGGGTGGAGATCACTATGGTAATATTTTAGGCTTCCTATGTCTATAAATAGAGGGGCAGGGCTCATTTTTAAGGATCTTTTTGCTCATCTTTCCTTTACTCTAGTTTTTTGTAATCACCGTCGAATTTATACTGATTCGTAAGAATACCTCCTTGTAATCAGCAGATAATCAATAAAATCACTGAGTGGACGTAGGCCAAGATTAGTCGAACCGCTATAAATTGTTGTGTGTTCTTCTCTACTTGATTTTCATATAAATTTCTTCACTTTTTATTCTCTACTTAATCTTCTGGGTGTTTGTGCCATTTTTGATTCTAACAGATTCAGATGCTCTATGTATAATATTAGTGTAAAAAACTAATCGTATAAAATAATAATAAAATTAGCAACACCTAATCTTTAAAAAGTTCATCTAATTCACCAAACTTTGGTAGTATTTGGGGTGGCTAACTATACATAAATATTGATTATGGTTAATAACAATTACAAATATCAAAGTCATTTTGCGCAATAAAGATCTTGTATATGAAATATGAAATATAAAATTCAACACCGAATCGCAAAATTAATTAAGCAATATTAATAAAAATTAGTGACTTACCATCTTACCCAAATCAAACATTAGTCCATTTGTAAAATAAAATAAGGGTGTTAAAAAAGTATATTATCTGTAGGTTGAAAAGATTGGAGCTAGGGTTTAGGCGATAATCAAGATAAGAACAAATTGATAATAGAATAGAAAAGAATAATGAGACATTAGAATGAAGGAGTTAAGGAGAGAATTAAAAAGGCATACATTTCACTTTCAACATTGATGACTAACCTGGACATTTAATGTAAGATTTGAGAAAAGGTTAATGTTTCATCATGGAAATAAATATAGAAGAAATATAGCAGCTAAATGCAAAATATACCTCTAAATCAATTAGAATTGAGTCTTAGAGAAGAGAGTGAATGTGGAGAAAGCCGTCGTATTTGTCTTTTAGTGCTTGAGGAACGACCTAGTGAAGTAATATTGCAAATAGTTCCAAACCTAGAAGTGCATGTCACAGAACTATGTAAAATATTTTTTATTATGTGATGTACAAGCTATGTTTACGTATAAATATTTTAGTATTGAATCAAGACCTTTAAATTTCAGCTCGTTGATAAGGTTGTCGTAATAATCAACTCCTTCTTTGTTGATTCTTCCACTAATCTTCCCATTTAACATAATTGAAGTGTAAAAGGCATATATTGAGGATTTTATCTGCATCTGAATTGTAAATTTACATATAGCTCAAAGTACTTGGCAAGATTTTGACCCAGGAGATGGAAAATCTGTAAGCACCTGATACCTAGTGTAATGATCCGGAATTTTATCGCATTGATGTGTAAATATTTAATTGATTTAAATATTAAATTAATTGTTTTTAATGGTCAAATAACTCCCTTTTAATTTATAAAATGATGGAAAAGCTGTTTTTAAATTTTGTTTACAAAAATAATTAGTTCAAATGGAAATAGAAAATGTGACCAGAAAGTTTTCTCCAAAATCCTGATATTTCACCATTAAAAAATTGTTTAAAAGGTTGTAAACACCTTCATACACTTAAACGCATAATTATAATAATAATGTGTACTTAACTAAGGGTGGTAAAAGTGTAAATATAAGTGTACTTAAGATGTAAGAGTTGATGTGACCAATTTCATAAGAATAAAATAAAGGAAATAATGTAAAGTGATTTAAGTACATGCAACCCTTATTAACCACCGTACCATGATATATTTTGTACTCGGATGTGAGATGGTGTAAGAAAGGGGGGTAACATGTCTATGAAGTCATGGAAGGAGATAGGATGGATGATGGGGGATAATTTGGATGGAAGCTATGTACTTAAGGGGCATTTAGGTGATTTTCTTAATTCATTTTATATAAAACTGATTTTTAATTTCTCTCTCTCCATTCTCATTTTATTTTCAACTTTTCAAATTTCCATCTTCTTCTTCCTTATGCTCTCAACTCTTTAATGGCTTTCATAGTTTTCAAATTAAAAAAATCACTTCTTTTTCCATTTTAAACTCTTAAAATCCTTAAAAATCACTTCTTTCTTCTTCCTACCACCTCTTCTTCTCAAAAACAAGTCCAAAACCCCTTCAAACCCACCATGGCCAATCCAAACCACCCTAGGTCGAGCATATCTCATCTAGGCCGAGCCCAGTTATGTCCATACTTGGCTAAAAATAAAGTCTTTTTCAAAATAAAGCTAAGATCTAAGGCCATTTCAAATTCTAGGTTGATTTGTTTAAGTTTTGGTGAGTAAAGCTCACATTTTTAAACAGTTTTAAACTTTATATTCTTGCTTAACTTAGTAGTGTATTTGGTGGATGCTTTGGTTTTGGTGTTGTTTATATGACTTTATATGTGCTTATATGCGCTTAAACAATTTGTGAATGATGCAAAAATTAGACATTTGATTATATTTGTGGTTGTGATAGTTATAATCATAAATGTATGTGTGTATGCTAATAAAGCTAGCATCTTTACTTATTTAAAGTGATGTGGAATCCTTGTGTAAAACTATAGTTCATTTGTTTTAAAACCAAAACCATTTTTCAAGTTTTAAACTTGTTTTACTTTAACAAAATACTGAAGTGACCCAACTTTCTTCTACTATATTTTTGTGATTTTTAGTTGATTTTTTTTTGAACAAGAGATCACTTCTTTTATTACCTCTTTCATTTCTTTTAATTAATTTCCCAAGATCCAGAATTTACTAATATAAAAATATCAGTATTTTAATCAAGTCATATCATTTATATATATGAAGATATATAAATGTTTCTTTGCCTATCAGAGTGTAAAGTAGCACAGAAATTTTATCAGACAATATTTTCCATAATTGGAAGGTTTTGTGTCACAAAGCTATTTCTACACTTTTAATCTTTTATTTGACTCAAGATTGACTAATACATGATTCAAGTGTTACCACCTTAAATTGACTCGGGATTAACTAATACATTTTCAGGTATTTTCATCTTGGAATGACTCAAGATTGACTAATACATGATTCAAGTATTAGCATCTATTATCTCTTCTTCATTTTCCAGATTATTCTCTAAACTAGATTGATTAATTTGTGGATTTATAACTCATGTATTTGATCTTTGGAATTCAGGAATTCATATAGGTTGCTTTAGGATGATAAAACATATTAAAACTTGGTTTGATCAATGGATCCTAATTAGTCTAGCCCAGATTCAGGATTCAGACATACACATGCACAAAACATGCACAAACATGCACAAGCAAATCAGGTCAAGCAAAATGCACATATCTAGGTTCATGAAGCTTGTGATGATCATGTGAGTAATAGGATTGTAAACTAATCTAATGGTCATACAGATTCTGATATATAGACTGGAAATGGTGTTGAATATGATTTAAAAAGATCTTTGCACATTCCTGGCTAAAAGCTTACAAAGTCTGGTGTTCTGGATTTTTAAACACTTACAAAATTACTCTACATTCTTGTTGAGTCTATATTGTCTATCCCAATTTCTGGCTTGCTAATTCAGTTTCATATTGAAGTCAGTTCCAGATTTTACAATTTCAATTCCTAAGTCCTTGTATACTTATGATTTTCAGGTTCTATGGTATCATAATCCTACCCTTGTTCTAGACCTATCATAGGATTAAGTTGCATTTCAAATTAGCTTACACAATGGTCTGGTTTGCTTCAGAAATCTGAAGACTATGGCTTCAAACTTTTGCATGTACTTGTATCGATTATAAGACATGTACAAGCCATTCTGGTTAGCCAAGACCATGTTCAACCCATCCACTTAATACTTTAGCATATGTTTATTTTAAAACTACTTAAACTTTATAGCTGAACATAACAAGCATGCCAAGGAGAATATATCCACATATTAGATTATATGTATGCTCTCCTTCATTATAATCCTCTGGATTATTTCCAGAGTTTGCTACATAAATCAACAACTCACAAGCACATATAATACTTAAGCTTTCTTTACATGTTCTTTTCAAGAAAACAAAGCAAGTTTCAATCCTAGAAATACACAAGAAATAAGAGAGTTTGCCTAGATTATTTATTACAATTAAACCTCTACTTCTCTAAAGCATTTTAAAACCAGCAAGTTCTTCAAACATCCATACAAGCAAGCTACTCAAGCATCTTTCCCTGCAGCAACACTTTGAACTGCCTCAATGAAAATGAGACACCCCAAAGATTGCAAAGGCAACAAACAGGGTCAGAAAATATATTCTGGTGTGAGTGAAATCATAGTTTATAAATAACTTGTAATTACTAAACACTGTGCAGAGATTCATATGTTTGATGCTTATTTAAATTTATACTAAAATCTGAGTATATATATATATATATATACATATATAAGCTCATAATAACATACATGCACACAAGCATTCATTCATCAACACAATTCAGTTATATGTACATATACTCCTATGGATTGACTCCCTTAATTCCATAGCTCAATTTTTCAATCCCCATTTATCATTTATTTGGTCTTAACTCTTGCCATTGAACACCATGTGTGCATTGCAAAGGGGCTCAATTCTGTTAACCCTTTACACAGAGGCCTACAGGACTTAAACAAGTCATGCACATACCCATCATCCACCTAATGATGAATAGATCAAGGCACTACTCCTAGATTAGCTTTATAATCTAGAGACCATTCTCATTTTTCTTTCAGGAGAATTTTATTAATTCTTAAAATGCTTCCTATTCTTTTCTTCTTTTCATAAATCAGAGAGTATTAAACCCACTCAGGGATTTCAGCCAGACATACCAAGTATCCATGTAAAACACCACATCCCATTTTAAGGTTATTTTTATTCAATCATATTTTCTAAGACCTGCATAAATTTATTTCCAGAAATATTCCCATTTCTTACATAATTTTGGTGAAGTCATATAAAACCTTACATTTATTTTACTGTGAACATAGGGTAAGGTTTTTAAGAAAAACCCATAAAAACATATTGACTTGTGATTTGAACAAATCAGCACATATATATATATATATATATAATATTGCATTGTTCATATCATTTTTAAAATGAACTAGACATAAGCATGAATCTCCTTATTCACACTGCCTATTTCATTCTTCATTAGTACCCTATTTCTCAGTAAAAATGTTTAACTCACTCCCATATAAAAACTGGATTATAAGTTATAGAATCCCTTTTTCTGTGATCAGGGTGTTTGTCTTTTCAAAGCATTAATCAAAACAATCAAAACATCAACCAAAGACTCAGCCAAGACACCAACCATGATCGACATTTATTTATTCAGAGAATAGAATTTAAAAAAAACATGATATGATTTTATATAAGTAATATAGCTGCCCTTAACTTGGGTCTTAATGCCTTAAATCTCATAAAATGATTAATCACTCACCTTCCTTCTTCTTTCCCCGAGAATGCTTTAACTTGAAAACAGTGTGAGTTTGCTCTTCTTTTTCTTTCTTAAAATATCTTTCTGTTTTCCAAAAATAAACTGCTGCTCACCCTTTGATTTTTAAAACATTCAGCTAGGGTTTTAGTGGAGTAAAAACCCCATTTTATCCCCACACGAATAAGAGAATTTTTTATATGTTTTTATGGATAAATATGCCATTTTCTTTTTGATTCTATTTCAGGTATTTCAGTTGCTTTTCTTCTTTTCTGTGTACATGCCATTTGCATGTTTCACCTACACACTATTTTCATGTGACTTATCTACATTATTTATTTTCTTAAGGCAAATCTGCAATGTTCACATATATATCTTTTTATCAATTAATTCTTTTCTAATGTTTCAAGCCATTTGTTTTCTCTTGATTATAAAATGTATTTATACCTATATAATATTAATTTGGTTTCATATATTTTAATAATCATAAGAGTTTATTTTATCACTCTATACTCCTCTGGCTACTTATATGCAATATATATATATATAAGATATGTGAATATAAAACTTATTCACACTTAGTTATTTTCCTTCTCATTATTATTTATTGAAGTTATTTTCTCCTCATTATCATTTACTGAAAACAACTATCCTCTTCCTTATTTATTTCACTTATTCTTGATATTTATTTTCAATATATTTTATTCTTTGAATATTTTCCATTAACTGATTTTTATAAAAATTATTTTTATCTCAATAATTTGGGTCTTCACATACTCTCCTCCTAAAAGGAATTGTGCCCCACAATTATTTTTCTCATACATTTCCATCCAAATGTATACAAAGCATAAATTCATTTCAGAAATTTCAGAAACTCATGCATTCAGAACCAATCAAACATACATAAGCAATGTTTAAGTTTATCATAATTTTAGGCATACCTTTAAGTAGAAAATAGATTAGGATATTTATCTTTCATCTTATCTTCAGTCTTCCATGTACAATCACTCTCATCTAAACTCCACTGGATTTTAACCAATTTAATTATTTTATTTCTCAATTTCTTTTCTTCTCTAGCCACAATGCCCACTGGTTCCTTCTTATAAACCAAATTTTCTTGAATTTCAACTTGTGTAGGAGATTTCACAATGGTCTCCTTATCATGCACCCATCTTCTTAATTGAGATACATGAAATACATCATGAATATTACTCAATTCCCCTAGCAATTTCAACTTATAAGCCAAAGTTCCTACTCTTTGGATAATTTCATATGGCCCTATATATCTTGGTGACAATTTTCCTGCCTTGCCAAACCTCAATATTTTTCTCATTGGTGAAACTTTGAGAAATACATAATTTCCCACTTCAAATTCCACTGGCCTTCTCCCTTTATCTGCATAGGCTTTTTGTCTCTCTTGTGCTGCTCTCATTCTCTGCCTTACAAGTTCAATCCTTGCAGAGGTCTCTTTCACATGTTCTGGTCCAAGAAACACTCTTTCACCTGCCTCCATCCAGCATGCAGAAGATACATAAGGCTTTCCATACAAGGCCTCAAATGGAGCCATACCTATAGTGGACTGATAGCTATTGTTATAAGTAAATTCAGCTAAATAGAGATGATCTTCCCAGTTGCCTCCAAAATCAAGTATACATGCTCTAAGCAAATCCTCTAAAATCTTGTTAACAATCTCTGTTTGCCCATCTGTTTGTGGTTGGTAAGCTGTGCTTAAGCTTAATTCTGTCCCCGTAGCCTCTTGAAAGCTACCCCAGAACCTTGAGGTAAACAAGGTATCTCTATCACTAATGATAGTCATGGGGATTCCATGTAATCTCACTATCTCCTTCACAAATAATTGAGCTAATTTGTGAGCATTTCTATTTGAATTCACTGGAATTAAGTGAGCTGTTTTTGTGAGTCTATCAACCACAACCCAAATACTATCATTGCCTCTTCTTGTTCTTGGAAAACCATCCACAAAATCCATTAAAATGCTTTCCCATTTCCAAGTAGGCACTTCCAGAGGTTGTAGTAAGCCTGAAGGCCTTTGATATTCTGCCTTGACTTGTTGACATGTTAAACACTTTGCCACATATCTTGCCACTGCCCCTTTTATTCCTGGCCACCAGTAGTTTCTTTTAAGATCATGGTACATTTTTGTACCACCTGGATGTATAGTGTACTTTGTCTTGTGATGCTCATCCATAACCTCTTGCTTCAGTTCTTCTATATTGGGTATGCAGAGTTTCCCTTTCTTTCTCAAGTAGCCTCTATCATCAACTTCATAACTTTCCACTGACATGCCTTGTGATATCATGTCCTTCTTTTCTTTTAAATTAGTGTCTTGATTCTGCATATTTCCTATTTTATCAACCAGGGTTGATCTTAAGGAGATGAGACTTAATTTTCCATATTCAATCATGTCACTATGTACATTGTCTAATGCACCAATTTCTTCCTTCATTTCTACTTCACTAAGGGTTGTCAAATCCCTGAATTCAGTCATCATTAAGCTTGCCAATCTTGCTTGATGTCTACTCAAAGCATCTGCTACATTGTTAGCTTTTCCAGGAGTATATAATATATCAAGATCATAGGTAGCTAAAAACTCTACCCACCTATGTTGTCTCATATTCAAGTCTTTTTGAGAAAACAAATACTTAAGTGATTTATGGTTTGTAAACAATTCAAATTTTGTACCTAACAAGTAGTGTCTCCATAGCTTCAATGCATAAACAATGGCAGCAAGCTCCAGATCATGAGTGGCATATCTGGTTTCATTTGGCTTGAGTTGCCTTGATGCATATGCTATGACTCTTCCATGTTGCATGAGTGCTGCCCCTAACCTAGACCCAATAGCATTAGTATAAACCACTAATCCCTCATTTCCCTCTGGAACTTGCAAGACTGGACCTTCCATCAATGCCTTCTTCAATGATTCAAAAGCTTGTTCACATTTTTCTGTCCACACATATGATTGCTCTTTTCTGGTTAGCTTGGTTAATGGAATGGCTATCCTTGCAATGTCTTTTATAAACCTTCTATAGTAGCCTGCCATCCCTAAAAATGACCTCACCTCAGTCACTGATTTGGGTCTACTCCATGATTGCACTGCCATGACTTTGTTTGGGTCTACACAAATCCCTTGTTGAGATATAATATGTCCCAAAAATTTAACTTCATTCTGCCAAAATATACACTTAGTAAATTTTGCCTATAAATCATGTGCTCTTAATCTTGACAAAACCAGATGCAAATGCCTTGCATGCTCCTCTTCTGATTTTGAATACACCAATATATCATCAATGAAAACAACTACAAATTTATCTAGAAAATCTCTGAATGTCCTATTCATTAAATCTACAAAATAGGATGGTGCATTTGTCAATCCAAAAGGCATTACTAAAAATTCATATAGCCCATATCTTGTGTTGAATGCGGTATACTTAATACTTTCCTCCTCAACCTTCATTTGATAGAATCCAAAGGCTAAGTCTAGCCTTGAAAAGATTCTTGCTCCATTTAATTGATCAAATAAATCATCAATTCTGGGGAGTGGATATTTATTCTTGATGGTAACTTTGTTTAATTCCCTGTAATCAATACACATTCTCATTGTACCATCATGTTTCTTTACAAATACCACCGAAGAACCCCAGTTTGAACTACTAGGCCTTATGAAGCCCTTCTGCTCCAATTCTTCCAATTGTTGTTTCAATTCCACTAATTCTTTAGGACCCATTATGGTAGGCTTCTTGATGATAGGACTTGCTCCTAGGATTAATCTTATCTGAAATTCAACTTGCCTATTTTCTGGAACTCCTATAACCTCTCCAAAGACATCTGGGTATTCATTTATTACTTTTATGTCTTCCAGAATTAATTCTTTTTCATTTATGCTCCACATTTGATTAAGGCAATTTGTTTTGGCTATTTCAGTCATGACTATAATATTTTTACCATTTTCTGTTTTCAAAGAAATAGTAAAATTTTCCAAGTTCAAAATTGCTTTGAATTTACTCAACCAATCTACTCCTAGAATAATTCCTATTACAGGATATTTTAACATAAACAAATCATATTTAAACATATTTCCTCTTATGTTTAATTACTCCCAAACATTTAATTCCTAGCATGCAAGAACTACCTAAGGGACTCTGAATAAATAAAGGCTTATCAACTAAATTGCATGTGAGAGCCAATTTATTTACTATGTCTTGTGATATTAAGGAATGTGTAGCCCCAATGTCATATATAACTGAGATTGGATAATCTTTAATTCGGAGTATACCTTCCAATTGTCCAGAATTTCCCACTGCATTTGCTTTTGCTTTGCCTTCCAATACTCCTACCTTTGCTCCTTTCTTGAACTCTGGGCAATTCCTTTTGATATGACCTTCTTTCCCACAATTATAGCAACTGAATGGGGCTTTCTTAGCTGCTTGACACCTATTACTCATGTGTCCTTCCTTGCCACAGTTGTAGCAAATAACTTTCTTCTTAACCTCCCCACTAGTAGCTCCTTCAACCTTCTTGTCTGAATTCTTCTTGTCATAAGGATGTGCTCTATTTTTCCCTTTCTTGTTGTTGTTATTAGCTCTCATGTTCCTAAATTTCTCCCTTGCATTATCATGTTGTTCAAAAGAAAGAGTGAGATCTATGACTTGATCAAATGTTTTGTCTTTGTATGGTAGCATTTCTCTACTTAAACCAGCATTAAGTCCTTGAATAAATCTTGAATTCTTTGATTCCTCATTCCCTATGAGCATGGTTCCATACTTAGACAAGCTCTCAAACTTTTGAGTGTATTCAGTCACACTCATTGATCCTTGCCTTGATCTTATAAACTACTCAAGCAGTGTTGCCTTAGCTGTTGCTGGGACAAATCTAGCCTCAAGCATATCCTTGAACTGATCCCATGTTATCTCATTTTCTGGTTTCCCCGTGATGATTACCTCCCACCAATCCAGTGCTGCTCCTTTGAGCCTTCTGGAAGCTATTTGCCTCTTCCTTTGGTCATTGATTTGCATGTCTGCAAATATCCTTTCCAGAGTTCTTAGCCATGTTTGCACACCCATGACTCCTTCAGTGCCTTCAAAATCCTTGCCTCCTAAATTTGAGAATGTTTTCAGTAGCTTATATAACTCCTCATGAGGATTTTCTTCCCTCTGCACTGCTCCTTCCCTAAATGCCCTCACCAAATCTTGCAAATTGACCAATGGTGTTGCACTAGAGGATCCTGCTCCAGAGTTTGGTGGTCTTCCTACCATGATTAGCTATATAATTTACATAGCTAGTTAGTCTTGTTTTTGATTTAATTGTTTCAGTAATTTATTCCTACTGAAAATATATTTATGTGGTTTGTTCCTTAGGATTTTATCCATATAAGAAAATTATATTATTATTTTTTTGCTATGTTTTTGGTAACATAGCTCTGCTACCAACTGAAGCGACCCAACTTTCTTCTACTATATTTTTGTGATTTTTAGTTGAGTTTTTTTTGAACAAGAGATCACTTCTTTTATTACCTCTTTCATTTCTTTTAATTAATTTCCCAAGATCCAGAATTTACTAATATAAAAATATCAGTACTTTAATCAAGTCATATAATTTATATATATGAAGATATATAAATGTTTCTTTGCCTATCAGAGTGTAAAGTAGCAAAGAAATTTTATCACACAATATTTTCCATAATTGGAAGGTTTTGTGTCACATAGCTATTTCTACACTTTTAATCTTTTATTTGACTCAAGATTGACTAATACATGATTCAAGTGTTACCACCTTAAATTGACTCAGGATTAACTAATACATTTTCAAGTATTTTCATCTTGGAATGACTCAAGATTGACTAATACATGATTCAAGTATTAGCATCTATTATCTCTTCTTCATTTTCCAGATTATTCTCTAAACTAGATTGATTAATTTGTGGATTTATAACTCATGTATGTGATCTTTGGAATTCAGGAATTCATATAGGTTGCTTTAGGATGATAAAACATATTAAAACTTGGTTTGATCAATGGATCCTAATTAGTCTAGCCTAGATTCAGGATTCAGACATACACATGCACAAACATGCACAAGCAAATCAGGTCAAGCAAAATGCACATATCTAGGTTCATGAAGCATGTGATGATCATGTGAGTAATAGGATTGTAAACTGATCTAAAGGTCATACAGATTCTGATATATAGACTGGAAATGGTGTTGAATATGATTTAAAAAGATCTTTGCACATTCCTGGCTAAAAGCTTACAAAGTCTGGTGTTCTGGATTTTTAAACACTTACAAAATTACTCTACATTCTTGTTGAGTCTATATTGTCTATCCCAATTTATGGCTTGCTAATTCAGTTTCATATTGAAGTCAGTTCCAGAATTTACCAATTCCAATTCCTAAGTCCATGTATACTTATGATTTTCAGAGTGTAAAGTAGCAAAGAAATTTTATCACACAATATTTTCCATAATTGGAAGGTTTTGTGTCACATAGCTATTTCTACACTTTTAATCTTTTATTTGACTCAAGATTGACTAATACATGATTCAAGTGTTACCACCTTAAATTGACTCAGGATTAACTAATACATTTTCAAGTATTTTCATCTTGGAATGATTCAAGATTGACTAATACATGATTCAAGTATTAGCATCTATTATCTCTTCTTCATTTTCCAGATTATTCTCTAAACTAGATTGATTAATTTGTGGATTTATAACTCATGTATGTGATCTTTGGAATTCAGGAATTCATATAGGTTGCTTTAGGATGATAAAACATATTAAAACTTGGTTTGATCAATGGATCCTAATTAGTCTAGCCTAGATTCAGGATTCAGACATACACATGCACAAACATGCACAAGCAAATCAGGTCAAGCAAAATGCACATATCTAGGTTCATGAAGCATGTGATGATCATGTGAGTAATAGGATTGTAAACTGATCTAAAGGTCATACAGATTCTGATATATAGACTGGAAATGGTGTTGAATATGATTTAAAAAGATCTTTGCACATTCCTGGCTAAAAGCTTACAAAGTCTGGTGTTCTGGATTTTTAAACACTTACAAAATTACTCTACATTCTTGTTGAGTCTATATTGTCTATCCCAATTTATGGCTTGCTAATTCAGTTTCATATTGAAGTCAGTTCCAGAATTTACCAATTCCAATTCCTAAGTCCATGTATACTTATGATTTTCAGGTTCTATGGTATCATAAACCTACCCTTGTTCTAGACCTATCATAGGATTAAGTTGCATTTCAAATTAGCTTACACTATGGTTTGGTTTGCTTCAGAAATCTGAAGACTATGGCTTCAAACTTTTGCATGTACTTGTATCAATTACAAGACATGTACAAGCCTTACTGGTTAGCCAAGACCATGTTCAACCCATCCACTTAATACTTTAGCATATGTTTATTTTAAAACTACTTTAACTTTATAGCTGAACATAACAAGCATGCCAAGGAGAATATATCCACATATCAGATTATATGGTATGCTCTCCTTCATTATAATCCTCTGGATTATTTACAGAGTTTGCTACATAAATCAACAACTCACAAGCACATATAATACTTAAGCTTTCTTTACATGTTCTTTTCAAGAAAACAAAGCAAGTTTCAATCCTAGAAATACACAAGACATAAGAGAGTTTGCCTAGATTATTTATTACAATTAAACCTCTACTTCTCTAAAGCATTTTAAAACCAGCAAGTTCTTCAAACATCCATACAAGCAAGCTACTCAAGCATCTTTCCCTGCAGCAACACTTTGAACCGCCTCAATGAAAATGAGACACTCCAAAGATTACAAAGGCAACAAATAGGGTCAGAAAATATATTCTGGTGTGAGTGAAATCATAGTTTATAAATAACTTGTAATTACTAAACACTGTGCAGAGATTCATATGTTTGATGCTTATTTAAATTTATACTAAAATCTGAGTATATATATATATATATACATATATAAGCTCATAATAACATACATGCACACAAGCATTCATTCATCAACACAATTCAGTTATATGTACATATACTCCTATGGATTGACTCCCTTAATTCCATAGCTCAATTTTTCAATCCCCATTTATCATTTATTTGGTCTTAACTCTTGCCATTGAACACCATGTGTGCATTGCAAAGGGGCTCAATTCTGTTAACCCTTTACACAGAGGCCTACAGGACTTAAACAAGTCATGCACATACCCATCATCCACCTAATGATGAATAGATCAAGGCACTACTCCTAGATTAGCTTTATAATCTAGAGACCATTCTCAATTTTCTTTCAGGAGAATTTTATTAATTCTTAAAATGCTTCCTATTCTTTTCTTCTTTTCATAAATCAGAGAGTATTAAACCCACTCAGGGATTTCAGCCAGACATACCAAGTATCCATGTAAAACACCACATCCCATTTTAAGGTTATTTTTATTCAATCATATTTTCTAAGACCTGCATAAATTTATTTCCAGAAATATTCCCATTTCTTACATAATTTTGGTGAAGTCATATAAAACCTTACATTTATTTTACTGTGAACATAGGGTAAGGTTTTTAAGAAAAACCCATAAAAACATATTGACTTGTGATTTGAACAAATCAGCATATATATATAATATTGCATTGTTCATATCATTTTTAAAATGAACTAGACATAAGCATGAATCTCCTTATTCACACTGCCTATTTCATTCTTCATTAGTACCCTATTTCTCAGTAAAAATGTTTAACTCACTCCCATATAAAAACTATATTATAAGTTATAGAATCCCTTTTTCTGTGATCAGGGTGTTTGTCTTTTCAAAGCATTAATCAAAACAATCAAAACAGATCAAAACATCAACCAAAGACTCAGCCAAGACACCAACCATGATCGACATTTATTTATTCAGAGAATAGAATTTTAAAAAAAACATGATATGATTTTATATAAGTAATATGGCTGCCCTTAACTTGGGTCTTAATGCCTTAAACCTCATAAAATGTTTAATCACTCACCTTCCTTCTTCTTTCCCCGAGAATGCTTTAACTTGAAAACAGTGTGAGTTTGCTCTTCTTTTTCTTTCTTAAAATATCTTTCTGTTTTCCAAAAATAAATTGCTGCTTATCCTTTGATTTTTAAAACATTCAACTAGGGTTTTAGTTGAGAAAAAACCCATTTTATCCCCACACAAATAAGAGAATTTGTATATGCTTTTATGTCTAAATATGCCATTTTCTTTTTGATTCTATTTCAGGTATTTCAGTTGCTTTTCTTCTTTTCTGTGTACATGCCATTTGCATGTTTCACCTACACACTATTTTCATGTGACTTATCTACATTATTTTCTTAAGGCAAATCTGAAATGTTCACATATATATCTTTTTATCAATTAATTTTTTGCTAATGTTTCGAGCCATTTGTTTTCTCTTGATTATAAAATGTATTTATACCTATATAATATTAATCTGGTTTCATATATTTTAATAATCATAAGAGTTTATTTTATCACTCTATACTCCTCTGGCTACTTATATGCAATATATATATATATATATATATAAGATATGTGAATATAAAACTTATTCACACTTACTTATTTTCCTTCTCATTATTATTTATTGAAGTTATTTTCTCCTCATTATCATTTACTGAAAACAACTATCCTCTTCCTTATTTATTTCACTTATTCTTGATATTTATTTTCAATTTATTTTATTATTTGAATATTTTCCATTAACTGATTTTTATAAAAATTATTTTTATCTCAATAATTTCGGTCTTCACAAATACTTATTTATGTTTGTAAAAGTAAGTAAGCTTTCCAAAGGGTAAAAATTTCAAAGGTAAATCTAGAAAACTAATTTCAAGTAATGGCAACCATAGCGATAGTCACTATGGATGCAGTTTCAGTAAAAGTTCAACTTTTGCTAAAAAGAGTTTTATGCTTAAGTATACTTAAGAAATGTTTTCTAAAGTTAATAATAAGTATTAAGCAAGTTAATTAAGTATTTGTTAATTAATTATTAATTGATTAAGTTTTGGTAATTAATAATTAATTAATTATTTAATAAGATTTATTAAATATAATTAAGATTAGGTACTAATTAATTATCTTTTAAAGTGAGATTAATTTTAATTAATTATAAATTAAGTAAGGGTAATTTTTAATTAATTATTTGTTAAGTATAATTTAGTTTTAATTAATTATTATATAAGTATAGTGTTAATTATTAATTAATTATTAAGCAAGTATTTAAGTATGATTAATTAATAAATAAATGGATTAATTATAAGTCAATTATTTCTTAATTAGTAATTAAGTTAAGTTAAGACTTAATTATTATTTAATTATTATTTAATAAAGGGTTTAAATTGTAATTAAAATATTAAAGAGAGGTTTTAATTAATTTATTTTCAAATGATCAATTTGTTTAAAAGCAACTTCCTTTAGAAAGAATTATTTGAGCACAAGGGATTCTATTATCGATATAATTAAGTAATCAACTTGATGAATTAGTCATACAAAACATTGATATCTGTTTAGTAGAATACATCCCCATTCTACTATAATTGAGTAGATTATTGATGGCATCTTTTAGCTGAATAAAACACCATTCTACTATAGTTAAACTGAATAGATTATTTGGACATCTATTTAGCAGGATAAATTACCATCCTTTTATTATGTTAATTTGGACATGTATTTATATGTTGGTTGATTTATGTTGACATGTTATCTATTGATTGATAATTGTGGATTTTATTTACATATCTGTTGTTCATGTAAATATTTGTGTTGCGACTTGAATGTCCCTATGAAATAATCTTAGCTTGTTTAAGTACCATTGAGATTTCTATGCCTCCTTCCAAAATGGACAAGTAAGGGATTTGAAATCGATTTAAGATGGTATAACAATTTAAAGAGATTGTTAGTGTAATATCCCAGAAATTTTAACAATATCAATTTAATTATTTATTAAATAATTAAATTGATATTGATGATCTTTGATAATAAAATTTGAATTTAATTTAATAATCTGATTAAATTAGTATTAATTGGTGATTTTATCTTTTAAAAGTTAATAAGATATTTTCTATTTGAATATATATATTTATTTATATATATTGTAAATAGAAGCTTTGGGTAAATTGGGAATTTAGATTTAATTTAATATGACTTTTCAAAGTTATTTAAATTAGTAAATTTATAGTTTTAAAATACTTTAATTGCTTAAGATATTTTTACTTAAGTTTAAAATTATATAAGAGTTAACAAAAAGGCTTGTTTTGTTTCTTTTTAAAATATCACTTGATAATATAATCTCTTATATAAATTATTTAAATATCAAATATGTTAATTTCATATAATAAGTATAATGTATTATTTTTATTAATATGAATGGATTTTTAAGAATATGAAATTGTTATTTAATTGAATAGATAATTATATATGTATATATATAACTTAACTTTTAAATTGAATCTTAGGATTTAATTTAATTTGAATTTGAATTTAAGTTTTGAAATTCAAGAGAATAAATATTTAAATTGTTTGGATATTATAATATTTGTATAACTTTTAATTATAAATATAATTGGTTTTGTTTCTTTAAAATGATTTATATATATATAGATAAGTGTTTAATAAATAAGAAAAAGGCTTTTTAATTACTTTAAAATAAATAGAAATAAGATAAATACTTAAAAGACATGTGTCTTTATCTAATGACTTGTTTTAACATGTGTTAAGTAATGATGAACTCATAGGACAAGTGTAACGACCCGATATTTTGGACCATTCGCGTCCATTATAAGTGTATAGGTAGACACTCATGCCGGAGTTGAATTGCTCAAAATACCACGTTGTTAATTTAAATTTGGCAAAACTGAACATATACAGTAAATAGATATAATCACAGATCACAGACACAGAGTAATAAATGCAGCGGAAATAAAAGAGATAGTAGTTCATGAAGCTACTATATGAATATATAAAATACATCAGAGTTTACAACAGAAGAGTAATACGATACATCAGATACAAATCAAAATACATCACTGGAATCATCGAATACTGAAAGCAGAATAGATGGCTGGATCTTCAAGCAAAGCTCCAACTCCAAAGGTGAGTCTCGAAAGCTGAACCACTCAGTCTGACCCGAGCGTAAAGCAAAATACAAAACACTCGAGTCAGGATTAACATTCTTATATTAATAAATCCAACTCAAGTGAAATATCAATTGAAATACAAGTAACTCAAAGGATGTTTGGAATAACCATCCTTTAAGGATCCGTCAAACTATCTACTATGTAGTAATGTACGCTAAGTAGATAATGTCTATCAGTAATATAAAGATATCAAAGTAGGGTTAAGCAGGGCCCATACACCTCTTAACCTGTTTATTCCCAAAAGCATATACAAGACCGTAGTTTCCCCAAAACCGGAAGTCACCAGAGGGAAATCCATATACTAAAGGTACAAATCAAAATCGTAGTGGTCGCGAATAGGATAATCAGTATGACAAGGTACATGAGGCGATACCAACTAGGATACTAGTAGTTGCATGATCCGGACTGATGTTGGGCATAGCAGCTACTACCCCAACACCGCGAAACAACACTCCCATAATCGAGGGGTGCACCCAAATCGAATCACAAAAGTAATAGATATGGTATCGAAGAAGTGTGTCCGCTAGAGGTGGCGAACCTCAATGGCCCGGCGCGGCTCCTGTTTTAGTCATGTCAGGGGTCATCCAAAATCGTTCTCTTTCTTCAGTCAATGCGTTCGCCAAACCATCCACTTCATTCTGGATCAACACTCCGCGTATAATAGTTATTAAAGTGGTTTTCGGTATCGACAGAGAGTATGTCCATATCCGATCCCGGTCTCTTTAATAACTACGTAATTATTACACCGATTGGTCGTTTATATATTTCAAAAACCAAATCAATTTCAATTTCAAATAGAATTCGTAAATCAACATTTCATTTGTCTTTCAAAACCATTTCCATAAATTTACGTTTCAAAACTTCCAAATTATCATTTCAAAATCTTATAATTCAATTTCAATTTCCTTTAAAACAATTCAAATATTGATCCAAGTTCGTATATAAGATTCATTCCGGAATTATTTAAATAAATTCAATTTAACATTTAAATCAATTTAAAATCATTTATCGATTTCATTCAATATTCGTTAAGTTACTTTATCATTCAAAACAATTTCTATTAAATTTCCAATTCATTAAATCAATTCTTAAGTTCAACTTCATTAAATCAAAATTTACAATTTTGAATTAAACTAAATTCGTCAAATCAATTTCTTTAAATTTCAAGTCTTACATTAATTTCAATAAATCACATTTTATTTCTTGTTAAAGGAATTCAATTTCACTTATTTACTTTCTTAAATAATTTTCCAAAACTTACTAAAATTAGAAATTCAATTTCAATTATTTACGAAGTAAATTCACTTATTCAAAAGTTCAATTTCTCTTATTAAAGAATTCAATTTTATTTCATCATTAAATTATTCATTATTAAATAATTCAAAACTTAGTTATTAAATAATTTCAAAGTTTAATAATTTCAAACTTAATTATAATTTCAAACTTAATTATTAAATCATTTCAAAGTTTAATAATTTCAAACTTGATTCAAACGTTTCTCAAATTAAAACAGCATTCTTTCATCAATTTCATTGTTAATATTTTGTTTCATATAATTAAACATTAACACTTTCCTTTCATTAAGATTTAAATTTCAACTTCATTTCAAACCATATTGTTTATTCAAATAAAATCTTCGTTTTAAATCAAATTATTGACCAATCGGGTTTATTAAATTTTCTATCCTAAGTCAAAGTTCAATTTGGGTATTTATCATTTCAACCCGATTCCAATTCAATTCAAAATAAAAACATAGCAAAGGGAACTTGCAGTGTGATAACTGGGATGGTGTCAAAGTAAATAAACAAGCAATAACAACAATCAATAACAATCCAATAATCAATTCAAATAATCCCGAAATAACCCTATTAATTCGCATTGTTATTTGTACGAATTAATATAATTATTTCTAGAATCTACACTATCATTTCATGTAGATTAAAGATTATTACATTACAGTTTTTCACTTGTCATCTATTTACAATTCCATACATCATTAATTTAACATCATACGTTCAGTGGTTCAAAGTATAATTAAACAAATCCTACGCGTCAATAAATTCAACAGTTAAAGGGGTCATATTATACAAATGCCAGTTAATCAAATTTAACATTTAATTATCCTATATCAAGTTCAATTTCATAGTATTTATCATTTTAACACTAATAATTTAACGTCCAATATAAACATCAACAATCAATCAATTATCAGCCAAACTGTATTATCATCGCATAAATAATTAACAGATAATGGTGTCAAATGTCACAGGTGAACTGATATAGGCAATAACATATATAACAGTGTAATTAACTAACAGTAGCATATTTCAATTGTCGTTTCAATTGAAATCAAATTTAATAAATAAAAGAACGTTAATCGTGAGTGAGTGCTCACCTTTCGAGGTTAGAGACGAACGAGAAAGAGATGAGTTACAAATCCAGGTACGAATTCCAAAACAAGCTAGATTGGCCCGAATTGACGAACAAGGCTGATAAATCAGAATTGACGAGATAAAATTAGAACTGGACCGATGAAACAAATTGAATCAATTTTGATATAAATGAAAAAAAAAATATATAACATTATTATTTTCTTACTTAATCAATCATTTAAAGACAGATATCAAAAAAAATATATTAATGTTAAAGCTATTACCAAATCCAATAAAATTTTAAGTAAATAGATTTAAACATATCACATACCCAATCCTTATTTATATATATAAAAGTAAATAAGAATATATTAAACTAAGAACCCAAAATGGCAGCTTATGATAATTACATATATTACCTTACCAAACCCATTATTTGCTTAACCATGTATACTTAAAACAAGATGTACTAGTATACATATTTGTAGTTCAAATGCATATTTCATAACAGATAATACTCACAAATTTTATAAAATTTTCAGATATATGAAAACAGCAATAACACCCTAAAGTTGCTATATTATAAAAGTAGAGTAAAGATAAACTGCATACTATATCATATATATGTACTTTTATCATCCACTATCCCTTTTTCATTTAAATCAGTAAAACTATAAATCTATATACAAACCAATGGAGTAAAATAAAATGTTTATACAAACAGCTCAAAAATATACTTATACACCATTTATATCAATCTTAAACTGACAGGTGAACTAAAGCAAGCTAATACGAAAGAAACCCATATGCTCTAACATTTATATCGTACGAAAAATATATATATAAACTTATCTGTAAAAGAGGAAGTAAAACTAATCACAACCGTAAAACATATACATAACATACCTTACATAAACAAAAGAAAGAGGGAAGAAGGCGGATAGGTTGAGGAAGTCAGCGGAGAGAAGATGGTGGGTCGGCTGTGCCTTGGTCGAGGCCAGAGAAGTCGAGCAAGGGAAGAGGTTGCGCCAAGCTTGGCATGGCGGAAAGGAAGAATGGCTGGTGGGTGGCATGGGCTGGAGATGGGCTGCCATGGTGGACATCGTGGGCGAGATGCTCGTCCGATGACTTGGATCTGCAAACGGAATATTGGAGTGAAGGTGGTCGACTTGGTTGCGAGGTTGGTCATGGAGATGGTGGGTGCGGGCCTCTGGCGGTGGTTGACAGTGGTTAGGGGTGGTGGTCGATGGTGGCCGCGTGGTGGGATAGGTGGTGTGGGTTATGAGAGGGAGAGGCATACTATTATCATTAGGCAAATGATGAACAGGTTGAAAACGAAAATGGCTCAGGAGACTAAACCACAATATTATATTTTATAAAACGAGGACAGAAGATGAAGAGTAGAACAGCCCGAAAATGCACGTACCACTTCAAAATTTATTATTTCCAAAACGAACCATAAATGCATTGAAACAACTAGCCATTGATTTGACAGATAATAAATGCTTGTGACTATTGTGTTTCTGCGGTTAAAAATAAAAGGCACAAAGGACCCAAAAAGTTAAAATTGAGTACCGGTTCGATTAATCGTTTTATCGATTTCGTCGAGTATCAAAGTTCGAAACATACAAACGAATATGCTGCGGAGATCAGCACGACAAGACGATCAGAACGGTACTCAGATATCTGTGGTATGATCATCCGATAAAAATCGATATCGGTACCAGAATACTGCTATTTTGCAGAAAATAAGAACGACGGAGCAATAGATGTCCAAATTTGGAAAAATGACAAACTGACATCTTGCTCAGAAGATGGTTTAGAATTTTTCTATGTAAAAATATTTTGGTTTCGAAAACATTTTATTTTCAACGCTTTTTAACTGATTAAATTGAAGTGAATTTACGCGCGAAATAAATTTTCATATTTTCGGATGAAAATTTACCAGTTGCTATGTTTAACTGGACGCATTCCAAATATTAAATTTTTATTTCGAAATTTTGTCGTTTAAAATTTCGCAAAATTTCAACTAATTATGTTATTAAAACAGTTGAAATTTTACGGGTCGTTACAACAAGTGTCTTAATTATTTTCCATTTTCTTTTATTTTATAAAATCATAAATATACATGTATATAAACATTTGCTTTTCTTCATTTCATTCTTTCTATTCTTCTTTTTAAAATCAAGAGAAACTCAAAAACCTTTCCTCTAAGCAAATCTGAAACAAATCAGTAATCTAAATGCCTCAAACTACAAATCAAAAGATCAACCTGCAACATTCTTTTTCAAATCAAAACCACTCAAGCTAAACAATCAAATGTCTGCATTCTTTCCAAATCTGGAATCATCTCAAAGCAGCCTGTCTACATTCATTTTGTAATTTGGAAGCAGCATGCATGTAGTTAATTATAGTTGATTAATGTAATTAATTAAGGATAAATGTAATTAATTATAGTTGATTAATTTAATTAATTATAGTTAATTAATTAATGAAGTAATTAAAGGTCAATTACTATAAGTGGTTAAGGTTAATTAATTTGAGTAATTAATTAAAGATAAATAACTGGAAGGTAATTAAAAGATAATTAATCAAAGATGATTAATTGAAAAAGGTAATTAGAGGATAATTAATTAATTTGTAATTAATTAATGTTTAAGTAAGAAGGATTTATAAAATAAAAGTAATTAATTTAATTAACTTTAAATTAATTAGAGATGATATAGATCATTACTTATGGATGGATGATAATACTGAATGCTTTGCATTTGATTGATATCTCTGATGAGATATATGCTATGTGATATGGATGTTTAGTTGAATTGTGATAATATGGATTATCTGATGATATTGATAATGTTGATTATCTATTGTGAATTTTCATTAAGGATTAATTAAATTGGTATTAAAGTTAATTAAGGATTAATTAACTGTTATTAAGGTTAGTTAATTATCATTAAAGATTGATTAATAGATAATTATGGATTAATTAAATTGGTAATTAAGGTTGTTAATTAATAATTAACTTTTATTAATTAATAACTAAGAATAATTAATTAGTTAATTAAGTTTAATTAATTAAGGATTGATTACTTTGTATTAAAGGATATTGATTAATAATTAAGGTTTATTAATTAATAGTTAAAGAATAATTAATCAAGGATTAATTAATTTGTTTAAAGGGTAATTAAGGATGAGTTACTCAGTTATGATTTAAGAAATGAATGTGATTTATTTAAGTAAATTAATTTGTTAATTAATTAAGGATAGTCACTTAGTAATTGATTAAGTATAATTACTTAATAAGATTGGTTAAGTGTAATTACTTAGTGTAAGTAATTAATAAATGAATTACTATATGTAATTGGTGAATTTAATCAAAAAGGATTTATAAAAGAAATTAAAGTAATTAAGAATAGTTAATTACTGTTAATGATTATTTAAGGTTGATTAATGGAAGTAATTAATTAATGCATGATCTTAGTAATTAACTTACTTAATTAAATCATTAATTAAGTTTAGAATAAAATAAAATAAATAATCATTAATTATTTATCTTAAATTATAAATTAACAATCCTTAATTACAAATTAATAAATCACTTGAAAACCTTAATTGTTAATTTACTTATCCTTAACCGTTAACTAATTCAATTAGTAAATCACTCTTATTTATTCTATTAGTTTTAAATTTAAATTAAGTTTTAAGACAAACCATTTCCTTATTAATTACCTTATTTTCAAATTAAGTTTGAAAATAACTTAAGGATTTTAACTTAATAAAATTAAGTAAATCAATTCATACCATTTAATTTATTCAAATCATTCATTTCAAAGAAATGAAATTTCAAGACAATTGTTAAAACTTCACTTATATAAACATATGCATTCTCCTTACTTCATTTTCTTTCTATTCTCTATTTTCAAAACAAGAAAAACTCAGTTTTTCCTCTAATCTAAATCTGAAATAAATCAGTAACCATTTCTCAAAAAAATTCCTTCTCTAAAACAAATCTGAAAATCAGAAATCAATATTCCTCAAACCCTTCTCAAAACAATCCTCTACTCTAAAATCTGTAATCAGTAACCAAATTTCCAAATCCTAAAGCAAAAGCCTGTAAATCTTCCTCAAACATAAGATCTGTAACCAAGTTTCCATTTCAAAATCAAGTTTTCTGTCTGCAATCTTCTTTGCAAATCTGTGATCCTCTTTAAGCAACCAGCCTGTCTGCATTTTTCAAAACCTGGAAACATCTCAGAGCTGCCTGCATTCAATTGCAATCTGGAAGCAACATGCATTCTTCAACGAGTCAAGATTCAAGTTTTAAAAGTATTCAAATTTCCAGGCTCAAGCATTTTTATCAAATTCCAGTTTTCAAGCTTCTAATTAAAATCCTGTCCTCTGCTCTACATGTTTGGTGAGTAACATATATTTTAAAAGCTTAAGTTTTTGAAATCTGGATTGCATGTTAATTTCTGGAATAAGGCATGTTTGGTGAGTAAACCTTTAAAAACTAAAACTTAAATACTCTGATAATTTCTGTAGTTATGTTTGTCTATATATAGGTGTATGTGCAATGCTTTGTGAACTTATGTATGTGTGTGCATATCTGTTGCTACTAAAAACATCTCTGATCTTAGATAAGTCTTTGCCTTTAAACTGTTAATATGAAATATCTTTTTGTTTGAATATATGACCTATGTTTAAAGTAAACTGGTGATGTATGCTTGCTGTTGGATTATGTTCTTGCCTGTTCTAGCATTCCAAGTTTAAACTCTGATCAAAATCATGATCTCATGATTCAAATCTTGTTAAGGATTTAGATTTCAAACAATACTTGGTTATGAAATATAAGTTAAAGTTTAAATTTTATATAAAATATAAAGAGAGAAAAATAATGTCTCTGTAACACAAATAACAAAACCAGACTTTTAGAAATAGGAATCTGATCATCCTGATTTATGGATTTAAAATTTTCAATAGATTACATGACCGAAGACATGAATTTTTAAAACTAAAATTAAAATTTTCAGTTTGTATTTGATTAAGTATTTCTGGCTTAACCAGAAATCATATTTTGGGTGGCTCTGTCATTTTAGAAAGATTTGGGTGGCGAGTTTCTTTTCTGGTGATGGATTATGGATCGAAGTTTCTGAGAAAATACTGGATGATGGATTAAAGTATGGGGGCAGTGGTGATTTGGGATTGAAGTTGATAAGCCCTAGTTTTCAATGTTGATCAGTAAATTGATCACCGTGACCTATATAAGTGATCGAGTCCTTCCTAATTCGAACTGGAGATAGATGGGGTATGGAAGTGGATGTGGCTGGAGGCGTTGGTTCTCTGATGATCTGATCTTGGTGTTTGAGGCGGTTACAGGTTCAACCACTGATTCAGTTTTGAGCTCGAAGCTCGTTTTTAATTTTTGGGTTCTGCAGTTGTCGATCGGAATGGAGTTGGGGGATGACCGTTGACTTGCGAACGTCGTCGCGAGGGGTCGGAATTGGGTGTAGCGTGGGTGCAGGTGCACGGCGTGCATGGGTTGTTGGCTGATGTTTTTAGGGATGAAGGGCTCGTATGTTATTTCGAGTAGAACTGCGTTTTTACTCGAAGCTGAGGGGTATTCGACTCGAAGAATTTGCGAAGGATAGGTTTATTTCTGGAATGCTTAAGTGTTGGGGAAGAGGACATTCTCGAGTCGTACTCGGTTGTTCAGGTGAGTAGCTCGAAGTTTTCAGAGCTACGACTCGAAGTAATTTAGGTGGACTCGAGCACTTTTGGTTGACAGGTTTCAAAACTGTCTGTTTATAAAAATTTAAACTGAATTTGAATTTGTAAAGAAATTTTTTAAACAGGGATTTTAAATCTAAAAGTTTAATTTGAAATCTAGTTTAAATCTGAATCTCAGATTTAAAATAAAAGCAGTTTCTAAATTAAATTGTTTAAATAACTTTATTGTTTAAATTGTATATTAAATGATAGAATTTAAAGGTAAATTTGATTCAAATTCTTAAGTTATTTATAAGATGAGTATTTCTTTAACTTGTAAAATAAAAGAGTTTTAGAAATGTCGTTTAAAACGTGGTTAAAGATAATTTGTTTCATTTTAAATCTTTAAATTTAAAAGAAATTTTGAAGGAAAAATTAAAGTAAATTGATTTAAAATACTTTGTAAATGATAACTTGATTATTAATAAGAACAAGTTTTATCTTAAAGTAATTAGAGATTTGTGTTCATTAAATTTATTAGGAAATTTAATGGATAATTAATTTAATTGATTAATTAATCATTTGGATTAATTAAATAGGTAATTAATGGTTTAAACTAATTAATTAGTGATTAAGATTAATTAATTTGTAATTAAGGATTATAATTAGAATATTAATTAATGATTAAGAATTAATTAATAAAGTAATTAAATATTAATTAAGTTATGGTTAACACTTAATTAACTAAATAAATTAGATTAATTAAATTGGTTATTAAGATTTATTAATTTGAAATTAATAATAATTAATCTAAGTTAATTACTTAAGAAAAGTAATTAAAGGGTTGTTAATAGTTAATGTAGGTCATTAACTTGTGATTATTTAAATAACTAATTAATGTGATTAATTTTGATAATTAATTAGATAAATTGATTTAAAGATAATCATTTGTGAAAATGGTTTAAATGTAATTACTTAATAAAAGTAATTAAGGAATTAATTACTCATTTGTAATTAATGGAGTTAATTTGATTTAGTTAAGTTAATTAATTAAGTTTAATTAATTTAGGATAATCAAGAGATGGTTTAATAATAATTACTTAATGTAATTGTTAAGGTGTGATTATTTAGGGAAGTTAGTAATAAATAATTACTGGAAGTAATTAAGTGAATAATGATTTTATTAATGGAAGTAATTTGAGTTTAATTACTTGTTAATTAATCAAGGGATTAATTAAAAGAAATTAATTAAGGAGAATTAATTTAGTAAATGAAAGTAATTAAGGGTAGTTAATTACTGATTGAAGATTAATCAAGGTGATTAATAAATGTTGTTTAATTAGAGTAATTAATAATTAATTTGTAATTAAGGATCATTAATTAATATAATTAATGATGTAATTAAGAATTGATTAATTAAGAAATAATTAATAAATGAAGTAATTAATTAATGTAATTAATTAAGGATAAATGTAATTAATTATAGTTGATTAATTTAATTAATTATAGTTAATTAATTAATGAAGTAATTAAAGGTCAATTACTATAAGTGGTTAAGGTTAATTAATTTGAGTAATTAATTAAAGATAAATAACTGGAAGGTAATTAAAAGATAATTAATCAAAGATGATTAATTGAAAAAGGTAATTAGAGGATAATTAATTAATTTGTAATTAATTAATGTTTAAGTAAGAAGGATTTATAAAATAAAAGTAATTAATTTAATTAACTTTAAATTAATTAGAGATGATATAGATCATTACTTATGGATGGATGATAATACTGAATGCTTTGCATTTGATTGATATCTCTGATGAGATATATGCTATGTGATATGGATGTTTAGTTGAATTGTGATAATATGGATTATCTGATGATATTGATAATTTTGATTATCTATTGTGAATTTTCTTTCTAAGTGTATAAAGATAATTGAATTAAATTGTTTTAACCTTTAAAACAACTTGGCCTTAAAAGATACGTTTTGGATTTCGATGAGACCGGGATCGGGTTTCCGTATACCGGAATTCCAGGTCTGGAGACCCGAATACCACATCGATCCAAATTTACGTTAGGTCGTGAAATCCAAATGGAGCAAGTGAAGACTCGAGGTGTAAGAACGATTCTTTGTCAGTATAACTCTGTGGGTGATTCCGTAATGAGTTGACGGAGATAGTACTTTCAGATTCGAGATAAAGATTTAGAGTGCAAGGGTTATTGTCGTTAACTCTGAGGGTGATTCCAAAACGAGTGTAACGAGATAATGCCTTCGGTTTCGTTCGAACCCGGAACGAACTTGTATGGATTGAATGCTTTCAGCACATCGTCAGGTGGACGATGAGCATTCTAAGATAGATGTGTTCTTTTAAAAGGTAATCGTGACCTCAAGCCTCACAAACCGGGAATGGCTAAAACAGGGAAGGTGCAGCAAGGTTAGTGGGTAGCACCCAAGTAGGACAAGATGACCTCTGTCTAGATGTCCCTTTCTATTTTCGACTTAGTGTGTGCGGTTGGTCATGACAACCGTGAGGTATCTTGTGCGGGAATTATCCAGTAAGGGATGTTCCGGCCTTGTGTTGCAGGGGATTGGGAGTGATCCTCGGTACGGTGATCTAGGCCACGTACTGTGACGGGAGGTACCCCGGTAGCCCTGCCATTGATGGAATCCAAACTCCAATAAGTGCCGTACGTTTTAGTTGTGCCCAACTATGTTGGAACGTGAGATGTAAGCATTCCAGCTATTTCTGTATTTTACTTGAAAACCCTAGACCTATTATAATACAATCGAATTTCCTATCAAATGTTTTGGTTAGCGTAAGGTAAAAACTTACCCATATTTATTGGTGGGGAGTCTTACGTGATACCTTTTTCTTTCAAAAGGTTTTGAAGTTAAACAAGTTTAACTTGTTACTCACACCAGACCCATGTCTGACCCAAGTTGTTTATTTCTGTTTTATAAACTCTTGGGTACTCAAATTTTTTACGAGTAGCCAAGGGATTCAGGTTTAGCTTTGACGAGTTATCTGGAGGAGCAATGGAGCAGGAGGCTTCAGCGTTATAGATATAAATAGTAGTTCCGCTGTGTTGATCTTTGTATTGATCTATGTTTTGTATTGAGTTGTAATAACTAGACAGATGTTTATAACTGTCTAGTATGAGATGTGTAATCTGTGTAACTCTGATAGATGATGTATATGATACTATGTATTTTATGTGATATATTATATTTCATTCGTTTCCGCTGTGAGAATCTGTTGTTGTTTCTTTCTCTTTCTTTTCTTTTCTACTTCTCACCCCTTTCTTTCTTACTGTCGATGCGACTTTCTGGTGAGAGAAGGTCAGGTCGTCACAGTTAGATTTTAATAAGTTGAATAGATAATTTTATTAACAAATATTTAAGTAATTAATAATTATTTTAAAGATTTATTGTTAATTTAATTCATAATGATTGAGGTAATTATCATTTAAATAATGATTGTTTAAGTTAAGTAATCTTAAAAGTATTCAAAGTTAATTAATGATTTTATTAATAAGGTTTAGACTAGTTATTTTCTTTGATAAAGGGTGATTTAAAATTGATTAATTATCAAATAATGGTGATCTAAAATTAATTAATAATTTATTTAAATTAGTGTTTAAAATTAGTGAATCGTTTATTTAATTGGTCTTTATGTTGTTTAATTTATTTATAAATGGTCTTGAACTTAATTTAATTAACTTTAGAGTATGCTTTTAAATAATGATATTGTTTTAAAAGCTGGGTTTAAAAGCTTATAAGTTTGTTTTATAAATAAGGTTTTTATATAGTAAAAAGAACTAGATAAAAAAGTTATATTTTGAAAAGAGATCTTGGATTTCATAAAGAAAGATTGGGTTTATAATGTTTTGATTGGATCATTTGTTTTAATCAAGTTATGAATCAAATAAATAAATAGTCCTTCTTAATTTTGGTGGTGGGGAAGCAATTCCCTACTTAACACCGAAGGATTACTTGTTTGGGATTGATAATAAACAGTGTTTTCAAAGACACATGTTTTGATCCGTCTAAAATGATTTTGAAATAAGAAATGCTCCAAATGGGTTTGGGAATATACTTATACCGGTAAGATAAGTATATGGATTATTTTGGGTAAATAATTTAAGACATTTAACAAATGGAAGATTAATTAAATGGGACTTGGTGGTTTCCATGGGAAATTAAATCCGTGGTTGATTGTGTGTTTATTTGATAGTTAAATAACCGGCTATCAAATCTTGGCCAGTTTTTAACTCTAGAAATATCTAGAGGAAACATGAGAATTATATGGTACAATTATCTTAAATGACAGTACGGTATGTCTAAACTCGTTGTGTTCTTCTAGGACAAATGATAAGGAGATCCATTCACTTAAACGATTAAGTGGTGATCCCCTCTCTTATCTTGTCTGTTTATTTCCGAAAGAACTGAAGTTGAGTTTACTAGAAACTATCGATTGTTGGTTCGAAAAGATCGGGAATAAGTATAAATTATCCAAAAACGCTTCGAACCAACTCAAGCGTTCGAATTAGAATCATATTGAAGATGAGAGAATCAAGATTGGAGCTCTTTGAAGTACAAGGGCTACTTGCTACTAATTTCAAGGATGATTCCAAAATGGATGTAGTGGAAGTAGTGCCTTCGGTTTGTTCATATCGTGAACAACTTATATGGATGAATGTTGGCACTGCATTGCTGCCTAAAGGGCAATGTTAGCCTTCCAAGTGGGATTGCTATATAAAAGATAAGACGTAGCCTCAAGCCTCATCAACCGGGAATGACTAAAATCAAGGGAGATGCAGTAGGGCTTAGTGGGTTGCACCCATTAGGGTATGCTATCACCATTATAGATATATATATATATATATATATATATATATATATATGTATATATATATATATATATTTATGGATTTGGTTGTGCATGAGAGCTCTTGGTAAAAGGTTGCAAAGCATCCAAGGTGATGACATATTCGGTACTATCTAGTAAGGGTAGGCCGACCCTTTGTTGGCGGGGGTCCAGGCGAGACTCTCGGTACATTTTCTAGAGGTGTACTGTTGTTGGTGGTACCTCGGTGCCTTGTCACTATGTGGAATCCATTCTCCAATACATGCCTTTATGGACTTAGTTGTGTACCTATTATGCTGGAATTTAATTAATGTAATAATTTCGGCTTTATTCGGTATTTATTTTAAACCATAAACATTATTATAATATCAATGGATTTTCTATAAAAATAGTTTGGTTATCTTAAGGTAAAACTCGTATGTGTTTATATGTGGCTTGGTCTTACAAGATGCCTTTAGTTTCATAGGTTTTCATAACATTAATAAACCATTTGATTGTGTTTCTCATACTGGTTTTACCAGACTGATCCTGGTATTATTTTCTTATAATGCTCGGATTAGACCGAGCACGTTTCCGGATCTAGCTTTGGATGCTTTGGAGCTCAGGAGACGAGCTGGATGCCCAAGACGTATCTGCGTATTTCCTTATGTTCCGCTGCATTGATTGTCGTGTTTATGGCATTTGTAAGGACATGTTATAACTGTCCAGGCTGATGATAGGTTGGTGTTGTATTCTGATTTATGTATGGATATTAAAGTCTCTTTCTTTTTATAAAGATTTATTTGGTATTATATCTTACCCATCACAATTTTGTGAAATTCTTTCTTCTTTCCTCTTTTCTTTCCCCCCATAATCTGTCTTTCCAGCACTTGGATGTTTGGCACGTGAATACCGTGGATGTATTAGTGTCGACATCTAAGGATCAAAAAGGCGGGTCGTTACAGCAGGTACAAAGTTTAGGTCGAGCGAACAGCTAGGCTTTGGTAGGGCTAACTCATTTGAGATAGGGTAAATGAGATCCTAGAATGAGTTTGAGTATAGTATATATATGAGAGCATGTATTTGTTAGTGTTATAAAATTGTTTTACACTGTGTTAATTTATCGGTTGAGTGGTTTATGAATTCTGATCGAGACATGGGATGCCACAGTGTCGATAGGGGTTTCTAAACACTTCAACCAGGAAAATCGACACAGTATTGTTTTGAAAATTGGTAAATGAAATAAGTTTACGTAGGATTATATTTTATATATAAAGGAATAATTTTCAAAATATAAAGCTAGGGTTATTTGTGTTGTGATTGTTTGTTAGGAAATGTTGATATTTATTTATCATCATTTATTTGTTGCTTGTGCTCAGTTAGTTATGAGCGTTTATTTGGTTTATTTTAATTTTAATTAGATACGAACACCATGTGAATTCAGTTTCACAATTTGACTATAAGGCATTCGATTTTAATGTTGGATTAAAAGTTTAATTTGAATAAAATTTGTTTATTATAACAAACAAGGATATACATTTGTGAAATGAAATTTTATAAGTATGGTTTATAAATATGGGTTATAAATAAAATTGGATTTAAACTGAGAATTTGAGAATTTAAATCCTCGTGCTTTGGAAAATGGTTTCCTAAATTTTGAGAAAATAATAGTGGTATTTTTTGATAGTATTTATGATTATAAATATTTTAGAGGATTTTAAATGAATAGAAAGCACTGAACTCACTTCAATTGTTGAAAAATAATTCCGATAATAACTGCAGCATCATCGGTGTTTATTTTCAAGTTTTTAAACGGCGAAAAGCAAACATAGTATTTTTGTTTTAAGTGTTTTGGTAAACAAAATCCCAATTCATAACCCCAAAGTTATGATTTGATATATTGAAAGTATAAGGGTAGAAATATAAATTTATTGTTTCAAAATGATTTGAAATAAAACCCAGGCATTTAATTCTTATGTTTCCCTTAAGAAAATATTGAATTAGGCGGTGTTGTTTTTATGAATTATTTTTCCGTAAAAAATTTAGTAGAAATATAATTGGCATTAGTGAGAACCAATAGAAAAATAAGTAGGCAAGTTGTACGTGGATCATTTCTCTTGTTCTCATAGTTTCTGATCCAAGATTTGAGTAAATGCTTTTGAGGTGTCTCACACCAATCTGAATAAGGATTTATCGCTCGATTCTTGACGGCGAACTCTTGGTGAGGGTTCTTGATACGGAACCAAAGTTTTCTATCATAGTATATGGCTATGCAAGGAGAACGAAGGTTCCTAATCAAGGAGCCTGATCGGAGTTTGCACTAGAGAATCGGGTGAGCGATACTAGCTCGGAAGTGGAGTTATGTATTCGAGTAAAGATCGAACCGGATTTGGTATATGGATGATCTATGAAAATCATATGGACTTACGGACAATATCGAGTATTTGATCTTGAATTTCATTAAGGGAAATAAATTCTAATAAAAGGGATTAAATCTGATAATTGTATATATCATTAGGGGGTGTTGGGGTATTATACAAGTTTGTAAACTTAAGTTGTGTTTTATGAAAATATTTTCATAAATTGAAATGGTTAAGTTCTGTGTTGACAAGTTCTCTTTCTTTGTTTGTTGAGGTGAAATTTCGGGAATGAAGTTCTTTTAAGAGGGGAAGAATGTAAAGATTTGAAATTTTATCGTTTTGATGTGTAAACTAATTCAATTAAAATATTAATTTAATTATTTTTAATGGTCAAATAACCCCCTTTTAATTTATAACTAATGATGGAAAATATTTTTTTAATTTTGTTTACAAAATAATCAGTTCAAAGGAAAATAGAAAATGTGACCAGAAAGCTTTTTCCAAAATCCAGATTTTTCACCATTAAAAAGTTGTTTAAAAGGGTGTAAATACCTTAGTATACTTGAACACATACTTATAATAACAACATGTACTTAATTACAGGTGGTAAAAGTGTAAATATAAGTGTCCTTAAAAAGTAAGTGGTGATGTGACCATTTTCATAAGAATAAAATAAAGGAAATAGTGTAAAGTGATTTAAGTACATATGAACCCTTATTAACCACCATACCATCATATATTTTGTACTTTGGATGTGAGATGGTGCAAGAAAGGGGGGTTAATGTGTTCATGAAGTCATGGAAGGAGATAGGATGGATGATGTGGCATGATTTGGATGGAGGGTATGTATTTAAGGGGCAATTAGGTAATTTACTTAATTCATTTTCTATAAAACTAATTTTTAATTTGTCTCTCTCCATTCTCATTTCATTTTCAACTTTTCAAATTTTCATCTTCTTTTTCCTTAAACTCTCAAACTATTTAATGGCTTCTATAGTTTTTAAAGTTTAAAAAAACCACTTCCTTTTCCATTTTAAACTCTTAAAATCCTTAAAAATCCCTTCTTCTTCCTATCACCTCTTCTTCTCAAAAATAAGTCCAAAACCCTCTCAAACCCATAATAGTCGAGCCAAACCACACTAGCCCAAGCCTACTGATCTAGGTCGAGCCCATTCGTGCCCATACTTGGCTAAAAATCAAGTCCTTCTCAAAATAAAGCTAAGATCTAAGGCCATTTCAAATTCTAGGTTAATTTGGTTAAGTTTTGATGATTAAAGCTCACATTTTTAAACAAGTTTTAAACTTTATATTCTTGCTTAACTTAGTAGTGTATTTGGTGGAAGCTTGCGTAAAATTTGGTGTTGTTTATATGACTTTATATGTGCTTATATATGACTGAAAGTGATATGTGGATTAGACTTGAATTTGAAGTCTAAAAGTGTTGTAAATGATGCAAAGTTTAGACCTTTGATTATGTTTGTGGTTGTTATATGATTATGAGGTTATAACTATAAATATATGTGCATATGTAAATAAAGTTAGCATCTTTACTTGTTTAAGGTGACATGGAATCCTTTATGTAAAACTATAGTTCATTTGTTTTAAAATCAAAATCATTTTTCAAGTTTTATACATGTTTTAGTTTTATAGAATACTTGCTTTATGTTTGTAAAAGTATGTAAGCTTTCCAAACGGTAAAGATTTCAAGGGTATACCTAGAAAACAAATTTCAACTTATGGTAACCATAGCAATAGTCGCTATGGATGCAGTTTGGGTAAAAGTTCAACTTTTGCTAAAAAGAGTTTTATACTTAAGTATACTTTTGAAATGTTTTCTAAACGTAATAATAAGTATTAAGCAAGTTAATTAAGTACTTATTAATTAATTAAGTTTTTGTAATTTATAATTAATTAAGTATTAAATAAGGTTTATTAATTAACATTAAGTAAAGATTAGTTACTAATAAAATTATCTTTTAAAGTGAGATTAATTTTAATTAGTTATAAATTAAGTAAGATTAATTTTTAATTAATTATTGGTTAAGCATAAGTTTAGTTTTAATTAATTATTAATTAAGTATTGGGTTAGTTATTAATTAATTATTAAGCAAGTATTTAATTATGATTAATTAATAAATAAATGGATTAATTATAAGTTAATTATTTCTTAATTAGTAATATAGTTAAGTTAATACTTAATTAAGATTTAGTTAGGATTTGATAAAGGGTTTGACTTGTAATTAAAAACTTAAAGCGTGGTTTAAGTTTTAATTACTTTATTTTCCAGGGATCAATTTGTTTAAAAGTAACTTCCTTTACATAGAATTGTTTGAATACATGGGATTCTATTGTCGGTATCAACCAATAAGTTGAAGTAGTCATACAAAACATTGACATATGTTTATTATAAAACATCCCCATTCTACTATAATTGAATAGATTATTGATGACATATTTTAGTAGAATAAAACACCGTTTGATGTAGTTAATTAAATAGATTATTTGGACATCTATTTAGTAGGATAAATCACGATCCTGCTATTATGTAAAATTGGACATGTATTTATATGCCAGTTGATTTATGTTAACATGTTATCTATCAAATGATAGTTGTTGATTTTATTTATATATGTATTGTTTGTGCAAATACTTGTGTTCCGACTTGAATGTCATTATGAAATAAGAGTAGCTTCTTTAAGTACCATTGAGATTGCTAGGCCTCCTTCCAAAATGGACAAGTAATGGATTTTGAAATCAATTTAAGATGGTATGTAATGATCTAGAATTTCACTACTTTGATTTGCAAATGTTTAATTAATTTTAAATATTCAATATATAGGTAAATGAAATTAGAACTCTTTTAAATAATAATTAATGATGGTGAAATAGTTTTTCAAATTTGTTTACAAAAATATTTAGTACAAAGAAAAATCGAAAATACGACCGAAATTCGTTTTCCAAATTTTCGACTTTTTGTCAGCTAAAAGTTATTGGAAACATTGTGAACTCTAGTATAACTTTTACACATTCAAAATAAATTACTTAGTATATATTGTAATATAACTTTAACGAATCAAGTACAAAACTTGTTTTCTTTGACATGATGAGGGGGGACAAGGTGGTGGGCGGAAATGGCATGTGTGGTGGAGGGTGTTGAGGTGGCAAAACAACGTGGAGGGTACATGGGTAGACTGGTAATTCTCTTTTTTCTCTTGCTTATAAATAGCCTTCCACTTCTTTAAATTTTCCTCCTCTTCTTTCTATCATGTCTTCCTCTTCTCTGACTCAAATGGAGAAATTCTTTTTTTAAAACGTGTAGAATTCTAGTGGGTATAAATTTCATTTGAACCACTTCTTCAAATTTTGAACTTACCTACGTAAAAAATGCATTTCTTTCTGACCTATTTTTGGACTCAGATTTTCTAGTCCAAAAATAGCACTCCTTCTTTTAACCATATCTTCCTCAAAACAAATCAAATCCGAGTAATTTTTTTAATTGTAGAGAAAATAATTTTCAATAAATTTTCTTTTGATCACTTTTCAAATTTATGAGAGTAACGTGGCTAAAAATCTAAGAGAATATGACTAATTTTTGGGTCCGGTTTTGTGAATTCAACCTTATCCAAAGTACCTCCACCTCTCCAAGTCAAGCCTACACATCCTTGTTCTTATCATGGTTGAGCCAAGCATGCCCTAGGCCGAGCCTGTTTCAAGATGCAAGGGCCCTAAGTCAAGTTTGCAAAGTTATTTCAAGTGTTCAAAAAGTTTTCTAAACTTTGGCGAGTAAACTTTTGATTTAAATTTAAAAGTTCTAACATTATTTTTTATGCTACTTGGTTGCTATGCTTGTTTGGATGAGATTTATGTTGAGATATAAGTGTACATGTGGGTTTGATGTTGGTTAATATGTATACGTATATGCTTGGATGTGATGTTTAGTTTGACTTAGAAATCTAAGTTTAAAAAGAGTAATTAAATGGAAAATTGTATTCTTGCTTATAGCTTGTGTATGATATGTGAATGCATGATTGTGGTTTGTGTATGTGCTAACAAGTTAGCATTAATTTGTGAACAAGCAACACAGAAATTCCTTGCTTTCTTTATAAAGTTTTAAAATTCGAAGTCATTTTTAAGTTTACAATTTGTTTAGCTTTACCAAATACTTATTTCTGTTTATGAAAGCAAGCAAGCTTTCAAAATTATAAAGATTTTAAAGAAAACTTAGAAAACATTTTTGGTTAAGGCATTCATTGCAATAGTCGATATGTATGCAGTTTCGTTTAAAAATCCAATTTTTGGAAATTTGGTTTCTATACTTAAAAATGATTTTAAAATTTTTTATACACTTAATAAAAATGTTTTAGAAAGTTAATTAAGTTTTTATTAATTAATTATTAATTAACTAAGTTTAGTAATTAATAATTAATTTAGATTAAACAAGGTTATTAATTTTCATTAACTAATGATTAGTACCAATTATTATCTTTTAAAGGCAAGATTAGTTTTTATTAATTATTAATTGAGTAAGATTAATTTTAATTAATTATGAGTTAAGTATATGATTTATTTTTTATTAATTATTAATCAAATATAAGATCAACTATTTAGTTAATTAATCAAGTGTTCGGTTATTTTTAATTATGAATAAATTAATGTTTTAATTTAAACAATAATATAAGGTTTAATTTATTATTTAAGTATTAATTACATAATTATTTAATTAATTAATTGAGATTAATTAATAGTTAATACTAATAAAGGTTTTAAATTATTATTTAATAATTAATAAAGGATAAAGTGAGGGATTAATTTATAAATAAATTATTTATTAAAGATTTAATTATTTCTTAATTTAATTATAATTTAATTAAATTAAGAATTAATAAAGATTAATTATGGTTTAACAAAGGTTTTAATTTATAGTTAATTATTTTAAAAAGGGAGTTTTAAGTTTTAATCCTTGTTTTCCAAGAATCAAATTGTTTTAAAGGCACTTCGTTTTTGAAGATGGTTTTGAACACAAGGGATTCAAATGTCGATACCATCAAGTAGACAAACAATTGTTAATGAGTTATGTAAATGGTTTGATAGTGTGGACATGTGTTAGCAGAATAAATCTCCATTCTGCTATAAGTTGATTGTTTGATTGTTGGGCATCAAATAGTAGAATAAATCCTCGCTCTACTATAATGTAATTGTTTATTATGTGGACATCTATTTAGTAGGACAAATCACCATCCTGCTATTATGTTATTTGGATATGTATATGCTAGTTGAGTTGTATTGACATGTTATTCCCTGGCTTGGATATGAATTTCATTTACATATACGTTGACTTATGTAAATAAATGGTTAAGTGACTTGAAATTGAAATTGATGTTAAATGGTAACTTAAATTACAACCATTGGGATTGATAAGCCTCTTTTTGAAATTTTAAAGTATGGTTTTGCATTAATTTCGATTCTTTAATCAATTTGGGTTAAGGTTTATAAATGATTTTTCAAGTTATATTATTATTTTATAAAGGTATTTATAAATAATAACTTGTTTATAAAAATGGATTTTACTAAGTAAAAAGGTTTATTTAAAGTGATTTAAAAGGATGAGTTGCAAAAGATATTTTGTAAAGGAATTTTCTTAAAGAAGATTTTATCAAAAGAGCTTTAAATGGGGAAATTTTTTATAAATGATTTTAGAGGTTTGTAAAGAGGTTTTGTAAATTGACTTGTAGACTTATAAAAGTGTTTTATAAATTGG
Source organism: Allium fistulosum (assembly GCA_030737815.1). Taxonomy (NCBI): domain Eukaryota; kingdom Viridiplantae; phylum Streptophyta; class Magnoliopsida; order Asparagales; family Amaryllidaceae; genus Allium; species Allium fistulosum. The sequence continues at coordinate 264,180,724 of CM060904.1, read as the reverse complement.
TTTTGGAAATTCATAAAGATATTTAAATGTGAAGTGAGCTTTTTATAAAGGATATGTGGTTCAGTTTATAGTAAGTAGTGTTTTCAAAAAGAAATTTGAAAAGAATAATTTTTTTGTAAAGTTTGGTAAATATACTTCTACCGTTGAGATAAGTATATGAATGTTTTTCCAAGTATAAAAGGGATGTAAAGGGTTTGGGAATAGTGTTTTGTAAAGATCTTTTGATCGAATGTTATAAAGTGATTTTAATTAATTAAAAATTAACTAAATAAGGGTTAGTGGATTCCATATCAGATTAAATCCATTTTTGAATGTTTGTTTATTTGATAGTTAAATAATCGACTATCAAAATCTGGGCCAAAACATAACTATGGAAATATCTAGGAGAAACACGTAAGTTATATAGCACAGTCATCCCCAATGATGTTGTACTATGCGTATAAATTTTATTTTGTTATTCTAAGATAAATCATAAGTAAATCCATCCACTAACGGTTAGGAGGTGATTTTCGCTCTTATCTTGTCTATTTATTTCCTAAAGAACTGGAGTTGAGTTTACTAGAAATTATCGAAAGTTGTTTCAAAGAGACCGGGATCGGATATGTTATCTAAAAACCACTTCGATCTAACTCAAGTGTTTCGACTTCCAGACATCTGAAGAATATGGAATCGAGGATAGAGCTTTGAAGTGCAAGGGTTATTTGCTATTAATCCTAGGAGGAATTCCTCGAAAAGGATGTAATAGAAGTACTGCCTTCGGTTTTTTCGATCCTAGAACAAACTTGTATGGATGAATGCTTGCATTGCATTGATGCCTGGAGGGCAGTGTAGCATTCCAAGTATGAAGTGCAATATAAAGGTAAAACGTAGCATTCATCCTCATAAACTGGGAAATGAAAAAATTCGGGCATGCAGCAGGGCCGCGTGGGTCGCTCCCATCAGGGTATGGTCATCCCAAATCTAGCTCGGTTACTATATACTCATGTATGCTTCAGGGCCCAAAGTAGGGTGATCATATTCAGTACTACTAGTCAAATGGTAGACCGGTCCTTTGTAGCAGGGGTACAAGATGTTCTTATTAGAACCCGGTGCATTTTATCTAGAGATGTACCATCAGAAGGTAGTTCCTTACCTTGTCCTAGTATGGAATCCATTCTCCAATACGTGCTTTTACGATTTTAGATGTACCTAAGTATGTTGAAATGCGAGATGCAAGCATTTCAACTATATTTATATTTTACTTGAACCGTTTGACATTATTATAATATCATTGAGTTTTCTATAGAAGTGTTTTGGTTATCATAAGGTAAAAACCCGTCCATGTTTATGTGCGGCATGGTCTTACGAGATACCCTTGATTTTAGAAGTGTTTTAAAAGAAATAACTTAGTTTTTTTGAGTTTACTCACACTAGACCCATGTTTGATCTAGAGTTTTATTTTCTTTCCCTAAAACTCTTGGGTGCTCAAATTTGTATGGGCGGCCAAGTAGTTCAGGTTTCCCGCGAATGCATTTTGGAGGAGCTTGAAGCAGGAGGCTTTATCAATAGCTAGTTATTTTCTTGTTTTCTGCTGTATTATATGTATCCTATATCTGATATGTAAGGAAAGGCAGTTATAACTGTCCATAGTAGAGTTGTATTAATATGACTCTAATATAACATTTTTGAAATGACTTTGTAATATATTATGTTGAGTAATATATATTGTTCCGTTGCGTTATGAGATTCTGGATTGTTTAGTATATTTGTTTCTTCTATCTTCTTCTTTTCTCCTAATGACCCGATTGACAGACACTTAAATGATCGGCACACGAATACCATGGATGTATTAAGTGTCGTCTCTAGGTGGTAGATCGTTAAATGGTATAAAAATTTAAAGAAATTGTTAGATTTTAATAAGTTGAATAACTAATGTTATTAACAAATGTTTAAGTAATAATTATTTGATTAATAATTGTTTTCAAGGTTTATTATTAATTTAATTAATAAAGATTAAGGCAATTATCATTTTAATTAATGATTGTTAAAGTTAATTAAACTTAGAAGTATTCGCAATTAATTAATGATTTTATTAACAAGGTTTGGACCTGTTAATTTCTTTGTTAAAGGGTAATTTAAAGTTGATTAATTATCAAATTTTGGTGATTTAAACTTAATTAATAATTTAATTAAATTAGTGCTTAAAGTTAATTGATTATTTATTTAATTGGTGTTTAAATTGTTTAATTTATTTATGAATGGTCTTGAACTTAATTTAATTAACTTAAGAGTATGCTTTTAAATAATAAAATTATTTTATAAGTAGGATTTAAAAGATTATGAGTTTGTTTTATAAAAGGGGTTTTTACCTAGTAAAAAGAACTAGATAAAAAAGTTATATTTTGAAAAGAGATCTTCGATTTTGGAAATAAAGATTGAGTTTATAAAGTTTTGATTAGATCATTTATTTTAATCAATTTATGAATCAAATAAATAAGTAGTCCTTCTTAATTTTGGTGGTACGGAAGCATTTCCCTATTTAACATCAAAGGGTTTGTTATTTGGGATTCATAATAAAAGTGTTTTCAAAGACATATGTTTTTATACGTTTAAAATGATTTTGAAAAAAGAAATCCTCCAAATGTGTTTGGGAATATACCTATACCGATAAGTTAAGTACATGAATTGTTTTGGGTAAATAATTTAAGAGATCTAATTAATGGAAGATTAATTAAATGAATCCTGGCGATTTCCATGAGAAATTAAATCTATTATTGATTATGTGTTTATTTGATAGTTAAATAACCGACTATCAAATATTGGCCATTTTTTAACTCTGGAAATATCTAGAGGAAACGTGAGGATTATATTGTACAGTTATCTTGGATGATACTACTGTACATGTAAACTCATTGTGTTCTTCTAGGACAAATGATAAGGAGATCTGTCCACTTAAATGGTTAGCGGGTGATCCCTGCTCTTTTTTTGTTTGTTTATTTTAAGAAGAACCAAAGTTGAGTTTACTGGAAACTGTCGAATTTTGGTTCAAAGAGACCAAGATCGAATAAGTATAAATTATCAGAAACCACTTCAAACTAACTCAATTATTCGAATTGGAAGCATCTTGAAGATGAGAGAATTAAGATTGGAGCTCTTTGAAGTGCAAGGGCTACTTGCTACTAATTATGTGGGTGATTCCAAAATGGATGTAGTGGAAGTAGCGCCTTCTGTTTGTTTATATCCTAAACAACTTGTATGGATCAATGCTAGCACTACGTTGCAGCATGGAGAGCAGTGTTAGCCTTCCAATAAGGATTACTATATAAAAGGTAAAACTTAGCCCCAAGTTTCATCAACCGAGAATGACTATGATTATGAGAGATTTAGCAGGGCTAAGTGGGTCACACCTATTAGGCTATGCGATCACCCTTGTGTGTGTGTGTATCGGTAAAAGGTTCCAAAGCAACCGGGGTGATGACATATTCGGTACTATCCAGTAAGGGGTAGGTCAGTCCTGTGTTGGCGGAGGTCCAGACCAGGCCCTCGATACATTTTCTGGAGGTGTACCGTGGTAGGTGGTACCTTGTGCCTTGTCATTGTATGGAATCCATTCTCTAATACGTGCCTTTATGGGCTTAGTTGTACACCTATTGTGCTGAAATTTAATTAATGTAACAATTTCGGCTATATTTAATATTTATTTTAAACCCTATACACTAGTATACTATCACTGGATTTTTTATAAAAATGGTTTGGTTATCGTAAGGTAAGAACCTATCCATTTTTATGTGCGGCGTGGTCTAACGAGATACCTGAGTTTTCAAATTAATAATCCATTTGATTGGGTTTCTCACGCTGGTATTACCAGACTGATCCGGGCATTGTTTTCTTATAATGCTCGGGTCAAACTGAGCATGTTTCTAGATTTAGCTATGGATGATTTGGAGCTCAGGAGACGAGCTAAATGCCCAAGATATATCTACGTATCTCTTTTGTTCTACTCCATTGATTGTCGTGTTTATCAGCATTTATAAGGACAAACTGTTATAACTTCCACGCTGATGATGGGTTAGTGTTGTACTCTGATTTTTGTATGGATATTAATGTCTCTTTCTTTTTGTAAAGACATGTTTAGTATTATATATTACTCGTCATGATTTTATGATATTTTGTCTTCTTTCTTATTTTCTTTTCCCTAACAATCTACCTTTCCCACCCTTGGATGTTCGTACATGAATACCGTGGTTGTATTGGTGTCGACGTCTAAGGATTGAAAAGGCGGGTCGTTACACCTAAGTCTTATGTTTTTCACATCTTCCTACAAACCACACTTGTAATTATGCTTTTATTCCAATAAGTTGGATTTTCTTTACGAAAGACATATTCTAGAATAATAGGTTTTGAAGAGAAAAGGATTACGTCAATATTATACTTTTTTATTTATCTTATTTAGTTTTGAGTTAAATTCTTAGATAGTGGGATTTAAAGACGTGATATAGATATTTGGGCTAACAAGTAGGCGTGTCATTAGATACTTCCAGATACGGATACTGTCGTATCTATATCTACATCCAAAATCATTTTCAAATATAGGATATCTGCATTCGTGGATACGGACGGATATCAAATAATTATCCTATCCGTTAATGATCGATATATCAAGAAACATAAATAGAATATTTTGGTTTAACATAAAAAAATTTCCAATACCATTGATTATAAAAGTATGCAAAATCAACATATGATGATAATAAATAGTTTTGAGTAGTTAATATACATTAAATGCATAAAATATAAACTATTAATGTAATAAAACAATTAATACTCATCTTTTATTGTACTAAAATACACATAAAATAAATGGTAAACTTAATAAAAATCGGATGGATAATTTTCGAATGCGGATGCGTTCATATCCACATCCATATCCGCTTTTTCGGATATCGAATATTTATCCACATTTCATATACGGATGTGGATGGATTTTGGATTTTTCAGGTATCCATTAACCGCCTTACAAATAGGTTCATGCTTATTTAATTTCATAAATTTATCAAAAGGCAAATCAATGTTATAAGCTATTATAAAAGATCAAAATTAACTACTAGCCTTGGCGACCCAGACTTATAGTTCTCAACATTGCCATATGGTTACATTGATTCATTAATAAATATATAAAAATTAACTAAGTTTTTTAAATTTTAACTAATTTGACCGAGTTTTATAAAACAAAGTTTGTAATTACATCCATAAAACCGACTAACTTTACAACTTTTTAATAAAAATTAGCTAACATTTTATAAAATTAACTATGTTTATAGAAATTAACTAAATTTTATAATAGTTAAATAAGTTTTATAATTTTTTTACTAAGTTAACTAAGTTTTACAAAATTTAATAAGTTTACAAAATCTAACTAAGTTTATAAAAATTGACCATATTAACTAATTATTACAAAAATTTGGCTAAGTTGGCTTTATTTTTTAAAAAAGTAACTAAATTTATAAAGTTAGTTAAGTTTTATAAAAATTCAATTAATTAAACTAAGTTTTATGGTATGAAATATAGAAATGTAAACATGTTTGTAGAAATGAATTATAAATAAACTTTTGTTAAAATAACCAAGTTTCGTAATTAAGTGAATTATGAATTATATATTAATTAAGTATTATAGAAATGAATTATATATTAATTAAGTGAATAATGTCTATATGATTTTTTTAATTAAGTGAACTACGCTTATATGAATTATATATAATAAATAAGCATATGAATTAACAAAAATTATATATATAACAAAAATTATTTAAACCATATTATATGTATGTGTACGTAAATTATAAAAACTTATTATCCTAATAAACTTGTAAAACCAAAGCAAGTAAGTGTTTTGTAGAATTTCTATACAATGTGTTACCTATACTTCACAACCAATATTATTTTGAATCCAAGCTTCAGATATTTTTATTATGATTTCTAATTTAAGTGAGAATATATTTTGTAGTTTATTATTATTATGATTGTGAACTCTTATCAATGTTCTTGATAGGTAATTAGACATCTTTTGTGCAAACAACAACATCACGGTGTGACGAATAACCGGCAAGAAGTTCTTTTTGATGCGATAAGTTCCTTTTGATTTCCACTCTTGAAACATTGTTTATGAATTATTATAAGTATTTAGTGAGTGTTGTGGTAAATGAATAATATGCACATTTGATTACGTTCAATGGAATGATTATTAGTTTATTGATTGTGTTATTAATATAATAAGTTGATTATTGAATGTATATAAATATGATAATATAGCACTTGAAATTGAATGATGTGATTATGTGTAAATTTTGAAATTGATTCATTTTGCTTGCAAAATGGTTATGCATATGTGAAAAATGCATATGGTGTTATCATAGCATTTCAAATCATCAAAATTAAACATATGATAGCATTTTATAAGTGCTATTGTAACTGGATATACAATAGCATTGGAAAATGCCATCTTATGTTTTCATATGACAAAGTTTTAAAATGTGCTAATACAGATCCCGGATCTATTATAACATGCCGTTTTATAGCATTCATAAAAATGCTATTGAAACCTATAATAGATTTTTTAAAACGCTATAAAAAAGTCTGATTGTTGTAGTGGAGGTTTATACCTTTACCTTGTAGTTATAGTCATGTAATGAGTGTTGCCCTAATCCGAGAAGAAGAAAAAGTTCAACGACCAGTATATTATGTTAGAGGTATCGGGCCAAAACATAAGATATGCCAAGTTGGAAAAATTAGATTTCTACCGCCTTATGGCGATCCGACGGCTTCTGTTGTATTTCCAAGCTTACCCGATCTAGGTGCTCACCATCCAACAACAAAAGCAAGTACTAAGTTGGCCCGATATAGCAGGCCGACTCTTGATTGCTCCGTGGAACTTAAACAACATCACATTACTTTCCACCCTCGAACTTCCATCAAAGGCCAAATTATGGCTGATTTCATAGCAGAGTGATCAAGCTCGAACAACGATGAAGAAGAAATGATCACTAGCCAACAGGCATGGCAATTATATATAGATGGAGCATCTAATGAAAAAAGGGCTGGGTCAGCATGGTCTTGGTCACGCCCAAAGGAAAAGAATTCTACTTCGCCGCTCGTCATAGCTTCGTCATAGCTTCAAGGCCACAAACAATGAAGCTAAATATGAAGCCTTCCTTGCCGATCTTAGGTTGGTTAAAGAATTTCGGGTAGAATCTCTTCGTGTATTCAGTGAATCATTGTGGGTTGTCAATCAAATCGGTGAGAGGTTCCAGTCAAGGGCAAGAAATTGGCCTTATATGCAGCGAAATCCAAGAAAGTCATATGCACTTTCTCAAATTACAAGCTGGAGCATATACCACAACAAAAAATACCAAGGCTGACCAGTTTGCCAAGGTAATAGGTAACCTTGAGAAAACTTCCCTTCGATAATGTTGGAGGTTGAAACCGCCCCTTACTTTGAGTTGGGGGCAACCAGAATGGAAATTGATGAAGTCCAAAACAATATCCGGACGACCCTACTGTTAAAGTGCCTTAGGGTCGGTGAATTGCCTACCAGCGGGAAAGAGGTGCAAAAAGTCCTTTATCCTGCACCTCTTTACTTAATCATAGATAGAAAGCTATATTGACAGGGATACTCTACTCCCTATCAACAACGTGTTACAAATGACGAAGTCAAACACATATGAGAGGAGTTGCATGAAGATTTTTATGGGGATCTTGCTGGGGATCAAAGCCTTGAAATTATAGCTGCTCGCCAAGGCTGCTATTGGCCAACTATGATTAAAGATGTGTTGGACTCTAATAGTTCACTAAAATCCCAAGAGCTTCTCTAACCCTCCAACCACCATGACATCCCCTTGACTGTTCGACACTTAGGGGACTAACTAACTCGGGAAGCTCCACAATGCTAAAGGTAGATACAATCGTTCCATTATCGTCATCGACTACATCACCAAGTGGGTTTAGATGGAACCCCACATGAGTATCACCGGGCCCAAAACTCTAAAAATTTTGATCAAGAACATCACATGCCACTTTGGACTTATAAAGTAGATTAGCACAGACAATAACAAGCAGTATGAAAGCAGGAAATTTCATGTTTTCTACGAAAGGAACGAGATTAAGACATGCTACTCTTCAGTCACCCATCTGTAAAAAATTAGGCAGATTGTGGCCGTGAACAAGACCATTAAGTCAACGTAAAAGAAGCACCTCACTAAGGCAAAAGTAAACTGGGTAGAAAACCTCATGCTCATATTATTGTTGTACAGCACCTCAAATTGAACATTTGTTGGGCATTCTCTGTCCTTAGCTTATGTTATGAAGAGATGCTACTTATCGAGGTTGACCTCCCATCCCCTCAGCTCCTTACTCACAACTCCAGAATAACAAAGAATTAATAAGGCTCGAGCTTGATGCTTTAGAAGGGAGGAGAGTAGAGGCAGAGCTCCATACTGAAGCATATAAAAGAAAGATATACAATCATTATAATGCTATAGTGAAGCTCTGTAAATTCATCATCGACAACATGGTTCTACGCGTGGTCTTCACAGATATAAGAACCCCCACTGAAGGAGTATTAGGGCCATACTAGGAAGGTCCATATGTTATCAGCATCGTATTAGCCAATGGAGCATACTGCATCTCACACCTGGGCCGGTGCCCGCGTGCCCCACACCAAATCAAATCAAATCAAATCAAATCAACAATTATCTCCACACCAAATCAAATCAAGGTAAATAATATTTCCATCTCTTTGTTTTGATGTGTTTTAATTTGGGTCCTAGTGTAAATCTAAATTTTGGTTACTATTCATCATGCATTTGGGATAGATAATCATTGTTTGAAGTATGACTATCATTTATGTGTTTTATGGAATTTTCCTAAAGGGTTTAAGATGTGGAAAACTAAGTTTTTGATCTCTATATGTTCTAAAATTTTGATATAATGTTTAAAATAATATTTTATAGATGTTTTTTAAATTTCATAATTTTTGTGATTATTATGAATTTTCTAAATGAGAAAATGGATGATTATAGAATTTAATTATTTAAAATATATGAAAATAATTATTTCAGTTCAAAATTTGTATATGTTGATGAGAAAGTAAATATTGGTTTTTATGAATTTTTATAAATTTTCTCTAAGTGATTATGGTTTAGAATAAATTATTGTGTGCAAAAGTGGTTTATTGCAAAATGGGATAAATGACACATTTTAAGGAAAACTGTATTTTTGAAAAATAAAGGTAGTTTTCCTATATGATTTGCTGCAAAATTCTAAAAAGATTTTGTTTAACCAATGAAATTTTGACAAATAAATTAATTTGGTAAAATGTCAATACTTTTAAAGGAAACAATTCAGTTTTGCAAGTATTTATGAAAAAGTCATTGTTAACCCTCGATAGCAATTTTTTATCAGCACTCGATAGCTACCGGGTTTACCGGCATGCGATAGCTATGTTTTTATCCTGTGATAGCTATATTTATCAATCTTTGATAGCTTTTATTTTATCAATCTTCGATAGCTACTATTTTATCAATTTTCAATGGCTATTGTTTTGTCAAACAGGTTTTGCTATTTTTTATCAATGCTCGATAGATATCTATTTATCAATATGTGATTGCTATGCCTTTTCATCTCTCGATGGTTATGTGACGCCCCACCCCTATACTCACACTGGCCAAAGACACTGCGGGGTAATGCCGTCGACTAGCGCGAAGAATAAGACTGTTGAGGAGCGACCATCTGTGTAATTGCTTTGTGCGAGTATCGATATGTCAGATAATATAACTTACATTTCACTTCAAGAGGAAATCCGACATATCAAATACGAACTCAAAGCTACCACACAGTGGCTATGTGGGCTTTGGAAATAAATATAGAAATAAACATAACACAAATCAGTCATAGATATTCATATCACAAAGGCGGAAACAGATATGAATATATCACATAAAGGTGTACATCAAAATAGTGGTCATACAAGATCCACTACATCACAAAAGAATAGGTACAAGTGCTAGACAAAAGAATAATTATACATCAAGGAGTCTCTATCTCGAATGTATAAAAGCAAAAACTACTAATATAAAGTAGTTAGCCAAAAATCAGATGATGGTCCTAGATGAGAAGTCAAGTAGAAGCACCTGAAATACCTCGGTTTAACCCGAGTATTATTTAAGAAAAAATAATAAACGGATCGGTCTAGCTATAAATATCATACAAAATGAGATAGGATAAGAGATATGACAAAACGTATGATAACAGTAATGCCATACTATGACAAGTATACATCAGATAACAACAAAAATCATACAATATTTCCAATAATCTCAAACACTAAAAAGAATGTCATATTCTTTAAATTATTCACTAAAACACAAATATTGATAGAGCTTATCAATGCAAACCACGAAAATTGGTGAAACACAAATTCTAGAAGTCAACAACCAGAAATCCAGAAAACACAAAAGTGGAAGGCCTATCACAAACGGGAGCATGAAAACTCACCAACGCATGTGTCACAAACGGAATGCTATTCCATGGTCGCTAACCATCAATTTTTAGCCGAGGCTCCACAAACGGCCCGAAGACCATGGGTCGCTACCCCACCAAATTGAACCGAAGTTCCACAAACGGGGTTTTTAGTCCCCACACAAACAAAGAGACATCGTGTAACGGCTGCGAATTTTGCCCGCTCGAAAATCGACATCCATACTTTACATCGTACTCGAATGCCGCAGATTCGACCGTTCAAATCCGAGTCGCCGAGCTTATAACACAGTTAAGTAAATAACACAACGGAAAAGAAAAAGAATATAGATATACAACATCTGATACAATATCCAGATACAATGATGATACAATGAATATCTATATACATCAGAGATATGATACAACAAATAGCAGCGGAAAAGAAAACGATAACACCAGCAGCGGATAATCTCCATCTTCAAAGAACCAATCCAGAAAATAGCTCGATCTCCAAAAAACAATGCACAAAGATAAGCAAGTGCAGTCTGATCCAAAGACTGAACTAGCTCCAGAAAATCTACTAATCTGACTATCTGAAAAACAAACTCTTGACTGCTCGTGTAGAAAAATTTTGAGCACCCAGAGTTTAGGAAAGAAACAATAAACTCCGGATCAGTCATGGGACTGGTGTGAGCAACAAAAACAGTTTACCTTTAAAAACAAATAGCAGAGAATTTTAAAGTCAATTCGCAATGCTTTTGGAAAATGAAACTACCATAAGACCTCCCGCCACACACACAATGCAAACGCAGAATTGGAAGAGATTTCTTCTAATGATAGTCAAAGATGCTTACTACGCAAAATCAAATCTTTTTTATATTATTTTTAGTGCATAGTGTAGAAACATTTCGAAAGTAGAATATAAATCTTAGCCAGCATAGGTACCATTATAGTATGCCTACTATAGCTACCATATTAGATGGCAGGTTCTACAACTAAAACCGTACAAGGTTCGTATTGGAGTTTGGATTTCCAACAAATGGTCAGGCCAAGGAACTTCCCATTGCTACATGGAAACGCCTCTGGAATGACGTCCCGAGAACCTAACCGGATCTCTGCCAACACAAGGCCGGGTTACCCCTAACTGGGTAACTACTGACACGAATATGTCATCCCCCGATCGTAACCGATCTATATCCGAGGATCCTCGATTCCAACAACCACATATGAATAATAATGCAGCAACAACATAGGTTAAGTATCTGGGCTCCATACCATGATACCACCTCTATCCAGAAGGAATGACATACACTAAAGGGGCGCTACCCCCTAATAACCTTGCCGCATCTTTCCTGTTTTGACCATTCCGGGGTGTGAGGTCCGACGAAGTCTCGTCCACAAAGCTACGCTTTTCACAAAGCCATGCTTCGGGTCAAACAAATGATCAAAGAAATGATCACAAAGATAAATGATCAAACAACTGATCATATCACAAATGATAAATGATCAAACAAATGATCATATCACAAATGATCAAACAATGATCATTTCACAGCAACACTCAGCATGTCACATTACCAAATTGGGAGTATATTGCTGATAACCTTCAACTACATAACCTCTGAGCTCGTACGTCTCAGAGAAGGGTGTTAAGCTAAGAGAATAAATTCTCCGCCACCAACAGAAATGTATTTGAAAGAAATCGGCTTTATATCTCAAAGTGTAATGTCAGACATGTATCCATACAAGTCTGTTCCGGGTTCGAACAGAACGGAAGGCACTTCTTACGAAGCCCTTGCAATTCCGGGTATTCACAATCCCGTCCGGACTTCCCATCACAAAGGGTGATAAAATCTCTATATCGGGGCCAGTCGATGCAGAGACATTCGACGAGTTGTCCTTTCGTTTTTGAAAATATCCGGTCTTCACCACCGGTCTTCAAATGCTATCCATATACGTCGTATCATTATTCGGAATGGGTTATATGACACAAATGTCTTTTCCCAGCCTGTGTAGTTAAAGCGCTCGGCAGATTCAAAGCGGTGGAGGTGCAAAAAGTCATGGCGGGGATACAGCGAGGATATAGCGGGATATAGCGGATGGCTCTAAAATAGCATATAAAACTCGTACTTAATGTTTTTACAAATATATAAATGGTAATTAAATGAAAAATTATCATTCAATTGAATTATAATTAATACATAAATAATTTTAAATAAAAACATGTGCGAATATACTTTAAATAAACGTAAAACTGTTATATAACATAATTGAATTTAGTAGAATATTAGAGTATTTTCATTTCTGAAAATATATTAAAAATTAAATCAAATAAATTAGTTTCATAATTTTTATAATGTATAAATGCAATTTTTCAATTCATTTTATTAAAGAAGATATAGCTGAAATAGCAGAATATAGCGGGAATAATGAGATATATCGGAAATAGCGGGGCTTAAAGCGGAAAGGCTATATTTTGGGGCTATATGGAAATATCGTAGCGGTAGAAATCCGCTATGAGATATAGCGGGGTTATAGCGGGGTAATAGCGGGGAATTAACTACACAGTTCCCGGCTAACCCGAATAACAAGCGCAATATTTACAAGAAACATATGGATATTGGGATTTCAATTAAGTCACAACTTATTACCCAAAACTTTCTTTTTCAAATGGTTTAACAAATTACCATTTAAATCCTTTTAAACAAAAAGATTAAATTCACAAAGTTCACTTAATTTTCACAAAGATTCATTCACAGTTTTAAAAACAATTTCCGTTTCAATTGGATTAACTCGTTAAATCTTTAAAACAAAGATTCAACTCATAGCTTTCAAAACAATCTCTTTTCGAATGGTTTAAACAAATTACCATTTTCAAATCTATTAAAAATAAACAGATTCAATTCATAGCTTTCAAAAAGAATTCATTCATAGCCTTTCAAAACATTTCAATTTCATTTTAAATTTGAAACCTTTCAACACTAATTGGAAGTTCACTTCTCATATGAAAGCTGTTATTTGAAAACAAATCGTTTTCGTTTAAGAAAAATCCCATTTTATATTTGCACGAGTTAAAGCCCTTGAATTATATTCACATTCCAAAATCAATACTTTTAAAAAATTAGTTTAACCCTTATATAACTGGTACAGTATCTTTAATCCCTAGTTTCAAATCATAGAATTCAATTTCAAACTTGAATTCAAATTTAAATCCAATTATTTAAATTTTCAAAACTCGATTAAGTTATTCGAAATAACTTTTATCTTTGAAATTCCATTTCAAAAGATTTTCACTTTAAACCCAAATTTCTAATTTCAAAATCAATTGAAATTAAAATTTCAATTTCAAAAACATCAAATTTAAATTATCTATGACTTGACCGATTTCCACGTGAAATCCATATTTGTGTGTGTAAAGTGTGGTCCAGGGATTTCACACAATAGTGCACAACATCAATCATAACAGATATATCGATAAGCGGTAAAATCGATAACGCGTATCTTCATTCACAGATTCATATATAAAATAATTTTATCAGTCACAAAGATTCACTATTACAATTCGATGTGGGTTTCGGATAACCAACTGGAATCCGACTTCCTGTCGCATCGAAATTCAAATGCCGTTTTACGGGTCAAGGGTCTCATATTCACATAGTAATATATCATAGAAATAGAAATTTCAGATCACAACATAAATCAGGTATATCACAAAGCATCACATATCAGGGATATCAAACAATTCACATTCAATAGAATCCAAACATTCATAAGTAAGGTCAATTTATATCTGATTTTAATTAATTTATACCAGATTAATTACTTATGAATAAACTACAAATCCTGGTTAATTAATCATAAATTAATTATAAACCATTTTTATTAATTAACCTTTAAATCATTTATTAATTATCCTCAAATTAATTTCCTTAATTTATACATCATATTAATTAATTAACCTTAAACTAATTACTTAATTAATTAACCCCTTAATTGCTTTCATTAAGTAATTAACAATTTACAATTGATTATCTTCAATTGATTAATCTAATTAATTATCAAAATTAATCATATTAGTTCGTTATTATCATAATCCTAGTTAATGACCTTCACTAACTATTAACAATTCTTTAATTACTTTTCTCAAAGTAATTTACCAAGATTTATCATTTTAATTACAATTTAAATTTAAAACTCCCTTTATTTCAAGACTAAGATTTGAATTCAGATTTAAATCTCCGATTTTAAACTTTACTTACAATTCAAACTTCCCCTTAAAATTCAAACTACTTAAACCTTTTTAAAGTAGTTAAACAAATTTAAAATAAATAAAAAAACTTTATTTATTTTTAAACTGAGATTCAATTCTACTGAAACCAGATTTAAACTTGAATTTAATCTCATTTTAGAACTTACTTTCATTTAAACAAGTTTTAACTTTTATTTAAAAGAAAACAAAACTAGGTACAGGTTTTCTATAAAACCTATAGCAACCCAAACAACCCGAAGCAACACAAAGATGCTTCGAGCAAAACCCTTATTTACCTCATGATCGACTCGAGACCAACCCTTCTTCCCCAAGCCTCCATTTCCCAGCGCACACAAACGTGCACGGTGCACCTACCCCATCACCTCCGGCCAGCGACGGTCACCGCGACCATCACAATCCATCACACGATCGCGTGCGAGCCCAACTATAAACCCAGATCCAACAACACTTAATGGAATCAAAATTTCGATCCTTAGCTCAAATTACTGCAGAACTCGAACCACCAAAAAAACCCCATCGTCGACAATCTCGTCGCCGTTGAACTCCGCCAACCTCACCATCGAACACCATGACCACAAGCTTCGTCTTCCCCCAGTGCGATACGTTCCGGAGCGACGTCGACGATGAAAACCACACGTGACTTCCACCTTCAAAATACAGGGTTTAAACCTTAAATCTTCCTCGACCCATCAATTTACGCAAAAGAAATTTTTTTCGACAATTTTCTTGAGATCATTGATTAATAAACTAGCTTCAAACAAAATTTCATCAACCAATTTATGTTAGATTACCAAAAATTGGTTAAAACGTAATTTATGATCAACCAAAAACTGCTCCTTGAATTCTTAATTAAAAACCATCATATTAATTTTAAAAATCATAACTTTGTATGATTGTTCAAATTATGTAATCAAATCAATGTTTAAAATCCATGAATTTATCATGTGATTCTTTTTTTTTGCACTGTAAACAGAGTTACAGAGTCAATATTTTTCACTTCAAGCTTAAAACAGAATTAACTCATAAATGATGTTTAAACTAACCTATTTGTTAAAGATTAAAATCTATCAAAGATTAGGGAAGTGAAATTTAAAGTTTTTAACTTGATTGAGCTTTGTACTTTTTTTTTGAAAACAAAACTCAGAGATGATAACAACTATGTACAGAACAAATAAAATTAGTATACATATAAATTCTCATCTGTATATAGCCATAAGCATGACATTTACCATAAGTCATCTACACAGTTTAATTATGCTTGAATCTTTTCAAAATATATTACTCACCTTGCTTTTCGAAAAAGAACAGAGGTGTATTACAGGTTATCATCATGCAGGCATCATATCTCACCAAATTTCATAGAACAATGCATATATGAATATTCACACAGATATACTTTTCAGGTATTAACATGCAACTAGTTTTAAAACTTAGGTTATTAAAAGTGTTACTCACCTGGCAAAAGAAATTATTTTTAAAAGTGAAATCATGATGTTATAAACAACTTCTCTTTAGAATTTGAAGCTTAATTTTTATTTGAACAGATAGATATGATTTTTTTTCTATATGTGGTTCTTGACTTTGTTAATATAACAGAGGCCTATATTTGCAGTCATATACACATGAACATTTCATATTTTCCAGGCATGCAATCATATTTCACTCTCATACAAACCATATCTAAGTTATTATCATCACAGATTCAAGGAAATGAAGAAGTTCAAGTTTAAGGAAAGAAGTTTGCTCACAGGTTAAAGAAGAACAGAGCTTTTAGTTTTGAAATCTAAAAACTTTGCTTGATATTGATTTGATCTTCATCTCCAGGTTCGAAGGCTTTTAGAATTACTTTTGTTTTTGAATTCTATTTTTCCGGTTTGTTTAAATATCTTTGTGAACGAAACTGGAATGAAAAGAATTGATAGATGGAATGAAGTGTTGATGTATATAAAAGAGAAGATGTTACCATATGTTGTTTGTTTATACCCATAGGTATGGCTGAGGTTGCTTTCATTAAATGCCTGAGTCCTTTGATCTTTTGGCCATACTTCATTCCATACTTATCTTATTTGCTTCAAGTCTGCATATTTATTTGGGTGCAGATTTCTACTTTGTGTGACTAAAGATTTTTCTTCTTTTTGTTTTGTTGATTAATATTTTACTTGCTTTGCATTTTTATTACTAGTGTTTGTATTTTCTTTTGAATGTATATGTTTGTTTTGCTTTATTTTATTTAAAGCTTTACTTATTTTATCACATAGATGTTCATTTGTATGTTTGCTTAATAATTTTACAAAATTTACTATTTTTGTTTCATTTAATTTTGTACACTTGTCTTTATATTTTGAGTGTATATTAACTTCAAATTTTCTCATATATCACATATACATATATATTCACATATATGCAATATTTTTAATATTTTTAAATTTAGATGATTTATTCCAAATTTATTACGATCGGGGAAACTCGCTTCCATTTATTAATTTTAATTTTACAATTTTTATTCAAAAATTCATTTAATTATCAATTTAAATAAAATTAGATTTCGGGGTCGTTACAAACTTCCCCCTTAAAAGAATTTCGTCCTCGAAATTCGCAGGCACGAAAACAACACAGAGATAGACAGATTCGATCTCCTATAATTCCTCAAACTTAAGATATGAATTCCAAACTCAAGTCGGAATATCTCAGAATACCTACCAATTTGTCCCTCTTCGGACTTTGGTATTCACAAGAAATTACAATAAAATTTCAAAATTTGATTTCAAACGATATCGTTTTATTGATTTAATTCAATTTTAACCTTATATTCTATTAATCAATTTACCTCAAATTAAAATTTCCAATTTCAAATTCATTAAGGTTTAAATCAAAAGGCTGATAAGAAACAGATGAAGATATGAAGTAAGAATTTTCTACAACGATTCGTAGAGCCATCATCACACCGAAACTTCTTTCTGGAGCTGATACGAAGCAATCAAAAGAATTTTGGAAACGAATCAAAGAATATTTATGGAGAAAATTATTTCCACTGTCGCAGGGTATTGACCATTTATAGTCGTATTTCCCTGTCCCCTATCTCGTCCTCTTCTTGCACTCATACTCACTATCAATGGATAGTAAGAGAATTTACTGAGACATTCAGACTGATATCTTAGGGATACACTCATTCTAGGGATACTTCACCCTATCTCTAATGAGTTACTTAACGTGTTATACCCCTGAGCTAAAGTTCTACCTTAGCTCTGATACCAAATGTAACGGCTGCGAATTTTGCCCACTCGAAACTCGACATCCATACTTTACATCGTACTCGAATGCCGCAGATTCGACCGTTCAAATCCGAGTCGCCGGAGCTTATAACATAGTTAAGTAAATAACACAACGAAAAAGAAAAAGAATATAGATATACAACATCTGATACAATATCCAGATACAATGATGATACAATGAATATCTATATACATCAGAGATATGATACAACAAATAGCAGCGGAAAAGAAAACGATAACACCAGCAGCGGATAATCTCCATCTTCAAAGAACCAATCCAGAAAATAGCTCGAACTCCAAATAACAATGCACAAAGATAAGCAAGTGCACTCTGATCCAAAGACTGAACTAGCTCCAGAAAATCTACTAATCTAACTATTTGAAAAACCAAACTCTAGACTGCTCGTGTAGAAAAATTTTGAGCACCCAGAGTTTAGGAAAGAAACAATAAACTCTGGATCAGTCATGGGACTGGTGTGAGCAACAAAAACAGTTTATCTTTAAAAACAAATAGCAGAGAATTTTAAAGTCAATTCGCAATGCTTTTGGAAAATGAAACTACCATAAGACCTCCCGCCACACACACAATGCAAATGCGGAATTGGAGGTGATTTCTTTTTATGATAGTCAAAGATGCTTACTACGCAAAATCAAATCTTTTTTATATTATTTTTAGTGCATAGTGTAGAAACATTTCGAAAGTAGAATATAAATCTTAGCCAGCATAGATACCATTATAGTATGCCTACTATAGCTACCATATTAGATGGCAGGTTCTACAACTAAAACCGTACAAGGTTCGTATTGGAGTTTGGATTTCCAACAAATGGTCAGGCCAAGGAACTTCCCATTGCCACATGGAAACGCCTCTGGAATGACGTCCCGAGAACCTAACCGGATCTCTGCCAACACAAGGCCGGGTTACCCCTAACTGGGTAACTACTGACACGAATATGTCATCCCCCGATCGTAACCGATCTATATCCGAGGATCCTCGATTCCAACAACCACATATGAATAATAATGCAGCAACAACATAGGTTAAGTATCTGGGCTCCATACCATGATACCACCTCTATCCAGAAGGAATGACATACACTAAAGGGGCGCTACCCCCTAATAACCTCGCCGCATCTTTCCTGTTTTGACCATTCCGGGGTGTGAGGTCCGACGAAGTCTCATCCACAAAGCTACGCTTTTCACAAAGCCATGCTTCGGGTCAAACAAATGATCAAAGAAATGATCACAAAGATAAATGATCAAACAAATGATCATATCACAAATGATAAATGATCAAACAAATGATCATATCACAAATGATCAAACAATGATCATTTCACAACAACACTCAACATGTCACATTACCAAATTGGGAGTATATTGCTGATAACCTTCAACTACATAACCTCTGAGCTCGTACGTCTCAGAGAAGGGTGTTAAGCTAAGAGAATAAATTCTCCGCCACCAACAGAAATGTATTTGAAAGAAATCGGCTTTATATCTCAAAGTGTAATGTCAGACATGTATCCATACAAGTCTGTTCCGGGTTTGAACAGAACCGAAGGCACTTCTTACGAAGCCCTTGCAATTCCGGGTATTCACAATCCCGTCCGGACTTCCCATCACAAAGGGTGATAAAATCTCTATATCGGGGCCAGTCGATGCAGAGACATTCGACGAGTTGTCCTTTCATTTTTGAAAATATCCGGTCTTCACCACCGGTCTTCAAATGCTATCCATATACGTCATATCATTATTCGGAATGGGTTATATGACACAAATGTCTTTTCCCGGCTAACCCGAACAACGAGCGCAATATTTACAAGAAACATATGGATATTGGGATTTCAATTAAGTCACAACTTATTACCCAAAACTTTCTTTTTCAAATGGTTTAACAAATTACCATTTTAATCCTTTAAAACAAAAAGATTAAATTCACAAAGTTCACTTAATTTTCACAAAGATTCATTCACAGTTTTCAAAACAATTTCCGTTTCAATTGGATTAACTCGTTAAATCTTTAAAACAAAGATTCAACTCATAGCTTTCAAAACAATCTCATTTCGAATGGTTTAAACAAATTACCATTTTCAAATCTGTTAAAAATAAACAGATTCAATTCATAGCTTTCAAAAAGAATTCATTCATAGCCTTTCCAAACATATAAATTTCATTTTAAATTTGAAACCTTTCAACACTAATTGGAAGTTCACTTCTCATATGAAAGCTGTTATTATTTGAAAACAAATAGTTTTCGTTTAAGAAAAATCCCATTTTATATTTGCACGAGTTAAAGCCCTTGAATTATATTCACATTCCAAAATCAATACTTTTAAAAAATTAGTTTAACCCTTATATAACTGGTACAGTATCTTTAATCCCTAGTTTCAAATCATAGAATTCAATTTCAAACTTGAATTCAAATTTAAACCCAATTATTTAAATTTTCAAAACTCGATTAAGTTATTCGAAATAACTTTTATCTTTGAAATTCCATTTCAAAAGATTTTCACTTTAAACCCAAATTTCTAATTTCAAAATCAATTGAAATTAAAATTTCAATTTCAAAAACATCAAATTTAAATTATCTGTGACTTAACCGATTTCCATGTGAAATCCATATTTGTGTGTGTAAAGTGTGGTCCAGAGATTTCACACAATAGTGCACAACATCAATCATCACAGATATATCGATAAGCGGTAAAATCGATAACGCATATCTTCATTCACAGATTCATATATAAAATAATTTTATCAGTCACAAAGATTCACTATTACAATTCGATGTGGGTTTCGGATAACCAACTGGAATCCGACTTCCTGTCGCATTGAAATTCAAATGCCGTTTTACGGGTCAAGGGTTTCATATTCACATAGTAATATATCACAGAAATAGAAATTTCAGATCACAACATAAATCAAGGTATATCACAAAGCATCACATATCAGGGATATCAAACAATTCACATTTAATAGAATCCAAACATTCATAAGTAAGGTCAATTTATATCTGATTTTAATTAATTTATACCAGATTAATTACTTATGAATAAACTACAAATCCTGGTTAATTAATCATTAATTAATTATAAACCATTTTTATTAATTAACCTTTAAATCATTTATTAATTATCCTCAAATTAATTTCCTTAATTTATACATCATATTAATTAATTAACCTTAAACTAATTACTTAATTAATTAAACCCTTAATTGCTTTCATTAAGTAATTAACAATTTACAATTGATTATCTTCAATTGATTAATCTAATTAATTATCAAAATTAATCATATTAGTTCGTTATTATCATAATCCTAGTTAATGACCTTCACTAACTATTAACAATTCTTTAATTACTTTTCTCAAAGTAATTTACCAAGATTTATCATTTTTAATTACAATTTAAATTTAAAACTCCTTTTATTTCAAGACTAAGATTTGAATTCAGATTTAAATCTCCGATTTTAAACTTTACTTACAATTCAAACTTCCCCTTAAAATTCAAACTACTTAAACCTTTTTAAAGTAGTTAAACAAATTTAAAATAAAAAAAAACTTTATTTATTTTTAAACTGAGATTCAATTCTACCGAAACCAGATTTAACTTGAATTTAATCTCATTTTAGAACTTACTTTCATTTAAACAAGTTTTAACTTTTATTTAAAAGAAAACAAAACTGGGTACAGGTTTTCTATAAAACCTATAGCAACCCAATCAACCCGAAGCAACACAAAGATGCTTCGAGCAAAACCCTTATTTACCTCGTGATCGACTCGAGACCAACCCTTCTTCCCCAAGCCTCCATTTCCCAGCGCACACGAACGTGCACGGTGCACCTACCCCATCACCTCCGGCCAGCGACGGTCACCGCGACCATCACAATCCATCACACGATCGCGTGCGAGCCCAACTATAAGCCCAGATCCAACAACACTTAATGGAATCAAAATTTCGATCCTTAGCTCGAATTACTGCAGAACTCGAACCACCAAAAATCCCCCATCGCCGACCATCTCGTCGCTGTTGAACTCCGCCAACCTCACCATCGAACACCATGACCACAAGCTTCGTCTTCCCCCAGTGCGATGCGTTCTGGAGCGACGTCGACGATGAAAACCACACGCGACTTCCACCTTCAAAACACAGGGTTTAAACCTTAAATCTTCCTCGACCCATCAATTTACGCAAAAGAAAATTTTTTCGACAATTTTCTTGAGATCATTGATTAATAAACTAGCTTCAAACAAAATTTCATCAACCAATTTATGTTAGATTACCAGAAATTGGTTAAAACGTAATTTATGATCAACCAAAAACTGCTCCTTGAATTCTTAATTAAAAACCATCATATTAATTTTAAAAATCATAACTTTGTATGATTATTCAAATTATGTAATCAAATCAATGTTTAAAATCCTTGAATTTATCATGTGATTCTTTTTTTTTTGCACTGTAAACAGAGTTACAGAGTCAATATTTTTTCACTTCAAGCTTAATACAGAATTAACTCATAAATGATGTTTAAACTAACCTATTTGTTAAAGATTAAAATCTATCAAAGATTAGGGAAGTGAAATTTAAAGTTTTTAACTTGATTGAGTTTTGTACTTTTTTTTTGAAAACAAAACTCAGAGATGATAGCAACTATGTACAGAAAAAATAAAATTAGTATACATATAAATTCTCATCTGTATATAGCCATAAGCATGACATTTACCATAAGTCATCTACACAGTTTAATTATGCTTGGATCTTTTCAAAATATATTATTCACCTTGCTTTTAGAAAAAGAACAGAGGTGTATTACAGGTTATCATCATGCAGGCATCATATCTCACCAAATTTCATAGAACAATGCATATATGAATATTCACACAGATATACTTTTCAGGTATTAACATGCAACTAGTTTTAAAACTTAGGTTATTAAAAGTGTTACTCACCTGGCAAAAGAAATTATTTTTAAAAGTGAAATCATGATGTTATAAACAACTTCTCTTTAGAATTTAAAGCTTAATTTTTATTTGAACAGATAGATATGATTTTTTTTCTATATGTGGTTCTTGACTTTGTTAATATAATAGAGGCCTATATTTGTAGTCATATACACATAAACATTTCATATTTTCCAGGCATGCAATCATATTTCACTCTCATACAAACCATATCTAAGTTATTATCATCACAGATTCAAGGAAATGAAGAAGTTCAAGTTTAAGGAAAGAAGTTTGCTCACAGGTTAAAGAAGAACAGAGCTTTTAGTTTTTAAATCTGAAAACTTTGCTTGATATTGATTTGATCTTCATCTCCAGGTTCGAAGGCTTTTAGAATTACTTTTGTATTTGAATTCTATTTTTCTGGTTTGTTTAATTTTCTTTGTGAACGAAACTGGAATGAAAAGAATTGATATATGGAATGAAGTGTTGATGTATATACAAGAGAAGATGTTACAGTATGTTGTTTGTTTATACACATAGGTATGGCTGAGGTTGCTTTCATTAAATGCCCGAGTCCTTTGATCTTTTGGCCATACTTCATTCCATACTTAACTTATTTGCTTCAAGTCTGCATATTTATTTGGGTGCAGATTTCTACTTTGTGTGACTAAAGATTTTTCTTCCTTTTGTTTTGTTGATTAATATTTTACTTGCTTTGCATTTTTATTACTAGTGTTTGTATTTTCTTTTGAATGTATATGTTTGTTTTGCTTTATTTTATTTAAAGCTTTACTTATTTTATCACATAGATGTTCATTTGTATGTTTGCTTAATAATTTTACAAAATTTACTATTTTTGTTTCATTTAATTATGTACACTTGTGTATCAACCCGGGATTTGCATTACCAATTAATAAATAAAAGTTAGGATTTTTATTTATTTTTAATGAAGAATAAAAGGATTTGGAATAACAAAATTTATTTGAAAAAGGCTATTTTAATTAAATGGGAAATATGGGATTTTAAAATGAGGATAAAATGTTATTTTGGAAAGTTAAATATTTTAAGAGAAGTTTTAAAACGGGTTTGGGTAAGAGAGAAAAAAAATGAGTTTTATAAACATATATGAACACTTAGACTAATTTTTGGAAACATGTAAATAACTCTCTTCTTATTGGGTTACTAAACCTACCCCAATAACCCACCCTAAACCTCCTCTATAAATTATCTCAAACTCTCCTAACCTCATTCATTCATCCCTAATCAAAACCCTAATCATTTTCTAAATCTTTCATAACAAAAATGGCCTCTACCTTCATCTCCTTCTAGTTTTAGCTTATGCAAGTCATTCTATGCAAAGGTAATGCAAATACCCACCCCAAATCTGTTTTTACATCTTTCTCATTTCTGAAATTTAATTGGTAACACATGTTTTATGTGTTTTTTTGATCTTATAGCCTCCTAATCATCTTTTGCTAACTTGGGTTGATGCTATAGTAGTCTTTGTTGCTTTTGTGAGAGGTATATTGCTAAAAACCTCTTCTAATATGTGTTTAATCATCTTTTGATTTCAGTAATCATTTAGTAACACATGTTTTATTATGTAACATGTGAATCATAGCTCTTTGATCCTCTTTGCTTTCATTTTGGGTGTGCACACAAGTTGCTTGCTATATTGGTTGAGGTAAAATTGCTAGCTAAATCCTTTTTTTTACTTGATGCTTCTATAATTTTCGTTTTGGAATTGTAGCTGAAACGAAATCAGGCATAATTTCTTCATTTCTCATCCGTTTTTGGTCAGGTTTTTTTTGCTGCAAACTAGATTCAATAAGGAACACTTTTTGTTCAGTGAGTTTTATGTAATTTTGCAATTTAGATGACCTGAAATGCATTCAAAGACAGAAGACCAATTCTGTCTTTAACAAGTTATCTTGAGTTTCAATCTGATATTGTTTTGCATGTATCTCTCTCATTTTTGATCCGAATTAGATAATTTTGTATGTTCCGTAAAGGTTAAAACATATGCTACAATTTTTGTTAAGTGAGTTTTCTGTAATTTTGCCATTTAGATGACCTGAAATGCATTCAAAGACAGAAGACCAATTCTGTCTTTAACAAGTTATCTTGAGTTTCAATCTGATATTGTATTGCATGTATCCCTCTCGTTTTTGATCCGAATTAGATAATTTTGGATGTTCCGGAAAGCTTAAAACATATGCAACAATTTTTGTTCAGTGAGTTTTCTGTAAATTTTCCATTTAGATGACCGGAAATGCATTCAAAGACAGAAGACCAATTCTGTCTTTAACAAGTTATCTTGAGTTTCAATCTGATATTGTTTTGCATGTATCTCTCTCGTTTTTGATCCGAATTAGATAATTTTGGATGTTCCGGAATGCTTAAAACATATGCTACAATTTTTGATTAATGGGTTTTCTGTAATTTTGAGTCTAACTAGGTCAAAAATTGATTTTTCTACTATCTTCCCGAGAGCGATACACATATTAGCTCTGTGGATGAAACTGAAACTATTTTGGTCGTAACTTTTGAGCTGCAAGTCGGAATTTGACGATTTTGGTCTCGTTGGAAAGATGGAGTTATGAACTCCATATCTGGAAATTTTGGTCATCATCTGAGTTCATTAGACCCTTCGAATTTTCTGTCAGAGTTGAACCCAGATCGTTGTGCAAAACAGTGCATTTAATGTTTCTGTGTCCGACTTTGGAACGTCGATACGCCTTCGTTTCAAGTCGGAATCGAGTAATTCTTTTTGCGTTCTGAAGTAGGAATGTCGGACTACGTTCCTATTAATTTTCATGCCATTCAGATTCAGTCTGCTAGTCCGAATAATTTTCCGAACTTGAGTTCGCGTCAGTTTTGGACTATTTTTCCAACACTTGGAATATTTTCAGTGATTTTCTGGTTTTATCGATTTCTTTGAGATTTGTTTCTGGATTTTGTACACGGGCCTTATAAAAAGTTTTTAAAAGGATTTTTCGCTCCGAAATGGCTTTCGAAATTATTATATAATATTATTTTTAATTAGTAAACTATTTACTCCATAATAGGAGAGTTTTCAAAAGCCGTTTTAAAGTGTTCTCAAAATCAATTATAAAACCATTTCGCACCATTATTTTCTATAATAAAAATCTCACACTCACTTTTTAGCATGTCGAGTGAAGTGGAAAGGTGCTTAAACGGTTAGGAAATCTCCGGCCTATGGAACCGTGTGTATTTTCTTTCCGGTTAATCCCCGACCTATTCGATTGATCGTTTTGACCTTTGGGTCTAGTTTACCGATGATACGAGGTGGACTTTTTATTGTTTGGAGTGTGAGCTTGCTATTGGTTAGTAAACCATTTAGTGTGAACGTGGGGTATGGGACTCATCGTTAACACTTTACGGGTTCCTCTCCAAGAAGTTTGTGACACATTAGCCTCTGGGCAGCCAGTACTGGACCTCTGGGTCACCACGCCTCCGGGCAACCGTCTCTGGACACCTGTTCTATGGAGCAGTTTCTTTTTCGGCATGTACCTCTGGGCCTTTATCCTTCTGGGAAGGATCTCACTGTCTCGCGCGTTCCGCATCTGTGCGAGTGATCGATAACAACTCTATAGTACTTGGCAATAACGACTCCGGTCGGTGCACGTGCTATAATTGTATTATCTGATGATTTTTATATCCATTCGAGTATCGCCATTCGATGTTGGTTCTATGGAACCATACGATGTAAGTGCGATTACCTTGTGGATTCACAGTGTCTCTGGACACTGCCTTTCAGTGTTTGATTTCATTGACTTTTCAGTATATCCCCATTGCTCTTTGGAGCATTGATCTTTGCTTGGGCATTGATTACAGACTCTGGTCACTCTTGGGATTATTGCCTATGGGCAACTTTATATAGCTTTGGCTACGCCGATGATATGAGGCGATTTTATTTATTCAACACTTTGGTGCTGAGATTCTCTTTGGAGATTTTTTTCTGTTGATTGATGATTAGTGACCGTCATTATATTCATGTGGTCCAAAATACTCTTCTCTTAGGGAAAGTACTGTTTCATTTATGTACCGCATTATTATATATCTCAGTTATTACTAATTGTTTAGCTAGCCTGACCCGAGTGTTTTTCGCTCGGGTCAGACCGAGTTGTTTCAGGTTAGGTCTCTGGACTTAGCTTCTGTGCTTCCGCTTTGGACATTATCTGCTATGCTGATAGATAGCGCTTTTATTTTTCCACTATTCCGCTA
Organism: Allium fistulosum; assembly: GCA_030737815.1. NCBI lineage: Eukaryota > Viridiplantae > Streptophyta > Magnoliopsida > Asparagales > Amaryllidaceae > Allium > Allium fistulosum. The sequence goes on along the minus strand of CM060904.1, from coordinate 264,153,501 downwards.
CTCTGTTATTATTCAGACTTTGATATGTACATATTTTTGACTCACATGTGTGGGCAATGTCTTTGTACCCACTTATAGTATTTGGATCTGTATTGACGATGTATTGTCCTGGGATTTTATATCTGTTATGTGATTCTGTTCTGTGATGTTTTATCATTTTATTACTATGCTTATTCTGATAGATCTTTAGCCATTGTAATTTCGTTATAAATATTTATTGAATATGTCGAACCACTTGAAAAAAAAATAGATACCACCCTTTCGACGTATTCAGTAGATAGTTATAGCTTGATTACAAATGGTCGCTTCCACTATACTCTATTCTCCGCTTTAACAGACGGTATTACTCCTGTAATACTCTTTGTTACAGTGGGTCTCAGAGTGGGGCGTTACAACTTGTCTTTATATTTTGAGTGTATATTAACTTCAAATTTTCTCATATATCACATATACATATCACAACACCAGAAAGGCAATTTCCTCACGGTTATAAGCGTGACAAAACTAATTTGTCACGGTTATAACCGTGAAAATAGGTACCGTGGGCAATTTCAGTCACACTTTTGCTCACGGTTATAACCGTGACAAAATAGTAATTTCTCACGCTTATTACCGTGACAGAATAGTATTTACTCACGGTTATAACCGTGACAAAGTAGTAATTTCTCACACTTATAACCGTGATAGAACAATAGTTTCTAACATTTATAACCATTACCAAAAAGGATACTCTAACACTTATAATCGTGACAAATGCAAATTATATTACAGTTATAACAATTACGAAACGTTATTTTCTAACACTTATAACCGTGATAACTAAAACAATATCAAACAAACTATATATCATGTAACAACAAACATCAAACAGATTTCATTCAATGATACAAATTCAAATTTATAGTAATAACAAACATGTAACCAAATTTCAATACTGTAGCACCAAATTTCAAAACAAACATCATACATACTAAATACTTCATATCAATTTTACAAAGCCCATGATAACTTCGAATTTTCCTAACACAAAACGTCTAAAAGCTTACAAACAACGAATACGACTTTCCGGCCAAATTACAAAACCTCCACAACTAACTCGACCAGTTTTTATTTGCTTCTAATTTTTGCTTTTCTGCTGCAGCTTTTATTAAATCCTGCATATGCATAAACAATGCTCAGTTTATAAAACAAACAGAAGGAAAGCTTCATTGTACTTGAAAATAGAACTGCATCAAATATGATAATAAAAACTGATTGTTTTGCTCAGTTAAAAATTGCGCTTTACAGCGTAGTTTATAAACTGGGCTAATCTCAATTTGTAACTGAGCTTCACCACTTAGTTTGTAACTGAGTAGTAAGCTCAGTAAAAAAACTAAGGTTGCTCAGTTTATAATAATACATGGTAAGGTTTACATGGTAAGTTTTTTCTACCAAAGTTAACGCACATAGATTACTATATAATAATACAAATGTTAACCTTTTTCAATTTATATACTTTCAATTTGCTTTTTTTCTATATATATCGTGTCTAATAAATAATCCAGACCAATTCATACGATTTGAATTGATATGTTCTTCCATCTGCACGCTCAAGTACTGCATTGAACATAGACAATGAATGAGTTAGATAGTTCTCTATTTTTCGTATATGGAAAAATATTATTTCAATTCAAAAAGCAGAATTAATAGAGTGCCAGTTTGAAAAATGGTTCTAAGAACTTTCTTAAGCTTGAATAAAAAAAGGGAATTTTATCTACATTTTAATCTGAAGTAACGATAGATCACAATTTTTATACGTTATTTTGTTTAACATAGTTAAGTAATTTAATCAAAATAATTGATAGATGTAAAATGAGAATAATCGTGAAAAAATTGAATGGGTTGGGTTATCATCAAAAATAACACAGTTAAGTAAATTGATCAAAAAAGCAGGCTATTAGGATTACATGTAAATAATTGAATGGGTTATATCTAATTTAAATGAAACGAGCGTACTCGAGAGTTGATGAGGGTAAAATGGACTGCAGTAGGATACACTAGGCTGCGACAAGATGCAGACCTAATGACTGAGTGTGTGGTTGGACTGAAGTATGAAGATCACACCAAAAGGCATGTAGAATAGGCTAAATGAGCAGAACCTTCGTGTGCAATAGTGTGCTTTAGCTGGACTCAGCCAGTCGCACTAGAAAAACAAGCAAAGAATAATTAGAAAGTCCAAGACTGAGATACTATATGGCTAATTATGCACTTTTTTACTTTCATGTTTTATAACTGCCGCTTTTGATTTTCTACCACATGTCCATACTGTTCCTACTCAAGAAAACATGCCCATGTAAAATATCTCTACCATTCAATCTACTGAATGTAAAATAATGTAAATAATACTTAGTATTCCACAACTAATAAAGTTGGTTCAAAGTTTTCTTACCGAAACAATAAAATAAAAAGAAACCATTACATTTAAGTGTTATATTTACAAAGATAACATGTGTGATAGAAAGATAACATATGTGATAGTTTGTATATCTAGTATACTGAATAATTTTATATCTTTTGCTAGCTTCTTCATTTTTTATAGTTTAACATGGTTATTTGTCTGGTTAGAGCTACCAAAATTTTGAGTTACAAACATAGACATCTATAGATAATAGATTACACTAAATGTGGTAAGGCTTACATTGATTGTATCCAGATTTAGGAGTTTAATTGCGTGTGACACCTTTCATGCAGATGTCCATGCTGGAAATTACCTGCAAATTGAAAATAATATTATTACCTGCAGGTTTAGTAATTTTCATAGTCTTACTCAGCTATTCCTTTTTTCGGTTCTACAATATCCTAGCACTTTCCATATATATCCCGACACTACTTTTAAAATAATATTATTACCTGCAAATTGAAAACAGAACAAAAGAAAATCATGCAAATTGAAAAACTGAATGTTCTTGAAACTGATATAACTAATAGTTTTCTTTCTTAGTATATATATAAGTTTACATGCTTAGAAACTGAACTTTTAAAGTAAGTTACAATAGTTACTTTAAATCGCAACTTCTAACGATCTGAATAAAATTAAATGTTAAAATATACAAAAAAGACAACTAATTGAAAGTTCACTCATTGTGTTATTATCTCTGTAATCATAACTATATTGTCTAAACTCTTGTTGCTTGAATACTACTTTCTAATACTAAATATATTTCTATGGAAACATAAAAAATACCAGTTAAGATTTATTGTTATAACCTTGCATTAAAAAGTGTATTGCTAAATGCCTTAGTAGCACTCTGAAAGTATGTAACGTTTTCTTAACTTGATGAACTATGTTCTAAAAATGAATATGTTATTTTATCTGTTAGTTCAAATTTTCATTTATGTAATATTTGGTAAATTTAGTCAATCTGCTTAAACCAAAAAATACGTTGAAGTTAATGCTATGTTTGAACCATGTTAATTAAGAAAGTCAATAGCACCGTCACCAATTCCTCAGGAAAAAATAAAATTAGCTGTTCCTATCTGTAGTTATTTACTATTTTACATTTTCAACTATTTTCTTGTGGTTGTTCTTCGATATTTTGATATTTTTGTCTAACTTTAAACTTTGATAATGGACCATTCTTAATGTAATTAACAAAATTTTCTATTTAAATTCTTTACATTGTTCATGACGGGCCTCCACTTCTTCAAAATTTTCAATGTCAATTCCATTCATTGTTTTTCTAAACAAATCTTGTATGAATTTAATGAATTTTGGAAGTTTATTTATACAAATATGTTTCTATTGTTGAATTAATTTTGGTAACCAAACATAATAGGTTGCTCATTCATTTACGTAATTTTTTAAAGCAGAACAAAAAATTAACTTCATATACAAATATTTTAAATTTTAGTATATTTTTACAAAATAGTCATTTGCAAGGGTTACACGATAATTTATTAAAATTAACAAGAAAACACAAATGATATTTATATGTGCAATGGGTATAATATAATATTTGGGAGAAATTTTGTTCAAGCATCGTTTATATTATTATATGCAAATATGTGTTCAAAAGAATCAGATAAGAACAAATAATTGTATCCGTATATAGGTGAGATGTCAATTGGAACTTAATTGAAGCCAAGTGGTCCATTTAATTGTTTGATTCATTAGTTGTGGAGCTGTGTGGTTATGGGAGTTTAAAATGCATATTTGGAACTTAATTAAATGAATTAATGTTTATTCTGTTCTATTCTATATCTAAATATATATAGTGTCAGCTGAAGTACACATTTTAACCTTTTGATTTATTAATGATTTTTCAATCATAACTCTTGGTCTGTCCAACGAGAAAAGGTATTTGTATCCAAGCTGAAAAATAAAAGTAGGTGGAGAAAGCATATTTTGTAAGACATTGTGGTATCTAAAGCTAAAGCTTAACCAAGCTATCATTGTTTTATAGAATATTTGTGTGACCTAATCCTTTATATGACCGTAAAGTCTACAAACAATCCATGCGTGCTATCTTTCCATGTCTACTTGTACCATATAAAAATTCAAAGAAGAATATAAGCTTTTTTGCTAAGTTGCTTTTTATCATTGACGCGGAATCATGAAGGGAATAGTTTATCGTCTGAACATGCAAGATCTAAATCAGACGAAGAAAAAGAACAATTTAGTCCAGTATCCATTATGGACTTTCCCAATAACAGCGAGGATAACAATGAAGAAAATGACGATGAATACTCAAACACCTCGCCATATTTTGCACACATTGAAAGTAAGTACTATTTAGCTAGACCATGTGCATTTTACAATTAATTAAGTTTGAGTTGGCAGAAAAACTCGCCCATATCTGTTGGCATCGCGTTGGATGAGTGAATGGTGCAACCAAACTCTTTGGCCCATTGAGATTGTACTGATCAAATTGATTTATTGGCGTCCAATGCGCTCGGACGATGACATGACAATAATTAATGACAATTAGATATCGCCGCATTGACGCATTTAGTATGAGACCTGTTATGTTAGTCTGTTGTGATGAACTGAACAAATTGACTTGTGCCTTTTTTGTGTCACGAATGGCAGCCTAAGTTTCTTTTTAAGTTTTACATATAGTCACGAATCATTCAGTGCTCACTATGATGTCTAAGCTTAAATTCTTACCACTGTACCTTTACTCATGGCAATAGCTAACGCTCTTCCCAAAAGAGGAGAGACAAAAATAAATATGAAAAAGGTAACAATATTATTGCAAATACGTACTATAGTAAAAACGAACAATACTGCAATTGTGATCAAAGGAGTAAATTTCGAAATACAACAAAATTGGAAAATCATGATACATACCAAACTTGCTTTTCCAATTGAGCGCCGAAATAGAACACAAGCCCTAATCTTCCTTTGTCATCGTCAAATTGGTGGAGAATAAATGATGAAGGCGGTGGCAGAACGGCGGAGACGGTGGTAGAACGACGGAGGCGGTGGTAGAATGACGGAGGCGATGGTAGAACAAATCGAAGGGGCAATAACCCTAACCCTAGAAAGGAGCGAACATATGGAAATGATGAAATTTATGCGTGACAAATAGGATAAGCAACCGTAGAAGGTAAAATTACCATTATATCCATGGTACTTTCAATTATTCACGAATTTACTAGATATAGTCACGGTAATAACTGTGACAGACTTTTGCAATGGAAATAATTGTGAGAAATTTGTAATGGTTATTACTGTTACAATTTGAAAGTGGAAAAGTGTGACAAAATGGGCTGATTGGTGTAGTGTATATATTCAAATATATGCAATATTTATAATATTTTTAAATTTAGATGATTTATTCCAAATTTATTACGATCGGGGAAACTCGCTTCCATTTATTAATTTAAATTTTACAATTTTTATTCAAAAATTCATTTAATTATCAATTTAAATAAAATTAAATTTCGGGGTCGTTACACATCGCACATCGCTAGTCTAAAACACAAAATGATCACCATTGATCAATAAGAAGTGTGAATCGCACTAAGCTAGTAAATAAATGAGTTTAGCTTCATGTCCCATAACCACAAGCTTAACTTAAATATTTACGAACAGATTGTAGATTTCCACTCGAAAATTGTCACGAGAGTTCAATCGAACAAGTCCAAGAATTAACCGACGAAGTAAACACAAGCGTTTCATACCACTTGTTTTGCTAAGCCGTTTAATTAGATTTCTCATACGAATGAGGTAAAGGTTTGTATATACTAATAGATTGGAAAACGGTTTTAAAAACGAGTTTTGTATTTAAAATAGTGTCGAAATCGTTTTGATGAAAGAGTCTTAGTATTTACTACTAGAATAGAAACCTTTGTATTTAATAGTGACAAATCACAAAAATGATTGTAGAAACAATCAATCACCAAAAATTCACATACGAGAATGCAAATTAAATCCATAAAAATCGATATCAAATCCATCAAATGGATATTCCAAAAATCGAAAGAAAGAAGTCATCAAAGTCGATAATAAGTGATAACAACTACCCGGATCGAGAAAAATCGATTAAACAATGGAAATTCACTCAAAAATAGGCAAAATTGGACAGTTCCAAATGTCTGGGGAAAAATCCAGATGTTTGGGTTTGGTCTCTGGAAATGTTCCAGAAAACCATCCAAACGTCTGTAATCACTAAGCAGACGTCTGAAACCCCTTTTAGACGTCTGAACCATAAATTCAGACGTCTGAAATTAGTCTCTACCATTTTTATTTTTCTGCCGTATATTCTTTTCACCAGAAGGCATATCCAGACGTCTGAAACTAAAATTCAGACGTCTGAAGACCTGTTCTGGGCAACAGTTTGCCTAGGCCTTGATGGCCAAAACGAATTGGAAGCTATCGGACGAGAAACGGAGACTAGGGATTTATGCCAAGCGACAACCCAACCTTATAGGCTCTTCGATACGCCCTAAATATCATGTCCAAACATCCATAGAAGGATTTTCATAAAATTGGACCAAAACACCAAAATTTGGAAAATTCACCAAATCAATTCAAATCGAAAGCAAATGAACATGCACAAATGTTAGGAATTCATACCTAACAACAATGAAAGTTATAGACGTAGATGTGAGTTAAAGAATTCACCTTTAAAACTCAAAGACACGAATGAGAAGCTTTTACAACAAAGCAAGACCAATTCCTCTTCAATATACCTCTAGAATTTTCAATCTATTATCAAAGGTGAAGTTTTTCCTAAGTTAGGTTATAGGAATTTCTGCAAATTGAAGAGAGATTGAGATGGAGAAGATGAAGAGGATGCTTACCTAAGCTTCTCCTTGAATTCTAGCTTGAAGTTGATTTTTCCTAAGAGAATTAGGGCTTAAGAATTTCTAGTATCTTTTCTCTTCCCCCATTTTTACTTTAGCTTAAGAGTATTAGGAAATGAGAATGAATGAAGAGGAGAGGGGGTGGAGTTAGGGTATTATGTTGGGTTAATGGGTTGAAACCCAAACCCAAAGCCCAAATAGAAAAATAGAAAAATTCTACTCAACTCCAAACATATCGATGTTTATACTCAAAAAAGTTGTAAAAGCCATTTTGGACTCAATGGAAGTGGCCTTGAGTCCCAATTCGACTGTTTACAAAAAGTAACATCTCAAACTTTAATCTGATTAATGATGTTATATTTAAATAAAACATTTAAATATACAATCGTAAAATATGCGGGTTGTTACAGACTCCCCTCCTTAAAGAAATTGCATCCTCGCAATAATTAAGAGGAAAATGAAAAGTAACAACCATACTAAGGCATAACAACACAAAAGAAGAAATTTTGAAATGAGAAGTTCACCTTAAGGAGCACGAGAGAGTAAGTCTGGATGTGTTCGCTCGATGAATTCTCTAGATTCCCAAGAGCAATCCTTAGGATTTGAGGACCATTGAACTTTTACAAGTGGAACATCTTTATTTCGAAAGCGTTTAATCTCTGAAGCAATGATACGAATAGGATGTTGCTTATAAGTCAAATTAGGTGAAACCTCAATTTCTTCAATTATACCGGGCTCAAGAATAGAATCGGAATCCCTAAGGCATTTCCGTAGTTGAGAAACGTGGAACACGTCATGAATAGCAGAAAATTGAGCCGGTAACAAAAGGCGATAAGCCATGGAACCAATACGTTCGGTGATGGGAAATGGACCAATGTATCGAGGTGCTAATTTTCCTGATCGACTGAAACGCACAAGACCCTTCATAGGTGAAACACGAATGAACACCAAATCTCCCATAAAAAATTCTAGTTTCCTTCTTCGGTTATCGGCATAGGATTTTTGTCTACTTTGAGCTTCTTTCATCCGATGACGAATAAGGTCAATCTTTTCTGTGGCATCACGAATAAAATCTGGACCTAAAACTAGCTTCTCACCGGCTTCAAGCCAACACGAAGGAGATCGGCATGTCCTTCCGTAGAGCGCCTCAAAAGGTGCCATACTAATACTAGATTGGAAGCTATTATTATAGGAAAACTCAACAAGAGAAATATGATCTTCCCAACTTCCACCAAAATCAAGAACACATGCATGACGAAGATCTTCAAGAGTTTGATTCACACGCTCGGTTTTTCCATCGGACTGAGGATGATAAGCGGTGCTAAAATTAAGCTTTGTTCCTTGAAGACCTTTCCAAAATCCACTTGTAAATAATGGATCATTATCGCTAACAATAGAAGTAGGAACTCCATGCAATTTAACAATTTCTTTGACGTAGAGTTTAGCCAAAATAGGTACAGTCCGATTGGACCGAACGGGAAGAAAATGGGTGGATTTTGTAAGTTTATCTACTATCACCCATAGGCTATCATGACCCGAACGAGAACGGGAAAGACTGTCAATAAAGTCCATGGAGACTTGATCCCACTTCCAAATGGGAATGTCTAAAGGTTGCAATAACCCACCAGGCCTTTGATGCTCGGCCTTTATAAGTTGGTAAGTCATGCAATGCTTAATAAAGTTAGCAATATCGGATTTCATTCCATCCCAATAATAGAGTCGCTTCATGTCCGCATACGTTTTACTACTACCCGGATGAATGGTAAATTTAGAACGATGAGAATCTTCTAAAATGTCTTTACGAAGATCACAAATATTTGGCACAATAAGTCTACCTAATTTTTGAATTCCGCCGTGAGTATCAATATCAAAGTCTTTCAAACCTTCAATATCAACTTTATCCCTACAACTTTGGCTAAGAAGAACCAATTCGGGATCATGCTTTTGAGCTTCAAGGATGCAGTCCAAAAGAGAAGGGTGAGCCTCAAGGCTACACAAAACAAGAGATGAACATAGATTGGATTCACGATCTCGGATCTCACAAGTGGATAAAGTCTCGAGATCATTCCATTCGGATATCATTATGGAAACAACCGCTTGTTGCTTATGACTAAGGGTATCGGCAACACGATTACCCTTTCCGAGAGTATAAAGAATATCAAGATCATAAGATGCAAGGAACTCGAGCCAATGTTGTTGACGCAAATTAAGTTCCTTTTGAGAAAATAAATACTTCAAAGATTTATGATCGGTGTAGAGAACAAATTTCTCTCCCAAAAGATAATGACGCCAAATTCTAAGAGCGAAAACAATAGTTGCGAGCTCTAAATCATGAGTGGCATATCTAGTCTCGGCAGGCTTTAATTGCCTAGAAGCATAAGCGATAACACGTTCCCTTTGCATGAGAACGGCTCCCAAACCAACACGACTAGCATCGGTATAAACAATAAAATCTTGGTTCCCTTCGGGAATCACAAGAATAGGAGCATCGAAAAGGAGTTCTTTTAACATTTGAAAAGTAGCTTCACATTTGTTAGACCAAGTGTACTTAACTCCCTTCTTTGTCAAACTAGTAAGAGGTATGGAAATTTTAGAAAAGTCTTTTATGAACCGACGGTAATAAACCGCCAATCCAAGGAAGCTACAAATTTCCGTCACACTCTCCGGTCTCTTCCAATTTTGAATCGCTTCAATCTTTGAAGGATCCACGGAAATTCTAGATTCAGAAATAATATGTCCCAAAAATTTCACAGAGATTGCCAAAAGTGGCACTTAGAAAATTTTGCTTTCAATTGGTTGCTCCTAAGAGTTTCCAACACAATCCAAAGATGTTTTTCATGCTCTTCCTCGGTTTTAGAATAAACAAGAATATCATCGATAAAGATGAGAACAAATCGATCGAGGAAGTTTTTGAAAACTCGATTCATTAGGTCAACGAAATAAGCTGGAGCATTCGTCAAACCAAATGGCATAACAAGCCATTCATAAGATCCATAACAAGTACGGAACGATGTCAAAGGAATGCTATCCTCTGCAATACGGAGCTGATGAAAACCGGTTGCTAAGTCTAACTGTGAAAAGACTCTAGCACCACTAAGTTGATCGAATAAATCATCAATCCGAGGTAAGGGATATTTATTCTTGATGGTGAGATCATTAAGCTTGCGGTAGTCAACGCAAAGCCTAAGTGTACCATCAGATTTCTTCACAAAAATAGCTGAAGCTCCCCATAGAGAGGAACTAGAATGAATAAACTGTTTTCCTTCCAATTTGGATAATTGTTTACGCATCTCCTCATTTTCCTTATTGGACATACGATAAGGAGGACGAGTAATAGGTAGAGCTCCAGGGATTAGATTAATTCTAAACTCAATTGCTCGCTTAGGTGGTAATCCTAAAACGGGCTCAAATATGTCGGGAAATTCATGAACAATGTGAATGGGGGAAATGACATCTTTCTCATCATCATTATCGTCATCATGAGGATTTAGAGAATACAAGGATGCTCCCGAATTGGAATCTGAATCTTTAAGAACAAGAGAAATCTACTTAACAGATTGAGGATGTCGAAGATATATAGTCCGCTCAGGATATAGGATATGGGCTTCATATCGGTTAAGCCAATCCATCCCCAAAATCATTCCGAAACCTAGGTAACGCATAACATGAAAATCAGCTCGGAAGGCATAATCACATAAAATAATTTTGACATTTTACACAGTAAACTGAGTGTTTCGGATCCACCAACCGGATTCGCAATTATCAATGAAGTCATCAAGCCAATAACATTCAAAGACAAAGCATCAACAAGTTCTATTGATATAAAAAAGTGAGATGCACCCGTATCAAAAAGAACTCGAATAGGGAGATCACGAAATATAATAATGCCATCAAGGATAGAATGAGAAATACCTTGACTAAGAGAAGTGTTACTAGGGGCTTGCACCACATTTAGCTTCCCTTCCTTCTTGCTTTGAAGTTTGGGACATGAAGATATAGTATGACCCGAACTTTTGCAATAGCGGCAAGTAAGGGGCTTCAGACACTTGTTTGCATAATGGTCCTTAGAACCACAATTGTAACATTCTCCGTGACTAGAGGTAGGAGTCTTTGCTACCGAAGTTGCTTGCTTCCCTTTCTTGTTGGGATTAGGCTTGAACTTAAAAGGCCTATTCTTATTGATATTTTGTTTGACTTCAACATCACTTTCTTTATCGACCTCTTCGAGTCGAAGAGCGATATCAACAAGCTGATCAAAAGAAACTTCTAGTTTCAGAAGTAATGGCTTTTTGAGGTTCTTATTCAACCCATAGACAAACCTATGATTTTTCTTTAATGGGGTATTAATATACTCGACCCCATATTTAGAAAGAGATTCAAAAGATGCAACATAGTCGGTTACAGAAGATTCACCTTGAACAAGGTCGATAAAGCATCGAGCTAAAGATACTTTTTCAGCTTTCGGCACAAACTTTAATTCGAAACCTTCCCGGAATTGCTCCCAAGTAAGATCCGCTTCAATAATTTCAGAAATCAAAAGCTCATACCAATCTAATGCTCTCTCCTGGAGCATGCTAGAAGCCACTTGGACTCGATGAAGATCAATAAGATTCATGCGGGAAACGATGCGATCGCATGTTCTAAGCCAAGCTTGGACTTCTATAACGCTTTCGGAACCCTTGAAAGGCCTTCCTCCCAAGTTGGTGTAATCACTGCACAAGCGTGCAAACCCAAATTTAGGATCAGTAGGCTTTGGAATGGGTCTGATAGCCTGAGCATTCTTCACAAGATCTAAGAGCTGCTGGACAAACATAAATACTCCATCCTGAGGAGTAGCACTGGATTGACAGGCGCTGGGATGGCCTGGTCTAACCATTTCTCTTCTTTAAGAAAGAAAGAAAGAAGAGGAAAAAGGTTATTCACAGAATGAATATCAAATAAATTTGATCGATAAAACAAGGCATCACAAAAAAATAGGATAGAACGGGTCCAATGACTCGAATTAAATCCTAAGGCACGATTCCTAAGAAATACTTAGGACAATGATCCTTGCTAGATTATTCTACATTGTTCCGAAGTTTGGCTCTGATACCAAGCTATGACGCCCCACCCCTATACTCACACTGGCAAAGGACACTACGGGGTAATGCCGTCGACTAGCGCGAAGAATAAGGCTGTTGAGGAGCGACCATCTGTGTAATTGCTTTGTGCGAGTACCGATATGTCAGATAATATAACTTCCATTTCATTTCAAGAGGAAATCTGACATATCAAATACAAACTCAAAGCTACCACACTGTGGCTATGTGGGCTTCTAAAAAAAATATAGAAATAAACATAACACAAATCAGTCACAGATATTCATATCACAAAGGCGGAAACAGATATGAATATATCACATAAAGGTGTACATCAAAATAGTGGTCATACAAGATCCACTACATCACAAAGGAATAAGTACAAGTGCTAGACAAAAGAATAATTATACGTCAAGGAGTCTCTATCTCGAATTTATAAAAGCAAAAACTACTAATCTAAAGTAGTTAGCCAAAAATCAGAAGATGGTCCCAGATAAGAAGTCAAGTAGAAGCACCTGAAATTCCTCAGTCTGACCCGAGTATTATTTAAGAAAAAATAATAAACGGATCGGTCTAGCTAAAAATATCATATAAAATGAGATAGGATAAGAGATATGACAAAACGTATGATAACAATAATGCCATACCGTGACAAGTATACATCAGATAACAACAAAAATCATACAATATCTCCAATATTCTGAAACACTAAAAAGAATGTCATATTCTTTAAATTATTCACCAAAACACAAATATTGATAGAGCTTATCAATGCAAACCACAAATATTGGTGAAACACAAATTCTAGAAATCAAAAATCAGAAATCCAAAAAACACAAAAGGGGGAGGCCTATCACAAACGGGAGCATGAAAACTCACCAACACGTGTGTCACAAATGGAACGCTATTCCATGGTCGCTAACCATCAATTTTGAGTCGAGACTCCACAAACGGCCCTAAGACCGTGGGTCGCTACCCCACCAAATTGAATCGAAGTTCCACAAATGGGGTTTTTAGTCCCCACACAAACAAAGAGACATCGCACATCGCTAGTCTAAAACACAAAATGATCACCATTGATCAATAAGAAGTTTGAATCCCACTAAGCTAGTAAATAAATGAGTTTAGCTTCATGTCCCATAACCACTAGCTTAACTTAAATATTTACGAACAGATTGTAGATTTCCACTCGAAAATTGTCGCGAGAGTTCAATCGAACAAGTCCAAGAATTAACTGACGAAGTAAACACAAGCGTTTCATACCACTTGTTTTGCTAAGCCGTTTAATTTGATTTCTCATACGAATGAGGTAAAGGTTTGTATATACTAATAGATTGGAAAACGGTTTTAAAAACGAGTTTTGTATTTAAAATAGTGTCAAAATCGTTTTGATGAAAGAGTCTTAGTATTTACTTCTAGTATAGAAACCTTTGTATTTAAAAGTGACAAATCACAAAAATGATTGTAGAAACAATCAATCACCAAAAATTCACATACGAGAATGCGAATTAAATCCATAAAAATCGATATCAAATCCATCAAATGGATATTCCAAAAATCCAAAGAAAGAAGTCATCAAAGTCGATAATAAGTGATAGCAACTATCCGGATCGACAAAAATCGATTAAACAATGGAAATTCACTCAAAAATAGGCAAATAGGCAAAACTGGACAGTTCCAGATGTCTGGGGATAAATCCAGACGTCTGGATTTGGTCTTTGGAAATGTTCCAGAAAACCATCTAGACGTCTGTAGTCTCTAAGCAGACGTCTGAAACCCCTTCCAGACGTCTGAACCATAATTTCAGACGTCTGAAATTAGTCTCTGCCATTTTTATTTTTCTGCCGTATATTCTTTTCTCCAGAAGCACTAGTACAAAGCAGATCAGTTGCTTCGCCTCATTTGTGTCGGTTGTCCATAAAACCGACACAAATAGTGTAATTTGTGTCGGTTGTTTATTAACAACCGAAACTATTGACTTATGGGGTAAGAAGAAAATGTTAAAAATGTAATTTGCATCTGTTGTTCTTAAGAAACCGACACAATTGAAGGGAAGCAATAGATTTACTCGTGTCGGTTGTTTGAACAACCGACACGATTAAATACAATAGCATCGGTTGTCAAAAAACCGACACCATAGTCACACAACTTTACCCCCAAATCCATTTCAGCCGCCCCATCTTTTCCCGCGAACCCTAGATTTTAGAGGGAAAATTTCTTCGCTCCCACCATCCCAAATCGCCTTTGCTTGCTTCAACATTTTCTGTCGCCTTATCAAACCGCTGCTGTTCATCTCCTTCAACCGCATCAAACAACTATCGCCCAATCTCCTCCGATTCCATCTTGTAGCTGCAACGACGACGAGAAGAGAACAAACCCTTGCGGTATTTTCCACTTCTCCCAAGATTTCACTTTTCTGCTTTATTTCACTTTTATATACTTGCGGTATTTTTTTCATTCATCTATTGAATTTCTTTGTATGTTTCCATGAAAATGTTGTTTTTTTTGTTAATTATCCACCATATATGTTAGTATCCAGATAAGTTTTTAGTACTTTGGTTAGGTGAAGTATTGTTTACTGATTTTTCATGGTCAATCCTTTAACAAATTTTCAATTCTGATTATGTGTTTCCTTTTTTAACAATTCTGTAAATTTAAAAGATGTCCTATATTTACCCTATTAGAAAGAAGGAGATGACATTTCATAAAAGCCATTGAAATTATAACCATTAAAAATCATGAACTTTGGTGTACGATCTTCTTAGTGTGCATATCATTTTAAAATAATAAGAGATGTTCATTGCATATTGCTACAGAGCTGCTATTTTTATTGATCACGCTGACACATGGATGTATAAGTTCTCTTAATGATGCTGCTATTTAGATTGATACTCATCGTTATTGTTAGGTTAGTGGATAAATAAAATTGGTTTGTGTCTTCTTTCTAATGTAATAACAAAGTATGCTTAAAATTTGAAATTTTCTTTTCCATTAGTGTGTCTGATGGAGAGCTCATTATATATTTTTCATGCACCTAATGATGATGATTTAGTGTTTTTGTGGTTGCAAACTTAGGATCCATTCTTTGTTAAAACCGCTCACTGTAAATTAAACTGCCTTTTTTATCTTCACGTATGGCACTCAAATTTGGTTGCTTTGTTTCGCTCATTCCATGTTGTTGTAGCCATATTTTTGACACTTTGTTTTTTTTCTTTTGTCCCTATGTTTGAAACGTGAGCTGCCTCACGTTACCTGATGTACTGAATTTTCGTCGATGTCATGCACCTTGAAACATATCACATCCCTTGTTTTTCCATTATTTACAAGCATCCTCTGTCAATCTATGTTTTCTTTTATTGCTTTGAAATGAAGTGCAATTGAACACATTTTGTTGGAGCTAAACACTAAATCAACATTTAGAATACCTTTTCCCCCTATACAAAAAAATAAAAATATAATGTGATAGTTCTTACATAATTAAAATGGTTATCTAGTATTATAAAATTTTATATTTACATCGATTCAACAAAGTTCAACATATAAACAAAACTGGCTACTTTGGATGTTGTTATGACTAAACATAGATAGTGTATGCATGTAGCAATCAAACATGATCATAATAGACATGACTTAACAATGGTTGGAAATCAAACCAACTCACTACTTAATAGTTACATATATAAGATAATTCATATTTAGTGATTGGAGAATCGTAAGGAGAATTAACGTTTGAAGAGACCAAAATAGTCTACTTTTTAATTTCTATCAACGTAGATGCATGATCAGGTACAGGTATTAATAGGTAGTCTACCCACTTGAAAAGTTCAATATTTCAACTTATATCATATTGGTAACTGTGTGATACTGTTTTATATTCATTTGTTCTAAATAAATAACACATTATTTAATAACTAAATATCCAATATTTCAGATTCAAGATATATATTTACGAAATAATAACACAAATGAGGTGTGTGTATACCTTATATATTTGTACTAATTCTAGAAATCAGTAGTAAATACTTGGCCCAATAACAATGAAAAAACTGAACGAAGCTTGTAATCCAAAATAACTCTCAACAGAACTATAGCCTTACAATATAACTAAACACATGCAATGCATGTCCTAAAAAGTAGCATTTTCAATTCAAAATTTTAATCAATCAACAGTTATTTGTAACTTGCAATGTAATGGAGAAGATAAGAACATTCAACCTGCAAAAAAATGAATAGCTGCTTACTGAAGCAATGATTTGTCTTTTTGACTTTGGTGCTTTTACTTATCGTCTTCTTTGGAACATGACACAAGGTGCAAGCTTGAGTAACTACCTACTTCGCCTGAGTAACTACCTGCTTCGCCTGGCTTCCTGCATGAATAATGATGTTAAATATACATTAAAGCAGTCACCACATAAATATATCATCATCTGTAGTATGATATTTATCAAATAACAATTTACGTTGGCATTAGCAAAAATTATTAAGATCATTTAGCTGCTAGACTCTCAAGGAATTCTTTCAAATCCATGTTTCAATTTTATTCATATAATTTCTATTTCCACCGCAATTTGTTACTGCTATTGTTTTTTAATCAGTCATTGCTTAATTAACTTATTACTGTTATTAGTTGTTCGCGGTTCAACTACTCGCTGCTATGTTTTGTTGTATGCACTATAACTTGTTACGGGCCAAATAATCAAAAGGTAATAAAATAAAACATAAATTAAATTAATAAAAACCTAAAGTCCATCTAAATTTATTTTTTTTGAAAAATTGCTTCACGGTTTTGGCATGAGATTCACTTGTGGTGGTAGCATCGTTGGCACCACCGTCATTTGAGGTTTGCGCTTGAAAACTAACTGTAGCAATGTAACCTGTTCCGAATCTTGATTTCAACCTAATTGAGGTTCCAATGCAACGCAATCTCCCTTTAGCCATAATAGCTATGTGGTCACTATTTTGATCCTATGATAGCTCATGCCATAAAATTTCCCTGTCTAAAACAAATTGCTTGCATATACAATGGTTAGATACATATGAAAGCCACCTAAACTATTAATAATAGTAGTGATGTGTTGAGTGCTGGATTGAATAAGTTGAACTATCCATATAGACTGGTCCCAAAGGAGTAAAATTCTCCCCTTAGAGCCATGAGCATTGTTACATAAGTGATCCAGTTTTTGCTAAATTTGGACAAGAACCTGGATAAAGAAACGAAGTCTTATGGTTGTCCTTGGAGCATCAATGTTTCAGCTTAAAAAAAACACACAGTCAAGACTGGTAAATGTTTTAGAAACAAAATAAAAAAAATAAAAAAATATACCTTTTCCCGCATCCTAACAAATGGGTAGAATAGAAGGCTCTATGTTTTTCCTACTACATGGCATTATTCATACTATATGTTATCCCAACAGGAGCATCAATTAGTGCCAAATTTTTAAAAACTCAGGCAGAAGTAAGGCATCAGTTGGTCTTAGTGTTGCTGTTGTGGTTATGGTGGAGCAGAGGAGTGGTCTGCTGTTGTACTATGCAGTGGGGGTGTCGAAGTCTGAAGGCTTATGGTTGATGACTGAGATGATAGGAAGTGGTTAAGGGTGAAATGTTGTATACGGGTAGTGTTGGGCAGAAGTTTGTTAAGGTTGAATGATGGAGGGAGTATGGTTGTTATTGCAGGGTATGCATTGTGATTGATGTGGTGGAGCAGTTTGTGCAGCAGTGACAGTTGCAGTGTTGTAAGGAGTTGTACGATAGTGGTGAATAGGACAGTTTGGTATTGATGACATCAGTTGAAATATGTAGTTGTTGTGGCGATGGTGCACTGTTTTGATGCACAGAAGTGCATAGAGCAACAACTGCATAGGGTAGAAAGGAGTCTGATGCTATTGGAGAAGTGAAGTGCGCAAGGCATCGGTATTTGATCAAATGCAGGCAACTATGTATATTGGAAAATTTTAATTGGATAAATATTTATTTTACAAATATGATAATATCAGTCATGCTGCTGTTTTTGTTGGTGCTTTTTTGCAATATATTTGTTGTTACAATATAAAATAATGTCCAATGCTAACACTCAAGCCATCAGCACTAACCTTGCACAATATTCTAAGCTACCTGCCACCTTCTACAATATAATATTATTTTATACTGTCATTGTATAGGTTCTTCCTGCTCATGTTCGTCTGGCAGTAAGACTTCTCAAAACATCCATTATCAGGCAAGAACACTATTGGCTTCTGCATTTTCCCTTTTCTCAATCTTTTTATACGAAATCCATTGACATGCAAGCTTTTTTTTTTGTAGTGTTGAATCAAGTGAAATCGATCTATCTGATTTTCAAGAGGAAGGTGATGTTGATGAAACCAGAGAACCTAATAGCAATGCAGCTCCTGAAACTCCCGTAGAACCAGGTCCTACAGAAAATGCAGGTACACTAGCATGCACCACGTACATTATCATCAAGTATGAGGTCAAAATTTGGCAGTCATTAGTTTGTATCTGTAAGTTATTTGTTAGGAGTAGAAATGGTTGATAAGTTGGCAAGTCCTTTACCTGAGAACGTTGAGTGTATTTTTATGATCTGGGATCATATATTTCTGGATTTTCAATGTTATCATGTTAAATAAGTAGAAAAATATTATATGGTAGATAAGAAAATATGAAGAATATAATTGGCACTATTAAATATTTTGGAAAGTGGCTATGATTTTTGGAGTGCTATAGTTATCACAAAACCAATTGGTGATGTGAAGAGAGATTTTTTATTATTTATGTAAAGTTAATTATATTATTTAGAAGATGTTGAGAAAATTACTAGATTCTTTGTTTAAAATTTTCCAATATACATAGTTGCCTGCATTTCCTTTTTTGGTTTTGCTAAACCTGGATAAAGATCAAATCTTAGCATTTGTGGGACAGAGAAAAAAGGGACAAGGAACAGAGTATTTGATCTAGAATAATCAGTAGTAGACTTCAATTGGATTATGTAAACATGTGCTAGTTATACAGCGTTTTTGGCAAATCCAATCTTCAGAACTCTTTGCGTATCCAGTGTAAGATAATTGGTAAAAAGTTATAACTTCATTGTTTATTCATAAATCCCATAGTCACCTAATTCAGGAGATTTTGCAATATAATGTCAATAATAATAATAGTGGAAACGATGAAGGCAACAGGTAGGCAAGTAGAGATGGTGATGATCTGTTGACAGCAAGTGGAAACGATGAAGGCAACAGGTAGGAAAGTAGAGATGGTGATGAAGTGGATTGAGATGGTGATTTATGTATAATTACAGGGGACGATTGTTTCTATATAAATAATACTGTCCAAAGTTCCATTCATAGAAAAGCACCTTTAAAAAACTGAAAATTCTGAATTCCAGTCTAATTTTTTGATAGAAAAATCTTATCAATTTTTCGCAAAAGCGTTGTTTTAGTTGTTTTTACCTAAAAAGAAAATTTGCATGTTGTTCTTTTACCTAGGCGAACAAAGTTTCCCATAAAACACCTATCATCGATATCTTGCATGAACACATTAATAGTCCACTAACACATACATTTTTTAACATCTTGTTATGTATTTTACCATGAGCAACATTTTCGTAAGCAGTAAAACTTTTTAAATCATTCCAAGAAAAAACAGTATAATTTGCACATCTGCAACGAGTCTAAAATTCCGTCAGTTATACTTGAAAATAAAAGGGAAATAAAGCTTTAATCCTTGCAAATTTCAGTTTAGCCGCTCTATAGTGCAAAAGTTCATACACTGACTATATTACCCTTCCCCTTCTCATAATTAGAGCATGGGGTATTGGTTTTTTGATAAGTTATTGAACGGGTAAGATTTGAACTAATTTATTATGCTTCTTGAGAATCCAAAGTTACGAATCTCCAGCCATAAGAATGAAAATGGCATAAATATGCAATGTATACAATGGGGAAGAGAGGAAACAGTTTGGTTTGCAACATCGTTTTTGGTTGTGGTGCGCAGTGATTGTTGTTCAGGAGTTTGTAGTGATGAGGAGGCAAGTGGTGAAGTTTGATGATTTGGTGTTGATGCAGAATTTGATGTAGATGATGAAAGTGGTTTAGATGGCTGTTGTATCACTGTGCAGGGGAAGGCACAGTGCACTGATATTGGTGTCAAGGGAGGAAGTGTTAGTTCTATTAACTGAGATTAATACTCAATTAATTTTTGTTGAGTGCTATTTTGAGTGCAAGAGTGCGTTGAATTAATACTCAATTAATTTTTCTTGTCTGTCAGGATTATTAACTGAGATTTTACTTCCAAAGTTGACTGTAGTCATCTACTTAAATTTATTGGGTTGAGGTATGATTTTAATCGAATAAACTCAATTGTTTTGAGTAACTGTTTATATATATAGCATTGTATATATATGTAATAGTAATACACCATATCCTTATAGCTATCATTTAATTTGTTTCCAATATTCAGCTTATGGTTCAACCTGTGTTTGAATTACAATATTCCTCTCAGATTGATCTTTTATATATGCTGAGTATTCTTGACTTAATTATTACTTTTGTATAACAATTCTCTTAATTGCAGGACTTTGTACGAGACGGTTCTTATAACCAACAAGAGATAGACGCGGTTCGAGAGAATTTAGCTAGTTATATCATGTATAATTGGATGTAGTTGGTTGTGTACGCTGATCTTTTGTAACGTACGTTGATATTTTGTTATGTACGTTATGTTTGTGATGGATTATATTCTATTTTGGCCCGTAAACATGAATTATGTTGATGGATAATATAATTATATTTTTTGTTCAATCAGTTCATAGTAACGTTGGTTTATAAAAAATTAAAATTCAATTTCATACTGTTTTTATAATCTTAAACGGTAATAATATTTTTTTTGCTTCAGATATTACTTGTGTCGGTTGTTACTTCAAAGGGAACCGATACAACTGTATATCAATTGTGTCAGTTGAAAAAACAAACATAACCGACACAAATATCAATCATTTGTGTTAGTTGTTAATAAAAAACCGACACAAAACTATGAATAGTTGTGTCGGTTTTTCTAAAAGGACCGACACAATAAACGGCGGTGTGCTTCACTATACAAGCTGATTTGTGTCGGTCCTTTTAGAAAGACCGACACAACTGTTCATAGTTTTGTGTCGGTTCTTTAATAACAACCGACACAAATGGTTGATATTTGTGTCGGTCATACAACCGACACAACAGAAAAATGTCTTTTGTGTCGTCTTCATATGAATCGGTTGTAAAACCGACACAACAGGGGTTACACAACCGACACAAATGACCAGTTTTGTCCTAGTGAAGGCATATCCGGACGTCTGAAACTGAAATTCAGACGTCTGAAGACCTAGTTTGGGCAACAGTTTGCCTAGGCCTTGATGGCCAAAACAAATTGGAAGCTATCGGACGAGCAACGGAGACTAGGGATTTATGCCAAGCGACAACCCAGCCTTATAGGCTCTTCGATACTCCCCAAATATCATGTCCAAACATCCATAGAAGGATTTTCATAAAATTGGACCAAAACACCAAAATTTTGAAAATTCACCAAATCAATTCAAATCGAAGGCAAATGAACATGCACAAATGTTAGGAATTCATACCTAACAACAATGAAAGTTATAGACGTAGATGTGAGTTAAAGAACTCACCTTTAAAACTCAAAGACACGAATGAGAAGCTTTTAAAACAAAGCAAGACTAATTCCTCTTCAATATACCTCTAGAATCTTCAATCTATTATCAAAGGTGAAGTTTTTCCTAAGTTAGGTTATAGGAATTTTTGCAAATTGAAGAGAGATTGAGATGGAGAAGATGAAGAGGATGCTTACCTAAGCTTCTCCTTGAATTCTAGCTTGAAGTTGATTTTTCCTAAGAGAATTAGGGCTTAGGAATTTCTAATTTCTTTTTTCTTCCCCCATTTTTACTTTAGCTTGAGAGTATTAGGAAATGAGAATGAATGAAGAGGAGAGGGGGTGGAGTTAGGGTATTATGTTGGGTTAATGGGCTGAAACCCAAACCCAAAGCCCAAATAGAAAAATAGCAAATTTCTACTCAACTCCAAACATATCGATGTTTATACTCAAAAAGTTGTAAACGCCATTTTGGACTCAATAGAAGTGGTCTCTAGTCCTAATTCGACTGTTTAGAAAAAGTAACATCTCGAACTTTAATCTGATTAACGATGCTATATTTAAATAAAACATTTAAATATACAATCGTAAAATATGCGGCTGGTTACAGGTTATGTTTTATCAACCTTCAAAAGCTATATTTTTTCAATCTTCAAAGGCTATATTTTGTCAACTTTCGAAAGCTATATTTTATTAACTTGTGATAGCTATGTACTTAGTCCACTTACTATAGCTAAGTATATTTTACTGGTTGGTATGTGATAATATAAGTGTCAATATGTGACAGCTACATATAGTGTTAACATGTGATAGCCTATGTTTTTTTTTCAACATGCGAAAGCATGGAACTTTTCAAGGTGCGAAAGCACATATTTGTGAAAGGAAGGATAACTATTATTATAACACTTGGAAGATTTTCAACTCTATGTTGGGCTAAGTTTTACTTAAACAAAAAGGATGACTTTGCTAAGTGCTTTTATAAGTTTTCAAAGGAAGGGAAGAATGTTTTAGCCCATTTTCAAAGAGTTTTTGAAGAAGGAAACTATTACTTTAAATAAGTAATTCATGTATAAAGTAGCTATCACGTGAACAAATGTTTGGATGGTTGTTAACATATAAATTGGCTATCATGTGAATAAATTATTTCTTTCTTTCTTTCTTTTTGGTTTTGAATTTTAATACATTTTAAAATTAAAAAAACATTTAAAATTAAATAAAAATTATAAAAATGTTATTTTCGAAAGTTTTCTGTAATAAATAAAAACCGTGTAATAATTAAATAAATATATATATATATATATATACACACACACACACATACACACAAGTATTTATATTACGTAAATAATTTTAGGTTAAATAAACAATGAAATATATTTATTCAAAATAAATTTTTTATTTACTTCTGAATACATATTATAAATTAATAAAAAATCCAAATTCAAAACATATGATGTGTAGCATTAACATATTAAATATGATTTTGATTAATTAAATCATTTAATAATATTATTTATAGATAAAAAAATTTAAAATTTGCAGGCCTTCAGCATCTAGCTAGCAAGCATAAAAAGTTAATTTTTTATTATTATATATAGACATAATGATATACACAACCAACCAATTTGTGTCAACATTTTGACATATAAGATTCGTAATATACTCTAACATCCTATTATATAAATATATATATAAATATGATATAACAAAATAAAATAGAGAATTACCTTGCACAAAAGCCCTTACGTACACATCGAAATGTTGAATTGATCTCCTTGAATGCTTTCATAAATCAGAAGTTGCTAGCTCCTGAACTGCCTTACCACTGACGACCAAATTGAAGAGTTTTGATGTAATTTTGTATTTGGATTTTTGGGGCTTAGAGGAGGAGGTTGCTGGCAGAAATTACCAGAGATAGGAGATCAAAAGTGTAATAGAAATGATGTAAAGAAGTGGCATATAAATAGGAAGTCAAGAGAGTGAAAAGTGGATCTCATCCTAATATCTCGCTTTCACTATTTCCACTTTTAATCATTCAAACTCCATTCCTCTTTCCATCATATATCCAGCCTAAACACCCTTCTAATTCCGAAAATAACATGCCCATATGAGCCTCAAATCTTGTCCAAGTCCGAATAATATTAAGTGCAATTTTAAATCTTATTTAAACACGTACCAATATTGTATATTGATCGGTATATCCATAACTATTATAAGCATACTATTTAATATTTCTCAATAGACATTAAAAAAATATAATTAATATTTCATAAATATTAATTAATTTACAATTAATTTATAAATTAAATAAATCAAGCTGTAAAGGAATATTCAACGTTTCTGTTGTGCGACTCTTAAGTGTAAATTTAGTCTGCAATTAATATTAAACATTTCAAATATTAACATTCACACATCACTTAGCAGGTGGTGTGGGATTATAGCCAAATTTATCGCTTACTTGGTTTTGGTAAAATCTAATTTTAGTTTATTTAGTGTTACCCGGTGGTGACAATAATTTACACCAATTCTCTTCATCAAAACTATATCACTTTGAACTTATGGAATTTGCTAACGGTCAAAATTCAAATATCATCCACATTCAACTCTATAGTCCAAACACAAAGTCCTTGATTCAATATTGAATGCCATGATTTGAATATGATTAAAGTGGTGCTTTCATATTGAAGATCAATGGTGTTCTCAAGTCAAGATTACTATACAAATTGGTCGCGTCGATATTTTATGTTTGACCTTGGTTATATTAACTAACATAAAACAATCAAGTGGGCAATTCAATAGTTATCCAATAACTATCAGTACATAACCCCTTGATGCCCCAGCAATCATGATTAATACACTGCCCAACATTTGGAGAGCGCTACGTACTCCAGTCTTAATGGATGCATTGATATCCGGTCTTGATGCATCTTGAATAGGAATATTTAAAATGATGTGTTTATTATATTCTTATACAAAACTCATATTCAACTACTTGTAATTACTATCACAAACGCACCATTTATGGATTTTATATTAAATATATTTTAACTAGTCATTTAATTAGTTATAACCCATTATAACAAATACATAATAGAAAGAAAACACCTTTATTATGAACGAGAATTTATTATAGAGTTAATAATTTAATCAAAGATAATAATTTACAATAAATTATAGAATTTCCCTTAGGGCATACACCTAACTCTATCAATCTCCCATTAGCACTTGGGGCTAATTATGGAATCTCTATCCCATCCCTTCAATCAAATTCTCGAGAGCCGATTGAGCTAGACCGTTAGTGAATGGATGTGCTATGTTGTCCTTGGGATATATCTGTTGTATCACAACCTTTTTCTTCTCAATGTATCCTCTAAGGAGGTGGAACTTTCAAAAATATACTGTGACTTCTTGTGTGCTCTAAGCTCCTTTGCGATCCATATTGTTATCATGGTATAATGCCACTAGATTCTCGATATTGGGAATCACTCCGAGCTCACTCAAAAACTTATCATCTCTTTAGCTACTTCATTAAGGGCGATGTACTTGGCCTCCATCATCGAATCGGCTAATGTTTCTTGTTGAAACTTTTCCAACCGACGGCTCCATCGTTAAGCATTAAAACATAACTCGACACCAATTTACTATCATCAATGTCGCTCTAAAAGCTTGAATCTGTATGCCCCACATAAGGAGGTCTCTATTCTCGTACATGAGGAATAAATCTTGAGTTTTTTTAAATACTTTAGCATACGTTCTACGGACGTTCAATGCTTTTCTTTAGGATTAGACTGTTATTAACTCACACATCCTAATACGTAAGGAACATCAAGTCTAGTACATAGCATAGCATAAATTATAGAATCTATGGCTGAAACATATGAAATCCTCTTCATATGCTCCTTCTCCTCATTGATATGAGGAGCGTCCTTCTAAAAAAGACGATTCCAAACTATGTTGTAACATTTCCATGCTTGGTATTCTCCATACTGAACCTCTTTAGTATAGTACCTATGTCCAGGGATTGGAATAATCCCAAAAGCCTCTTAGATCTATCCCTATATATCTTTATACCAAGTATATATGTTGCTTCTATCAAATCCCTTATGGATAAGTTCTTGGAAAGCCAAGCTTTCACTGATTGCAATAACAAAATGTCATTGCCAAACAATAGAAGTCCATCGAGATATAGTACTAAGAATATGGTAGTGATGCCCTGTTCCTTTTTGTATACGCACGATTCCTCTGTGTTCTAATAAAAACCAAACTATTTGATTACTTTATCAAAACACTTGTTCCAACTCCTTGAAGCTTGTTTATGTCCATGAATTGACTTCAACAACTTGCAAGCCTTGCCCTCACTCTCATTAATCGCAAAACCATTGGGATGTGGCATATAGATGATTTCTTCTAAATCACCATTTAGAAATGCTGACTTTACATCCATTCACCATATTTCATAGTCATAGAATGTAGAAATGGCCAGCATAATTCGAATGGACTTTAGCATGGCTACAAGAGAAAAGGTCCCATCATAATCAACACCTTGAATCTAATGAAATCCTTTGACAACTAGCCTAGCATTATAAGTCTCTACTTGCCCATCTGCATTTAGCTTTTTCTTAAAAATCCATTTGCAGCCGATGGGTCTTATCCCTTTGGGTACTTCCGACAAAGTCCACACTTTGTTTTCATACATAGAATCTATCTCAGATTTCATTGCTCCAAGCCAGAGTGCAAAGTCTTTACTCTGTAGTGCTTGTTGGAAAGATAGAGGAGCGTCGCCATCTAATATATAGTCCTTCTTCTTGCCATCCATGATAAAACCGTAGTATCTCTCTGGTGCATGAGGTTCTTTACTTAACTTCTAATAGGTTGCATGTTTTCATATATGAGTGAACTCGACTCTCCCACTGGTTCAACCTCACTGTTAATTTCTTGGATCTCATCCAAGTCTACAACTTCATTGTTAATTTATTTTGGGAGAAATTCTTTTTTCGAAAAGACAACATGTGTGGTAACAATCACCTTTTGTTCCACTGAGTTGTAGGAAGTATATCCCCTAGAATTCTTGGGGTATCCTATAAACTTTCACAAGGCTGATCTCGCCTCAAGTTTGCTAGAGCAAACATTCTTAACATAGGCCAGACAACCCCATACCTTCAAATAATTGAAGTATGATTACTTCCCATGCCATAGTGTCTTATGTGTAGATATAGTAGGCAATAAGTTCAACATATGCGCTGCAATTTGCAGTTCATATCCCTAATAGGATAGAGATACCTCAGCATTACTCATCATGGAAAGAACCATGTCTAATAGGGTTCTATTCCTATGCTCTGAAACACCATAGTGTTATGTAGTATACGGTGGAGTAACTTGAGAGATAATCCCATTATCTTTTAAATATTATTGGAGTTCTTGTCCAACGTACTCATCTCCTCGATAGGATTAAAGAATTTTTTATCTTTCAATTCGTCTGATTTTCGACCTCATTCTTTTATTTAATAAATTCTTATAGACATTGCATTTGTTCTTCTAAAGATATACGTATCCTAGTCTCGAGAAATCATCAGTGAAGGTAAAAAAATAAGAGCTGTTATCCTTGGTGATTACAGGCATCAAGCCATGTACATCATTATATACTAACCCTAAGAGTTCATCAACTCTTTCATTTCTCCAACTAAAGTGGTGCTTGGTAATTTTCCCATTGAGACCCGACTCGCATATGTCAAAAGATTCAGAATCAAGTAACGAGAGAAAACTTTTAATTTTTTTGTTTAGTTGTCTCTCACTAATGTGACCTAGCCTACAATGCCAATGATAACTATCATTTATATTGTTAGAAGAACTAGTCACAGAACACACAAAATTAATATTGATCACATAAATGCAATTTTCAAGAATACCATCGCAGACTTTATTTCCATTCAAACTAATGTTCATAACATTATTCACATAATGAAATATATTCCAGTCTTAGACAATCTAGAAACATACACGATTCCATAAATAAAGTCCTTTACAAAATAGCAATTATTTAATATTAATACTACTCTAGGAAAACATAAATGTTATATGATAATCTCCTACTATCATTGCGTCTACGATAGATTCATCAGCAACTTGGAGCTTTATCCCTCCTTTTGCCACGCGTCACCGGTTCCTAAGCCCTTGTAACGAATTACATATATGAGTTCCAAATCCAATATCTAAAACCTAAGATATTTTATTGATTGTAAAATAATTTTGAATCATAAATGTACCTGATGGAACTACAGAACCGTTCTGCTTTCTTTCTTTAACAATCTTTAGGTATTCATGATAGTTCCTTTTCCTGGGACCTTTCTCATGGTAGTGGTGACATTCACTCTTACCATAGGTCTTCTTACTGTTCTTATTCTTCTTACCTTCTTTTTTCCACTACTTCGAACCTTTCGAAGATGATGCACCATCCTTTATAATAAGCACAGCCCCTTGATCCTTGGATGTTGACTCGGCCGACCTCAACATATTAAGGAGCTTCATGAGATTCACATTCAACCGGTTTATATTGTAATTAATTATGAATGGTTCATACTGAGGTTTAATAGAACCAAGGACCAAATCAACTTGTAATTCATTGCTTATTTGTACGTCCAATTGTGAAAGCTTATCAATATAGCCCTTCATCGTCAGTACATAATCGTGTACTATCTATCATTCGGTCATTTTGATATTAGACAGCTTCTTCGTAAGCTCATACCTTGTAGAACGTGACTGTTAGCCAAATAGCGCCTTAAAGCTATCAGATATCTCATGGAAAAACCTATTTTCATGTTGCCTCTATAATAGCTTGTCTAACATAGACAGCATGAAAATGTAACGGCCGGGATTTTCGACCCTCGAAAATCGACACTAATGCGCCCACTATATTACGAGTCGAGCATACAAATGCCGAAAATACCGATTTTTTAGGGTAAAAGAAAACAAAGGCAGAATAGAATCTCACAAGAATGGAATAATTTATAATATCAAAAACCTTTACAGTGGAAAACCAAAAATATACATCAGAGTCTAACTTAAGCTCAACCTGGACAGTTATAAACAATCGTCCTTACAAATGCTAAAAAACCAAAACAATGAAACAAATGCAGCGGAAATATAATCTATGTCCATATGTTGATGAAGATCTCCAACTCTCCTCTGGAAACTCCAAGCGTCTAAAGCTGAACCTGAAACTACTCGGATCTAACCCGAGTATTAAAAATACCCAGATCAGGCTTGGAAAACCAGCATAAGAAACATGAATTATTAATATATACATATATATATATGGCAGTGTCATAGATCAGATCGATGCCAAACAAAACCATTTGAAAAGAAAGGGTATCTCGTAAGACCACGTCGCACATAAACACGGACTAGTTTTTACCTTACGATAACCAAAATACTTTATACCAAATATTTTGATATTATTTTTAATGACATGGGTTTGAAAACACTTTTCAAATAAATATATAAAGAAGGTACCAATACCCGAGCACGGGGTATATGATACTAAGGGGTAGCTAAAATGTTTGCAAGGCATTACAGCTGTTTTAGGAATATAGTCAAAGCCATAACGCTCGTATTGGAAATGGATTTCCAACATGATAGGGAACTAATGGTCATTTCCTTCCTTGTGGACACTCTATTGACAATTATAATGCCCGGTTACTTTTCACCTATCTTAGGCTAGCCACTACACTACATTGTTCAACACCGATGGATCATAGTACCCGGTGAATTTTCACCTGTCTCAGGCTAGCCACTACACAACTCCAGTTTAAATTCTATGGCCATAGCACCTTTTATCTGCAAGTATCTAGTAGTCCGTAATATTGCAATATTTCCTGCGAACCACATAGTTTCCCATATCATCTCCGAGATGTAAGGCTTGTAAGGCCACGCTTTACTTTCCACAAAGCCACGCTTTACTTTTCACAAATCCACGCTTTACTTTTCACAAAGAAAATTCCATTTAGAATTCCACATTGCCATTTTTAACAACACACTATTGATTTCCACAAAAGTACAACCCCTGAGTTCATATGCCTCAGGAAAGGGTGTTAAGTATAAGAGGGGTTGTCTCCTACACCACCAAACAGATGTGCGTTTGTAAAAACTAATGTATATGGTCTTAGAAATGCAATGTCAGACATTCGTCCACACAAGTTGTCTAGGTGAAGGACAAACTGAAGGCACCCCTCCTACTACATCCTGTTTGGGAATCACCACTAGAATTTGTAGTGAGTAGTCCTTACAAATTGAAGATTTTCGGAACGAAGGCACTACTGCCACCATATATTAATATGGGAATCACCCCAGAAGTCAGTGGCAAGCAGCCCTACATTATGAAGATCCCCATCTTCAAAATCATTATCTTCAACATATCTTCACTTTCGAATGCATATTTTGGTTCAAAGTGGTTTTCAGATAGGAATCACCCTAATTCGATCTCGATCTCTCAAACCAATCATCGATAAAAAGATGTCAGGTATGTAGGTGATTATTAAACATCATCCAATTTATAAATCTTTTCACCCAAATAAATATCTTTTTAGAAATATAAGTTTTAAAATATTTCCATTTCTTTTTGTATATACGGGATTATTAAGCCTCTTTTATCAAATCCTTGGTTAATTAAAACCCCTATTTACCTTTGGAAATACCAAATCGTTTCTCTTTAATTACTTAGGAAAAATATTTACATATTCGATTATTATTAAAAAATTAATCTTAACGAAGATTTCACATTTCCAAAACATATCATTAATGGTTCAAAAACAATGTTATTTAAGACATAGTTTACTGTAAACCCAAACCAGTTAGTATTGAATATAAGGGATCCATAAATTTTAGACTAACTATACTCCATGCTAATTTTTATATTCAACCTATACTATTTGTCGAATAATGGTGAAAACGCCTTTTTTGTAATGACCTGGCATTTCGAACCATTCAAATCGACAATCATCCACACATGCCGGACTTGAATTGTTCAAAACAACAGATTGTTAATTAATATTTGGCAAAACTTAGCATATACAGTAAATAAATCAATCACAGAATCACAAAACAGAGTATTACAACAATAAGCAGCAGAATAGATAAATAGTAGTTCATGAAGCTACTATATAAACATCAGGGTATAAAACAAAATACAATAGATATCCCAAATACAAAGTATCTTAAATACAGAAGCAGATGACAAGTATGAATATAAACAACTGGAATAAACTGAGATAACTGAAAGCTCAAAAGATAGATCTCCAAGCAAAACTCCAATCTCCAAAGATGAGCCTCAAATGCTATGACACTCGGTCTGACCCAAGCATAAAGCAAAATAAAAAACACTCGAGTCAAGATTAACATTCGTATACCAGTAAATTCAACTCAAGTGAAATGTCAACTAAAATACAAAATAACTTAAAGGATGTTTGGGTTCCCATCCTTTAAGGATCCGTTAAACTATCTACATACATAGTACAATACGCTACATAGATAATGTCTAAAGTAAAGTAAACTATTAAAATAGTGTTAAGGTGTTACCCATATCCCCCTTAACACATTTTATATAATGTCGTAGTCATAGATAATGTCTAAAGTAAAGTAAACTATTAAAAGTGTTAAGGCGTTACCCATATCCCCCTTAACACATTTTATATAATGCCGTAGTCTATACAGTACTGTAAACTCCACCAAACCGGTGGGCTATCAGGGAGCACTCCATAGGTACAACACAAACCAACCTCGTAGAAGGCGCGATAAGGCATGTGACAAGGCACGCGAGGCAATGGCCAGGGTAGGATACTTCCGTTTTGCGGATCCAGACTTGTAGTAACGCATAGCAGCTACTACCGCCCACCTCGAGACACACTCCCAAATCAAAGGTGCACCCAATCAAATCACAAAGTAATAGAATGGTATCGAAGAAATGTGCCCGATCGGAGGAGCGACCTCACTTAGCCCGGCATGGCTCCTATTTTAGCCACATCAAGCTGACTCACGGGAGTCAAGGCTGCGTTAATACCTCATATAGAATCGTTGCCAAACCATCCTACTTCGTTTTGGACTCTCCACCACGTACATAGTTGTTAAAGTGATTTTCCGTATTGGTAGAGAGTATGACAATATCCGATCCCTGTCCCTTTAACAACCAAACGCTTATTTCACACCGTGGTCATTTTTATTTCAAACGGTACATACTTCATATCGAAATACCATATTGATTTCAAAATCATATCACTTTCAGAATCATAACCATATATTAATTTAAATCACCATATCAATATATTCGCATTTAAATCCATTAGATATAAATCATAACAGTCCTAACTTAAACAATTTAAATATTGAAAATAGTTTATATATATTTAAATAGTTATAAATTTTAAAATAGTTTATATATTTAAAATAGGTTATAGATTAAAATAGTATATATATTAAAATAGTATATATATTAAAAGAGTTTATATCAAAAATAGTTTCAACTTAGAATTGTTTCTTAGAGTTCCACAAATCAATTCAAATCAACTTTAGTTCCAAATTTCAATTTAAATCAACCTCAGTTCATCAATTACAATTCAATTCAAATCCCCAATAAAACCAATTTTAATTTATATCGATTTCAAATTAAACTACTTCCCATTCAATAGGTTTCAAAGTATAAAATTCAAACATTTAAAATGACTCAATTTGATAAGTTTCATTTATTTTCAAAATCCAACTTTAATTTTATTTGAATTTGGAAATATTCACTTAACCATTTTAATAACCATTTAAATAAAATCTTAAATTACAAATTTAAATCAATATTAAATATTCAAACTTCAATTATATTTAATTTGAAATTATTCAGTTAATCGCCTTTATAAATATTTAAATATAATCTCATATTACAAATTTAAATCGAAATTAAATATTCAATTACAAATTTGTTCAAATTTAAAATATTCATTAAATCACCCTTATCAAAATCAAGTTGTTAAGTTATAAAATCATATCTTTAAAATCTTAAAATCAATAAGTTTCAAATTAATACTTATGTAAATTAAATTCTAAAACCAGTTAAATTACAAATAAATTTTATTTATCTTTCAAACCTTAATTCATTAAGTTATTACAAAAATCTATTTTTATAATCAGGAAATTATTGTCAAGGACAAAATTTCTCAATGTTTTAGCTTCAAGGACAGACCTTCAGTATTTTAGCCTGAAGGACAATTTTCTATAGGTATCAATTTTTAGTTATTGATAGCAGTTTTTATGTATCAGTTTGTAGTTATCGGTAGCAGTTTTGAGGTATCAGTTTTTAGTTTTGTAGCAGTTTTGGAAGAATGTTTGTCCTTATGAATAATTTTGGAAGAATATTTGTCCTTATGAATAATTTTTAGGAGAATGTTTGTCCTTGTAGTTAAAATATTAAGGTCGTGTCCTTAAGGCTAAAAATATACAAATTTTTGTCCTTTAAATTAATTCCCCCTTTTTATAATAATAGTATAAATTCAAATAAATATTTAGACATATTATATATATTAGTTAATTTAAATTTTATTAAACTAAATTTTATTAAATTAAATTAAATCTTATTATCAAATTTATTTTATATTAAATCTTATTTTTTATATATTTAAAAATAATAAAATTATAAGTAAAATCTTAAAAATTATATTTTCAAAACTAACTTATAAATTTAAAATTTCCAAAACATGTACTTTTAAAAATCTTAATTTTACACATATATTAAAATAAAATCTTTATATTATATTTAAAAATTAATATTTATCAAAACTCATATATTTTCTTTCAAAACTTTGGAAATAATTTTTCAAAATAGACCAACGGTGTCCGTATGTAATTTTCTATCCTACGGTCAAGTGATATAGATATTTATCATTTCAATCCGCAATTTTAATTTTATTTATACGGGTATATATCATTTCAACCCGCAATCCCAAAATTCAAATCAATAAAATCGCTTGGGTTTATCATTTCAACCCATAACGATTTTTCCTTATTCTAAAATATCATTCGGGTATGTATCATTTCAACCCATAGGGATTTCTAAACTAACAAGGAACTTGTAGAGTGAGATAAAATATGATAATAATATAACATAACAACAGCACGCATATATCATCGGTAACAAATTTAAATATAATATATACAACTGGTTATGGTGTCATATGTCATAGGTAAACAATTGCAAATAATGGCATATCATATTTAAAAATTAAATAACTTAACAATTCAAATTTAACAGCATATTTCAATCGTCATTTCATGTGAATTAAATTTACTAAATATAAGAATGTTAATCGTGAGTGATTTCTCACCTTTCGTGGCTGGAGAAATTAGACGCACAACAAGCTACGTATCCAAGCACAAGTTTCAAAGCACAACACAATGGACACGAATTCGACGAACAAAGCAGAGCTAGTAGCTTGGAATCGATGGAAAAACAAATCAAAACTGATTGATATAAACTGAAACAAAATATATATTATATTACTTTCTAAAAATCAATATTCAATTTTAAACACATTTTTAAAAAGTAAAATCTTCATATTATATTTTGAAAATCAGTATTTATTTATTAAAACGCAGATATTAAAATCAAAATACCTATATATAATATTTTTAAAATATATATATAATTTAAAATCAATAATCACACACACACACACACACATATATATATATATATATATATATTATATATTATATTTCAAAACACATGTTTTTTTCAAAATTCTTTAAAGAAATATTTAGACGGACTATCTATATACGTTATAAAATCTATTTCAAAATATTACTATAAATTTAAACATA
Organism: Allium fistulosum; assembly: GCA_030737815.1. NCBI lineage: Eukaryota > Viridiplantae > Streptophyta > Magnoliopsida > Asparagales > Amaryllidaceae > Allium > Allium fistulosum. The sequence goes on along the minus strand of CM060904.1, from coordinate 264,118,642 downwards.
TTATCTAACACTTTTTAAGCATATCATTTAACACTTTAACTATATATATATATATATATCCTTATATAATGAAGGAGGTGGAAGCTTGCCTGGAAGGGAAGTGGGCGCTGCTAAGGTTTGTTAGGCAGAGTGAACATAGAGAAACTCAGGATAAAGTGGTCGGGGAAAAAAGTTGCAGAGTGGAGATGAAATGACTCTCCAGATTTTACCTATATTTTCTAGGATTTTTTTTACATTCACAATTCAATTTAATTCTCAGAGTCATTTCATTTTCAAACAATTTATCCAGGATTCAAAATTACCACTAATATAGATATATCAGTATGTTCAAAAAGATATGCACATACATATGAGGATGTATGTGTTCCTCTTGTTTAAATCAGAGTAATATAAATTTTTTTCTAAACTAGAGCATATTCTGTTTGATTTGAATTTAATTTAAATTTAAATCTAAATCTCCACTTAAAATATTTTTCTTTGTTACTTATTATTTAAATAGGTAGATCCTGCTTAAATCTTGTTTAAAATAGTAATCCTGCTTGTTTTATCTAAGAATTCAATAATTTATTTTAATGGAATTATCTCAGAAATTAAAGCTATTTTATTATTCTCAGAAAATGATATTTGCCTTTATCATTTTCAATTCATGGTTTTGCCTTTTGCATCTCTCTTGTTTTTGATTCCATCAATTTGACACTACCTTAAACTGGTCATTTAATCATTTGCTTCTGAGTTTGAGATGATAAGAATACTTGACTTGAAAATGGTTTATAAGTAAATAAACCACTATATTTTGGGATGAACCAAATCTTAATTAAAAAGTATTTACTGGTTTGATAATGCAAACCAGTTAATATGCATATTAGTCAATAATACTTGAAGAAGAGTTTAGTACAACATTTACCAAAATGAACTAAGGATTTTTAAAGAGCACTTGCTTATCAAATCACTAACCTACTTGATCAACCAGACACTTTGGTCATGGCAATTGGAATACCATTTAGTTGCAAAGCACCTAAGCCTTCTTTAGATATGTTTTCTTTTTAAAACAACTTATAAGTGAACTTGAACTTTCTACAAAATATTTCAATAAAAAGTTACTAAATACTTAAAAATATTCTTTAAGTTTAAAGCCAGATTTTAACTTCATGACTAACTGCTTTTGAATGAATGAAACTTGACTAATACATATAAATTTTTGTATGACAAATGCTCAATACAATTTTATTATTCTCTCAGATTTTCACAGGTAACTTTTAAGCTTATTTTCCTTGATTCAACTCAGATTATCTTTTAATTTTCAAACTTTAATACTTAGCAAGATTCAACAGAAAACAACTAGTTTAATCATACATGGTAAGTTCATTACATATCAGCAAATTCAAACATAACTCTCTCATGAATACATGCAGATAAAATCATTACAGGCTCTTATTAAAACTAGCAAGCATGTTCATTCATTCCTTCTCATTAGCCATAACTTCACTTTCTACTTAGTTCATGCATTTCCTGAAAGAGCATTGGTGGATGCCTCATTTAAAATGAGACACCCCCATATGCCATGAGCAAACAAGGGTCAGATCTATGATTTGGTATGTGCAACATCAATATATTCGTGATATTAAGCAAATAAATGATACATGAATACTAGCCATTTGCTTAAGCAATTTTCTCAAATTAACTATATTACTATGTTTTAGATAAATTGTTATGAAAGTGCAATGACTTCATAAATTAACCATTAGCACAAGCATGTTTATGAAAGCATTCACATCAATCTGCAGCACTTAGATGCCCTGGAACAATGATGGTTCCAATTCAACAAATCTAAGAAATACTCATACTCTTATTTTATAATTTATGCATAGCCTTTACATATATATCACTTAAATCCTAGCCTCATCTGCTATCAAGGAATCACAGGGACACATTGCAATGAACTAATTCACATCATTGCACAAAGATCTCAGGGCTTAAACAAACCATGTGCCAAACTTACATACTTCGAATATGACAAGCACTCCAGTAGCCTTCTTGGCTCATAGTTCCTAGTTCATTTACTAATTTGTATTTATTTAATCCTATCATCAGATAGTAAGTGAACATGTCACTGTGTTCATTGAAACACCACTATAATACTGCAAGCATATTTTCCAAAGGCAAACAAATAATCATTTTCAAGAATATTGCTAACATATATCTTGTCTTTAAATCAAGTACAAGAATATTTACACTGAGAATAGAAACATGGCATAATGAATTATTATGATCTGCAAATAAATATGATTGAGCCAGATTCAAGATCTAGCTAAATCATAATTTGTGTCTTGTAGATTTTTGCTATTTGATCAGGGACTCAGCGCATAGAAATCTCTATTGCACCCCTAATACCTTTTCTAAAGCCTCAACACTTATACAATGTATACTGCAGCTTATTTTATTTTCTCTGTTGAGATTTACTTGCCATGATTCCATATCAGTTATAAGTATTCTTCCCCTGATTACAAAATCTGATGCCTTAGCTTTTCAGAATATAATAAAACAGTAGCATGCTAATCCATAATAAAACATCTTATCAGATCAAGGCCATCCAAAGAGCATCCATAACAAAACATTATATCAAATCAAAACCATTCAAAGAATATTAATAAAACTGTGTTTAACAAAAACCAGAAAATATCAATAGCAACTTAAAAGTTTGGCTGCCTCATATCAGGTCTTAATGCCATGAATCTAGTGAGATTACTCACCTAAGTATCCCCTTCTAGTTAATTCAGAAAATCCCTGAGTATTTATCCCTTCCTTTAAAATGTTTTCTTCCTTTCTTATTTTTAAGTATCTCGGGTAAAAATGATTTCCCTGGCTATAACTACTTATTTATAAGCATTTTCACTAGGGTTTTCTTTTTTTTCAAGGCAGAATTCCATTTTTGTCCTGACTAACATCATGTATTTTGCATTTATGTTTTCATATTTTCATCCTTGATTACCCCGGCCATATCAGTTAGTTAAGGCTGCATTTTCATTCTCTACTTTTTCAGAAAATGGCCATTCACCTAAGTCATGTGAAAAGTGTGTGACTAAACTAAATTTACTCATTTTTATTTCTAGAAATCCCCCTCTTTCTATTTTTGACTATACATAACATACTTTCTTATATTATATCTTATACCATTTTTATGTTATTTTGCTTGCTTAGTTCTAATATATTTCTGCTCAAAGAAAAATGTACATGTGTATAGACATATATGTATTTATTTAATTTTTCCTTACTTCCTGTAAAAATATTCATATGCATATATTTCATATTTTTAATTTCAATATACAAACATATTTTTAATTTCAGTATGTATACATATCCAATTTCATAAAGAGTATTTAATTTCAATGTATACAAAAAAACATATTTTAATTGGATTAATAATTCACATTTCAAAATCATATTTGAAATGCTTCCTTTCTTTGTTTATTTTTTTTATTATCATCATTTTTTTTCAGAGATCTTAAACCTTTTCCTTGTGCCATTTCCAGTGTGCATGTGCACACATACTCTTGCACATCATTTCATCAAGAAATCCTTCAACATTTAATCTAAATATTTTAGAACTGAATTATTTTATTAAAAATAATTTTCCTCAAAATTTTGGGGCATTACATTCACCCCTCCTTTTATGAATTGTGTCCTCACAATTTTTCTAATACTTATAACAAGCATTTACTAATTCTAAGGAATCTATCAAACATATGCATAAGCAAACAAATTAAATCATAACAACCATATATATTAGATTTTCCAAATTTTTTTAAAATTACCTTTAATCTGCAAATAGCTTGGGATAATCTATCCTAATCTTGCCCTCTAACTCCCATGTACAGTCATTTGGATCAAGACTCCACTGGATTTTCACTAGTTTCAAAATTTTACTTCTTACTTTCTTTTCTTCTTTAGCCAAAATCCCCACTGGTTCCTTCTCATAAACCATGTCAGAGTTGATTTGGACTTGAGTGGGTTTCTCCAAAATTTCTTTCTTATCATGTACCCATCTTCTAAGTTGTGATACATGAAACACATTGTGCATTTCTTTCATTTCTTCTGGCAGTTCTAATTTGTATGCTAATGAGCCTATTTTTTCCAAAATTTTATAGGGCCAACATACCTTGGTGTGAGCTTTCCTTGCTTGCCAAATCTCAGGACCTTTTTCATGGGTGAAACCTTGATGAAAACAAAGTCCCCCACTCCATATTCCACCTACTTTCTCTTCATGTCTGCAAACTTCTTTTGCCTATCTTGAGCTGCTGCCATCCTTTTTCTTATTAGCCCAATTTTCTCTGTAGTCTCTTTTACATATTCAGGCCCTAAAACAGCCCTCTCTCCGGTCTCTACCCAACATACAGGTGATAAACATGGCTTGCCATATAAGGCTTCAAATGGAGCCATCCCTATGGTGCTTTGATAACCATTATTGTATGTAAACTCAGCTAGATGGAGATGATCCTCCCAGTTGCCTCCAAAATCCAATGCACATGCTCTCAATAAGTCTTCTAGAACTTTGTTCACCACCTCAGTTTGTCCATCTGATTGTGGATGGTAGGCAGTGCGTAAGCATAATTCACTCCCCATGGCTTCTTGAAAACTTTTCCAGAATCTTGAGGTGAAGATGGTATCCCTATCACTCACAATGGTTTTGGGAATGTCATGCAATCTTACCACCTCCTTCATAAATACTTGTGCTAATTTTGGTGCATTCCTTTCTGATTTGACTGGAATGGAATGTGCCACTTTAGTTAGCCTATCTACTATCACCCATATACTTGTGTTTCCTCTTTTAGATCTAGGCAGTCCATCTATGAAATCCATAGATATATCCTCCCATTTCCACTGTGGTATGCTTAGAGGTTGTAACAATCCTGATGGTCTTTGTGTTTCTGCCTTAACTTGTTGGCAAGTCATACACCTTGCAACATGTTTGGCTACATCTGACTTCATTCCCTTCCACAAAAAATTTCTTTTTAAATTTTGATACATCTTTGTACTGCCTGGGTGTATGGAGTACTTACTCCTATGATAATCATTTAATATTTCCTCCTTCAACTCTGTGTTTTCTGGAACACATATTCTATCCTTGTTCCTTAAATAACCATTTTTATCAAAATGGTAATTTGTCACTTCTTCCCCTTTTGATATGAGAATTTTCTTCTCAACTATAATAGGGTCTTGGTCTTGCATTTTACTTACCTTCAAAATTAATTCAGATTGAAGTGTCATCAAGCTCAACTTCCCTCTATTTTCCTGTGCACCATGCACATGTACTTCCATGTGCACACAGCCATTCTCCCCATTTTCTAACTCAGCAAGCAAAGACAAGTCCTTAAACTCTTTTATCATCATCATAGCTAACTTAGCATGTTGTCTACTTAGAGCATCAGCAACTTTGTTTGCTTTACCTTGTGTATAGAGTATATCTAAGTCATAGGCAGCTAGAAACTCCACCCACCTATGTTGCCTTATGTTTAAATCTTTTTGTGAGAATAGATATTTTAGTGCCTTATGATCAGTGTACAAAATAAATTTGGCACCTAATAAGTAATGTCTCTAAAGCTTTAAGGCATACACTACTGCTGCTAGTTCAAGATCATGGGTTGCATACCTAGTTTCATGTGGATTTAATTTCCTAGATGCATAGGCTATTACTTGGTCTTGTTGCAGAAATAACATGGCCAAGGAAATGTACTTCCTCTTTCCAAAATGCACATTTTGAAAATTTTTCCTTTAAATCTTTTTCCCTCAATCTAGACAAAACCAGATGCAAATGATTTTTATGCTCTTCTACTGTTTTGGAATAAACCAAAATATCATCAATAAAAATTAGCACAAACTTGTCTAAATAATATCTGAATATTCTATTCATTAAATCTACAAAATATGAAGGGGCATTTGTCAGCCCAAATGGCATAACTAGAAACTCATACAAACCATATCTGGTGTTAAATGCAGTATACTTAACACTTGAGTCCTCAACCTTCATCTGATGGAACCCAGATGCTAAGTCTAACCTAGAAAATATTTTAGCTCCACTGAGTTGATCAAAAAGATCATCAATTCTAGGCAATGGGTATTTGTTCTTAATAGTAACTTTATTTAGCTCTCTGTAATCTATACACATTCTCAAAGTACCATCATGTTTTCTTACAAACACTACTGGAGCACCCCAGCATGAATTACTTGGCCTTATAAATCCTTAGCTTTCTAATTCTTCTAACTGATTTTTCAATTCTTTTAGTTCACTTGGCCCCATTCTATAGGGTTTCTTTATTATTGGGCTTGCTCCGGGAATAAGATTGATTTGAAACTCTACTGGTCTATGGAGTGGAACACCCTTAACCTCCCCAAACACATCCAAGTATTTATTGACTATGGGAATTTCTTCAATAGTAAGTTCACTGGAATCTTTTTCCAAGTCAATTAAATGATATAATTTCCTTTCTTTAGCCACTTCACATAAAATTATGATTCTCTGGCCTCTAAGATTTTGCAATGATATAGTTGATGATTCTAAGTTAATTATGGCTTTAAATTGCCTTAACCAGTCTACCCCCAATATAACACCTATATTTGGGTAGTTTAAAACATATAAATTGGAAATGAAAATGTTTCCACCTATGTTTAATTCCACATCCACACAAATCATATCTAAAACACTAGAACTCCCAGTGGACTTTGTATAAGCAATGGAGTTTCAACCAATATGCAATTCAATTTTAGCATTTTAACTAATTCATAAGAAATCAAAGAGTGAGTTGCCCCAGTATCATATACTACTGCTATGGGTATGGTACAAATAAGTAATGTACCTTCCACTTGGCTATGATTTCCAGCATTAATTTCCACTGTAGATTTGCTTTTTCCCTCCAGATTTGCTAACTTCCCTTGCTGCTTGTACTCAGGACAGTTCCTCTTCATATGCCCCTCTTACCCACATAGGTAGCATTTGAAGGCTCCTCCTTTTAACTCTGGGCACCTTGGTTTATTGTGTCCTTCCTTTCCACAATGATGACAGACCAATTTCTTCTTAACATCATTAGCCTTGGTGTCATTGGCCTTCTTGTTGTCTGTCTCCTCCTTCTTTTTATCATAAGGGTGATATCTTCCCTTATTCTTCTTGTTACTTTGGTTCTTAAAATTCTTGTACTTCTCTCTTTCCTTGTCATGCTGTTCCAATTTCAATGCCAGATCTATTACTTGATCAAAAGTCCTATCTGCATATGGTAACATGGCTCTGCTAAGTCCCGGGTTCAAACCTCTAATGTACCTATCATTTTTGGATGCTTCATCTGCCACTAGCATTGCTCCATATTTGGATAATCCCTCAAACTTTTGAGTATACTCAGTGACATTCAAAGTTCCTTGCCTGAGCCTAATAAATTCTTCAAGTAATGTGGTCTTAACTGATGCTGGTACAAATCTTGCCTCCAACATCTCCTTGAATTGATTCCAAGTGATTTCATTTTCAATTCTCCCAGCTATGATCACCTCCCACCAGCCTAAAGCTACTCCTTTCAGCTATCTTGAAGCCACTTGCCTCTTCCTTTGATCATCAAGCTGCATGTCATTGAAAATCCTATACAGTGTTCTCAACCAGGCTTGAATTTCCATCACATTCTCAGTCCCTTCAAAACTCTTACCTCCCAAGTTTGTATAAGCCTTTAATAGTTTTGAAAGTTCCTCATGTGGATTCTCAGGCCTATGCCCAATTCCATCCCTTAAAACCCTTACAAACTCTTGCATATCAAGCATTTGTGGTGCACTTGTTCCTGCATGATGTGATCCCCTTCCTACCATGGTTTGCTAACCAAGTTATGGGCAAATAGTGTTAGTGTACTGTGAGTATTTTCTATAGTTAATATTTTCCTATCTAAATTATTTCATCCAAAACAAACAGATATAATACATTTCTATAGTAATCAACAATCAATGCAACCATTTGCTCTGATAACAACTGAAATGACCCACCAGATTTTACCTATATTTTCTAGGATTTTTTTTACATTCACAATTCAATTTAATTCTCAGAGTCATTTCCTTTTCAAACAATTTATCCAGGATTCAAAATTACCACTAATATAGATATATCAGTATGTTCAAAAAGATATGCACATACATATGAGGATGTATGTGTTCCTCTTGTTTAAATCAGAGTAATATAAAAAATTTTCTAAACAAGAGCATATTCTGTTTGATTTGAATTTAATTTAAATTTAAATCTAGATCTCCACTTAAATATTTTTCTTTGTTACTTATTATTTATATAGGTAGATCCTGCTTAAATCTTGTTTAAAATAGTAATCCTGCTTGTTTTATCTAAGAATTTCAATAATTTATCTTAATGGAATTATCTTAGAAATTAAAGCTATTTTATTATTCTCAGAAAATGATATTTGCCTTTATCATTTTCAATTCATGGTTTTGCCTTTTGCATCTCTCTTGTTTTTGATTCCATCAATTTGACACTACCTTAAACTGGTCATTTAATCATTTGCTTCTGAGTTTGAGATGATAAGAATACTTGACTTGAAAATGGTTTATAAGTAAATAAACCACTATATTTTGGGATGAACCAAATCTTAATTAAAAAGTATTTACTGGTTTGATAATGCAAACCAGTTAATATGCATATTAGTCAATAATACTTGAAGAAGAGTTTAGTACAACATTTACCAAAATGAACTAAGGATTTTTAAAGAGCACTTGCTTATCAATCATTGACCTACTTGATCAACCAGACACTTTGGTCATGGCAATTGGAATACCATTTAGTTGCAAAGCACCTAAGCCTTCTTTAGATATGTCCTCTTTTTAAAACAACTTATAAGTGAACTTGAACTTTCTACAAAATATTTCAATAAAAAGTTACTAAATACTTAAAAATATTCTTTAAGTTTAAAGCCAGATTTTAACTTCATGACTAACTGCTTTTGAATGAATGAAACTTGACTAATACATATAAATTTTTGTATGACAAATGCTCAATACAATTTTATTATTCTCTCAGATTTTCACAGGTAACTTTTAAGCTTATTTTCCTTGATTCAACTCAGATGATCTTTTAATTTTCAAACTTTAATACTTAGCAAGATTCAACAGAAAACAACTAGTTTAATCATACATGGTAAGTTCATTACATATCAGCAAATTCAAACATAACTCTCTCATGAATACATGCAGATAAAATCATTACAGACTCTTATTAAAACTAGCAAGCATGTTCATTCATTCCTTCTCATTAGCCATAACTTCACTTTCTACTTAGTTCCTGCATTTCCTGAAAGAGCATTGGTGGCTGCCTCATTTAAAATGAGACACCCCCATATGCCATGAGCAAACAAGGGTCAGATCTATGATCTGGTATGTGCAACATCAATATATTCATGATATTAAGCAAATAAATGATACATGAATACTAGCCAGTTGCTTAAGCAATTTTCTTAAATCAACTATATTACTATGTTTCAGATAAATTGTTATGCAAGTGCAATGACTTCATAAATTAACCATTAGCACAAGCATGTTTATGCAAGCATTCACATCAATCTGCAGCACTTAGATGCCCTTGAACAATCATGGTTCCAATTCAACAAATCTAAGAAATACTCATACTCTTATTTTATAATTTATGAATAGCCTTTTCATATATATCACTTAAATCCTAGCCTCATCTGCTATCAAGGAATCACAGGGACACATTGCAATGAACTAATTCACATCATTGCACAAAGATCTCAGGGCTTAAACAAACCATGTGCCAAACTTGCATACTTCAAATATGACAAGCACTCCAGCAGCCTTCTTGGCTCACAGTTCCTAGTTCATTTACTAATTTGTATTTACTATAATACTGCAAGCATATTTTCCAAAGGCAAACAAATAATTATTTTCAAGAATATTGCTAACATATAACTTGTCTTTAAATCAAGTACAAGAATATTTACACTGAGAATAGAAACATGGCATAATGAATTATTATGATCTGCAAATAACTATGATTGAGCCAAATTCAAGATCTAGCTAAATCATAATTTTTGTCTTGTAGATTTTTGCTATTTGATCAGGGACTCAGCACATAGAAATCTCTATTGCACCCCTAATACCTTTTCTAAAGCCTCAGCACTTATACAATATATATTGCAGCTTATTTTATTTTCTCTGTTGAGATTTACTTGCCATGATTCCATATCAGTTATAAGTATTCTTCCCCTGATTACAAAATCTGATGCCTTAGCTTTTCAGAATATAATAAAACAGTAGTATGCACATCCAAAATAAAACATCTTATCAGATCAAGGCCATCCAAAGAGCATCCATAACAAAACATTATATCAAATCAAAACCATTCAAAGAATATTAATAAAACTGTGTTTAACAAAAACCAGAAAATATCAATAGCAACTTAAAAGTTTGGCTGCCTCATATCAGGTCTTAATGCCATGAATCTAGTGGGATTACTCACCTAAGTATCCCCTTCTAGTTAATTCAGAAAATCCCTGAGTATTTCTCCCTTCCTTTAAAATGTTTTCTTCCTTTCTTATTTTTAAGTATCTCGGGTAAAAATGATTTCCCTGGCTATAACTGCTTATTTATAAGCATTTTCACTAGGGTTTTCTTTTTTTTCAAGGTAGAATTCCATTTTTGTCCTGACTAACATCATGTATTTTGCATTTATGTTTTCATATTTTCATCCTTGATTACCCCGGCCATATCAGTTAGTTAAGGCTGCATTTTCTTTCTCTACTTTTTCAGAAAATGGCCATTCACCTAAGTCATGTGAAAAGTGTGTGACTAAACTAAATTTACTCATTTTTTTATTTCTGGAAATCCCCCTCTTTCTATTTTTGACTATACATAACATACTTTCTTATATTATATCTCATATCATTTTTATGTTATTTTTCTTGCTTAGTTCCAATATATTTCTGCTTAAAGAAAAATGTACATGTGTATAGACATATATGTATTTATTTAATTCTTCCTTACTTCCTGTAAAAATATTCATATGCATATATTTCATATTTTTAATTTCAATATACAAACATATTTTTAATTTCAGTATGTATACATATCCAATTTCATAAAGAGTATTTAATTTCAATGTATACAGAAAAACATATTTTAATTGGATTAATAATTCACATTTCAAAATCATATTTGAAATGCTTCCTTTCTTTGTTTATTTATTTTATTATCATCGTTTTTTTTTCAAAGATCTTAAACCTTTTCCTTGTGCCATTTCCAATGTGCATGTGCACACATACTCTTGCACTTCATTTCATCAAGAAATCCTTCAACATTTAATCTAAATATTTTAGAACTGAATTATTTTATTAAAATAATTTTCCTCAAAATTTGGGGCATTACAGGAGATGGACTGGAGGGCTGAGGAATGGAAGGTCATGGAGGTCGAGGTGGAGATGGGATCGGAAAAGGCTGAGGGTGCATGTAATGTCAAAGGGAAATTGTTTCACGTTCATCTTTTTTTTATCTCGGCTGCTTGCTGTTTACGTGGCAGGGGCCGCAAGGGTTTTCTTTGAGTCGCGGCAGAGCAGAGGGAGGTAATGAGGCTGTCACTAGGGTTCGGGTGCGTGTGGACGGAGCTGTGTGTGGTGGAAGGGTAGGCCGAGGAGAAGTGGATCTGGGTTGTTGTGGTGCTCTCGGGGGTCGATGGCAAGCTTGAAGGTGGCTAAGTTTCGGTGGAGCTCGGCAGTTGTGTACTCGGTTGTTAGGTGGAAGGAGATGATCAGGTTGGTGGTTGCATGGCCGTGCATGGATATGGTTCTTGGCTGGTAGGCGTTATGTGGAGAAGAGAGAGTGGATCTATGAGGTTTGGCTGCGTTCGAGGATGGTGGAGGAAAAGGTCGAGACGGTGGAAAGTGAACGGAGTGAGGTCGACAAGTGGTTGACGTTGCTCGGAGAAGCAAGGTGCAACGGCCATGGATGGCCGAGGCAAGTCTGGAGTATGGAAGGGAAACGTGCAGTTTCTAGATCTGAATATATAGCTATATATCACTATATTGTTTATTATTCTTATTTATATTATTTTAACAGAACGAAGAAAGAAGAAAGTCGGGGAAAACAAATGAACGAACATGTAAAATGAAATAGTAAATATATTGAACAGGTGGGACAGTAAAAGTTAGATAATAAATTCTGGAATATAAAATGCCAATGTCCATTTGTTTCTCATGGTGAACAACTGAATGGACACAGGGAAACCTAAGATTCCAAAACGGAACCGATACAACTACTCGTTTTGCCGATTTCGCTGTGTACCAGACACCGAAATGCACAAATGAATATACTACGGAGATCAGCACGACAAGATGAACAGAATGGTACATAGATATCAGCGATATGATCATCCTATCAAAGTCGATATTCGCTGCCAAATGATGCTAAAACACCGAAAATATGATAAACGGAGCTAGAGCAGTCCAAATTTGACGAAATGAACTACGTCGTCTCACTCGGAAAATGATTTACATTTTTATTATATAAAAAGATTCAGATTTCAAAAATATTTTATTTTCATCGATTTAACTGATTTTGATTGAAATTGAAACTATCACAACAAAACTAACTTCCATATTTTTAGATGAAAATATGACATTTGCTACGTTTAAATAGACGTACTCTGTTTTATTTTCAAGAAAATTCAGTTAATTACGTTATAATTTCCGGGTCGTTACATTCTCCCCCACTTAAAATTTTTGTTCCCGAAAAGGAACGAGATAGGAGAATATAAGCAATAGAAAGGAAAGATAGATTTGATACATAATATCAGATACAACAATTGATTCAAAACTATATAAATTCCATTTTGGACACCTTATTACTTACATTTATATTGTATATCATTCAATTACATATTTTCATTACATTCAAACTTTTTCCAGGTAAGTTTATTAATGTTTTTGAGTGTAATTGAGCACTATACAACTTTATCTTTTAATTACAACATTTTTATTAAGAAAAATTTAGTTTGAACACTTTTATTATTAAGTTCTCTTGTATAGCTTTCAATTACATATTTGCACAACAATTTAACTTTTTAAATATTTCAAGTAAGCTATATATGTTTTAGAATGCAATTGAGTATTATACAAATTTATTTATCCTTTTTCAACTGTTTCAAATTGTTTCAATTCCATTTCCCATTTTAAACACTTCAATTAATCAAAAAAATTGTTTCATTTAAATAATGGAAAACCATCTCTTAACACAAAATTTAAGAACTAAATTTCTGGTTTCACTTCAAACCATTTTGAAATAAATATATAAATAGATATATTTTTACATCAAATCACACTCAAGAAATTCAAATCAAATCCATTTTCCAAAACAAAAGTGTATTAAAGCTATTGAGTGGTCTCTCCATTCTTAGACTCAAAAATGAATATCGATGATGGTGCAGTCATCACCGAAATTATCGATGATGGTCAATCGTGACTTACTAGTTTTAAAATTCTTTGAATCCATTCAAAAATACTTTTAAACAATATATTTCCCAAGTCTTTGAAAACCAAATTTTGAAAAGCACCGAAAATTAAATTCTCCAATTTAAATTCATTTCATTAGCAAATCAAATTTATAAACCATGGTTTTTAAAAATTTCAACTTCTTATAACATACAGCAATAGTTAATGGTTTAGGAATGTTGACAAAATAATAAATGATAACCTAGTATTATCATTTCTAACAACCAATTCATTTAAGTACCCAATTTCAGAAAATTATACTTTAATATATAAAATAAAATTATTTCATTTACCAGTTTCGAAAACAATATTGTGCCAGTTTGCTCTTTTCAAGTGTTTTGGAATTCCTACCGATAGCGTTGGCCAGACGAATCGATCGAAACCCCAAATCAACTTAACAATTCAAACAACACAATATAAATTATTTTATATCAATTACAAATACACTCTCTCTCTAAGGATGATTCAAGAATGAATTTCAGAACATGGATAGAGATTTAAATTTTAAAAGACCCTAATAAAAGAGGATTCTAACAAAGAAGATAGATTCGAAAGGAAGATAGGATAATTAAATTACAAAAAGGGAAAGATGGATAGACTAATATTAATCGCGGGTGACCTTAACCGGGTCAATCGTGACTTAGAAAGACGAGAATATCATTAACGAAAACAAGGAAAAACTTGTTGAGAACATTGCAGAAAACACGATTCATGAGATCGATGAAGAAGGCAGGAGCACTGGTTAATCCAAAGGGCATGACTAACCATTCATAGAAACCATTCGTCCGGGAGGAAGGACAAAAGGTCGAGCTCCAGGAAGAAGATCGATGCGGAATTCAATATCATGCTTGGGAGGAAGAGGAGTGACTTCACCAAAACATCAGGATAATCCCTGACTATCGGGTGGAGTCGAGATCACTAGGCTAAGCATCAAGCAAAAATATATGACTGCCTGCAAAATCCTGAGGCAATCGACATACGATCACAAGAGAATACCCAGGTCGTCTACTATAGAACGGTCTGGGCTTAGTAGGAGATAACAGGATTAAAACCGAGGACGTAAAAAACTCTGGTGGATCGATGCGTTTTGTAAAGGAGTTTCACCCCTTTACAAATCATACTAAGGTTGGCAGGACCACCGATGAAATTAGTCACACAAAAGGATGAAGTTAATAGTTGAGGTTGAAGCTATGGGTGCTCCAGTATCTAGAAGAACACGAACAGAAAAGGACAAGAATGGATTTCAGAACAAAGGAAAAGTTCCAAAATTCAAAAGAAATCCCAAATCAAGGAGGATCCTAACAAAGAATTTCAAGCTCGAACGAATATGATTCTATGATTAATTCTACTCCTTCTAGGGTATCACTACCCTATCTCTAATGAGTTTTTACTCCATATACTAAGTTTGCCTAAACCAGAGCTCTTTTACCACATATAACGACCTGACATTTCGAACCATTCAAATCGACAATCATCCACACATGTCGGACTTGAATTGTTCAAAACAACAGATTGTTAATTTATATTTGGCAAAACTTAGCATATACGGTAAATAAATCAATCACAGAATCACAAACACGAAGTATTACAACAATAAGCAGCGGAATAGATAAATAGTAGTTCATGAAGCTACTATATAAACATCAGGGTTAAAAATAAAATACAACATAAATCCCAAATACAAAGTATCTTAAATACATAAGCAGATGACAAGTCTGAATATAAACAACTGGAATAAACTGTGATAACTGAAAGCTGAATAGATAGATCTCCAAGCAAAACTCCAAACTTCAAAGGTGAGCCTCAAATGTTGTGACACTCGGTCTGATCCAAGCATAAAGCAAAATACAAAACACTCGAGTCAGAATTAACAATCTTATACCAGTAAATTCAACTCAAGTGAAATGTCAACTGAAATACAAAATAACTTAAAGGATATTTGGGATTCCCATCCTTTAAGGATCCGTTAAACTATCTACATACATGGTACAATACGCTACATAGATAATGTCTAAAGTAAAGTAAACTATTAAAATAGCGTTAAGGCGTTACCCATATCCCTCTTAACACATTTTATATAATGTCGTAGCCTATACAGTACTGTAAACTCCACCAAACTGGTGGGCTATCAGGGAGCACTCCGTAGGTACGATACAAACCAAACTCGTAAAGGCGCGATAAGGCATGTGACAAGGCACGTGAGGCAATGGCCAGGGTAGGATACTTCCGTTTTGTGGATATGGACTTGTAGTAACGCATAGCAGCTACTACCGCCCACCTCGAGACACACCCTAAATCAAAGGTGCACCCAATCAAATCACAAAGTAATAGAATGATATCGAAGAAATGTGCCCGATCGGAGGAGCGACCTCACTTGAATCGGCATGGCTCCTGTTTGAGCCACATCAAGCTGACTCACAGGAGTCAGAGCTGCATTAATACCTCATATAGAATCGTCGCCAAACAATCCTACTTCGTTCTGGAATCTCCACTATGTACAAAGTTGTTAAAGTGGTTTTCAGTATTGGCAAAGAGTATGACAATATCCGATCCCGGTCTCTTTAACAACCAAACGCTTATTTCACACCGTGGTCATTTTTATTTCAAACAGTACATACTTCATATCAAAATATCATATTTATTTCAAAATCATATCACTTTCGAAATCATATTCACTTCCAAAATCATAACCACAAATTAGTTTAAATCATCAAATCAAAATATTCACATTTAAATCCATTAGATCTAAATCATAACAGTCCCAACTTAAACAATTTAAATATTGAAAATAGTTTATATATATTTAAATAGTTATAAATTTTAAAATAGTTTATATATTTAAAATAGGTTATAGATTAAATAGTTTATATATTAAAAATAGTATATAGATTAAAAGAGTTTATATCAAAAATAGTTTCATCTTATAATTGTTTCATACAGTTCAACAAATCAATTCAAATCAACTTTAGTTCCAAATATCAATTCAAATCAACCTCAGTTCATCAATTACAATTCAATTCAATTCCCCAATAAAACCAATTTTAATTTATATCAATTTCAAAATTAAACTATTTCCCATTTAATAGGTTTCAAAGTTTAAAATTCAAACATTTACAATGACTCAAGTTGATAAAATTCATTTATTTTCATAATCCGACTTTAATTTTATTTGAATTTGGAAATATTCATTTAACCATTTTAATAACCATTTAAATAAAATCTTAAATTACAAATTTAAATCAATATTAAATATTCATACTTCAGTTATATTTAATTTGAAATTATTCACTTAATCACCTTTACAAATATTTAAATAAAATCTCATATTACAAATTTAAATTGAAATTAAATATTCAATTACAAATTTGTTTAAATTTGAAATATTCATTAAATAAACCTTATCAAAATCAAGTTGTTAAGTTATAAAATCATATCTTTAAAATCTTAAAATCAATAAGTTTCAAATCAATGCTTATTTAAATTAAATTCTAAAACCAGTTAAATTACAAATAAATTTTATATATCTTTCCAACCTTAATTCATTAAGTTATTACAAAAATCTATTTTTAAAATAATAGTATAAATTTAAATAAAAATTTAGACATATCATATATATTAGTTAAATTAAATCTTATTATCAAATTTATTTTATATTAAATCTTATTTTTTTTTAAATAATAAAATTATAAGTAAAATCTTAAAAATTATATTTTCAAAACTAACTTATAAATTTAAAATTTCCAAAACATATAATTTTTAAAATCTAAATTTTACACATATATTAAAATAAAATCTTTAAATTATATTTAAAAATCAATATTTATCAAAACCCATATATTTTCTTTCAAAACTTTGGAAATCATTTTTCAGAATAGACCAACGGTGTCCGTATATAATTTTCTATCCTATGGTCAAGTGATACGGATATTAATCATTTCAATCCACAATTTAAATTTTTATATACGGGTATATATCATTTCAACCCGCAATCCCAAAATTCAAATCAATAAAATCGCTTGGGTTTATCATTTCAACCCATAACAATTTTTCCCTATTCTAAAATAAAGTTCGGGTATGTACCATTTCAACCCATATGGATTTCTAAACTAGCAGGGAACTTGCAGAGTGATAAAAAAATATGATAATAATATAACATATCAATAACATGCATATATCATCAGTAACAAATTTACATATAATATATACAAAAGGTTATGGTGTCATATGTCATAGGTAAACAATTGCAGATAATGGCATATCACATTTAACAATTAAATAACGTAACAATTCAAATTTAATAGCATATTTCAATCATCATTTCATGTGAATTAAATTTACTAAATATAAGAACGTTAATCGTGAGTGATTGCTCACCTTTCGAGGCTAGAGAAATTAGACGCACAACAAGCTACGAATCCAAGCACAAGTTTCAAAGCACAGCACGATGGATACGAATTCGACGAATAAAGCAGTGCTAGTAGCTTGGAATCGATGGAAAAAAAATCAAAACTGACTTGATATAAACTGAAACAAAATATATATTATATTATTTTCTAAACACAATATTCAATTTAAAACACATTTTTAAAAGGTAAAATCTTCATATTATATTTTGAAATTCAGTATTTATTTAATAAAACACATATATTAAAATCAAAATACCTATATATCATATTTTTAAAATATATATAATTTAAAATCAATATATATATATATATATATTTTATTTTAAAACACATGTTTTTTTCAAAATTCTTCAAAGAAATATTTAGACGGACTATCTATATACGTTATAAAATCTATTTCAAAATATTGCTATAAATTTAAACGTATTATCTAACACTTTTTAAACATATCATTTAACACTTCAACTATGTATCCTTATATAATGAAGGAGGTGGAAGCTTTCCTGGGAGGGAAGTGAGCGCTGCTAAGGTTTGTTAGGCGGAGAGAACATGGAGGTGCTCAGGGTGAAATGGTCGAGGAAAAAAGTTGCGGAGCGGAGATGGATTGGAGGGCTGAGGAATGGAAGGTCATGGAGGTCGAGGCGGAGATGGGATCGGGAAAGGCTGAGGGTGGACGAAATGTCAGGGGGAAATTGTTTCACGTTCATCTTTTTTTTCTTCTCGGCTGCTTGTTGTTCACGTGGCAGGGGCTACAAGGGTTTACTGTGAGTCGCGGCAGAGCGGAGGGAGGTGATGAGGTTGTCATTCGGGTTCGGGTGCAAGCTGGTGGAAGGGTAGGTCGAGGTGAAGTCAATTTGGGCTGTTGTGGTTCTCTCGAAGGTCGATGGCAAGCTTGAAGGTGGCTGAGTTTCGGTGGAGCTCGGCAGTTGCGTACTCAATTGTTAGGTTGAAGGAGATGATCAGGTTGGTGGTTGCATGGCCGTGCTTGGCTATGGTTCTCGGCCGATAGGCGTTATGTGGAGGAGAGAGAGTGGATCTGAGAGGTTTTACTACATTCAAGGATGGTGGAGGAAAAGGTCGAGAGGGTTGAAAGTGAACGGAGTGGGGTCGGCAAGTGGCTGACGTTGCTCGGAGAAGCAAGGTAGAATGGCCATAGATGGCGAGGCAAGTCTGGAGCATGGAAGGGAAACGTGCAGTTTCCAAACCTGAATATATAGCTATATATTACTATATTGTTTATTGTTCTTATTTATATTATTTTAACAGAACGAAGGAAGAAGAAAGTAGGGGAAGACAAATGAACGAACAGGTAAAATGAAATAGTAAATATATTGAACAGGTGGGACAGTAAAAGTTAGATAATAAATTCTGGAATATAAAAGGCCAGTGTCCATTTGTTTCTCACGGTGAACAACCGAATGGACACAGGGAAACCCAAGAGATTCCAAAATGGAACCGATACGGCTACCCGTTTCGCCGATTTCGTCGTGTACTAGACACCGAAATATACAAATGAATATACTGCGGAGATCGGCACGACGAGACGAACAAAATGTTACACAGAAATCAGCGATATAATCATCCTATCAAAAGTCTATATTCACTGCCAAAATGCTGCTAAAACACCAAAAATAAGATAAACGGAGCTAGAGCAGTCCAAATTTGACAAAACGAAATTCGGCGTCTCACTCAGAAAATGATTTAATTTTTTATTATGTAAAAAGATTCATATTTCAAAAATATTTTATTTTCATCGATTTAACTGATTTTGATTGAAATTGAAAATTACACAACAGAACTAACTTCCATATTTTCAAATGAAAATCTGACATTTTCTACCTTTAAATAAACGTACTATGTTTTAGTTTCAAGGAAAATTCAGTTAATTACGTTATAAAAATCGTTAAAATTTCTGGGTCGTTACATTTTTAATTCATACGGATAGTACGAGTCCCCTTCTCAAAATTTAATAAAGAGTTTAATTTGAATTTTTTCTTTAACAACCAAATTCTTATTTTAAATCTTGTTTAACTTTCGGAAAACTCTAAATCTCTTTTCTTTTATCTTAGGAAACTATGGTCTGAGTAAATCAAATCAACTATCCCCTCCATCGGGCTAGTCCTGATAGCTAGGGGACTAGGCAACTGGTTTCCCAAACTCCAGCCTAAAGACTATCTCTCTCTCACCCATAAGGCAGTCAATTTATTTGATCAAATCTAAACTTTTAATATTATTTTATTAATCATATGGAAAACATTTCAAAAAATTCGGGAAGAAAAACCCAAGTTTAAAACATTTATTCAAAAGTTGTCAAATTCCGTTGCTAAATTGCCGGTGAATTGTTATTTAAAGCTTTATAGATCAAAACACCAACTTCATTTTGTATATGCCCATTTTTGTAACTCAAATCCCTTTTAAAACATTTTAACCTATTTATGGAATTTATTTCATATTTTGAAGATTAAAAATATCCATTTTTAAAGAGAAAAATACAATATTTCTCAAACTGCCAAAACACGATTATTTGAAATCTTAATTTTGGACATATTTCAAAATTTACTAAATGAAATCTTGATTTTTCTTCTTCATATGAAAACTATAGTTATAAGGGTTTGGAAAAT
Organism: Allium fistulosum; assembly: GCA_030737815.1. Taxonomy (NCBI): domain Eukaryota; kingdom Viridiplantae; phylum Streptophyta; class Magnoliopsida; order Asparagales; family Amaryllidaceae; genus Allium; species Allium fistulosum. The sequence goes on along the minus strand of CM060904.1, from coordinate 264,098,089 downwards.
TCTTATTTCAATAAATTCTGACTTATATTTTATTTTACACATTGATTTAACTTTTTACGATGCGAAATTGCGAACTGCCGAAACGCGACGAGCTCATTTTTACTCAAATTTTCAAACTTCAGCAAACTTTGTCGAAACACTTTTAAAACTTTTATATAATATTTTAAACCCATATTTCACTATCTTACTTGGTTCTAAAATCCATTTTCACTTTGTTTCTAAATATTATAATATTATATCATTATAATATTCAATTCTTTCTTTTTCCTTTTACAATTCTTTTATATAATTCATACGATATTTTCATATCATTTTCATCTTTAAAACCATTATTTTTCCAAATCAAATCGTAAAAATTATTTACAAATAATTTCAAAACTCCTCCTTTCTATATTTTTTTATTTTGAAACCAAATTCCAACCGTTACAAAATGATGCTTTCTTGATTTATACATCAAAGAGGGTTAATACCACTTGTACATATTACTTTAGAGTATGATATTGATTATTTTTCATGAATTAATAATGGCTATTTAAAGTAATCATTTTTATTCCATTGGATATGATTTTCACATCATTAGTTATAATAATTCATTTTATCACAACCAAGCTATCAACCAATCACAACCAAGTTATCAACCAATCAAATCAACCTATATTTATCCAAATATTTTAATTAGCAAATTAATCATGCATATCATCAATTAAAATCAATTTAATATTTAAAGAAACTAAATTTAGGATATGTTCTCACTTTCATGCTTTCCTTTCTTAAGCACTTCGGAATCGACAAAACAACTCAACTCTCCGCACTAAAGCTTATGGAAGCTTGCTCCTTTACCTAGGGATGCTCGACCAAGCTGGAAGTGCGGGTGTGGTTGTGTACTATAGAGGAGAAGAGAATGAGTTTGGCAACATTTTGGAAGTGGAATAACTTTGTATATAATTTTGTTTTATTTTGCTACAATTTTTCCTTATTTTTTTAGAGAAGAAGACGCCATTAAAGATCTTAAGGAAGAAGAAGAGAAGATGAATATGGAATGAATGAATTTGTGAAGGGATATGGATGTATCTATAGGGTGGGAACTCTTAACCCTTTAGCTTTGTAAATGGACAAAAATACCCCCTCCATCACCATGATGCTCAAGTCCTTCCCCATTGTCCCCTCATGTGCACTTGTCCCCTTTATGTTATGATGTGTAGGTGATGGAAAGTTGATCTGAGGGTTGCTTTATGTGACTTAAGGGTGAAATCTGCATTTGTTTATACATAAGGAGCTTATATGTACATATATTTAGATATTTCTTTTGGCTTAGATTTAACAAATTGTGATACACATTTATATGTATATGTGCATGTATATGTGCATGTATATGCGAGTGTATGCATGTTCAAACAAGGTTTCTACAACATAAAATAATTTCAGTTCGTCAAACCGCTGTAAATCTGGAATCCGATTTACGATCATATTTTCGGTTTTTAATCAAACTATTTATTTATGTAAAGAAAACTTGAAAATAAATTTTTTATCATCTCTGAATAATTAAAACAAGATTATTTAAGTTACAAAAGCATATTTACTTATATAAAAATCCAATTGTAAAAATACAACGTCGATCTGCTAAAATGCGACGAAGTTTATTTGTTTTTATAGAACAAGTATATATTTATAAATCCATTATAAATCACTTATTATCATTATATAACAATTATATGAAGTTTATTAAGGCTATTTTATGTATAAAATTTAATAAATTTTTAGTAACTTATATTTTCTTATTGCAAAAACGCGACGAAGCTAATTTCTTTCTAAAATGAGTTTATTTATTTATAAAACCATTCGAAATGAATTATTATCACTATATAATTAATCAAACATATATTTAACATTTAAATCAATTATTTAAAAATTTAAAATTAATTAAACATTCGAGATATAAGTGATAAAATTATGATCGTTGTAGAAAACTAGGCGATCTCTAGGTCTGAAACCCACTTCTCATAAGTATGTCTTAGTTCAAGGTCTGCTCATCAGTAGATTATTCTTTAGGATCACACGTAATAGTCGACCAAAGACGCTTGTAAGTCAACGCTATCTTAGTTGCGCTTAGCCAATCGATATAGTTGTGTCTAGTAAACTTGTCGCTTTCAAAAAACAATTTTGGAGTTGACATTTTCTGCAAGTTTTGATTGTAGATTATTAGGAAAATATCATAATAGGTGTTCTTATAATATTAATAAGGTCAAACTTTATGTTTCATTTTACTAATAAGCTCCCACTATTCTTTTATGTCTCGCCAAAATTTAAGTCTAAACATAGAAATCTTTCGACTTCACTAGTAGGTGTTAGGACTCATATATCTTGGGATTCTGACCTTGAGGAAGCTTAACAAATCATACTCCGACATATGATGGATAATTCTTTATTGCTTGTACCATATACAACTCCTAACCTGTTATTCATTGTCCTAGTCTCATTTTTACCTTGAGGAAAGCTCAATAAGTGAAAAGGAGATTATTCGCTTGTACCTACTATTTCGCGATGGCCTAAGTATACTGTACAAACCTTGAGGAAAGCTCAACAAATATGCATACATATCTTACCTCGTCTGGTATATACATTAATAATACTACACATAACATCTCTAGCTTGAGGAAAGCTCAACAACTAAAGAGTATGTAAGTAATTTATTAATGTATAAATGATAGAGGAAAACTTTATATTAAAGATTCATAATCTTTAATATATTATATTGAGTGATATCAATTTATGGAATAATTTATTTCTTATGAAATACCCTCATGATTCAAGTGTTGACCACATCGGGAATCACAGTATATGTACATTTACGTATGTATTTATTCCTTAAGTCTATTTAAGATTTCTATAATGTTCTGCCTTTAGTTATACGTTCATATTATATAAGTTTCATTATTATATAACTTTTATATTTTAATTAGCTTATATAATAATCTCATATATAACGTTACATTAATTAAATCACATTTAATTAATTTTAAATAATTAGTTTTCTAATTAATTTTTTATTATTCAATTTTAACATATTATATTTGATATTTATATACTAACCTTTATAGTAATACACAAATATCATATACATACATACACATATATTAGTTTATTAAATTATTTAATTAAACTATTTTAATTAAATTTTATTAATTTTGAAAAATTATTTTATATATGCATACATGTATACTTATATTGTCTTATACATTTCAAGACAACATAACATATATTAATATATATTATACATGCATATATGTTTTATTTAATTAACTTATTTAATTAATTTATTTCTTTTATTAATCTTATTAGTAAGATTTATTTTCAAAATAATATTATATTTATTTTCAAACTTTTTGAAAATTTTCATTTTGTTATAACATTTATAATATATATATATTATTTTAAATTTAAAATCTATATTTTTAATCTTCAAACAATTTTGAAAATTAGCCTAATACCCTATTTAAATTGGGTCATTCTATAAGAGGCAATATTTGAGCTCGCATATTACTTCGTACCAAGCCAGTAGCTAGATAGGGCAGAGTACTTGGTTACCCAAACCAATCCTTCGATGCTACCTTTCTAGACACCTAATGTAATGCCTTGGCTCCAATAACCAAAATATCAAAGGGAGTTTACGTTCGATAATTCAGATCAATGGGAATGGAATGAGAAATCTCTCATATACACTACTTTTGATCAACATTGATACATTTTAATACTTGAATACATTTGAAAAAATATGTATCTCATCTCGACGCAAGGCAATGTACATGAGTTATAGACTTGAATAATATGGTATTATAGACTAAATAAAAATTTCCCAATTAATAGAATCAAAATGGATAAATATAATGAACTTTATATCATATCCAAAATTTGATATATTATTTTCATATACACAACTCATCACATAAATAAATCACTTCGACCGGTACAAAATACAAGCAGAGTAAATACTCGTCATTATCATTTGCTCCAACTCCATATCGTGGTCCACAAAGCACATACAGTCGTATCAAACCTGTAGAACAGCCTCAGTTTGACCTGAGGTAGTTAAACAAATAACAAACCCCATGGTAGGCTAGAAATATAGCTGTGAGTATACTAGTGCTTAATAATAACATATAAGTGTCGTGTTAAGTATAAATATGGGATATACCAATCAAACACTATCATCACACTAAACAATATCTCGTCCATATTCATTAAGATACTCTTAATACAAGTGTCATGGCTCTAATCATTGTAACTCACAGCTGCAACTCTAATCGACTAAGATATCACAATCTATCCATATTATATGAGTTGCTTTCAGGTTAAATTCAAGTACACTATTTTTATACCTCCGGAGTCTGAATTCGTTGTTTACCATAATATGGTCATTTTTATCCCCACATCCTAACAATTAAAAGTTGTACATATTCATTGTTTACCATAGTGTGATCTTTTTCACCTGCATATCTAAACAGTATTTATATATTTTATGAGGTGGATAAATATAAAGGAGAGTTATATCTTAACTCTCTTCTTTGTGTTCCCAATAGGAATACTCGATAGTAACCCCTTTTAGATTCAACCTCTACATAGACTAACTATGGGAAATAGTGTAGTACTAATGAGAGCGGATCTTAAGGCTACTTTAACACTAGAGGGGGGTTAATAGTGTTTTATAACTTATATTGGACTTTCCTAAATTATTTCAAGATTTAAATTTAAACACAGACAATCACCACGGATATATACTAACATGCATTCATATATATATATATATACATATATATATCATATATATATATACATATATATACATATATATAGAGTAAAAGTAAGGTAAAAGTAAGAGGATAACACAAAACGTTTTCACTGTTTGGATTAACAAATCTACATTCAGTCCTATATAGTGTATGTACATATTTCCTTTCCAAAGCCTACTTTAAACGGGTAGCAAGCAAATCAAATTATAGTCTCGATTTCAAGGCAACGAGATACACCCTCCTAAGTTTCCAAGTTCAGGGTAAACTCTTTTGATTTAATCATGTAACAAGATCACCCACTTGATTTGAACGGGAAATAAGAACACTCCCTTGATTTGAATGGGCAACAAGAACACCCTCTTGATTTGAACGGGCAACAAGCACACCCAAATAAATAATAGTAGAGACTTCTTTTATTCCTAATACAAACAGTTGTACTTTGGATATAGAATATCCTATAGCCCTTTTGATGGAACTTTAATCTTTGAATTGATGAGAGAATGCTTTCAAATCAGTAAGTAGATTGTAGAGAATGAATGTAGTAAAGTAGAGATTGAATTTGACTAAATTTGAAAAGCACGGAAAGTGGATTTTGTGAAATATATAATGAGAATTTAGATCAAGAAGAAAGTGGAGAAAGTAGTTTTTAAAATTCATTTTCTAGTCCTTTTATATAGTGTATAAAGGGACGTATCTATTTGCGAAGAGATGTAACAAAAATCACAACTATTTAAAATTTAAAAGAAACCTCTTCAATGTTACATATATTGACATACCTATACAGCCTATGTCGACATACCCTTGTCAATTTTGAAAAACAATAATCCATTTAAATGTTTATAAAATTCTAATAATTTGTAAAACATTTAAACATAGTTTTTAAATACTTTTTAATATATTAATTTTTTATAAAATATTTGTAAAAAAATAAAATAAAATAAATATTTAGATAATAAAATAAATAATTTAATAAGAGAGTATTCAAAGAAAAGAAAGCTGTTATTCAAGGACTTCAACAAGTTAATCTATTTTCTATTAACTATAAACTATATTCTTGAACCTTCATGTCTTTGTCTTTAAACTCATGAGTCTTCAAATATCTTGATTATCTTTGAATCTTGGTCTCTGGTCTTTTTACCGATCAGTCTTCAAACTCGATTATCATGTATTTGTATAATCCTATATAATATCGCGCAAACTATTCTGTACAACTTGGAAAAATTATCAGTACCTATATTTATATGGTTGTTTTCATCAAAATCAATATATATGGTATTAGCACTAATTGCCTCGACAAGACCGTGCGATCTTTTTCACCCGCTACTTACGACCAGGTATGAGTGCACTTCACATGATCCCTTAGTTGCACGGCCCTTCTGGCTTCTAAAGATGTATACATTTTATATGTTGTAGTCACCCATCGAATTCCATCTTGTGGTGCAAGCTCCCATGGCACTACGACTCAAATATCATAGTATTCATTATATTGTCTGTGCAACAGATCGTTGAACTTTGTGATGAGGGACAAAGTCTTTACGATTCAAGTTGCGATCCTCGAATCAGTCTGTTGGGCTGGATTCTAGCAGTTTAGTAGTCAATACCTCGTATCATTTTCATCAAATGTTAAATTTTATCTTTCAAAAACATTTGGCTACCCAAAACATCATTATTCCCAAAATGATGTTATATCCCATTACAATCAAATAATGTCGTGTGAAGTGCACTCATAATTGGTCATAAGCAGTAGGTGACAAAGACTGCACGGGCTTGTTGAGGTAGTTAGTCTATGTAGAGGGTGAATCCAGAAGGGGTTATCAATGAGTATTCCTACTGGGAACTCAAAGAAGTGAGTTAAGATGTGACCCTCCTGTTGGACATGTTTCCACCGAACCAGAGTAAGGAGAACATTGCCGAACCAACCACTTCCTACGCACTGCCGAACCAACCACTTCCTAAGCACTGCCGAACAAACTCCAACCAACCACTACCGGACCACTCACCACCGGACCAGGTCCCACCGAATCAAACTCCAACCAACCACTACCGGACCACTCACCACCGGACAAAGTCCACCGAATCAAACTCCAACCAACCACTACCGGACCACTCACCACCGGACCAAGTCCCACCGAATCAAACTCCAACCAACCACCACCAGACCAAAGTACTACCGAACCAACATTGCCAGGCCAGATCACATCAGCCCAGGCCCACCAGCAACTATATACATCCAAGACCCCTACCCCCAGCCTCACTCTATAAATAGAGGGGTAGGGGTACAACAATGGCAGACGAGTTTGAGAGCTCAAGCATGGATAGAACTTTCAAACAACTTTCTTTCATACACTTGCAATCAAAGCCTTGTACTTGTAATCTGAACAGTAAAAGAGAATAACATATAAAGTGGACGTAGGCACATTCAGGCTGAACCACTATAAATCTGTGTGTCTTTTACAGTTTAGTCCCTGCTTTCTACATATTAGCATAAATCATCCAAATCATTAAGAACAACATAAGATCGACTAAATCATACGACTTGGAGGTGTTTGCCCATTTTTTGTGCAAACATTTTTGGTGCTTTCACTGAGAAGAGGCTGAACACAAGACTTCAGCTTCTCCCACTTAACCTTCTTCCTAACAGCATCGCTCATTGCTTGGAAGACATGCCTCCCAAGCAGAAGAAAGATGTTAACAAAGGAAAAAACACCGCAACTAGCAGTATTCCAGATCCAGTGGTCACAGATCAAGTAAATCATCCCATTCCAACAGCAGTACCAAATGGAGGTCAGGCAAATTCGACAACCCCTGCCACGGGACAGCCGGCAGCAATTACTAGGGCAGATCTAAACAGGGTTGTGGCTGAAGTGACTAACCGCTTCACATCCCAACAGGAAGCCTTGGTGCACCAACTCATGTCACGCTTAAGGGATGCTGAAGAGTCCAACCGCAACACTGAATCATGGGGTGAGTCCCAGTCTGGAGGATCTTGGAGACAACAAAGATCTTCCTTCTTTGAAGAAGCTAACGACAAAAGTGGCCATGGTAGGAGCCGAGACCGAACTCAGTCCGAACGCCGACCCAAGGAAATACTTGGAACCGAACCCAACGGGGGAGGTACCAGGCGAAGGTCAACTGTAGCTGAGCCTGTCATGCTGCCTAACCACGGAAACGCCAATGAACGGGGCCGAGCTAGAGTCCAGCCCGAAGTTGGACCCGAGGAAGTGCTTAGATCAGAACCCAGCAGGGGAAGATCAAGGCAAGGGCCAGCTGTGGCTGACCCTAGCATGCTCCCAGAAGACCAAAGACAGCCACTGGAAAATATTAGGAATGATAGACGATACCATCCCTATAGGTCATTTGGACGGAATCAATCCCATAGAGAAGAACCGAACTCATTTCTATCCGCTCCAAATTCTGATGAAAGGATGGCACGCTTGTTCAGAGAGTGCGTCCAACGGGATCAAAGAGATCGAGGGATAGGCGCGAGGGTAACCAGCCCTTTCGCCCGCAATATCGAGATTGCCATCACCCCCCGAGAATGGAAAATGCCAATAATGGAACCTTACAAGGGAACCTCTGACCCCGTTGTACACTTACAGAGATACACACAGCATATGCTATTGAGCGGAGCAATAGAGGGAGTACTGTGCAAATGCTTTCCACTATTCTTTGCAGATCTAGCTACCTCCTGGTTCTGCCATCTACCCCAAGGATCCATCAGCTCATGGGAGATGTTGAAAGAAAAGTTCATCAGCCAGTTCCGCATTCATGTGGAGCAACCCAAGGATGCTTATTCCTTATCCAGTATCAAACAGAAACCTGGAGAGAAAGTGCAGCAATATCTAACCCGATTCAATGCCGCAGCGGCCGCAGTCCAAGATGCCAATGAGAAGCTTATCTTAATGGCCCTCTATAGTGGGGTGAATCCGGATACTAAATTTGCTAGAAGATTGACAAAAGAAAAACCAACTACTTTTCCCGATTTCTTCCATGAGGCTGGGAAATATATGAGACTTGAAGACGCTACCACTGAGGGGCAGTCAGGGCAACAAAATAAGGCAGCTCACGACAACACGCCCGGTGTAGCAAAGGACGTTCGAAGAAATGACTCTAGAGACAATGCTGGGGGCAAGAAGGAAGAAAAGCGTCTATATAGGCCAGGACCGAGTTTGACGCTTACACCCCTTTGAATGAAACGATCGAAAACATCTTCCTGGCCACCCAAGATGAAGTTAAATACAAACGCCCCCCGCACAAGAAGGAATCAAATAACGCAATTAAGTCTAGAAAATTCTACCGCTTCCACGAATCCCATAGGCATGATACCAACGAATGCCATCATCTCCGGGATTTGATTGAAGAACACATCAGAAGAAGGAGACTAGAACGCTATGTAAAAGGTCAGAACAAGACTCTAGTTCCTGCCAATGAGAACCTAAGGCTACCCTCCCCAGAAATAGGCAGAGGAAATCGCAACACCAGCGGCTCCAGTCAAGAGAAGATAGTGGTCCATACCATCTCGGGAGGGCCACACATCGCCGACGGAAGCTGGGCAGAGATGGAAAGGTACGGAAAGTCACTTAGAAACAATGAAGAATGCGTCAATTCTATTATAGAAGAACGCCACCCGAAGCGGATAGAGAATGGTGACATCACATTCAGTAGGCGTGACCTGGAGGGAAGGCAGTACCCTCACACAGATCCCATGGTTATCTCTGCCCGGCTCGGTCCATTCGAAGTTTTCTGAATTCTAGTAGACACTTGAAGCTCAGTAAATATCCTATTCAAGCATGCCTTTGACAAAATGAAGCTGTCATTAAAGGATGTTCTTCCCTGCAATAAACCACTACACGGTTTCACAGGAAATGCGAAGATGCCCCTCGGGCGACTGGACCTCTTTGTTTAAATTGGAAGTCATCCCCGCTCCGTTGTGCGGAAACATACATTTGTGCTGATAGAAAACCACTCGGCCTACAACGCCTTCTTAGGAAGACCAGCCTTGTCTGACTTCCAAATTGTCCTGGCCCCATGGTGCCTGAAGATGAAATTTCCAATGGACAATGGAATAGGGGAAGTAGAGGGAGACCAGGACATTGCTCGAGATTGCTATGTAACTGAACTTCGCAATAACCACAGGAAGGATAAAGGGAAGAGTGCAGAGATTGCCCTCTGCACAAAAAGTTTGGAAGCATAGCAACTAAAGAAAGCCCCTCCTCTTCGATATACCAGTGACCCTTTCTATGAATTAGACCCCAGGGACAAAGAGGAGGAGGCTACCGCCGAGCCTGCAGAGGCTATGGAATTTGTATTTGTGGACAGACACGACTCGAGTAGACTATTGAAAGTCGGGTCCCAACTAAAAGCAGAACTGAAGGAACAACTCATTGATTTTTTCCGCCACAACTTAGATGTATTTGCATGGACGCACGCCGATATGACTGGAGTCTCCCCAAACATAGCATGCCACGCACTAAACATCGACCGTACCAAAGCGCCAGTAAAATAGAAAAAGAGAAGTATGGGGGCAGAACGATCAGCGACCCTCAATGAAGAAGTAAAGAACCTACTTGCCAATGACTTTGTACGAGAAGCCATCTACCCAGAGTGGATCGCTAACCCGGTACTAGTAAAGAAGGCTAATGGGAAGTGGCGAACATGCATTGACTTATCCAACTTAAATGAAGCCTGCCCAAAGGATTGCTTCCCACTTCCCCGAATCGATCAGCTTGTGGACAGCACAGCCGGGCACGAACTCTTATCCTTTATGGACGCATACTCAGGATATAACCAAATTTCTATGCATACTCCCGACCAAGACCACACTAGTTTCATCACTGACCGGGGATTGTATTGCTACAAAGTAATGCCTTTTGGACTTAAAAACGCAGGAGCCACCTATCAGCGCCTCGTCAACAAGATGTTTGCGGGGCTAATAGGACAAACTATGGAAGTTTATGTGGACGACATGTTGGTAAAGTCAAGAAAAGCCGACGATCACGTAAGCCACCTGGGTGAGATGTTTCAAGTACTTCGCCAATATGGAATGAAGTTGAATCCTCTAAAGTGCTCCTTCGGAGTATCATCCGGAAAGTTCCTGGGATTCATCGTCCATGCCAGAGGAATTGAAGCAAACCCTGAACAAGTCCGAGCTTTGAAAGATATCAGGATACCTTCTACCCGAAAAGAAATGCAAAGCCTAAATGGGAAGGTGGCCGCCCTGAGCATATTCATCTCTAAAGCAACTAACAAATGCATCCCCTTCTTTGAAGCTCTAAAGAAAGACAAAGGAAAGTTCGAATGGACTGACGAATGCTTAACAGCTTTCCTTAACTTAATCGAACACCTCCAGAGACCACCAGTACTCTCAACTCCGAACAAAGGCAAAGAGCTATACCTATACCTTGCTGTGTCATCTCATGCTCTAAGCGCCGCCTTGGTGAGAGAAGACAAACGCACGCAGTGGCCAGTATACTTTGTAAGCAAGAGGTTTACAGTGGCGGAAGCCAGATATCCTAAACTTGAGAAACTAGCATACTGTTTACTAATCACATCACGAAAACTGCGTCACTATTTCCAATCTCATTCCATCAGAGTTCTGACCGATCAACCGCTAAGGCAGGTACTCCATCGTCCTGACACTTCTGGGTGACTACTTAAATGGTGCATTGAACTAAGTCAATGTGATATCACCTACCATCCTCGCACCGCCATCAAGGGACAAGCCATGGCCGAATTCATTGTCCAATTCACTACCAACGAAGGTAAGGAGCAATCGGAAATAGCATAAGACATCAAGTGGAATCTCTTTGTGGATGGAGCGTCAAACGAACAAGGCTCGGGGGCAGGTGTGGTAATAATCACTCCCAGGGGAAATAAGCTACGCTATGCTCTAAAGTTGGAATTCGCTGCCACCAACAACGATGCAGAGTATGAAGCAGTGATAGCGGGATTAGAACTTGCCTTAGAGATTGGAGCCAATTCCTTATGTCTTCATAGTGATTCTCAGCTTATCGTAAATCAGATACTAGGAGAATTTCAGGCTCGGGAAGAGCGGCTCACAACATATCTAAGGAAGACCAAGCTGCTTCTCGATCAATTGGTTCACTATTTAATCAAACACATCCCTCGGGAAGAGAACCAAGAGGCTGACGGATTGGCAAAGCAAGCTAGCATGAGGAACAGCACTATTTCCGGAGCAGTGCCATCTTAAAGCAGCTGACCCCGAGTTTCGAGCAGGTGAATCTGATAGCTGCAGTCGAAGAGGAAACTTGGATGACTCCCATCCAAAAATACTTACAAGACGGCACACTGCCCGATAAGCGTAACGAAGTCAAGAAAATCTTGAGGAGAGCTTCCCGCTACACAATACAAGAAGGCACCCTTTATCGGCGCGGCTTCTCTAGCCCCTTATTAAGGTGTGTCGCTGGAAGGGAAGTAAAGGAAATCTTATCCAACATCCATTAAGGAAGCTGCGGAGATCACACTGGAGGGCAGACTCTGGCAAAAAAGATACTCCGATATGGATATTTCTAGCCCACCTTAAGCAAAGACGTCTTAGATTTCGTCAAAAAATGTGACAGATGTCAGAAGTTTGCTAAGATTCTGTGGCTACCAACAACTGAGATTACTCAAATGACCAGCCCTTGGCCCTTTGCAGTATGGGGAATTGACTTGGTTGGCGAACTGCCAATGGGCCGAGGTGGGGCCAAATATGCTATAGTGGCAGTCGACTATTTCACCAAATGGGTTGAAGCAGAACCCCTAAATAAAGTATCTTCAACAAAAGTTATTAACTTCTTGATCAAAAATGTTCTATGCAGGTACGGAGTCCCACTTAAAATCATTTCGGACAATGGACTTCAGTTTGACAACGATGAGTTCGCCAACTGGTGCCAAGAGCACGGAATTCACAAAAGCTTCTCATCAGTAGCTTATCCCCAAGCAAACGGACAAGTCGAAGCTGTCGACAAAATTCTCAAAACTCTAATCAAAAAGAAACTTTAAAAGTCAAAAGGCGCATGGGTGGATGAACTTCCTACGGCACTTTGGGCCTATCGCACATCTTTCATAACATCAACGGGGCATACTCCTTTCTCTTTGGCATACGGATCAGAGGCTATGCTCCCAGTTGAAACTATAGTGCCTTCCCACCGTAGGATCCACTATAACCCAGAAGAGAACGAAGAACTCCTTCATATGTCTTTGGATCTAATTGAGGAAACAAGAAATGATGCAGCCCTCAAAGCAGCAGCTCACAAGCAAAAAGTGGCAATGCAATACAACTCCAAAGTCAAGCATCATAACTTACAAAAAGGAGATCTAGTCCTCAAGCGAATATTCCCGCGCCCCAGAGCGCTAGATCCAATCTGGGACGGACCATATGTAATTCATAAAGATCTCCACAACGGAGCTTATATTTTGTCAACAGTGGACGAAGAGGTGTTTCAGAGGGCATGGAACATCCAACACCTTCGTCGATACTTTTCATAACTTGTACTGCCCATATGAAGTGAATTAACAAAGAGAATCAGTGGACGTAGGCATTTTCGTGCTGAACCACTTTAAAAACTTGTCTCTTTTTAACTTGTTCCTTTATATCTTGGCTGCTTGTTAAACCTTATCCTTTTCTGTTGAACGAAATCCTGTTTAATGGCATTTCCATTCAAGACACATCACGGCGCGATTTCACCCGGACAAGACCTAACAGGTACTACGCGAATCTATGCCCTCGCCAATGAGACACTTTTGCTCCAGTATCCCTCTACTACGGGTTAACTCATTGCTCGCGATCGGCCCTTAAAGACAACTGTAATGGGCCGATTATAAGCCACCGAGTAGGCCGACCATAGCCTAGGCAGCTCATTACGGCGTTCGGCTCGCCGGCAACCATGAACCTACTTTAAGCCCCAACATAGGTGTGGCCAGCCAGGGGTAGTTCACGGTTGACGATCGGCACCCACGCTAGCCGGCCACAGTAAATCGAATAATACCCACGATTATGGGCCATAATGGCCCGGGTAGTTACTGTGCGCGATCTCGGCTCCGAGTGTCTTAAGTACGGCTGTGGTAAAAAAGATAAACTCCCCACGGAAGCGTAAGATGGGTGACAAATGTCTCCAAGACCCACAGTTAGGGAAAGTGACTACAAAACCTGTTTGCCTCAAACTTAAGCACATCGCAGGCCTTCTGTGATTGGAAGTTTTACTTTTTCTTATATTTCTATCTTATTTAAAAACTTTCCTCTTATCCTCTATAACGATCCCTAAAGTACAGGACACAAAGTAGGAGACGCTCGCCGATGGGGATAAGAACTCACAATGGGATGACAGGTCAATCGACTACATTCCATACTCAGTCATATAAGACATTCAAAGCTACCATCTACAACTTAGACATGAAGGGCGGTACTTTCTTCTCTTGTAAATAAATACATAGCTATAATTTATTCGCACATCACATTAACTTTGCAAGGTATGAAATTATATCTTAAGCAAGAAATTGGCATCAAAAACGATAAAATCACAGGCATGTGCACAGCTGTATTTCTTATGCGACACATCAAAATAATTAAGACAGTCAAATACGACAGAATCAGCTTAAGTTAAAAATTACAGGCTAAGAATAAAGTCGTTTGTTGCCAATAACACAACTTACAGCCTAAGAGTTACATTAATGTTTTAGAGCTAGCGTAAACAGCAATGTCAAACCAAAAAGACATCCGGGTCAAGTCAAGGAGTCAGCTACATCGGAGCTTCACCTCTATCCTGCCGGCCCTCCAATATCTACTTAGCCACGGGATCGGAACTCTCAGCATGCTGGCCGGAGGTAGTAGGTACCTCAGAGGTCTCGCCTGTCCAATTCAGAAGAAGAATCCATTAAATAAGCGATAAGCAGTCAGGTTACAAAAGCTAAAAGAGAAGACTTACCAGCATCTTCTCCTTGATCATCATCCTCCAACTGCACACCAACCTCCTCAGCGGCAAGTAGCCGCATACCCTCTTTCACCGCCACCTTCTCCTCCTTGGTGAATTGAGCCGTAACCACATCCATTCTAAAGGCCACGCCACCCTCCTTATCTGCATCAGACTTAGCCTCCTCCAGGGCCCTGAGATAAATCCTGGCCATGACTCGGGGGTAATCATCCATCCAAGATAAGTTGCCCTGTTTCCAAGTGCGAAAGTACATATCTTGAAGCATCTCATCCATTATCCCCTCATTCTCCTCGAACTCCCTTATTCGGTCCTCAGAAGCCAGTAGCTTTGCAATGGTGGCGTCCCTCTCCGATTGGTATCGCGAGCAGTCAGCCTGGAAGGTTTTTCTCATCGCCTCCATCTCCTCCTTCAGCTTGGTTTGAGCAAGCTCCGCAGCCTCAAGTTTCCCGGACAACTCCTGCACCCGCTTGAGATCTGCTTTCCGAACCTCATCCACCGTTGCAATAGACATATCAATCTGTTCCTTACAAACGACCTCCATTTTCCGCATCTCTGCCCTGCTGACCTATTCCATGGTTTTTTAGTTGCCTAGATGCGGTCTCATGTTGAGAGATCTGGATGGCTTGATCAGCGAGTTGTTTGGCCTGGTCGGAAACCATTAAACGCAGTTGAATGTTAGCACTGCCGATTTCTTCTCCAGCCTTAACCAGTCGAGCATGATGCCCCATCAGCTTCCTGGTTTCCTCAGCAACCCGGTCAATGTTTGCCTTAGCTTTGTCCCCCAAGGTTACAACCCGAGTGGTAAGCAAATCAAGGTCCAGGGACTTGGCCTCATCAAGAACCCTTACCATGGGATTACGAGGGAGAAGGTGCTCACTAGTAGCCTCATTAAAGGAAATACCGTGAGAACCCGGATCCAGATCCGGATGACCTGCAAACGGATTACGAGCCAAGCTAGGATGGTCTATCGGGGTAACGGTAGGATTCTCAGACGGGTGCGGGGAAAGAATAAGCTCAGTATTCTCCTCTGTGGTATCCTGAAGAGGCTGAGTCGGGGGCTGAGGATCAGGTGGAGACTCCAACAAGGAGCGACTCCTCTTCTTCTTTTGGATATCCTCTTCGATAACTCCGAGAAGAGGATGGTAGCCGACTACGTCTCTCGGGCGGTTAGTCGGAGGCTTTGGCTTAGTGGAAGCCCTTAGAAGTTTATATTGTTCACGACGATGCCGAACACCCGATGTCTTGGCCACTTCATCCGATCCTGGGACAAAAAACCAAGTGTTACAAGCGGACGTTAAACTATAATTCAAGAAATATGTCAAGTTGGGAAAAGTAAGGAGACTCTTTTGTTATACAAACCCTGGGGAGGAGTGGGATACTGCAATAAGTCCTGGATCTCATTCCAGGACGGGAGCTGACAGTAAAATATTCCTAAGTCCTTATCATAAATGGAGTCTGCAGAAGTCAAAAATTAACCTTGAGTCGCGGGGGCTGCCTCAACGAGAACACTTTTGGAAGATGAATCGGCTCCGGCCTTGTCAGCTTTCTTAGACTTCTCTACCAGAGCCGGTTCTTCCTCCAGCCCTTCGAAAGCTAGGTGGAAAGCATTGTTCGTCCACTCCTGGATCACACCCGCTTGCTTAGAAGACAAAGCCCCAGCACCATCACCACTCTGCCCATCGCCACCATCATCACCACTCTGTCCATCACCGTCTCCACCACTTCCACTCTCCACCTCACCTCCTTCACCCTCGCCTCTTTCCTCCTCCTCATCTTCCTCCTCCGGAACGTCTGGACATGTGCTGGGGGAGGGACCATCGGATTTCTTAAGTTTCTTCCCCCCGGCAGTTGGATGCTTTAAGAAGGGTTTTCTTTTACTGCTCTTTATCGTAGCCCCTCCTTTAGCTTTGGCGGCCCTCTCCTCAGCTGTGTCTCTCTGCTTGACCACAGACTGACGTGGCAGAATCAGGTTGAGCCCCAGAAGAGTAGCGTTTCTGATCAAATAAGAAGTCGCCTTTTCCCCTTCCAGAATGGCTTCTATCTCCTCAGCCATCCGAACCAGACGATCGTTCTCTACAACCACAAAGCCATCTGCCGCTAGCAAGAAATAAAGCACGTAAGGAGGAGTATTGCAGTCAGAACAAAAATCATAAATGAGATTCAACTTACAGCCAGAGGTGAAGCGGCGGAAAGAAACGGAGTCATCTTTGACAAAAAACCATTCCTTCTTGAACATGCTGAATTTCGAATATAAATCCAGGACTGGCTTGAAGGACACGGCCGACTCCAAGCTAATATACGGAGACCCCTTCTTGTAGCCTCTTAAGTTGTACAGATACCGGATTTCCCGATTGGAAGGAGGACGCCCGTATCTCCTCTGGAAGATGACGAACAGGCTCACCAAGATGGCATAGTAGTTGGGCTGAAGCTGGAAAGGAGCCACCTTCAAGTATGTGATGAAGCTGACTATCCAAGCATTGATAGGTGGGATGGCACCACACATGCAATGATACCTGCTATAAGCAAAATATCCTTCAGGGGGGTTATACGGCATCACTCCTTCCCCCGACAATAACATGTGCGCTTTGTCGATCCCAAAAGAGCGAGAGATAACATTAAGCTGCTCATCTTTGAGGGAGCTGGGAAAGCAATCAGGCGGTGAGTTCAGGAGCTCTTGAGGACTGTACCCGTCTATTAGCGATCTCCGGGTTGGTCCCTGTCGTTCTGGTGCTGCCTGAACTGGGGGCACTATGGAGGACTCTCCTCGGTCCTTGGACTTCTTCTTGTCAGAACGAGTTTCTACTTTATGAGACATTATCTGCAGCACGTGAAAATATACTGTTAGAACAAGGAGTGTAGAAATATAAACAAACAAATACCTAACAGTCTAAGGCCTCATCCATAGTTCAAGACATAAAAAGCTCAAAGGTCATACGACATTCGAACACAACCGGTAGTTTAAGCATGAAGCGTTATTCGATAGTCCAAAAACTCCCGAATTCATTCAGTCGTCCAAAGACTTCGAATTCATTCGGTCATCTAAAGACTTCGAGCTCATTCGGTAGTTCAAAGCACAAGAGTCATTCGGCGAGAGAAGGCCTCACCTTGTCCGGCAATCAAGTCTGATTCGGCACTATAATTGATTCGGCAGTTAAGGATTTGGTTCGGCTCTTTCAAACGGTAAGGAATAACGGAGGCGTGGAGCCCATACTTATAGAAAAGAAAAGGGTAGTCGGACCAACCGGTTCGGCACTCGGGATGAATAAGGGTGTCCAAATAAACAAAGCACGACATATGCAGGCATATGCCCCACTTTGGGGGGCAAATGTTGGACGTGTTTCCACCGAACCAGAGTAAGGAGAACATTGTCGAACCAACCACTTCCTACGCACTGCCGAACCAACCACTTCCTAAGCACTACCGAACAAACTCCAACCAACCACTACCGGACCACTCACCACCGAACCAGGTCCCACCGAATCAAACTCCAACCAACCACTACCGGACCACTCACCACCGGACCAAGTCCCACCGAATCAAACTCCAACCAACCACCACTAGACCAAAGTACTACCGAACCAAGGAGTACCGAACCAACATTGCCAGGCCAGATCACATCAGCCCAGGCCCACCAGCAACTATATACATCCAAGACACCTACCCCCAGCCTCACTCTATAAATAGAGGGGGTAGGGGTACAACAATGGCAGACGAGTTTGAGAGCTCAAGCACGGACAGAACTTTCAAACAACTTTCTTTCATACACTTGTAATCAAAGCCTTGTAATTGTAATCTGAACAGTAAAAGAGAATAACATATAAAGTGGACGTAGGCACATTCAGGCTGAACCACTATAAATCTGTGTGTCTTTTACAGTTTAGTCCCTCCTTTCTACATATTAGCATAAATCATCCAAATCATTAAGAACAACATAAGATCGACTAAATCATACGACTTGGAGGTGTTTGCCCATTTTTTGTGCAAACATCCTTTATATTTATCAACCTTATAAAATATATAAACATTGTTTTGATATGTGGGTGAAAATTACTGCACTATAGTAAACAATGAATATGTATAACTGTTAATTGTTTAGATATGCGAGTGAAAAAGACCATACTATGGTAAACAACGAATTCTGACTCTAGAGATATGAAAACGGTGTAGTTTAATTTAGACTGAAAGCAACTTATGTAATATGAATAGATTCTGATTAGATTTACAACTATGAGTTATGATGATTAGAGTCGTGTCACTTGTATTAAAACTATTTTAATGAAATGTGGGAGGTGTATTGTTTGGTGTGACTGATAGTGTTTGATTGGTATGTCATGTATTTATAACCGACACCACACTTATATGTTATTATTAAGCACTAGTATATTTACAACTAGATTTCTAGCCTGACTCGGGGTTTGTTTTTTGTTTAACAACCTCGGTTCAGATTGAGGTTTTTCTATAGGTTTGATATGACTGTATTTTCTTCGTGGACTATGATATGGAGTTAGAGCAGATGATGATGGCGAGTATTTACTCTACCTGTATTTTGTACTGGTCAATGTGATTTATTTATATGATGAGTTGCTTATATGAAAATAATTTATTAGATTACGAATATGATATAAAGTTCATTATTTTTATCCACTCTGATTCTGTTAGTTGAGAAATTTTGTCTTATGTCTCTAGTACTATATTATTCAAGTCTATAACTCATGTACACTGCCTTGTGTCGAGACGAGATAAAAAAATTTAGATGTATTCAGGTATTAAAAAGTATTCTTGTTGATCCAAAGAAGTGTATATGTAAGATTGCTTCCTCCATGCCCATTGATCCAATGATAGTAAACTTCCTCTAATATTTCAAACACTGGAGCTAGAGTGTTACACCCAACTATTTGGACTGTGAGCTGAATAGTTAACCCTAACATGACTAATTTAAATTGCATAGGCTATTGGGCTCCGTACCATTGTTGGAACTGGATAAGCCCACAGTGGAGTAATTGGGTAAATTTCAATTTTTTTACCTATTTAGATCTTTAATAAGCCTATGTAGTCTAATTCATTTAGAACATTTCTAAATTTTATGTTAAATAAAATCAATATTTTATTTGAATTTATAAACAATGTTTTGTTATATATATATATATATATAATTTGTATTATTTTATATATGTGTATACCATATGCACATATGTGTGTGCATGCACGTGCAATAGAATAATATGTAGAGAGCATGACATACCTGTGTATAGATGTTGAGATTTACACTGCAATGGACATATTAGCCCTCTTGTATTCGATTCAATGTCTAAATGTGTGTGTGTGTGTGTATGCATCAAATATTATATGTAAGCAAATCTATAATATAAACATAACTATATATACATATATTAAATGTTAAACATGAACAATTTATATATAAAAAATTTATAATATATATCTGTGTGTGTAAATATAAAATAATTAAATCATTAAATTAATTAAATATTAGTTTATAAACTAATTTTTTATATATATGTACATATATATATATATGTATGTATGTAATATATAACATGAAAGCTGAAAATAATTTATTGGAATAATATTTTATTTTATTGTAAATAAATTTATATAATACAAAAAAAATATAGATAATTATATATATATATATACATACATACATACATATATATATATTAGTATACACAATAAAATTAATTTTTTTAAAATTATGCTTTTACAAAATTTCGCTCTCGGTCATATATAAATTATTTATTTATTTCAATTTTGAATTTTAACACATTTTAAAATTTAAAAAAGTGTAAAATTAAATAAAAAATATTATTTTTCAAAGTTTGCTATATAATATGTGTTATGTAATATTTTTATGCAAAATTTTATTACCTGTAATACACATACAAGTATTTTAAATTACATAAACAATTTTAGGTTAAATAAATAATTAAATATATTTATTGAAAATATTTTTCTCTCTATTTACTACCAAATACATATTACTTGAATAATTTTTTTCAAAATTTGAAACATATGATATATAACATTAACCTATTAATTGTTGATTTTGATTAGCTAAATCATTTGGTAATGTTATCTATATATATATATATATATATTTAAATTTGCAGGCCTTTGGCATCTAGTAAGCAAGGATATAAAATAATTTATTATTATATATAGGTATAATAATATACACAACGAACCAAGATTTCGATATACAAGATTCGTAATATAATATAACATCCTATTATATAAATTATATGTATATATAACAAAATAAAATAGAGAATTACCTCTCACCAAAGCCCTTGCATACATGTTGAAACATTGAATTGATCTCCTTAAATTTATTTATAAATCTGAAGTTGCTAGCTTGCGAACTGCCTTACTTCCAATGATCGAATCAAGGAGTTTTGATGTAATTTTCTAATTGGATTTTTAGGTCTTAGAGGAGAAGGTTGTTGGCTGAAATTACTAGAGAGAGGAGAGAGAAAGTGTATTAGAAATGATGTAAAGAGGTGGCATATAAATTGAAAGTCAAAAGAGTGAAAAGTGGATCTCATCCTAATATCTCTCTTACTAATTCCACTCTTTTAATCATTCAAACTCCTCTCCTTTTTCCATCATATGTCCAGCCTAAACACCCTTCTACTATCAAAAATAACATGCCCATATGAGCCTCAAATATGGTCCAAGTCTGAACAATATTCAATGCAATTTTATATCTTATTTTAACGCATACCGATATCTTATATTGATCGGTATATTTATAGCTATTATAAGCACACTATTTAATACTGTTCAATACACATCAAATAAAATTTTACAATTAATATTTAATAAATATTAATTGATTTAATGAATTTACAAAAATTTATAAATTATTAAATTAGGTGGTAAAAGGAATATTCACTGTTTCTGTTATGTGACTCTTAGGTGTAAATTTAGTCAGCGATTAATATTGAACATTTTAAATATTATCGTTCATACACCACTTAGCAAGTGATGTGATATTATGGCTAAGTTTATCACTTACATAGTTTTGTAAAATCTAATATTTCTTTATTAAGTGCTACGCGGTAGTGAAAATTATTTACACCAATTTTCTTTGTCAAAACTATATCACTTCGGACTTATGGAACTTGGTAGTGGTCAAAATTCCAGTATCTTCCATATTCAACTCTATCCCCCTATAGCCATGAGTAACAAACTGCCCCACTGGGGAGAGTTACGTGCTCTAGTATCAACGGATGCATCAGTATCCAGTCTTGATGCATCTTAACTAGGAATATTAAAACGATGTGTTTATTATATTGTGGTACAATGCTCATGATTACAACTATTTGTAATTACTATCACAAATACACCACTTATTTTTTTCTATTAAATATATTTTAATTAATCGTTTAATTATTTATAACACATTATAACAAATATACAATAGAAAGAAAATACCTTTTTTACGAATGAGAATTGATTACAAAGTTAATAATTTACAATAAATTACAAAATTGCCCCTAGGGCATACCCCTAACTTTATCACATCCAAGGGGCATCTTCCTATGTCGCTCTTGGAAGTATATTTGTAATTATTATATTTTATTCGAGTGACGTAATTGTGGAGTTATGAAATGTAATAAATTTGCATTTTAACGAACGAAATTTTTTTGTGAAAATTTGTTAATTCTTGTGCTCTATATGTTAATGATATAATAACTAATCACACTTTGTCATTGGAATATAATACTAAAGATGACTATAGCATCACTAATTTCTATTTTCGGGGAATGTTACAATGGTCTCAGAGCATAGAATTACTTAAGACTTAATAAAAATTTTGGAAAACATAACCCTAATGAAATAAGAAAGAATAAATTAGAGGTGGATGGCGATATAATAACGTACTTGTTATTTATTATGTATATAAGTATGTATATCATCTATACTCTCCCCTATGTCTTAGACCATTCTTCTATTTCTTATGAAAACTCGTACGCAGATTATGAGAAATGGGTACTAGATGTGAAAGAGTAAATTTGGGAGGTGGAAGCACCATAACTAATGGGAACGTTCGGGCCAATGCTAGGAATGTTAACCGAACAACCAATGCTAATATTAATGCTACTGTGGGTGCTAGAACCACACAAGTTGATATAGGGACTATGTATTAGTTCTTTGTTAATATGATGCAAGCCGGAGCAGCAGCTGGACTGATTGGAGGTAATTCTGGTAGTGTAGGAGTTGCCACACTGGAAGTGGCTATCTATAATAAGTATGCCGCATTAAGTCGGGATTATACTAGCTTGGGAGAAAACCATTCTTGGGAATAGAGAATGCCATTGAGGAGGAAGATTGGTTTCTTTAGTGTGGGATAAGTTTTGCTGATCTAGGGTTGAATAATGACTAGAAAAGGTGATTGGCTTTAAGGCAATTGCAAGGAGCAGCTTCATATTGATGGAATAGTGTGATGATGGGAGTTCAAAGGAGGAGCTTACTTGGGCTAACTTTAGAGAGAGGTTTGAAGAGAATTTTGTACCAGAAGTAACTAAGTCAACTCTATTTAGAAAGTTTTCATGGTTGGAGCAGGATGAGATGACTATGTTGAAGTATGTCATGAAGTTTGATGAGCTGTCAACACATAAGTATGCCATCAATAACACTCTACTTAAGGAAAACCAGAAGTTCATCTGGAGACTAAAGCTGGAGATTGCTAGGGTAACTATGCCGCATCTTATAGATCCATTTAGTATCATGGTGAACATGGCTCTAGGAATGAAGAATTACTTGCAACTCAGTGGAATAATAAGTCTGTGGAGACTACGGGTTTTCGAGGCAAGAAAAGAAATTTCTTTGGCAAGAAGAGAGCTCAAAAGAGTGGGGCTCCGAAGAAGGGAAAACCTGAAGTGACTTGCTATAAATCTGATAAGAAGGAGCACTTTGCTAATGATTGTTGTTCCAAGAAGGCAAGAAGGCATGAAGGTTGCAAAAATAAGAAAAAAGTGAGGTATTATAACTACAACAAAATGGGACACTTCAAGAGTGAATGTCCTAAACCGGTCAAAGCTTAGAAAGGAAAGGTTTTCGCATTAGAATCTATCGCTTTTGGACTAATTGCAGAGAGAAGGGAAAGGCTATGTTAGTAAATATACTTCTTATTCATGGCATTCTTGATAGTATGCTTTTCAATACAAGATCATCACATCGTTTTATCTTTAGATGTTTGGTAGATAAGTCAAATCTTGAACCGACATACATTGTTACTTCTTTAAGGGTTGCGAATCCGATAGGTGAATATGCAACCCTTGGGATTAGATGTAACCATGTAGAGTTTGAGTTGTTAGGTCATATGTTTGCCTGTAATTTGTATGGATTTGATTTTGTCGGTTTTCGGATAATCTTGGGTATGGATTGGCTAAGTTGATATGACGCTCGGGTATTTTGTCGAGATAGAGTAATATCCTTAAAACACCATAATTTCCATGACCGAACTATATACTCATTTGAAGAATTAAGTTTCAACGTCTATGCAATGTTGGGTGCTATGAAGGTATGGAGATGAGATTAGTCGGTTCTTTCCATTAAGGGAATATGCCAATATCTTTGAGCCTGTTATGGGACTACCATCAAAATATGCCATCAAGTTTCAAATAGATCTCATACCTGGAGCTAAACCACTAAATAGATCACCTAGTAGAATGACACCTGCCGAGGTGGAGTTAAAGGTGCACCTAAAGGATTTAGTATAGAATTTTTTTAGACCAGTAGTTTTTCTTTTAGTGTTGTGGTGGTGTTCATGAAGGAACCGGATGGGACATTAAGGATGTGCATCGGTTATAGAAATCTAAATGAGAAGATGATAAAGAATCAATATCCTTTACCAAGAATAGATGATTTATTCGATCAACTAAGTGGAGCCAAGGTATTTCTGCAATTGTACTTCGCAATGGATTTCCATCAATTGAGAGTGGAGGAGGACAATATGCCATTGACGACATTTTGAACAAGATATGGTTCATACGAATGGTTAGTCATGCCCTTTGGACTAACCAATGCGCATGTTTTCTTTGTAGACATAATGAACAGATTCTTCCAAGACCATTTGGATAGATTCTTGTTAGTGTTTATCGATGACATTTTGATATATTCTAAGAATGAACAAGAGCATGAAGTTCATCTCAGAATAGTGCTAGATATGCTGAGGCGGCATCAGCTAAAGGTGAAGTTTTCAAATGTAATTTTTGGGAAAGAGAAGTGAAATTTCTTGTACATGTAGTTTTGAAGAATGGATTGTCCATTGATCCATTAAAGATCGAGGCTATAAACAGTTGGAAAAGACCCGAGGCCGCTATTGAGATTAGAATTTTCTAGGGGTTGGTTGAAATTTATTAAGGATTTCTTCCGTATAGTAGCACTAATGACTAAACTAACAAGGAAGGATGTAAAGTATGTTTGGATCGATAAATGCGACGAAGCATTTCGAAAAATTAAAACTTTTATTGACCAATGCACATGTGTTAGTAGTTCCAGATTGAAATCAAGATTTGGTGGTGTATACTGATGCATGTGGATCTGGGTTAGAAGCTGTATTGATGTAGAGAGGTATAGGTTACGGAATTATGAATCTTAAGGCTAATTAAACACTATAGGGGGTTGAATAGTGTTATCTAACTTATGTAAATCTTTTAAATTTCATTAAAATTAATATTGAATCATAGATTATCAACACATAAATATATCAACAATCAATCATAGATACAATCATAGATAAAAATAAAAGGAATAAAGTAAAGTAGAGAGTTAGAGAGATGACACCAGAGATTTCATATTGGTCCGGATTTTTCTTACATCCGATCTCGTACAATTGATTGTACATATTTCTTTTCAAATGCCAATATTTAACTGGACAGAAGGCAAATCTGAATACAATATTGATTTCGAGGCTACGAGACACACCCTCCTAAATTTCCAAGCTCGGGTTTGACTCTCTTGACTTGACAAGGCTACTAAGCATACCCACTAGATTTGAATAAGCTATAAGTACATCCCATGCAAATACAAATAGAGTTGATAGTCTTTCCAAAGACAATTTCTTCAACTTTGGATACAATGGATCCTATGGCCTCTTAGACAACACTTTGATCTCTGAATTGAGAGAGATGTTTACAAAACAATAAGAAAGTGGTATTGAATCAATACAAAGAAATATGAGTTGATTCTATGTGATTTTGAAGAGTATAGAGTATATTTTGCAATGGAGTTTTCAAGAGAGTAAGAGGAGGGAAGTAAGTAAGTAATTAGTAAAAAATTCCTTTGCACTCCTCTTTAAATAGTAAATTAACAACTATGTCCATTTGTGAAGAGTTGCGATGAATAGACATTTCCTTTCAAAATTTGAAAAACCATTCAGCGGCATGTATTTCGACATAAGCTTGTACATTTTGAAAACTATTTTCCTTTAAATTTATTTGAAAATAATATACTTTTATAATAATTTGATACTTTCTAAAATAGTTTGAACATAGTTTCTAAACACTTTGAACTTTAAAAAATTTCATAAAATAGTTTGAAATTTATTTTGGTTAAAAATATAAAAGATTAGAAAATTGGAGATAGAGATCCAAGATTACTATCAAGAACTTTAACAATATATGCTATGACTCTATGCATTAAACAATAACCTTGAAATCTTCATATCTTGGTCTTTAAACTCATGAGTCTTCATGTCTATTTCTTGAGTCTTTATATTATGAATCTTCATACTGTACAGCCTTCGATTCAACATTTGTGTAATATTCTGCACTATATACTATATAAGCCTGACAGAACATTAGTATCTATATTTTATATTATTGTATATGGTTGTTATCAAGGTTATTATCATCAAAATCAATAACCGAGGTATTAACAATCTCCTCCTTTTTTATGATGACAACCATTAAATATTACCATGTATAACATATAATATAATTCCCCCTAAGTTACATGACTCCCCCTAAATGTATGTATGTTTATATTTTATATTTTTCTTCCCTATTTTATCAATAAAAATTGGTGAAAAGTAAAACTCCACCTAAATGAAATACTTTTATATAATATGAATTCAAAATCAATAATGTTTGGTACTAAATAATTAAAGCATATATAATGATGCAGTATGATAAAATTGTGATATATGATGATTATATGATGATAATTAAAACTAGATTTAATAATTATAACACAAACAATTTTCATTAATTCAAATTCATTTATTCAAATCACACTATTAATTCATACATACAATCAAACCAAAAGCAAACAAATCCAAATATCAATCCAATCAAATCCAAACTTAAGTATTTACACAAATTAATAATAAGTTGTATACATATTTATTATTTAAAAATAAATTAAATAACTAGACATTCCTTGGAACTTCAATCCACCCGTCAGATCCAAATATTGAATTTGCTTTGATGCCATCCTAATCATTTACTTGTTGTTAGAACATTTTGGGTTGTTGGTTTGATCATTTTTGATTAAGAAAGAAATCAACCATCGAAGTGCATCGAAATGCATTTCTTGCTCTTTGATCGTTTGCATTTGACTTAATTCTAAATGCCTTTAATTTCTTAAAATAAAGGAGAGAGCATTTTTGAATGCTTGAAGTGTTTCTTCCAGATTTCACATAATTTTTTATGTAGAGAATTCATCTTTTAAGAAAGAAATTTGAGAATGAAAGGGTTAAAAAGATGAAATGAACAATGAATTTTCTGGAAGAAATAGGCTTAAATAGGAGTGAAAAGTCATTTGAAACAACTGAAATATAAGTAGTTACAAAATTTTCAAAATTTAAAAAATTTACAAAACAGCTAGTATATGTCGACATATCATATACGTATATTGACTTACATGCCTGAAATTGCAATTTTTATGTTTTTAATCTAATTTTTGTTTCTACTTATCATTGTTGTATTTAAATGACTTCCGGATACTATTAGAAAAATATGTAACAGTAAGAACAATTTATCATTGATAAGCAAAGATGGTACATAACACAAAATCAAAATATATAAAGATGACATGAATCAAACAAGAATAATATGGAAAAATAAAAGATAGATATCGTAAGGAAATAAATGAATAAGCTTAGAAAGATGTAGATGATGATGACGAATTTCCACCAAGCTTGTGAATAATTTTCCCAAATTATTTGTCCACTTCGTTGGAAAGGGAAGTGAACTTTTTACTAATGAAATGCTTAAGCTTCTTTTGGTTTTTGAGAAGCTTCTCTTGGTTCTTTAGAATCTCTTTGTTGGAATGGTGAAATGGTTTTTTGAAGCTTTCTAAAGAAGTATCCATTTTGCTTCTCTTCTTCTTCTTGATTATCCCCTTCTTCCATTTCCATTTCATCTCCCTCTTCTTATTGAATTTCTCGCTCCTCTTCCCATGCCAATCTTTCTTCTTTTTAAACAAGTGTTTCATATGATTCGAAATAGGGAGGGATGCGCATAAGAGAAATGTTAGCCTTATCGAAAAAATTTCGAGGAAGAGTTGATTCTCCTCGTAAATCAACACCAAAATATATTAAAATTCTAATAAGATACACACCGTGGTAGAGTGTGTTCTCATATCTAGAAGTATTCTTTTAAACAAAGTCATCTAAGATGACTTGTGCCCAATTGATGTCATAGTTTCCGTAGATGGCGAAAATAGCTTTAAAAACTTTTTGAGTCGGTTTATAGTAATTACCCGTCCTTGGAGTGATATTTTGTTGTGAAACGGGACTCATAAGTCTCGATTTTGGTCTAAGATTTTTATGTTTAAATCAAATTCTTCATCACTTTCAAAAATAACATGACAAACTTCATGATTTTTTCCATCAGTTTGAAAAGTGGAGAGTCAATTCTACTATATTTGCAACCAAGTATGCAACCTAAAAATTCACAATTTAAAACAATTTGAGTGTCATTTACACTACTCCAAATTTGACCCTCTTCTCCTTGAAAAAATTTTCCATTCTAATTTACATAAAACATTTTAACCAAATCTAGATAATACATAAAATCATTTTGAGAAGAGTTGACTAAACTAAGAATTTCATTTTGAGACCAAAGATCTTGAAGACCATAAGAGGAAAAATCTTTAAACTTTACAAATCATCCGGGAAATACTTTTCAAGGAATAGCATACTCCATATAAGTACCAATGGCTTCTTTGTCATTAAAAAGAAAGCCTTTGGTTATCTTTAAGAGCCTTATGGTTTTAGGAGTTTGACATAAGGAGGCCATTTTTGAATTTTTAAAGAGATAAGAGAATGAAGAGATATTTGAATTTTGAAATAAAGTGAGATAATGAATAAATAGAGATACGATGAATTAATAGAGTGAAATGACATGTCCTCTAGTCAAAAAGATGACTTTTCGAAACATGGGAATAACTGCCAAAGAGAGGAAAATTTAAATTTTGAATTTGAAATGAAATTTCAAAATTTTGGCATGTATGTCGACATATGGGTTATGGATATGTTGACTTATGGGCCATAAAATCCAAAATTAGAACCAATATAAAATATTCCTATATACATATATTTATATACTTATATTCATCCAATATTACTTTTAATCTATATGTTATTCCTAAAACATAAAAAAATGAAATAAAAATTAATTGTAAAAAGTATCGCTTTTTGCTACGTTCCTTTGATCTGTTTTGATTAATTTACTATTGTCGCGAAACACATGTTTGTATCCTCGGTATCTAGTTCACTGTCACTTGTAGTAGTATCTAAATCACCTAATATTGTTGTGTAAGCCCTCTTTCTTTTTCTAGATGAATTGGTAACTGGCGAGATCTTTGATTTATTCTGATGCGGACAGTCTTTGCAGATGACAGGGTTCATCGCAGTTGAAACATATAATTGCAGTTCCAATTTCAGGAGTCTTGTTTTCAATTCTTTGAAAGTTGTTCGTCTTTCTATACTTTAGGAATTTTCTGAATTTCTAGTCATGAAAGAAATTTCTTCATCATTGTCATCATCTAAATCATGATCGTCAGTTATTGCATTGATAGCAATGGATTTCTTTTTTATGGTCTTGTTTTCTCTTCTGCCCTGCAATTGTGCAACATATGATATTAAACTGCCTACAACTCTTCAATTTTTAGTGTAATAATGTCATTAGCCTCTTTTATTGCTAGTGTCATTTGATCACACTCTAAAGAGAGTTGAGGATTTTTCTAACTTAGTCCTCTTTGGAAAAAAAATTACCGAATGCTACTAAAAAATGCATTATATCTTAAAATCTATAATGCATGTCAAAATAGACTCATTTGGATTTATTTTAAACAATTAAAACTGATTGGTTAACATGGAAATTTTGGTTTGTTTAACTTTACTAGTGCACTCATGTGTAACTTGCAGTGTTCTCCAAATTTCATGTGGAGACTTACAAATAGAAACTCTGTTGAATTTATTTTTATCTAGCGAGTAAAATAAAATATTCATTGCTTTAGAATTATTCTGTGCAAGCGCCTTTTGGTCAATAGTCCATTGTTCAAAGTTAATCTAGGGTTCTATGCACTCATTCTATGTAATATTCCAAATATCTAAACCATTAAACTGTAAATAAATCTACATCCCACGTGACCTATAAGTTTAAATACTGCCATTAAAAAGTAGGAGTCTAGCAGTAGATTGTCTGTAACAACCCGCATATTTTACGATTTTATATTTAAATATTTTATTTAAATATAGCATCGTTAGTCGGATTAAAGTCCGAAATGTCACTTTTTTCAAACAGTCGAATTAGGACTCGGGACCACTTCCATTGAGTCCAAAATGGCATTTGCAACTTTTTTGAGTATAAGCTTCGATATGTTTGGAGTAAGTTGAATTTTGCTATTTTCTAAGTGGGCTTTTGGGTTTGGGTTTCACCCAACTCCTTCTATAACCTAACTCAGCCCTTCTCTTCATCCATTCATCCTCATTTCATTTCTTTTTCTCTAGCACAACTGAAAATGGGGAGAGGAATGGGAAATTAAAATTCAAAACCCTAGATTCATTTGCAAACTCCAAATTCTTGCTCCAAATTCAAAGAGAAGCTTAGGAAGCCTTCTCTTCTTCTTCTCCATCTCAATTCCTCTTCGATTTTTGAAATTTTCTAAACCTTAACTTGGAAAATGTTTTCTTTTGAGCTTAGATTGAAGCTCCTTGGGTTGAAATTGAAGAGTGATTGTTCTAGCCTTGCATTTGAGCTTCTTATCTTTGTTTTTGAGTTAAAAAAGGTGAGTTTTGAACTCACATCTACTTCTCTTGATATCATTGATGTTAGGTATGAATTCCTAACACTTATTCATGTTCATTTGCTTTTGGTTTGAATTGATTTGGTGAACATTTCAATTTTTGGTGTTTTGAAGTCAAAAACTCTAAAAAATCATAACTTTGATGTTTGAACATGCTTTTGGTGTTGTATTGAAGAGCCAATAGGGTTGGGCTGTCGATTGGCATAAACCCCCAGAGCCCATCGCTCGTCTGATCGAAAATTGGAAGAATTGCTCTTCATTTGATAGGCTGAAAAATAGCCCCAATGCCAGTCAGTCGACTGACCCTCTGCAGTCAGTCGACTGGCTGTAGCAAATAAATGATTCTAGGGCTATCTGCAGAAACAGGGAGCCTCTGTTTCCTACAGTCAGTCGACTGACTGCAGGAAATGAAATTTCCGAGTTTCTGGATCAGTCGACTGACCCCCTGCAGTCAGTCGACTGACCTGCTTGTTTTTGCCTATTTAGCCTATTTTGCTTGGTTTCCAATTTCAATCGATTCATGTCGATTGCAATTAGTTGTTATTGCATATTTGACTTTGATGATTTTTTTTTTGATTTCATACATGGGTTTTTATAAAATGATCTTTTCAAATTATATTAAAAGCTTGTTTCTCCAATTTATAATTTCTATTTAAAACACACACAATTTTGCACTTCGAGCGAAGAGGGAGGAGAATTAAATGATTAAATAAAGCATGTGCTATGAACATGTGCGTTTATCTTTTCAGTTAATTCCTAATCTATTCGTTTGACCGTTTTGACCTCTGGGTCTGGTTTACCGATGAGATGAGGTGAACTTTGTACTGCTTTAAGTGTGAAATTAACTAACGGTTAGTAAACCGTTTAATGCGAACGTGTGGTATGGGACTCACGTTAACATTTTTAGGGTTCCTTTCTGAGAGTTATGACACATTCTACCAGTTAGTGGTGTCCAGTACTGGGCCTTCGGACCTTCACCACTACGGTTTGTTGCCCTATAGTATCACTTTTGGAGTTGGTCCATCGTCACCGCTCGAGTGATATTGGGTTTGTTGCCTTCGGGTTTGTTGCCTTCGGGTTTGTTGCCTTCGGGTATGTTGCCTTCGGGTTTGTACCTTCGGGTTTGTGCCTTCGGGTTTGTTGCCCTATAGTATCGCTTTTGGAGTTGGTCCATCGTCACCGCTCGAGTGATATTGGGTTTGTTTCCTTCGAGTTTGTGGATCCTTGTTATAAGTACTGAGCTCGAGCATCTTTTGTTTCTTTGACAATTATATTTCCCTAGTGTATTGCCTTTCGGGGTAGGTTCTTTGAACCACACGATATATAGCGATTACCTTGTGGAAACTTGTGTTACCTTTATTGGTATTTGTCATTTTCCTTTTGGCTTGTTTTGGGATATGTATGTCCTTTGTTTATTTGAGTTGCCTATGATATGAGGCTTGTTATGATTCATCTTATGTTAGATGATTTGGTTATCTCTTTGGGAGATATTTGTGGTACTTTATGATTTTGTATGTTCATTATCATTGGTTGATCTAACTGATTTGTTTAGCTAGATTGACCCGTGTATTTTTTACTCGGGTCAGACCGAGATGTTTCAGGTTAGGTAAATTGGACTTAGCCTATTTTGCTTCCGCATGGACTATTCCGCTAGCTCCTTTTTGTTATAGCTTTTTGTGTAGTCCTTTTGACTGTAACTCTGATATGTATTCTTTTGACTCGCTTGTATATTGTGGCTTGCTATACCACTTGACATGTATCATTTTGTAAACTCTATAATGTATCTGTATATGTGAAAATGTATGTGATGATCTACTGTTCTGTGTTGTGTATTACATTGAGTTGTTATATTTTATTCTGATAGATCCTTCAGCCACCTATGGCTTTGTATTAAGTATTTATTGGATATGTCGATCCATTTAGGTAGGAAGTGGCAATCGTCGGCGTATTCAATAGATAATTAAGACAAGGTCATAGATGGTCGCTCCTATCCAGCTCTATTCTCTGCATTAGCAGACGGTGTTACTTAGTAATACTCTTTTCTAATGTGGGTGTCGGAATGGGGCGTTATAGCTTGGTATCAGAGCTGAGTTCAGAACAAAATATGATAAACATAGAACAGAGAGACACATATTACGGTACATCAAAGTGTATTACGAATGTTACAAATCTTTGAATCATCGTGCCTTATTTCTTTCCGTGCCATCGGGGTAGGTAGAATTTTGGGAATACGTCTAGGAATGCATTTTATTCCGTAGTATTCCATATTTGAATTAATGATATCTACCTTGTGAATAATCTTTATCTTATCTTATCTTTCAGCTAATGGCCGGAAGAGGCAGAGGACGATGCTCGGATGCTGGGCAATCCAGCGGCTCGCATCCGGACGACGTTTATATGTCTGTCGATCAGTTTTTAGGGTTATTTAGGAGCACTCAGCCTCCAGCTCCTATTTGTGCATCTCCTCCACGCAAGTCTACCTTTGCACGCCTATGTAGTGATTTTTCTCATCTTGGTGGAAAGCCATTCAAAGGCTCCGAGTCCGTTCTTGAGGTCCAAGCTTGGATTCGCACATGCGAACGTATCTTCTCTCGCATGGATCTTTCTGACCATGATCGAGTTCTTGTAACTTCTAGCTTATTGCAAGAGCGTGCCCTTGATTGGTACGAGCTTCTTGTAGCTGAACTTGGATAGTCTGTTCTTTCTTGGACTCAGTTTCGGGAACGATTTGAACTCAAATTCGTTCTTGAATCTGAGAAAGTTTTATTGGCCCGTCGCTTCCTTGAGTTGAAGCAAGGGAAGTCCTCTGTTTCTGAATATGTTGCATCATTCGAGGCCTTATCTAAGTATGGTCTTGAATTCATTAACACCTCTTATAAGAAGAATCTGAAGTTTGTCTCTGGTCTTAAGAAATGTCTTAAGAAGTCTTTAATGCTTCGGCTTAAGCTTTCTTTTGAGGAGTTGGTTGACTTGGCACTTCATCTCGAAGCCATCGAGAAGGAGTGTGATAGTGGTGATAATATTGAGGTTCGCAAGAACCCCAATAAGAAGAAGTTTCCATTTCATGAGCAGGAATTTTTCCCTTCCAAGAAGGAAAAGCCTATTGAATCCGGTTCTAACTCTCAATCTACTGGAACACCTTCCATTCGGAAGTGTTTCAATTATAGTTCTCCTGATCATATGATCCGAGATTGTCCTAAGCCTTTCTTCTGCCGTAATTGCAAGAAGGAAGGTCATCGTATTTCCACCTGCCCTACTGCTCCTGCTAGTGCCAAGTCTGGCAAGCTTTATGTTGCTAAGATTTCTGGAGGTTCCTCTCAGCCCAAAGGT
Source organism: Allium fistulosum (assembly GCA_030737815.1). Taxonomy (NCBI): domain Eukaryota; kingdom Viridiplantae; phylum Streptophyta; class Magnoliopsida; order Asparagales; family Amaryllidaceae; genus Allium; species Allium fistulosum. The sequence goes on along the minus strand of CM060904.1, from coordinate 264,063,759 downwards.
AATTCTCCTCTTATCCTTGATGACATTATTTTATTTCGTAATCTTCCTATTTGGTTTCTTTTGATACGGGTGCGTCCCACTCTTTTATATTAAAAGAACTTGTTGATTCTTCTTCTTTAAATATTAGAGGTTTGATGACTTCACTGAGAATTGCGAATCCGGTTGGTGGATCCGCAACACTCAGTTTGCTTTGAAAATGTCGAGATTATTTTTGTGATTATTCTTTTCGAGTCGATTTGATGCGTTATTTAGGCTTCGAAATTGATTTTTGGGAAAGGATTGGCTTAATTATTATGAATCCCATATCCTATATCCAATGTGGACTATTCATCTTTGACATCTTCAATTTGTTAAGCAGATTTCTATTGTTTTTAAAGATTTTGGTTTCCAAATTTGGTGGCAACATTTTATTCTTTAAAACCCACTTGATGAGGGAAGTGTTATTTCTCTCATTCAAGTAGTTTGTGAATTTTCCGGTATTTTTTAGATTTGTCTTAGAATTATCACCTAAGCAATCTTTTGAATGTAAGGTCTTTTCAATTCGACCTGGCCACCGGTTTTCATCAGCTACGAGTTGCGGAAGGTGGCATCCTCTTACCGCATTCCGCATTCGTTGTGATTTTTGTGTTTGGTTCGTTATGTCATTCGGTATGACGAACCTTCTACCTTATTTCATCCATTTTGTGAATCGAGTATTCTACGAATATCTCGATTGGTTTCTCCTTATATTAATTGATTATGGATGAAGATAAAAATTTAAAATTTGCAAATCTTTTTAATAAGATATTTATAAGTATAATTGGGTTTTGTTCTTGAAACGAGCAAAGAAAATTTGTAAATTTTATAAGAGACATGGTTATCATATAGAAAATGATTTTTGTGTTGTTATGCCCATTGAGTGCTTTAAGAATTCTGGTCGATGTGCTTGATCAACGTTATCGATAGGAATCTCCTAAATGCTATGATGAGACAGTCAAACACAGTAAATTATTGTAAAAAGTAATTTGTCTAAAAAGATGAATATATATAAAGTTAATTATGATTTTGGAAAATCTTAACTTTTCGGGAAAGAGAATCGGTTAAAGGAAATCTTTTACGATGCTTTTATTCTTGCTGTTCCCGAAGGGAACCAAGCCTTTATTATTTGTACCGATACTAGTCGTATTGGTTTTGGTGTCATTCTCTTGCAAAGGGGAATGTGTTATCGCATTTGCTTCTTGAAAATTAAAGCTTGTCGAGACTAGATATGTCATTTATGATCTAGAGCTCGCGGCTATTGTTGTCGCTCTTAGAATTTGGTTCATTGTCGTTTGGGAGAGAAATTTGTTCTCTATACCGATCATAAATCTTTGAGATATTTTGTTTACTCAAAAAGGAACTCAATTTTTGTCAACAATGTTGGCTCGAGTTCCTTGCATCTTATGATCTTGTTATTCTTTGTACTACGAAAAAGGGTGATCGTGTGTCGATGCCCTTAAGCTGAGAGCAACAAGCGGATGTTTCTTTGTTGATATCCGAATGGAGTGATCTCGAGACTTTATCCACTTGTGAGATACGAGATCGTGAATCCAATTCATGTTCATCTCTTGTTTTGAGTAGCCTTGAGGCTCGTCCTTCTCTTTTGACCCGTACCTCTTTGGCTAAACTTTATGTCAAATTAAATTGCATGGAGTTCCTGCTTTTATTATTAGCAATCGAGATCCATTATTTTTCTAGTGGATTTTTGTAGGGTCTTCAAAAGCTTTGGGAACAAAACTTAATTTTTGCACCGCTTATCGTTCTCAATCCGCTGGACAAACCGAGCGTGTGAATCAAACTCTTATAGATCTCTTTCGTGCTCTTTATGGTGAACTTCTTATTTCAAATTTCTTTTGTGTAGATATGCTTTTATGGTTGTTACTCTTTATATTCTTCTTAAGTATTGCGAGGACGCAATTTATTTAAGGAGGGGGGTCTGTAACAACCCGCATATTTTACAATTTTATATTTAAATATTTTATTTAAATATAGCATCGTTTGTCAAATTAAAATCCGAAATGTCACTTTTTGCAAACAGTCGAATTAGGACTCGGGACCACTTCCATTGAGTCCAAAATGGCGTTTGCGACTTTTTTGAGTATAAGCTTCGATATGTTTGGAGTAAGTTGAATTTTGCTATTTTTCTAAGTGGGCTTTTGGGTTTGGGTTTCACCCAACTCCTTCTATAACCTAACTCAGCCCTTCTCTTCATCCATCCTCATTTCATTTCTTTTTCTCTAGCACAAGTGAAAATGGAGAGAGGAATGAGAAATTATAATTCAAAACCCTAAATTCATTTGCAAACTCCAAATTCTTGCTCCAAATTCAAAGAGAAGCTTAGGTAAGCCTTCTCTTCTTCTTCTCCATCTCAATTCCTCTTCGATTTCTGAAATGTTCTAAACCCTAACTTAGAAAATGTTTTCTTTTGAGCTTAGATTGAAGCTCCTTAGGTTGAAATTGAAGAGTGATTGTTCTAGCCTTGCATTTGAGCTTCTTATATTTGTTTTTGAGTTAAAAAGGTGAGTTTTGAACTCACATCTACTTCTCTTGATATCATTGATGTTAGGTATGAATTCCTAACACTTATTCATGTTCATTTGCTTTTGGTTTGAATTGATTTGGTGAACATTTCAATTTTTGGTGTTTTGAAGTCAAAAACTCTAAAAATCATAGCTTTGATGTTTGAACATGCTTTTGGTGTTGTATTGAAGAGCCAATAGGGCTGGGTTGTCGATTGGCATAAACCCCCAGAGCCCATCTCTCGTCCGATCGAAAATTAGAAAAATTGCTCTTCATTAGATAGGCTGAAAAACAGCCCCAGTGCCAGTCAGTCAACTGACCCTCTGCAGTCAGTCGACTGGCTGAAGCAAATAAATGATTCTGGGGCTGTCTACAGAACCAAAGAGCCTCTGTTTCCTGCAGTCAGTCGACTGGCCTCTGCAGTCAGTCGACTGACTGCAGGAAATGAAATTTCCGAGCTTCTGGATCAATCGACTGGCCCCTGCAGTCAGTCGACAGGCCTGCTTGTTTTTGCCTATTTTGCCTATTTTGCTTGGTTTCAAATTTCAATTGATTCATGTCGATTGCAATTAGTTGTTATTGCATATTTGACTTTGATGATTTTTTTTTGATTTCATACACGGGTTTTTATAAAATGATCTTTTCAAATTATATTAAAAGCTCGTTTCTCCAATTTATAATTTCTATTTAAAACACACACACAATTTTGCACTTCGAGCGAAGAGGGAGGAGAATTAAATGATTAAATAAAACGCGTGCTATGAACACGTGCGTTTATCTTTTCAGTTAATTCCTAATCTATTCGTTTGACCGTTTTGACCTCTGGGTCTGGTTTACCAATGAGATGAGGTGAACTTTGTACTGCTTTGAGTGTGAAATTAACTAACGGTTAGTAAACCGTTTAGTGCGAACGTGTGGTATGGGACTCACGTTAACATTTTTTGGGTTCCTTTCTGAGAGTTGTGACACATTCCGCCAGTTAGTGGTGTCCAGTACTAGGCCTTCGGACCTTCACCACTACGGTTTGTTGCCCTATAGTATCACTTTTGGAGTTGGTCCATCGTCACCGCTCGAGTGATATTGGGTTTGTTGCCTTCGGGTTTGTTGCCTTCGGGTTTGTACCTTCGCGTTTGTGCCTTCGGGTTTGTTGCCCTATAGTATCGCTTTTGGAGTTGGTCCATCATCACCGCTCGAGTGATATTGGGTTTGTTGCCTTCGGGTTTGTGGATCCTTGTTATACAGTACTGAGCTCGAGCATCTTTTGTTTCTTTGACAATTATATTTCCCTAGTGTATCGCCTTTCGGGATAGGTTCTTTGAACCACATGATATATAGCGATTACCTTGTGGAAACTTGTGTTACCTTTATTGGTATTTGTCATTTTCCTTTTGGCTTGTTTTGGGATATGTATGTCCTTTGTTTATTTGAGTTGCCTATGATATGAGGCTTGTTATGATTCATTTATGTTAGATGATTTGGTTATCTCTTTTGGAGATATTTGTGGTACTTTATGATTTTGTATGTTCATTATCATTGGTTGATCTAACTGATTTGTTTAGCTAGACTGACCCGTGTATTTTATACTCGGGTTAGACCGAGATGTTTCAGGTTAGGTACATTGGACTTAGCCTATTTTGCTTCTGCATGGACTATTCCGCTAGCTCCTTTTTGTTATAGCTTTTTGTGTAGTCCTTTTGACTGTAACTCTGATATGTATTCTTTTGACTCGCATGTATACTATGGCTTGCTATACCACTTGACATGTATCATTTTGTAAACTCTGTAATGTATCTGTATATGTGAAAATGTATGTGATGATCTACTGTTCTGTGTTTTGTATTACATTGAGTTGTTATATTTTGTTCTGATAGATCCTTCAGCCACCTATGGCTTTCTATTAAGTATTTATTGGATATGTCGATCCATTTAGGTAAGAAGTGGCAATTGTCGGCGTATTCACTAGATAATTAAGACTAGGTCATAGATGGTCGCTCCTATCCAGCTCTATTCTCCGCATTAGCTGACGGTGTTACTTAGTAATACTCTTTGCTAATGTGGGTCTCAGAGTGGGGCGTCACATTGTCCTTCGATAAAACTGTAAATAAGTGTATTAACAGCGTTGCTAGTCATTTAAACTTTTCAAAAAAAATCAAATTACGAGTTTTTGAAAACCTAGTGCTCTAATACTAAATGTGGGTTGCAGAATTATGGATCTTAAGGCTAATTAAACACTAGGGGGGGCAAATAATGTTTTATCACTTATGTAAATCTTTTCAACTTTCTTTCAAAATTAATATTAAACCATAGATTATCAAAACATAAATATATCAATAATCAATCGCAGATGAAATCATAGATAAAAATAAAAGCAATGAAGTAAAGTAGAGAGTTAGATAGATGACATCGGGAATTTTATATGGGTTTGGATTTCTCCTACATCTAGTCCCAGACAATTGCTTGTCCGGATTTCTTTTCAAATGCTGATCTTTAATAGGGAGGAAGGAAAATCCAAATACGATCTCGATTTCTAGGCTACGAGACACACCCTCATGAACTTCTGAGGATTAGGGTAGACTCACTTGATTTGACTGGGCTATAAGCACACCCAGTAGATTTTCGGGCTACTAAGCATATCTACTTTACTTGAATGGGCTACAAGCACACCGAAGCAAATACAAATAGAGTTGATAATTTTTCCAAAGATTTTTTCCTGAACTTTGGATATAATGGATTCTATAGCCTCTTGGACAACACTTTATTCTTTGAATTAAAAGGGAGAGATGTTTCCAAAATAGTAATAAAGTAGTATTGAATCCATACAAAGAAGTATGAATTGATTCTATGTGATTTCGAAGAGAATAGAGTATATTTTCAATGGAGTTTTAAGGAGAGTAAGTGGAGGGAAGAAAGTAAGTAATTAGTTATAAAAAATTCAATTGCACTCCCCTTTATATTGTAAATTAACAGTTATGTCCATTCGTGAAGGGTTGCGACGAACATACACTTCCTTTCAAAAATTTAAAAACCATTTGGCAACATGTATGTAGACATATCCAAAGCATGTATGTCAACATATGCTTGTATATTTTGAAAACTATTTTCTTTTAAATTATTTTGAAACTATACTTTGTAAAATAATTTGATACTTTGTAAAATAGTTTGAACATAGTTTATAAACATTTTAAAATTTCAAAAACTTTTATAAAATATATTGAAATATATTTTGAAATTTATTTTGGTTAAAAATGTAAAAGGTCTAAATTAGAGATAGATATCAAAGATTGCTATCAAGGACTTTAACAATATTGTTATGACTCTATACACTAAAATACAATCTTGAAATCTTCATATCTTGGTCTTTGATCTCATGGGTCTTCATGTTTATTTCATGAGTCTTTATATTGTGAGGTTTTATACAGTACAGTCTTTGATTCAACATCTATGTAATATTCTACACTATATACTATATAACTTGGCAAAATATTAGTATCTATATTTTACATGTTTGTATATGGTTGTTATCAATGTTTTTATCATCAAAACCAATAAATGAGGTATTAAAAAGGGGTAGAGTTTGCTTTTGGTTCTTGATAGTTTCGACTGCTTGAAGTTAGATACCCTACTCATGATTTGGAGTTAGCAGCGGTGATCTTCACATTAAAGGCGTGGAGACACTATCTATTGGGAGATTGATTCAAGTTATTTATAAATCATAAATATTTAAGGTGTTTATTCTCTCGAAAGGAGTTGAATATAAGGCAGCAGAGGTAGCTGGAGTTCTTAGCAGCGTATGACTTTTGGACCGAGTATACATTGGGAAAAGGAAATAAAGTTGTGGACGCACTTAGTGGAAAACATTAGAATGTGGTTTTGGTGATGTTCTGAATGGAATAATTTAGAGGCGTTGGCTTCATGTGGAGTTAGGATGAGGACGATGACCAGTTCTAGTCAGAAAACTACAATGATTCCTTATCTGGAAGTTCGATCGATATTGATCGAAAGAATTACAATAAAGCAAAAAGATGATCAAATACTAGTCGATCGAATTAAGAGACTAGAAGTAGGATGTGAGGTTAATGATTGAAAAATTTTGTATGAGGATGGTTGAGGAAGAAGGGATGGTTGTGTGTTCCAGATGTAGATAATCTGAGGAAGGAAGTCCTTAGAGGATGTTATCGATTGAAATTTACTTTCCATCGTTGAGGTACAAAAAGATATGAAGAGTTGTCGGTAAACCAATGTATGAATTGCAAACAAGTAAAAGCTGAGCATTAGAAGCCAAGTGGAATAATTCAACCAATAGAAGTGCTACTGCGGAAATGGAATTCTATATCCATGGATTTTATAGACGGATTACCAAGGTCGAATAGTGGAAATGAAAGTATTTGGGTCATGGTTGATAGGCTGACCAAAAGTGCTTATTTTATCCTTGTTAAATCGACAAGGATGCGCCTAGTTTAGCGAAGCTATTCATGAAGAATGCTGTGAGACTTCATGAAGTACCGAGTAGCATTATATGCAATAGAGATCCTTTGTTTACTAGTGAGTTTTAAAAGATCTTACCGAATGAATTGGGTACCAAGCTTAAGGTGAGTAATGCTTACCATCCACATACCAACGGATAGATGGCAAGGATTAATAAAGTACTCAAAGATTTATTTAGAGCTTGTGTACTAGATTTTGGTGGATCATGGGAAGACCATTTTGACTTGGTCGAGTTTTCCTATAATAATAGTTATCGAACTAGTATAGGAATGGCACCTTTCTAAGCATTGTATGAAAGGTCGTGCAAATCTCTTGCATACTGGTTGGAGATAAGTAACGGACCAATGCTTGGTTCGGGTTTAGTGAAAGAAGCCACAAAGAAGATTGAGTTAATCCGAGCAAGGATGAAGAGGCTTGATGAAGGCAGAAAAGTAACGTACATAGAAGGCGTAAGGACTTGAAATTTTCAGTTGGAGATAATGTTTTTGTGAAAGTATCACCAATGAAGGGTGTTATGCGATTGGGAAGATGGGAAAATTTATACCTAGATATATTGGTTTGTTTCCTATCATAGAGAGGATTGGGAAACTCATAAGCAAAGTTACCGAATACTTCGACAGGTGTCCAAAATGTTCTCACATATAGCATTTAAGGAAGTATGTGCATTATCCAAAAACTACTTTTAGAACCAACTTTTTGTAAGATTCAGTGGTAGAGCCTAATATGTCTATCATTAGGCAACATATTCGTCTAGTTTATAAAAATATGAAGGAGTTAAGGAATAAGACAGTCATTTGTAAAAGTCCAGTGGAGCGACTGTGAGAAAGACTGTACTTGGTAAACTAAGGATAGGATTAGAGAGACTCATACTGAGTTGTTTTGATTGCATGATCTATATGGTTATATAGACTTTTGACTGGTAGTTATGCTAGTATTGAAGTTTTTATGTGCTTGTGACACATATTTGTATGATTGAGGTGCTTGTTGTTGTTTTCCTTATCGAATATTCGAGGATGAATTTCTTTAAGAAGGGGAGCCTGTAACACCCCTATTTTTGGTTGCACATTATTCCAGACCTTTAATTAGGAAATAAATTAAATAAACAATGTGAGAAAATATAAATGTATAGATTAGTGTGGATAATTTACATATTTTAAACTTAAATGGAGAGTTAGTTTATAAAGAAAGGAATAAAAAGCTTTAATCACGTGAGCGAGAGATAAGGAAAATAAAGAGAAAACATATGATTTATTTCCCCTAATGTAACCGTTCCCTTTCAAAATTTCGACCACACTATACCTATCATAAGAAAAGAAAACTAAAGCTAAGAACCAAGATCTCTTCATCAAAGAAAACTCAACAAGGAAGAAAGGGAGAAAGAAAAAGGTTAAGAAAAGAAGTTAGGGCAATTATCTCCATACCAAATCAAATCAAGGTGAATAATATTTCCAACCCTTTGTTTTGATGATTTTATTTGGGTTCTAGTGTAGATCTGAACTTTGGTTACTATTCATTATGCATTTTGGGATGGATAATAATTGTCTGAAGTATGGTTATCATTTTTGTGCTTTAAGGAATTTTCCTAAAGGGTTATGGATGTGAAAAACTTAGTTTTTGATCTTCAAGTGTTCTAAAATTTTGATATTATGTTGAAATAATATTTTGCAAATGGATTTTTAATTTCCTAATTTTTGAAATTATTATGAATTTATTATGACTTCCAAATGAGAAAATGGGTTATTTCAGAATTTAATTATTTAAAATATATGAAAATAATTATTTTGGTGTGAAATTTTTTATATGTGATGAGAAAGTAAATATTGATTTTTAGGAATTTTTATGGATTTTTCCAAGTTATTACAATTTAGAATAAATTGTTATATGTAAAAAGGGTTTTATTGGGAAATGGAATAAATGGAATATTTTAAGGAAAATTATATTTTTGGAAAATAAAGGTAGTTTTCCTCTTTGATTTGCGCAAAATTATGAAAAGATTTTGTTTAATCAATGAGATTTTGACAAATAAATTGGTTTAGTAAAAAGTTAATACTTTTAAAGGAAATAATTCAGTTTTGCAGTTACTTACGTAAATGGCATTGTCAACCCTCGATAGCCATCTTTTTATCAACACCCGATAGCTACTTGATTTACCAATATGCGATAGCCTATGTTTTCATCCTGCAATAGCTATTTTTATCAATCTTCGATAGCTACTATTTTATCAATCTTCGATAGCTACTATTTTATCCATCTTCGATAGCTATTGTTTTGTCAAACCGTGAAGACTATATTTTTGTCAATGCTCGATAGCTATATATCTATCAACATGCGATGGCTATACTTTATCAACTCTCACAACTATGTTTTATCAGCCTTCGAAAGCTGTATTTTGTCAACCTACGAAGGCTATATTTAATCAATTTAAAAGGTTATATTTAATTAACTTGTGATTGATATGACTCATAATAATAATAATTTTTAATGTCTTCCTCCCTTGAGTCATCCGCCCCTCCCTTCTCCAATCCGCCCCCTTTGTCCTCCCCCCTCCTCCCTCGCCTCTACCTTTGTCTCTGCTACCTGAATCCTATGCTGGATGAGGCTCTCCTGTCGGAGCCCTCGAACAACATTTGATGTCTTCCGTCCCTCTTGTCTACCCCAACCTAGCCTTCTGTGCATAGCAAGTCCTTTGTGGAAGTGGTTCTGTTCCTACGTCCCAGCCCTCTCGCCCTCCTTCCGTCAAACACTCTCCTGCGATGAAATGAGGGCTTCTTCTCATCTTCAAATCCATCTCTCAGTCGGTTGATTTTTAAAAAATAAAGAACCGTTGTTTGAAATGTGAAGCATTGGGCCACATAGCCAAGTCATGTAGAAACGGACATGTGGATTCTTCAGTCATTCGGCCTCAGTCTGTAAACATAAAAAGGTAGGACAAAAAGTTCATTTTCATTCTTTCCCACTCCTCAAGGCTGGAACTTCCTCTCCCAAATCCCAAATGGAGATTTCTATCATTCTTTCGCCCCCCCCCCCCTCTATCTCTTCTACCCCTCTTGCTTATTTCCCTGCTCCACACAATCCTCTCCCATCAATTCTTAGTCCTTTCTGTTCCTCTTCATCCAAGACCATGGATGTACCCATCCCTCTCTCCAATTTAACCGCTGCCTCAATTAGCATAGGATTTTGGAACATGGAATCGGTTTGTCTCTCTATGGTTGCTTCTTTCCATACCGATGACTGGGAGATTTCCCTTCGCTCTGACCGTTGTTTCCTCATCCGCTTCCCTTTCGCCGACCTCCTGACCCAAGCCACCAACCGTCGTTTTATTGTTAAGCCTGGTGGGATGCTCTATATTGCTCAGTAGACTCCTGTGTCGGATGCCTATGTCAGGGAGTTCCGGCCTCCTTCCTAGGTCTGAATTAAGGGGGTGTCGAAGAATGTTCACTCTTCGCATGTCACTCCTGTTGCTTTGCTCCGCCCCCTTGGCCTCTTTGTGGACTTTGACACTTGTGAGTGGGCACTTGCAGACCACTGGTTCATGTTCGCCCAGATAAGCCATGATAAAGTTGTCGCTCTCCCATGTTCGTTTATTTCTGAGGTGAACACTTTTGATTACAAGCTTTTTTTGGAGCACTGGGCTCATGTACATCCGGTCCTAGACCCCACCGATCTCTTGCTCAGGGACGATTTTACTAGCAATTGACAAAACCTCTATGAGCTATCTTTCGCCCTCCCTTAGCTCTAGAGTCCGCCTCTCCAATCCCAGAATTGATGTTATGCTCGTTGAAGCTGAATTAGCAGACATCGTTCCCAAAGCTCCTTCTAGGACTCTTGACCCTCCTCCCTTGAATGATTTATCTTTCGAAGTGATTAGCCCTAGAGGCTGGGACCATTGACCCGTTGCCCCTGAACTTAGTTGGGACCCAATGGAAAACGTTGATCTATCCGCTCCCCACCTCCCTATTTTTCCCGCCTCTACTTTGCCTAACCACCCTCTACTTGACCTCCTAGCATATTTAAATCTGGAGGCTTCTCCCTCGGTTCAGATTGTCCTTGAATCCTCCCAGTAGCAGCCTCTTCTTGCTTTCTCTTTCAGTGCAGTCAAACGTAGTGCTCGTCTTCTGCTTTGTACTGCTGGATCCACGCCCCTGCCTTTGGTAGTGTTTTTCAACTTGCTATTTTTACTTCTGCTAATGCTACTTTAAACAAGAACATTTCACGTTGCATGGGTATTGATTTATTGCCCGATCATTATTCGACCATGCAAGCATTGGAAAAGGAGCATTTGTCCTTTTTCTTCTGAAGATTCCTTCCTGGAATGTGAGGGGCCTGGGGGACCCCGATAAACGTGGCTCTCTCTGCCACATTTTCTCTCCTTTATACCACGATATACTTTTCATCCAAAAATCCAAATTAGTTGACCCCCCTCCCCCCCCCCCACTTTCTTTGCTCATTCACCTTGGTAGCCCCAACCTCTCGAGGTGGGCCTTCATTAATGCATGTGGTTTCAGTGGTTGTATTTTGACTTTTTGGAATGAATCTCTGTGCTCTCTCTCCAAAATATTCAAACATCTGTTGGCTCTTCATGTTAGTTTGAAATTCATCCCTTCAAGTGTCATCTATTTCTTTTCTAATATTTATGGTCCCCATAATAGTCAGGATAGACTCACTCTGTAATCTAATTGCTCTGAAGTTGCTAGATTCTCTTTCGGTCCTTGGGTCCTCAGGGGAGACATTAATGTCACCCATGATAATTTTGAGCATAATTTGGTTGGGTCCCATGGTCCAGATTCTTTAGCCTTTGATGACTTCATCAATTTCTGTGCCATGTTCGACTCTCCTAAATCCAATCGTCTTTTCACTTGGAGCAATCGTCGTTCTTCTCCCACCTTAGTCAAACTTGATTACTTCCTTTTCAATTATGCCTAGGAAGATGCCAATCCGTTTTCGTCTGTCTGTGGCCTTCCTTCTATCCTTTTCGATCATTGCCCTATCCTTCTGGACTCTAGTGTCAGTCGTCCTGTGATATCCCGGGTTTTAGGCAATATAAATTTAATAATCTTTATTAATAATTAAATTGGACTGATAATTATCCTATATAATTTTAATTTAAAATTGGTAATTTAATCTTTTAAAGGATAATAAATACTTAATTTGGCAATATTAATAAGATTTGTTTGTTAAAGCTAATAAAATCTTATTCTATTTATAATATATATATTTGATATATATTGTGAATGGAAATATCTTTTGTTTTGTTTTAAAGATGAATTTTCAAATTTTTTTATATATATGTATGAATTGTGATTTAAAGCTTTGTTTTAAAATTAATATTTTTCAAAAGATAATTTAAGTTTAATTCAATTGTTTTCAAAATATAAGATAATTGTTTATTTTAAATATGATAGTTTAAAAAAAAAAGGGTTTAATCAAAGTTTTATTCTAGTTTTCTTTAAAGTGTTAAATTTTAAATGGTTATATAAATGTTCTAGATTTTAAAATACATGTATAAGGAATTTATTTATATTTATAATTAGTTTTAACATATATTCTTTTAAAGGTAAACTAACATTTATTAATTAAGTAACTTAAAAAGTAAGTTTATATTTACATTTAAATTAAATAAAATTTATTTAAAAACACTTAAGTAATATGTGTAAACATATTAACATGATTAAAGACACTTGTAAGCTAAATGGATGTACATGGACATTTGTCCAATTTATAAATCAACAAGTGGCATTTTTCTTTTTTTTTTCTTTTTAATAAAATTTTGTAACAAAAGGATGAAGAAACCTGGCATTTGATTTTAGTTCAAATCGTTCAAAACATTTTTACTGTCTCTATTCTTTTCTTCTTATAAACTAAAAAACTGAAAACAAAAGAAAGTAAAATAGCCTGATTTCATCTTCAACCTGAGATCAAGCAAGCTAGCAACTCAAGTAGCAGTTTCTAATTCAACTTCAACTAAACAAGGTTCCAGATTTCAACTATTAACAAGCATGCAAGTATTCAAATTTCAACAGCAAGAAATTTAAAACAATTCAGATATTCAAAGCCTGGAACATGCTCTGTTTTGGTCTCTGGAATTCAAATGGTGAGTAAACATTTTCTCTTAAAAACAGTTTTAAAAAAATCTGTTGTGATGGATGCATGTGATGGATGTTTTATGTAAATTATGTTATTTAGTAATATGATATGAATGCATGTTTATATATCTGAAATGCTTGGAAATTAATGTATGCATGTTTGTATAGGAATGTTTGAATGCCTGTGATGGTCTCTGTATGTTTATAAACAGGATTCATCTTCTTAATAAATTCAATAATTCTATTTTTAATCCAAACTAGCTTTTGATTTGTAAACAAAGGTTGTTTGAAATCATGTAATCTTTCATCTAAAAATAATTGTAGGAATTTAAAATGAAACAACTGCTCAGGAATTTAAAATTTACAGTAAATTTTTAAAATTGGTCGAAATCTTATTATTTCAATTTTAAGTTTTGATCACTTAATTGAATTCGTGATACTAAATTATGATTTTTAATGGGTAAATCAACATTTTTAGATTCGTATTTAGTGAGAAATTGGAGTTTGACTGTTGTGGGTATTTTGATCAATTTACGGCAATCGGCGGCAAACTTGGGGACGGGATTGAGATCGAAGGTGGAGAAGGAGGTGAGGATCATAGGAAAAATAAATTTGGAATTTATTGATGAGGGGGTTGATCGGAATTCGAGGATGTAGGGTTTAACCCCCTGTAGTTTGACGTCCTGTTCTTCTTGTTTTCGCGTCAACTAGGGGCTACCAGAGGCGATCGCAGGGGTTGCCGTGGGTGCCAGGGGTCGTGATGAAGCTACGGTAGAGACGGTGGGTTTTCTCGAAGCTTTGGTTGCCGTGGACGTTGATTTTCTGGTGATGTCGTTTTCGAACTGATGGGTTCAGTATGTCGAATTCGAATCTCGTTCGAATCACGAAGTTTGGAATGGTCGTACGTGATAGCGTGATGGCGTCTGACTTGCCGGAGGTCGAAAGAATGATCGTCGTCGACCAGCTAAGATGTGCACGTGCACGACTACGTTGGCGTGCATCTGGGTTATGGGTTTGGAGAAGAAGGTTGGAGGCTCGGGTTTTTATCCAAGGGAATTCGAGTTCGACTCGAAGCTGGGAAGAATGGGAGTTGTCTCGCGTTTGCTTCATGAATTCTAGGGTTTGCTCGAGTGTTACTTCGAGTTTTCTAAACTTTTACACGGGTTTTTGGTGAAAGCAGATTTTAAGAAAATCCAGGAAATGTTTTTAAGTTCGAAACAAAAGAAATTTTGTTTCGTAATATTTTCTGAGTTTAAACAAAAGTTTAAACAAGTTTATATATTTTATAATATTAAGTTTCAAAATAAAATAAGTAGATTTTGAAATAAATTTGTATTTAATTATATTTAATAACTTGGGAAAAGTTTTAAAGATTTAAAGGTTTAATCTAAAATGTGTTTAATGATTAATTGATTTCTAAAATCTTATATTTTAATTTAATTAAGGTTTAATGGTTAAGATTTAGTAATCAATTAAAATAAGAATTTTCTTAAGTATTTAGAATGTTGATTTAATTTAATATAATTAAATTTGAAAAGGAAATTTAGATAATTAAATTATTTTAATTATCAAGTGTTATTGGTAAATAATTGATTTAATTAAGATAATAGTTTCTTAATTAAGAACCTTTAATATAGTAAGTTAAGAATCATTTAATTAAAATTAAATGATTAAGTTAAATTAATTAATTTGTGATTAATTAAGAAAATCATTTATAAATTAATTAAGTATAATTAATTAATGAAGTAATTAAGGAATAATTAATGGATGTAATTAAGTAAAGGTAGATTATTTAATAAAGTAATTAGAGGATAATTATTTTATGAAAGTAATTAAATAGAAAATGATAAGGTTAATTACTTAGTGTTATTAATTAAATAATTTATTTAATTAAAGGATTAAGGTTAATTAATAAAGTAATTAATTATTTGTTAAGGTAATTAATTAAAAAAGTAATTAATTAATGGAAGTAATTAAGGGAAGTTAATTACTGGATTATATTAATCAAAGGTGATTAAAATTGTGGTTTAGTTAAGAATAATTACTTAATGTAATTAATAGAATAATTAAAGATTTAATTAAGGATCATTAGTTTATAATTAATTAATGATGTACTTAAGAGTTGATTAATTAAGATTAATTAATCAAATGGTAAGTGATTAATTATAATTAATTAAGGATTAAAGTAATTGATTATAATTAATTGATTAATAAAGTAATTAAAGGTTAATTACTGGATTTGATTAAGAATAATTAATTTGTGAAATTAATTAAAGATAATTACTTAAAAGTAATTAAAGTATAATTAATCAAGGTGATTAATTAAATGGATAATTAGAGAATGATTAATTATTTTATTTGTAATTAATTAATGATTATATAAGTAAGATTTATAATGAAGTAATTAATTTAATTTATTTTAAATTAATTAAAAGATGAAGTAATTAATTTAATTCACTTTAAATTAATTAAAGATAGAGATAGTTAATTTAATTCATTTTAAATTAATTATGTTGTGATTAAGTAAATCATTACTTATATAAGAATGAATGACATTGATTTGTCTTGAATGAATGTAATCTCAGAAATGAGATAAGTAATGTTGTGTGGTATGAATGCTTGGTTGCACTATAATGGTAATATAGATTAACTATTGTGATGTTGATATGGATTACCTATTTTGGTTATAAATCATCTGTTTAATTGATAATGCGATTATCAAATTGTGATTTGTGAATTATCTATCTGTATGAATATAGATAAGTTGAATTGTTTAAACCTTTAAACAACTTGGCCTTAAAAGATACGTTTTGGATTTCGATGAGACCGGGATCGGGTTTCCGTATACCGGAATTCCAGGTCTGGAGACCCGAATACCACATCGATCCAAATTAACGATAGGTCGTGAATCTCAAGTGAAGATGAAGATTCAGAGTGCAAGGGTTATTGTCGTTAACTCTGAGGGTGATTCCAAAACGAGTGTAACGAGATAATGCCTTCGGTTTCGTTCGAACCCGGAACGAACTTATATGGATTGAATGCTTTCAGCACATCGTCAGGCGGACGATGAGCATTCTAAGTGATATGTTCTGATTAAAGGTAATCGTAACCTCAAGCCTCATCAACCGGGAATGGCTAAAACAGGGGAGGTGCAGCAAGGCTTCGTGGGTAGCACCCACTGAGAGCAAGATAGATCCCTGTCTAGAGGTCCCTTTTCTTTTATTCGGCTTAGTGTGTGGTTGGTCGCGCCAACTACGGGATTATCTTGTTCGGGATTATCCAGTAAGGGATGGTTCCGGCTTTGTGTTGCAGGGGAGCGGGCGTACTCCTCGGTACGGTGATCTAGGCCACGTACTGTGACGGGCGGTACCCCAGTAGCCCTGCCATTGTATGGAATCCAAACTCCAATAAGTGCCGTACGTATTAGTTGTGCCAACTATGTTGGAATGTGAGATGTAAGCATTTCAGCTATTTCTGTATTTTACTTGAAAACCCTAGACCCTATTATAATACAATCAGATTTCCTATCAAACGTTTTAGTTAGCGTAAGGTAAAAACTTACCCATGTTTATTTGTGGGGAGTCTTACGTGATACTTTTGTTTTCAAAAGTTTTCAAAGTTAAGCAATCTAATCGTTTACTCACACCAGACCCATGTCTGACCCAAGTGTTTATTTTCTGTTTTATTAAACTCTTGGGTACTCAAATTTTTACGAGTAGCCAAGGGATTCAGGTTTAGCTTTGACGAATATTTTGGAGGAGCAATGGAGCAGGAGGCTTCGGCGTTCGTAGATATAGTATTCCGCTGTGTTGATATCTGTGATAGTGTCTTGTCTTGTATTTGAGTTGTAATGTCTAGACAGATGTTTATAACTGTCTAGTAAGTGATGTATATGCTGTGTAACTCTGTAAATTGTTGTATACCATGTAATAGTTTATGTTATTAATATAATTTATTCGTTCCGCTGTGAGATCGTTGTTGTTGTTTCTTTCTTTCTTCTTTTCTTTTCTATTTTCTACCCCTTTCTTTCTTCATAATGATGCGACTTTCTGGGCATAGAAAGTCGGGTCGTTACACGTCCCCCCAGATCTTCCTTCAGATTTGAGAGACTTTGGCTTTTTAAGCCTGGCTTTGAAATCTTCATTCAAACTGCTTGGTTTAGCACTCCTGCTCAGCTATTTGCCTTTGCCACAGTGGTTGCTAAACTCCAATCTCTTTGCAAGCTTCTCCACCCTTTGTCCAGATCTATTTGGGGATCCCTTAGATCCAAAATCGCCTCTACCTAAGAAGCCATTCTTGACCTCAACATCAAAGTGGAATCATGCCTCCTCTATGCTTCAGATACAACTATGCTCCGTTCTCTTGAATCTGAGTTGGATCGTCTTCTCTAACAAGAAGAAATTGGTAGGAAACAATGATCTAATTCTAAGTGGTTTATCGATGGTGACAGAAATACAGCTTATTTCCACTGATTTGCCAATGGCAGAAAGAGAGCCAACCTCATTTTTGAAATCCAATATGATGGTCATTCATTCTTGGATCGGTACGACCTTAACAGGCTTTTTACCTTGCACTTTCGGAAGCTCCTTAGTTCCGATCCCTCGCTTCCACCACCTATCGCATAGGACGTGCTCTACCCGAATCCTTTCCCAATTCACATGGATACCCCCTTTACTGAAGCTACAATCCTGGCTGCCTCCATGAGATGGATGATGACAAATCCCCTAATCCAGATGGTTTCGGTCCCTTTTTCTTCAAGCGCTTCTGGCCCATTATTCTTGGTGATATCCTACCTCTTTTCTCTGAATTCTACTCCAATCCATCTTCATTGCTAGAGTTAACTATGCTAATGTGATTCTGCATCCTAAGAGAGTTAGTTCCAATCACCTTATCGGATTTCAGCCCTATTAGTCTACTTAATGCCACTTTCAAGCTCATTGCTAAAGTGCTATCTATCTATCTTCCAAGCTCGATTTCACAATTGGTAGGGGAGGAACAATCTCCTTTTATTCTTGGTCGTAATATCCTTGACTGTGTGGTCGCTACCCAAGAGGTAGTCTCCCACTGTCATTTGACATCTACCCATGTTGTGCTCTTAAAGCTAGATTTTTCCAAGGCTTTTGACTCTGTTAGTTGGCACTTCATCTTTGACCTAATGTTCCATCGTAGGTTTTTAGATCACTGGATTGATTGGATTCGTCACATTCTTAACTCCAGTATGTCCTCTGTCTCTTTCAATGGAGTAAGTGGTGGTCTCATTAAATCTGTCACGGCCTGCATCAGGGAGACCCCCTCTCCCTTCTGATTTTCTTTCTTGTAGCTGACGTCTTTAATCGTATGAATAAATTGGCTATCTCTCACAATCTTCTTACTGGGACCAGTCTTCCAAACTTGGGTATTTCCTTATCCAATATTTAATTTGTTGATGATAAAATTATGTTCTCCTCGCCTGACTCGGGTCATATCCACTGCCTCAAGGTTTTCTGTACGTTTTTGAAATTATTTCGGGCCTTTCCATCAACTTTTCCAAGATCGAAATCATTATGCTTGGTGGAACTAACAACCTAGGGCCCCGCATTTCCAACACTCTCAATTGTGGTATTAAGCACTTCCCTATCTCTTACCTTGAGATCCCTATCCGTCCCTCGAAATTGATTCGCTATGACTGGCTCCCACTTATATCCAAAGTTTCCTCACGCTTAGCTACTTGGAAAGCCTCTTCCCTCTTAATGGCTGGATGATTAATTTTGATTAAATATGTCCTTTCGGTTATCCCTACTTATTGGATTTCACTTCATTGTATTCCTAAGTGGGTTATTTTAGCTACCGATAAACTCCGCCGGTCTTTCCTTTGGCATGGCTCGCATGCTAAAAATTTTGTCTATTGGTTTACTATTTGCAAAGATGTATCTCAAGGTGGTCAAAGTATTCCAGACTTGTTCTTTTCAACATTTCTCTTCTTTCCAGATGGATTTGGCACTATCTCTCCTCCAATTCTCCCCTTTGGAAGTCCTGGATCCTATCTAAACATTACGACTCCAATCCCTTATGTATCCTCCTCTCCCACCAATTCTACTTCCCCTTTATGGGCAGGGGTTCTCTTTTCAATCCCGTGGGTTTTCCAATTTTTTCAAGTCCATATTGGGAATGGGCTTTCTTGCTCCCTCTAGAATGACTCGTGGTTCAATAGCTCCCTCATGTTCAATTCATTTCCTTATCTCTACTCGATGGTCTCCAACAAATCTGCATCTGTTTTCGAAACCATCTCTCTTGGATTCCATTGCTTCTCCTCTAATCTCGTCATCTCTAGCTCCACTCTCGCCCAACTTCTCCAAGCTCTTCGCATCCTTCAGTCCATCCATCTATCCTCATCCCCTGACAGGTTCTTCTAGGATCCGACTTCATGCAAATCTTTCTTGGTTTCTTTGTGCTACTTTGCTCTTACCAACTCGGGTAGATTGTTCTCTTTTTCTAGACTCTAGAAATGCAAAATTTCTCCCCCTTCATGCTCGTTTCTTTATGTGGATCCTTACTCTCGACAAAGCTAACACTAAAGATAGGCTCATTCGTAAAGGAATTTCGATTGATCCTTTGTGTGTCCTATGCTCTGCCAATAATGAGTCCATCCAGCACCTATTCTTTGATTGTGACTTCTCTTACTATATTTGGGTGTCTACTAGTGCATTCCTACTTAGCTTTATTCTAGATATCTCCTCCTTTTTTGACCACTGGAAATATCCTTCATCGGACCCGGACCTTGATTGCTTCATCGCTGCTTTCAGCTGGGCAATATTGCATGAGAGGAATTTGTGCTATTTTAAGAATATTTCATGCTCCAAACTAAGTATTTGCTTTAAGATTTCTTATCTTTTCTACTCGTGGATAGGTAAAAGAGCTAGTCTCCTATGTGGCTGAGCATTGCTCCTACGGATTCTGACATTGAGTCTGTCGGTAGTTCGGCGGCTCCTGATTGTGGTAAGGTTGGCCCCTCTGCAGGCGATGTTAGTATTCGTCCCTGGTGATGCCTTTCTTTCATCTTCCATCATTTTGGCTATTCAGTGCTTTTGGTTTCTATGGTTGGATTTTCTGCATGCATGGTGTTGTGGTTGGGATGTTGTACTTTGCTATGTTTCCCATCTTTTTATTGTTAAGTCTACCGAGGTGGTATTGTATATATCTTTACATTTCCTAGTTGTTCTCTTTATGTTAGCTACAGCTCAAGCCTGTTGACAAGATCTATATTATATCTATTTTACTATCTAATCAGTTGCGTAGTCTTGCACTACACAATTGTTTTTCTCAAAAAAAATGGGATTGTTATATACTTAGTCAACTTGCGGTAGCAAACTATGTTTTACTGGTTGGTATGTGATAGTAGTAAGTATCAATATGCAACAACTGCATATAGTGTCAACATGCGATAGCCTAAGTTTTTTCAACATGCGAAAGCATGGGACTTTTCAAGGTGCGATAGCATGTGTTTGTGAAAGGAAGGATAGTTATTTTTATAACACTCAGAAGATTTTCAACTCTATTTTAGGCTAAGTTTTACTTCAACAAAAAGGATGATTTTGCTAAGTATTTTTATAAGTTTTCAAAGGAAGGGAAGAATATTTAGCCCACATTGAGTTTTTGGAGAAGGAAACTATTACTTTAAACAAGTAATTTGTGTATAAATTGGTTATCGCATGAACGTATGTTTGGATGGCTGTTAATGTATTATATGTTTATCTTTGTTCTTTGATCGGTTATTATTTCATATGGTAAATTGTTGGCATACTCACATATATGTTAAATGTTATCACCCTACATTATGACCTTGGGAATTTGGGAACTCATGACCAATTATGTGACGCCCCACCTCTATACTCACAATAGCCAAGGACACTACTGGGTAATGTCGTCAACTAGCATGAAGAATAAGGCTATTGAGGAGCGACCATTTGTGTAATTGCTTTGTGCGAGTACCGATATGTCAGATAGTATGACAATTTATTTTCAAGAGGAAATCTGATATATCAAATACAAACTCAAAGTTACTACACAGTGGCTATGTGGGCTTCGGAAACAAATATAGAAATAAGCATAACTCAAATCAGTCACAGATATTCATATCACAAAGGCGGAAACAGATATGAATATAACACATAAAAGTGTACATCAAAGTAGTGGTCATACAAGATCCACTACATAACAAAAGAATAGGTACAAGTGCTAGCAAAAGAATATGTATACATCAAGGAGTCTCTATCTCGAATGTAAAATAACAAAAACTACTAAGCTAAAGTAGTTAGCCAAAAGTCAGGTGACGGACCCTGATAAGAAGTTAAGCAGAAGCACCTGAAATACCTCGGTCTGACCCGAGTATTATTTAAGAAGAAAATAATAAACGGATCAGTCTAGCTATTAATATCAAATAAAATGAGATAGGATAAGAGATATCACAAAAATGTATGATAACAATAATGCCATACTATGACAAGTATACATCAGATAACAACAAAAATCATACAATATCTCAAATATTCTCAAACACTAAAAAGAATGTCCAATTCTTTAAATTATTCACCAAAACACAAATATTGACAAAACATATCAATACCAATCGCAAAAATCGGTGAAACACAAATTCTAGAAATCATCAACTAGAAATCCAGAAATCACAAAAAGGGGAAGGTCTATCACAAATGGGAGCATGAAAACTCACCAACACGTGTGTCACAAACGAAACGCTATTCCATGGTCGCTAACCATCAAGTTTGAGCCGAAGCTCCATAAACGGCCGGAAGACCATGGGTCGCTACCCTACCAATTTGAACCGAAGCTCCACAAACGGGGTTTTTAGTCCCCCACACAAACAAAAAGACATCGCACATCGCTAGTCTAAATCACAAAATGATCATCAATGATCGAAAAGTGTAAATTACACTAAGCTAGTAAATAAATGAGTTAGGCTTCATGTCCCATAACCACTAGCTTAACTTAAATATTTACGAACAGATTGTAGACTTCCACTCGAAAATAAGTGTAAATTACACTAAGCTAGTAAATAAATGAGTTAGGCTTCATGTCCCATAACCACTAGCTTAACTTAAATATTTACGAACAGATTGTAGATTTCCACTCGAAAATTGTCACGAGAGTTCAATCGAACAAGTCCAAGAATTAACAGACGAAGTAAACGCAAGCGTTTCATACCACTTGTTTTGCTAAGCCATTTAATTAGATTTCTCATACGAATGAGGTAAAGGTTTGTATATACTAATAGATTGGAAAACGGTTTTAAAAGCGAGCTTTATATTTAAAATAGTGTCGAAATTGTTTTAATCAAAGAGTTTTAGTATTTACTACTAGTATCGAAACCTTTGTATTTTAAAGAGACAAATCACAAAATGATTGTAAAAAATCAATCAATCACCAAAAATTCACATACGACAATGTGAATTAAATTCATAAAAATCGATACCAAATCCATCAAATGGATATTCCTAAAAATCCAAAGAAAGAAGTCATCAAAGTCGATAATAAGTGATAAAAACTAACCGGATCGACAAAAATCGATTAAAATTGGAAATCCAATCAAAAACAGCTAAAATAGGTAGAATTGGCAGTTCCAGACGTTTGGGGGTTCATCCAGACGTCTGGATTTGGGTTCTGGAAATATTTCAGAACCGTACCAGACGTCTGTACTATAACCAGACGTTTGAAAACTAACCAGACATCTGGCAGGTTTGGACCAGACGTCTGGTCCAAGTCTCTGGCATTTTTTCTTTTCTACCGTTTATTTTTTTCATCTGCTGCCCAAACCAAACGTCTGGACCTTACAACCAGACGTCCGGTTGCCTTTTCTAGGCAACAATTTGCCTAAGCCAATGATGGCCAAAATGATTCGGAAGCGAGCGGACGAGCGATGGAGGCTAGGGATTTATGCCAAGCGACAACCCAGTCCTATAGGCTCTTCGATACACCCCAAATAACACGTCCAAATATCCAAGATAGGATCTTTAAAGATTTTGACTTCAAAACACCAAAATTTGGAAAATTCACCAAATCAATTCAAATCAAAAGCAAATGAACATGAATAAATGTTAGGAATTCATACTTAACAACAATGAAAGTTATAGACATAGATGTGAGTTAAAGAACTCACCTTTAAACCCAAAAACAACGAATGAGAAGCTTTTAAAACAAAGGAAATATCAACCACTCTTCAACTTAAACTCTAGAAGCTCCAATCTATGATCATAGGCAAATATTTCCTAAATTAGGCTATAGGAATTTCTAGAAATTGGAGAGAGATTGAGGTGGAGAAGAAGAAGAGGATGCTTACCTGAGCTTCCCTTTGATTTATAACTTGAATTTGAATTCCTAAGAGAAACTAGGGCTTAGGAATTTTAATTTCCCATTCTTTCCCCTATTTTTCTTTAGCTTGAAAGTGTTAGGAAATGGAATGAATGAATGAAGAGGAGTGGGGTGGAGTTAGGATATTATGTTGGGTTAGTGGGCTGAAACCCAAACCCAAAGCCCAAAATAGAAAAATAGCAAAATTCTACTCAACTCCAAACATATCGATGTTTATACTCAATAAAGTTGTAAACGCCATTTTGGACTCAATGGAAGTAGTCTCGAGTCCCAATTCGACTGTTTGCAAAAAGTAACATTTTGGACTTTAATCCATTAACGATGCTATATTTAAAAAAAACATTTAAATATACAATCGTAAAATATGCGGGTTGTTACAAATTAGGTTGTCCCAGTAGTAGGTATGATCAGACTTAAACTCCCGAGTGAGTAGAATTACATCTAAGAGATCAGGAAGATCAAGTTGTGTTAAGATGCCTTGGACTAATTATAAGATATGACTCAATGGATAGTTTTAAAACAGATTTTGGATGCGGACTGCGGTAGGGTCATGCCCTATCCTCCAACTGTAAAGCCCTCGATTGGTCAGGTTTGCCCACCTATAATTTCCCTCACCATTTTTAGCAGACCATTTTTATTTTCTCCTGCAGTTTTTAGGAGATCGTTGTTATTTTCTCCTACTTTTTTAGAAGACTGTGAATATTTTTCTCCTATCGACTTTATGAGACTGTTATTATCTTCTTCTGAATGGACTAGAAGGCCATTGGAACATCTGATAAATCTTGGGCTAAGTTAGCTAGTAGGTTTTTAGTTGGCCTGAGAAAAATAATATAGGTTCATAGAGTCCCTGGGGAAAACTATGTCGTCGAATGGACAATTCATAAGATTGGGTAGTTATGGGAATGTGTAACCCTTGACCCTTATGATTGAAGGACTATTCATTTTAACCCATACATGCATGATATGTTATTGATGTTATGATTATGCTCTAATCATTTTGGTTGAAGGATATGCTATGGACGACATATTGTTTAATAAGGTATTAAGGAGGAGAAAGCCATTCTGCTCAATGGTGTGGTCTCACTAAATACCAATATTTTGGTTTGAGATGGACTAATATTATTCACAACGGGTTTTTTATTTGACCCGAAGTTTTTTATTTCCCCTTAAACCTTAGGTGCTCAATTTGGAATTGGGTAGGTTTGAGGACGAATAAGCTTCCGAAGATGCGCAAGAGGCAAGCTACTACTTAGAAGTATTTCCACTACGCAGTGTTAACTACTTTCATTTTATTGCTGAATGTATGTAATAAGGGGTACTATAACGTCTATGTAGTTAAAACTCTGTTCATCCAATGGGGCATCTTCATATGTTTCTCTTGGAATTATATTTATAATTATTATATTTATCTAAAAGATATAATCGTGGGGTTATGGACTACAATGAATTTGCAATTTAGTGAATGAAATTGTTTTGTGAAAATTTATAAATTCATGTGCTCTATAGTGAATAATATAATAACTAATCCTATTTTGTCACTAGGAAATAATGTTAAGGATGACTACTATAACGACCGGCCTTTATGACCCTCAAAAGTCAACACTAATATATCCACAATATTCACATGCCGAGTATCCAAGTGTTGGAAAGACAAATTGCTAGGGTGAAAGAAAGAAAAGGCAGAACTTAATCTCACATAATGAGTAATATATAATATACAATAGATCTTTGCAAACGAAAACTGTAATGTACACACATAAATCAGAGTAAACTAACTTATCATCAGCTTGGACAGTTATAGCAATCTGTTCTCACTGTTAGTAACTTAGGCATTGGTTTTGATGAAAACCATATGACATAATACAAAATATAGATGATACTATAAAAAATATAGATACTAATTCTTTTATCAAGTTATATATAGTATATAGTGCAGGATATTAGACATGTATTACTTAAGAAGACTGTACAATATCAAGTGAAGATTTAAGCGATTGATATAGAGATTCTTAAGTTAGAGATTGAAGACTCGTGAGTATTGTAGAACTCAAGATTTTCTAGATAAGTTATAGAGTAATAGAATTTTTGTTAAAATTGTTATAGCACTTCCTTGAT
This sequence comes from Allium fistulosum, assembly GCA_030737815.1. Lineage (NCBI taxonomy): Eukaryota > Viridiplantae > Streptophyta > Magnoliopsida > Asparagales > Amaryllidaceae > Allium > Allium fistulosum. The sequence continues at coordinate 264,038,176 of CM060904.1, read as the reverse complement.
CTCTCTCTCTTTATTTTTCCTTTTCAAATGGTTTTCAATTTCAAATATCATAAATTCAAAAATAGTTTTTAAAGAGAATTCTTGTTTTCAATATAATCTTTCAAAATAGCCTTTAAATTATTTATAATTTTTGATTTTATTATTCCTTGAGAAATTAAGTTTTTAAAGTGTTTTAAAATATATTATGCTATAATTTTAGTTTTAAAGGTTTTTAAATATTTATAAGTATATTATAATATTTGTTATAGCTTTGATTTTAAATATATTCACTTAGACTTTATTATTTATATTTAAAATCCTTTATATACTTATAATATTCTAAAAATAATTTTATAAAATTTTCTTAAGTTTTGATATAATTAAAAATATGTATAAACTATGTTTAAATGATTTTACAAAGTATCAAAATATTTCACAAACCTTAATATTTTTAAAATAATTTTTATAAAGTGTTTTTCAAAATTACAAAGGGTATGTCGACATATCCTATAGAGTATGTCGACACGGACCGAAATTTTCAAAATTCAAATTTTGAATGGAAGTTTCTTTTCGTCATATCTCTTCGTGAATGGACATGACCGTTGTGTCTCTATAAATAACGGTAAACCGACAAAATTTGATTGAATACTTTCTCATATTTTCTCTCCTCTTTCACTCTCTTGTTTTCTAAAATAAATTCTACTCAAATTCTTCTCAAATTCATTCAGAATCAAAATCAACTCCATCGATTTGATTCTCTATTGACCACTCTCTAATCTCTCTCTTCTCTCTCACTCAAACAAGATAAAAGTGGTATTCAAGAGGTTATAGGATTATTTGTATTCAAGATCAATGGTCTGTGTCTTAAAACTCTATGAAATCATATTCGTATATTGGTGGGTATGATTGTAGCCCGTGTAAATCAATTGGGTGTGCTTGGTGACTCTAAAATTCAAATGGATGTGCTTGTGACCCATGTAAACCAGGTGAGTCTACCCAGAGCTCAAAAAGTCTAGAAAGTGTGTCTCATTGCCCTGAAATCGACATCGTATTGACTTTGCTATTTGAAAGGAAATCTGTACAAGGAATTGTACAGGACTGGAAGTAGCGTAACTCCGAACCAGTATAAAATCTTGGTGTGTTCTTTACTTTTCACTTTTACTTCATTTATATTTATCTATATCTGAATATGTTATTGTTAATTGCATTATTTAAACTATAATATTAAAAGAATTCAAAAAGATTCACAAAAATTAGAAAACACTATTCGCCCCCCTCTAGTGTTAAATTAGCCTTAAGATCCATCTTTCGCTAAATAACATTTAGTATTAGAGCATTGATTTTCAAAATTTAGTAATTTGAGTTTTTAAAAGTTTTAATGGCAAGAGATATTGGTAATATTTTTAACACTATTTTTGAAAAGAAATCTGACAAAATTAACATGGTATTGTTTCATGAATTTGCATCCATTCATTATGAAAAGTCACTTGATCTTTTGAAAAGGTATAATCTATAAGAACAGACATGTTACATGGTTTTTGATGAACAAACACTTGGTGATCAAACTTTACAAATTAAAAAGGACAAATGGATATTAGATAGTGGCTACACAAGGCATATGACTGGAAATCCGGAGATCTTGAAAGATATCATTTACAAAGACGATGGATCAGTCAATTTTGGAGACAACTCTAAAGGATATGTGATGTGTATCGGCAATGTCGGTAATTCTAAAACTCCTACTACTTTTAATGTTTTGTTAGTTTGGAATTTAAAACATAATTTATTGAGTATTAGTCAATTATGTGATAAAGGCTTCAAAATTAAATTTGAAAAAGATAAATGTCATATTGAAGATAATGAGTCAAACATTATCTTTGAAGGCATTAGGAAAAGAAATATTTACATATTAAGTATGAAGGTATCAAATGATAATTTGTGTCTTTTTGCTGAATCAAGTGAACCCTGGACATGCACAAAAGATTTGTTCATTTGAATTTCAAACACCTTTCTAAAATTATCAAAAATGATCTTAGGGGTCTTCCTGTGTTTTGATGTTAATAATCTTTGTGATATGTGTCAATTAGGAAAATCTAGAATAGGTTCTTTTTGGTTAACAGATATGAACTCTACCTCTTAACCCCTTGAACTTCTTCATTTAGATCTTTTCGGTCCCTCGCAAATACAATCTATAAATCATAATAGATACGTCTTTATAATTGTAGATGATTTTTCTAGGTTCTTAGAAAATTGTCTTAAATCTTAAAAGTGATGCTTTTAAAATGTTTAAAATCTTTGTTAAAAGAATTCAAAATCAAATATCTAATAAAACTAAAACTATTCGAAGTGATCACGGAGGGGAATTCGAAAATGAAAATTTTGAAACTTTTTGTAATAAGAAAGGAATTACTCATAATTTTCCTTTTCCAAGAACACCTCAACAAAATGGAGTAGTAGAATGTAAAAATTGAACGATTCAAGAGTGCGCTAGAACTATGTTAAATGACAATAATTTACCTAAAAATTTTAGGGATGGAGCAGTTGCTACAGTATGTTATATTTTAAATAGAGTTTTGAGAAGACCTTTAACTAAGAAAACACCATACGAATTATTTTATAATAAAAAGCCTAAAGTATCATACTTAGAGTTTTCGGTAGTAAATGTTTTATATTGAATACTAAAGAAACTTTAGATAAATTTAATGGTAAATTAAATAGAGGAATTTTTATTAGATATTCAAATAGAAGTAAAGCTTATATAGTTTTTAATACTAAAACCGTTGAAGAGACATTACATGTTTCATTTGATGAAATTTTTTAAATTAATAATACAAGTATTGATGAAGAAGAAAATGTTGATAATACAAATGAAATTACTAATAATGAAAATGATAAAGATACTGAAAATATACATCCAAATAAGAGAACCAAAATATTAAAGGATCATCTTATAGAAAACATTCTGGGAAATATAGAATCTATTGTTAACACAAGAAATCAATTAAATAAAATGAGTAATATTGCTTTCATTTCAACTATTGAACCTAGAAATTCAAAGGAAGCATCAACAGATGATCCGTGGATTCTTGCTATGCAAGAAGAATTGAATCAATTCGTAAGAAATGATGTTTAGGAGTTAGTCACAGGACTTGAGAATAAATCTATAATAGGAACGAAATGGGTATATAGAAATAAAATGAATGAACAAGGAAAAGTTGTGGGAAATAAAGCTCGTTTAGTCACTAAAGGTTATTGTTAAGAAGAAGGTATTGATTTTGATGAAATCTTTGCATCCGTAGCTAGATTAGAAGTAATAAGATTCTTACTCACTTTGCAAATCATAATAATTTTGAATTATTTTAAATGGATGTTAAAAGTGCTTTCTTAAATGGTTTTATTAAACAAGATGTTTCTGTAGAACAACCCCTTCTTTTTTAGGATGAGAAATTCCCTAATCACGTTTATAAATTAAAGAAAGCATTTTATGGTCTAAAGCAGGCTCCTAGAGCTTAGTATGATAGACTTAAATCATATTTATTACAATCTAACTTTGAAATAGGCAATGTAGATAGTACTCTTTTTGTTAAAAGAAACAACAATGATATTAAACTAATACAAATATATGTAGATGATATTATTTTTGGATCAACAAACGATAAATTAAACAAAGAATTTTCAGATATATAGACTAAGGAATTTGAAATGAGTCATATGTGTAATGACCCGGAATTTTACCGCCTTGATTTGCGAATATATTTAATAAATTTTAAATATTAAAATAATAGGCTTTATAATTAAAATATAAATCTTTTAAATAATAACAAATGATGATAAAATAGATTTGTAATGGCCTAGGATTTAGCCACTTTGAAATAGGCTATTTATGTACTTTTTATATAATCAACAAATGGATTTTTATTAGCAAATAAAACTATTTTAATTATTTAATAATGATGATAAAATTGTTTTCAATTTTTTTTACCAGTATAGATAGTTCAAATAAAAATAGAAAATATGACCGAGTATATAAACACACTTGGTACTATGTGGAGAGGGATGGTGGGAGGTATGGCAAGCATGCATTCATGAAGGTTTATTATTATTTTATACTAAAGGCCATTTTACTAAATTACCCCTCTCATTTTCTATAAATACCACCTATCTCTACACACTTTTCCTTTATGCCATCATTTCTGTATTCATTTCCATCCTTTTCATGTCTACAAGTTCATAGATGGCTTCAAGGAGAAATTCCTAAGCTAAAATTTGTGAATACACTTCAAAAAGTCAAGCTAAATAGCCTTACTTCATTTCCAAATTTCATCTTCCATCAAAACAAGCTCCTACACCTCAAAACCACCATGGCCGAGCCCATTGAGCTTCCAAGAGTTCACATCTTCACTTTGTTGAGCTAAGAGCAAGTGAGTTAGGTCGAGAGCAAGTTTAGTTTGATTTAGATAAGTTATGGCGAGTAAAGTTTGTGTTTTTAAAACTCAAGTTAATAACTTTTTAAAGTTGTAAAATTTATGAGTTAATATGTTGCTTAAGTATGTGGTAATGTTATATGTTGTGTATGCATGCATATATGTTGATTTCGAGTTGATTGCTTATGCCGAAATTTGGGTAGGCGACAAAGATTATACTTTTAATGTTGGAAAAGTTGGTTAGTATTTGTAAAGTAATATTATTGCTTATGATTGTGCTATAATGTTATGATGTGATATTATGTTGGAATGTTGTATTTATTGTATCTGAGTTCATGAAACAAAGGTAGCGATCCGCTAACCAAAAGCAACATAGAAATCCGCTTTTCTCGAAGTTTGACTTTTGTTTCAAAGTGAAAAGTTTCAAGTTTAAAACTTTGATTTTGGTTTTCAAAAGTTTATTTTCATGTTCTAAAGAAGACAAGAGTTCTAAGTTAAAGTTTTTAAAGCTTAAGAATCAAAATTTCAAAAAGTGAAATTAGGGACGCGCAGGTCGAAAAATCTAACTATTTTTCTAATCTAAATTTGTTTTCACTTTAAATATTTTTGGAAATATTTTCTAACTTTAATTTAAGTAATTAGAGAACAATTATTTAATTATTTATTTGTTTAATGATGATTTAATTTATTAATTAATTAACAAAGGTAATTAGTACTTAATCATTTGTTAATGATGGTATTTATACTTAAATGTTAATAAATTAAGTTAATCATGATTTGCTACTTAATTAAAATTAATTATTATTTAATTTTTAATTAAAGATTAATTAATTATCATTCAATTATTTATTTAAGATAATTATTAATTAATTATTATTTTAAAAGGGTTTTATTTAATTAATCTTTGATTAAAGTTAATTATGTTTTAATAAGACTTAATTACCTTTAATTAAAGTTTAATTATTATTTAACAAGGATTTTATTCTCATTTACAAGGGTTTTAATTTATTTTAAAATCGCTTTGGGTTTAAGTAATCAGTTTGTTTTAAACTGTTTTCTTTACAAATTTATTTTAAATCAAGGGATTTCAGTGTCGCTTACCATTAAGTAACCCCATATGATGAGGAAAACTAAATGACATCTATTAGCAGAACAAAACACCATTCTGCTACTACAATTACTTGGATATTTACTTAAGTTGATTGATGGTTATGTGTTGATCCCTTATATACATATTGTTATGTGATGCCATGTTAGGCTGGATAAGTAAAACCAAATTAAAAGAACCATTGTGATCATTAAGTCTCCGTTTAATTTTGTACGCATAAATATTTCATTTCCTTTTAGAAATGGTTTCAAAGTTATTGCATTTTGAACAAGATATTTATAGAATGATTTGACAAATGGTTTTACTAAAGATGTTTTAAACTAATAGGAATGGTTTTCCATGTGATAAAAAGAAGTTTGTATAAAGAGTTTTATAAAGGAATTTGAAAATTTATGAAGTGCTCTGGGTAAATAGATTTGAGTTTTTAAGCAAGGAAGATTTCGTAAATAAGGAAGATTTATAAAATGAATTTGCTTATTAAAGGAAGCTAAATTAATTTAAGGTTATTTGAGAAGTTGTTAAATAGGAAAGGTTTATAAAGAAGTTTTATAAATGATTTTGGGTTATTTATAAAAGAATTTTAAAAAATGATTTGGAAATTCATAAAGGGAGATTTATAAGAAATTTATATGAAAATATGGATATCTATCAAAGCAATTTATATAAATGATTTTGAATATTTATAAAAGGGCTTTATAAATGAATTTGAGAGTTTGGAAAGCATTTTGAAATGGATTTGGATTTTAAGTAAAAGAGACTTGATTAAAATGGATTTATCGAAAGAAGTATAAAAAGAATTTGAGATCTAGGTTTCTCTAAACTGACTTTTAAAAATGGTGGTATGGAACATCCGTTCCACACTTAACACCGAGGAAATTTTGTTTAGGGTTGTCGTTACCTCTAATTTAAACAACATTTGTTTAATCCTTTTAACATGATTTGGAAGTAAGAAGTTATTCACAAATGTTTTGTGTATATACTTATGTCAGAGAGATAAGTATATGAATTTTTTAGACAAACGTTTTGAAAGGAGACTTTTTAAATAAAGATTTGTTTTGAGGCTTAGTGGCTGTATGGATAAATAAATCTTAAATGGAATTGGTTGTTGTTTGTTTACTTGATAGTTAAATAACCGACTATCAAATATGGACCCAAAACTTAACTTTGGAAATATATAGGAGAAACACATGGGTTATATGGCACATTCATCTCCAATGATGTTACTGTGCATATAAATCTTATTTTGTTCTCTTAGAACAAATGATAAGGAAATCCATACACTAACGGTTAGGAGATGATCTCCGTTCTTATCACTGACTTCTTATTTCCTAAATAACCGGGGTTTAGTTTACTTACTGGAAACTATCGAATGTTGTTTCAAAGAGACCGGGATCGGATATGTTATCCGAAAACCACTTCGATCCAACTCAAGTGTTTCAAAGTGAAGACATATTGAAGATGATGGAAATTGAAGATGGAACTCTTTGAAGTGCAAGGACTGCTTGCTACTAATCCCGAGGATGATTCCAAAATGGATGTAATAGAAGTAGTGCCTTCGGTTTCTCCATCTCTTAGACAACTTTTATGGATGAATGATGGTATTGCATTGTTGCTTGGAGGGCAGTGTTAGCATTCCAAGTGGGAAGTGCTATATGAAAGGTAAAGCGTTGCCTCAAGCCTCATCAACCAAGAAATAACAAAAATCGGGCATGCAATAGGGCCCTATGGGTCACTCCCATCAGGGTATGGTCATTCTAAATCTAGATCGATTACTACCTACTCACATATGCTTTGGGGTCCAAAGTGGGATGATCATATTCGGTACTACTAGTCAAGTGGTAGGCCAGTCCTATGTGGCAGGGGTATAAGATGTTCTTATCAGACCCCGGTGATTTTATCTAGAGATGTACCATCAGAAGGTAGTTCCTTACCTTATCATAGTATGGAATCCATTCTCCAATACGAGCCTTTATGGTTTTAGTTATATACCTATTATGCTGCAATTTAATTAATGTAACAATTTTGACTATGTTAATTATTTACTTGAAAACCGTAGACAATATGATAATATCACTGGATTTTGTACAGAAAATGTTTTGGGTATCGTAAGGTAAAAACTCATCCGTGTTTATGTGCGGCATGGTCTTACGAGATTCCTTTGATTTAAATGTTTTTATAAAGTTAAAGACTTATGCTTTACTCACACCAAACCCATGTCTGACCCAAAGTTTATTTTCTTTTCCTAAACTCTTGGGTGCTCATATTTGAATAGGCAGCCAAGTAGTTCAGGTTTTCCGCAGATTCATCTTAGAAGAGCTTGGACCAGGTGGCTTCATCGATAGCTAGTTATTACCTTGTTTTTCCACTGTATTATAAGTATATTGTATCAGTTAGGTAGGGACAGACTTTTATAACTGTCCTAGGGTAGGAATTGTATTAGTATGACTCTGTTGTAACATTTTGAAATGACTTTGTAATATATTATGTTGAGTAATATTTATTGTTCTGTTGCGTTGTGAAATTATGTGTTGTTTTATTTTATTCTCTTCTTGTCTTTCTTTTTATTTTACCCTTAATGGGTCGTCTTTCAGAGTAAGAAAGGTGAATCGTGACATATGGTATCAGAGCTTAGGTTGAGCAAACACCAAGGCTTTGGTGGGGTAAACTCATTATAGATAGGGTCAGCAGTGCCCTAAAATGAGTTTGAGTGTAATATATATATATATAAATATATATAATATATTTTTAAATTTGGTAAATAAAATAAGTTTACCTAGGAATATATTATCTATTTATAAAAAGGGATGATTTTCAAAATCTATGTAGTTATCTATGAGGAGAGTGGGTTAGGAGTTGATAACATTTAAATTATTAGCATTTAGGGTTCAACTAGTCATGCTCGTCCAGTTTTGAGCATTGACTATTGTCAGATTTAACAGTAGATTTCCCTTTTCCATCATGGGTCGGGTAGATAGAATGTGTAGGAACATTGAATCGAACACCTTGTGAATTAAGTTTCACATTTGATTATAAGGCATTCGACAATATGTAGGATTAAAAATTGAATTTTAATAAAGGATATTATTAAAAGAAAATCTTTAAATAGTTTTATAAGATGAATTAAGAGTGATGATTTTACAAATTAGAACTATCAAATGTGTTTTAAAAATGAAAAGGGTTTTGAGAATGTTAAATCTTGGTGGTTTTGATAAATTCCAAATGATTTTGGAAAATAGTAGTAATCTTTCTTAAACATATTTTAATATATAGATATTTTAAAATAAAGTTTGAGAGTAAGGTTCTCTTTGGACAGTTTGGGAATAAGTCTTGATCTATTTTGTGATGATCAGAATAATCTTCTAAGTGACAATCAAATGTTTGCTTAGGTAGATATGATGGTGCACTTAGTAGACTATCCTCTTTGTCATTGTACAATCGGGATGAGATTCAAATCCGAATGAATCCAAAACAAGTGAATGATTTTGTTAAAAACTATTTCTCTATAAATAGTACTGTTCGAGAGAAATTTGGAAAAAGAAGAAATAATTTTATTAACTAGGTTAAGTGTCTCAAAAATGACTAAAAATGGTTAAGAGATATGTTCGGATGGCAAACACTTCTCTTGAGTATTGCCCTTCTTAGTAAAGGGGTATATGGTACTATTTGGTAGCACCCAGTTCCTTGACATCATTTTGGAGTTACTAAGGCTATATGTATGTTTCAAAAGATTTTTGAAATAAAACCTGGGTATGATGTTCTTGGATCCTTTAAAAGAGTTTTCAAAATAAAAGATATTTTAAAGGTGGATAAATAAATGAAGTTTTAACTGGGTTAAATTTAATAAACGGATTTAATAAACTTTGTTTAGTTAAACTGTGTCTTTTGATTTTAACATCTAGGATGTGAAGAATTATTTGATGTTATTGGGCCGGCTGATAGACATTTTTACCTTAGTAGTGTTTAAGAAAAAGTAGAGTCTAGGATGGAGTTTGGATACCAACATCGTACTCTTCTTAATTACTTCGCAAACCAATTAGGGTAAAAAGGTTGATTCGGTAGACTTTGTTTCAGGACCCAAATTATTTTTAGCCTACATCTAATAGTAAAAATTAAATAGAATTAAAAATCTTATGTTTGTATATACTCTTAGGATGTAGAAGAGTATTATATAAGTTAATAAATTTAAAAATTGATTCTTTTGAAGCATGGTGGGAGAGTAGAAAGTGGTTAGATAGTAAGAATCTTTAGATCAGTACATAGGTTGTATGAAGATCATTTCTCCTTTTCACATAGTTCTCAATCCTAGATTCGAGTATATGACTGGAGGTTTTTACACCATTTCGAATAAGGATTTATCACTTGATTTTTGACGTCAAACGTTGGTGAAGGTTCTTACATGGAACCAAAAGTTGTCTATCATAGTTTATGGCTATGTAAGGAGAACATAGGTTTCTAATTAAGAGGCCTGATTAAAGTCCGTACAAGGAAATCGAGTGAGCGATACTAGTTCGGAAGTGAAGTTATATGTTCGAGTGAATGATCAAATCAAATTTTACATAGGAATGATTTATGTACATTATACGGACTGATGAATGGTTTAAGTGTTTCTAGGAATTAGGATTATGGTACCATTTCGGGAACGAAATTCTTTTAAGGGGGAAAGAGTGTAATGACCTGAAATTTTACCGCCTTGATTTATGAATATATTTAATAAATTTTAAATATTAAAATAATAGGTTTTATAATTAAAATATAACTCTTTTAAATAATAACAAATGATGGTAAAATAGATTTGTAACGACCCAAGATTTTGCCACTTTGAAATACGCTATTTAAATATATTTTATGTAACCAATAGATGGACTTTTATTAGCAAATAAACCTATTTTAATAATTTAATAATGATGGTAAAATAGTTTTCAAAATTTTTTCACCAATATAGATGGTTCAAATAAAATAGAAAATATAACCGAAGAACGTTTTCCGAAATTTCGACTTTTCGGCACCCTAAAGTCATCGAGAACGTTGTGTTCACTTGGTGCAACATGCACACATTTATATATGTTAGTTTTAGTATTAATTAAGCATACTTATGTATATTAACTTATGTATATGTGTGTGTGTATATACACACTTAAGCATGGATGTGACAAATTATGTTATAAAAGGCATATATAAACATATAAACACACTTATATATACACAAACATCTCTATATCTTTAGTACACACATATGGAAGCTCTAGCATGATTCAAGGCATGAAAGGGGGTAATGTGTGGAGAGGGATGGTGGGAGGTATGGCAAGCATGCTTTCATGAAATTTATTATTATTTTATACTAAATGTCATTTTACTAAATTATCCCTCTCGTTTTCTATAAATACCTCTTATCTCTACACATTCTTCCTTTACACCATCATTCCCATATTCATTTCTATCCTCTTCATGTATACAAGTTCATCCATGGCTTCCAAGAGAAATTCCTACACTAAAATTTGTGAATACACTTCTAAAAGTTAAGCTAAATAGCCTTACTTCATTTCCAAAAATCATTCTCCACCAAAACAAGCTCCTACACCTCAAAACTACCATGGCCGAGCCCAAACTCCCCTATAGACATGCCTATTGTTCACTATTCCAAGCCCATTGAGCCTTCCAAGGTTCCACATCTTCACTTTGTTAAGCTAGGAGCAAGTGAGCTAGGTCGAGAGCAAGTTTAGTTTGATTTAAATAAGTTATGGTGAGTAAAGTTCGTGTTTCTTAAACTCAAGTTACTAACTTTTTAAATTTGTAAAATTTATGAGTTAAAAAGTTGCTTTAGTATGTGGTGATGTTATATGTTGTGTATGCATGCATATATGTTGATTTGGAGTTGATTGCTTATGTCGAAGTTTGAGTAGGCGATAAAGATTATACCTTGAATATTGAAAAGGTTGGTTAGTATTTGTGAAGTAATACTCTTGCTTATGATTGTGCTATAATGTTATGATGTGATATTATGTTGGAATGTTGTATTTTTACTATATGGGTTTATGACACAAAGGTAGCGATTCGCTAACCAAAAGCGACGTAGAATTCTGCTTTTTGTTGAAATTTGACTTTTGTTTCAAAGTGAAAAGTTTCAAGTTCAAAACTTTGATTTTGGTTTTCAAAATTTTATTTTCATGTTATAAAGAAGACAAGAGTTCAAATTTGACGTTTTTAAAGCTTAGGAATCCAAATTTCAAAACATGAAATTACGGGTTCGTACAGCACTTGATCATTTGTTAATAATTACCTTTATTTGTTTAATGATTATTTAATTTATTAATTAATTAATAAAGGTAATTAGCACTTGATCATTTGTTAATAATGGTTTTTTACTTAAATGTCAATCATGGTTTGCTACTTAATTAAAATTAATTATTATTTAATTTTTAATTAAGGGTTAATTAATTATTTATTTAAGATAATTATTAATTAATTATTATTTTTAAAAGGGGTTTTCTTTAATTAATCTTTGATTAAAATTAATTATGTTTTAATAAGGTTTAGTTACCTTTAATTAGAGTTTAATTACTATTTAACAAGGATTTGATTCTCATTTACAAGGGTTTTAATTTATTTTAAAATCGCTTTGAGTTTAAGTAACCAGTTTAGTTATAAACTGTTTTCTTTTCAAATTTATTTTCAACCAAGGGATTTCTGTGTCGCTTACCCTTAAGTAACCCCATATGATGAGGAAAACTAAATGACAACTATTCATAAAACAAAACACCATTATGTTATTACAATTAACTTGAACATTTATTTAAGTTGATTGATGGTTTTGTGTTGATCCCTTATATACTAATTATTATGTGATGCCATGTTAGATAAGTAAAACCAAATTAAAAGCACCATTGTGGTCATTAAGCCTCCGTTTGATTTTGTTAGGATAAATATTTCATTTCCTTTTTGAAATAGTTTCAAAGTTGTTGCATTTTGAAAAGATATTTAAAGAATGATTTGACAAATGGTTTTACTAAAGATGTTTCTAACTAATAGGAATGGTTTTCCATGTTATAAAAAGAAGTTTGTATAAAGAGTTTTATAAAGGAATTTGAAAATTTATAGAGTGCTTTGGATAAATGGATTTGTGTTTTTTAGCAAATAAGATTTCATAAATAAGGAAGATTTATAAAATGGATTTGCTTATTAAAGTAAGCTAAATTGATTTAAGGCTATTTAAGAAGTTGTTAAACTGGAAAGGCTTATAAAGAAGTTTTATAAATGATTTTGGGGTATTTATAAAAGAATTTTTAGAAAATGATTTGGATATTCATAAAGGGAGATTTATAAGAAATTTATATGAAAAGTTGGATATCTATAAAAGCAATTTATATAAATGATTTTGAATATTTATAAAAGGGCTTTATAAATGAATTTGGGAGTTTGGAAAATAGTTTGAAATGGATTTGAATTCAACTAAAAGAGATTTCATAAATGAAATAGATTTGATTAAAATGGATTTATCAAAAGATGTATAATAAGAATTTGAGATCTGGGTTTCTCTAAACTGACTTTTAAAAATGGTGGTATGGAACATCCGTTCCACACTTAACACCGAGGAAATAGTGTTTAGGGTTTTCCTTACCTCTAATTTAAATAACATTTATTTAATCCTTTTAACATGATTTGGCAGTAAGAAGTTATTCACAAATGTTTTATGTATATACTTATGTCAGAGAGATTAGTAAATGAATGTTTGAGACAAACGTTTTGAAAGAAGATTTATTAAATAAAGATTTGTTTTGAGGCTTGGTGCTTGCTATGGATAAATAAATCTCAAATGGAATTGGTTGTTGTTTTTTTGTTTGATAGCTAAATATCCGACTATCAAATATGGATCCAAAATGTAGCTTTGGAAATATCTAGGAGAAACACATGGGTTATATGGCACAGTCATCTCAGATGATGTTGTACTGTGCGTATAAATCTCGTTTTATTCGCCTAGGACAAAAGATAAGGAAACCCGTCCACTAACGGTTAGGAGATAATCTCCGCTCTTACCTTTGACTGTTTATTTCCTAAAGAATCGGGGTTGAGTTTATCGAAAACTATCGAATGTTGTTTCGAAGTGACCGGGATCAGATATGTTATCCGAAAACCACTTTGATCCAACTCAAGCGTTTCGAAGTGAAGATATCTTGAAGATGATGGAATTGAAGATGGAGCTCTTTGAAGTGTAAGGGCTGCTTGCTACTAATCCTCAAGGTGATTCCAAAATGGATGTAGTAGAAGTAGTGCCTTCAGTTTGTCCATCTCCTAGACAACTTGTAAGGATGAATAATGGTATTGCATTGTTGCTTGGAGTGCAGTGTTAACATTCCAAGTAGTAACTGCTATATGAAAGGTAAAGCATAGCCTCAAGCCTCATCAATCGAGAAATGAAAAAAATCGGGCATGCAGCAGGGTCATGTGGGTCGCTTCCTTTAGGGTATGGTTACTGCAAATCTAGATTGATTATTACCTACTCATGCATGCTTCGTTCCCCAGAGTGGAGTGATCATATTTGATACTACTAGTCAAGTGGTAGGCCAATCCTGTGTGGCAGGGGTACAAGATGTTCTTGTCAGACCCCCGGTGCATTTTATCTAGAGATGTGCCATCGGAAGGTAGTTCCTTACCTTGTCATAGTATGGAATCCATTCTCCAATATGAGTCTTTATGGTTTTAGTTGTATATCTATTATGCTGGAATTTAATTAATGTAACAATTTCGGCTATGTTAATTATTTACTTGAAAACCCTAGACATTATGATAATATCACTGGATTTGCTATAGAAATTTTTTGGGTTATCATAAGGAAAAAGCCCCATCTGTATTTATGTGCGGCGTGGTCTTATGAGATGCCTTTGATTTAAAGGTTTTTATAAAGTTAAACACTTAGGCTTTACTCGCACCAAACCCATGTCTGACTCGGTGTTTATTTTCTTTTCCTAAACTTTGGGTGCACAAATTTGAATGGGCAGCTAAGTAGTTCAGGTTTTCTACAGATTAATCTTGGAGGAGCTTGGAGCAGGTGGTTTCATTGATAGCTAGTTATTACCCTATTTTTCCACTATATTATATATGTATATTGTATCGGTAAGGTAGGGACAAACTGTTATAACTGTCCTAGGGTAGGAATTGTATTAGTATGACACTGATGTAAATTTTTGAAATGACTTTGTAATATATTATGTTGAGTAATATATATTGTTCCGTTGCATTGGGAGATTCTGTGTCATTCTAGTTTCTTCTCTTCTTATCATTCCTTTTCTTTTACCCTTAATGGCTCGTCTTTCGGAGTAAGGAAGGCAGATCGTTACAATATGGTATAACTAAATTACTTTTTAGGATTACAAAAACAATTAAGTAATGGTATTTTTACAAGTCAAGAAAATTATGCTAAAGATTTAGTAAAGAAATTTGGCATGTCAATTTCTAGTGGTAAGCCAACTCCCATGACAACAAATGAAAAATTAAATAAGGACTAAAATTCAAAAGATGTAGATCAAAAATTATATAGATGAATGATTAGATCACTAGTGTATATAACTGCTAGTACACCTAATATAATGCATAGTGTATGTCTCTGTGCAAGATATCAATCTCAACCTAAGAAAACTCATCAAAAATCTGTAGAACGAATATTAAGATATGTAAATAACACATTAGTGTTAACTGGGTTTCCATCGAAGAAGGAATCCAGATGAGTTAGAACATCTAGGCCAAGCCAAAATAACTCAAGACTCAACCAAAAGGACCAGAGGAATAGGCCAAGAGGGACTCAAGAAGAATTAACCAAAAATCCACTAAGAGGAGCGATCCATCACCTATGGATCGCTAGCGTTCCATAAGAATGCATTGCGAGTCATCCTAACCTCTTGGATCATGATATACTATCTCTTCTAAGAATACTTGCTAAGTTTCATAGCATTCCAAGCAGCATGATTGGAGAAGGTATAATGGATTATTGGCGATCCATCTTGATGGATCGCTAGTGACCCATGTAGCTTAGTCCCCATCATTTAAAATTCATGGTGTAGGTCCCACACACCCTATATATTGAACCTAGAAAGTTTCGTCTGATTTTGTTGAGTTTTGAGTGAGTTATGGATGATTCTTCTGGACTAGATGACCCATGAAGACGGATGATCAAACAAACTCCAAATGACTTGATATTTGGAAAAGGCACTCAAATAGAAGGCAGGAAGACAACCAAATGGAGATCACCCAAAAATAGACTAAGTACATGGATCTCTAGTGATCCATCACTTATGGATCGCTACCGATCCATCACCTATAGATAGCTAGCGATCCATTAGTTTAGCTCGGGCCGCTTTTAAACTTTCTCAGCTCCTTTATGACGCTGAGTATAGGCTTCTAGCAAAGGGGCTTTGGCCCAAGTTCTCTCCAACCCTGTGCAGTTAAAGCGCTCAATGGATTCAATGCGGCAGAGGTGCGAAAATTCATAGCGGGGATATAGCAAGGATATAGTGAATGACTCTAAAATAGCATATAAAGCTTGTACTTGATGATTTTACAAGTATACAAATGGTAGTTAAATGCATAATTAACGTTCAATTTAATTATAATTAATACATATTTAATTTTAAATAAAAACATGTGTAAATATATTATAAATAAACATAAACTGGTATTTAACATAATTAAATTCAATGGAATAGTAGAGTACTGTTGTTTATGAAAATATGCTAAAAAATTCAATTAAAAAAATAATTTCATAATTTTTATAATGAATAAATGATAATGTTCAATTCATTTACTTCAAAGCAAATATAGCGGGAATAGCGGGATATAGCGGGAATAGCGGGATATAGCAAAAATAGTGGGGCTTAAAGTAGAAAGGCTATTTTTGAGGCTATTTGGGAAAATCGTAGCAGTAGAAATCCGCTATGGAATATAGCGGGGTTATAGTGGGCAATATCGGGGCATTAACTGCACAGCTCCAACCCCTATAAATACAATCCTACCAGTAACATAAAGAAGATCTTGGGGATTGGCTGCTGAAATCCTGCAGAAATGATTCTTCGCTCTTCTCCTCCCACACAATAGTCATCTAAAGGGTTCACTGTGATTCTCCAGTGAACTCTAACATTGATAACTTGATCTGACTTAAAAGATCCAATCAAATTGTAATCAAAGTCAACTTGTAATTGTAGTCACTTCATAATAAAAGTTATAAAGTGGACGTAGGCTTCATTAACAGCCGAACCACTATAAAAATCTTCTTGTCTTTTTACTATTTCTGCTAGTTTTACATATAATTTTCTATATTATTGCTCTGTAAGAACAGGGCTGGTGGTTTCATACTCAATCCAAGGTGTTGGTCCATTTTTGCGTTAACATTTTTGCGCTTTCACTAAGAATGGAACTCAGGCTTAGATCTAGCTATCTACTTTGGATCAGATAGGTTCAGAAGTTAGATCCTCTATCTCTGCTTAGAAGATTTGCTGTTGAGAATCAATGGCACTAGAAAGAAAGAGAATTACCTCCAGAAGATCCATAGGAACAACTATTGCTGGAGAAGAAACAAACCCTCAGCAAATTGAAGTCAACAACCCAACAACCTGCTGTTAGGAGCTAACTCTAGAGATTATGTTCAAGGATCCTCCACATAGCATGAAGTTGTGACTACGGGAGAATTGAACAAGATGGTTGATGAAATTAACCAGAAAATGAAAAACAGTCAAAAGGCTCTTATGGAAAAGATAGATGCTCTCTTAGTGCTCCAACCACTAACTACTCCCAGAACGGTGCCTGAAGCCATGGCTGCTACGGAGCAAGAGCATTCTTCTGTTTCTGGCTTGGACGGAAGAAACAGAAGGCAAAAGCTAAAGGAAGTAGTGGGGGAAGCTCCAAGAATCATGACGGAAGAAAATGTTAATACTCCACCCACTACAAAAGCAATTACTGCAAACCCGAAATTAAGGGTGAAAACCCCACAGGGAAATATAACAATGGCTCTCTCCAGCTCTAAAGATGACAAACAATTTGAGGAAGATAAATTGGATTGAAATGCTAATGTGTAAAACGCTAGAAGAAGCTCTAAAACCAATGCCACAACAATATACCAAGCAATGGACGAGGAACTGCTACTCAAACGGTACTCCTAGAGGCAGGAGAACCAAAAAGATATGATAAAAACAGGGATCGATTACAAAGCCAAGCTCCCGTGTAATACTGTGACCACTCCCACCTTACCAACTTCCAATCCCATCATCGAGCTACCATCGTCGAATCACGAATGGTCATTGTTGAAAATCATCAAAAATCATCAAAATGGTCGTTGAAAAACTCACTTCAGGGTTGACTCAAAGTTGAACTCGGGTAATCGCCTATTTGACTCGAAGCAGATTCTAGAAGTCTTGACTCGGAGTCGAACTCGGGTAATCACCCATTTGACTCGAGGAAAACATAAGAAATTCTAGCACGAAATCAGACTCAGGTAAAACCAAGATTTTCTCCAAGCAAACATGCAAATGACTTCAAGCACCGTTCATCACCGACCTAGCACTTCAAATTCCATGACTCCAAGCGAACCATGTGCTGACTCCAAGGAAATAAAAAAATTCTCGGGTCGGACTCCAAGTAAAATACCACTGATCCATCAACGCCGATCCATCTTCTTTTGCCCATAACTCGGACATGCGAACTCCAAATGTCTTGAAATTTGGAATACAACCTTAGGGGGCCTTCCTTGTCACCCCAGACCGATCTCACCTAGTTTGAAAATTTTTGGGGATGGTTACTGATCCATGACCCCATCTTAAGTGATTTGCCATTCAATCGGCATTTCCAATCATTCAAGCATAGGACAATCATGCATATATCATTCTCAAGCATTATAAACAGCCGTAACTTGAAAACGGACCGGACTGACGACGGCTAGAGCATCCTTATGCATATATCCCCCCTAATCGAAACCCGTTCGCTAAAGCCGTTCAGCATGCAGAATATCCAAAGAAGTTTACCATGCCAACTATACCTTCCTACAACTATACAACTGATTCGAAATTGCTTTTTTATGGGTATGACTAGTATATGGACGAAGCAAGGGCAATAGATGTAGTCTATTGCAAGGCCCTCAGGAATCATTAAAGGATGAAACAACCAACTACCCTGGAAGAATTCTATGGGAAGGAAAAATAGTTCTAGAGACTAGAGGTAGTGCAATTGGCAGAAGGCAAACCCGGCAATTTGCTAAAGAACATACCAAACGGTGAAGGAGCTACAGGACTTCAGGGGCCTTCTGTCCAAGTAAGGCCACTAAGACCCAGTAGAAAAGCGCCCCGGCTAACTGACAAAATCAGACGAAAGGATGATTACCAAATAACACTTTTTCTAGCTAGGTACTAAGGAAGGGATAGCAACCTAAAGCGATGCCTTCTCATCCATCCTTGTCTACATGCCTTTTCCAAATGAGCCGTACCGGGACACTGGGGGCATTGCAGATAGCACGGCGAAAGAAATGCTTCCATGCCCTCGACGGGTCATGTCGATCTCCTTTCTGAGAACCGGCGTTGCTTTGCTAGTGTCGAGAAGGCTTGTCCAAAGGATCATCAAATAAAAAGATCTAGCCCCTAGTCTCCGAGAACGCATAAAACTGTGTTCCCGTGAGCCGAATCCCAAAAGTTCCTCTTGAAGTTGATAAATCATTACTTTAATACCGTCAGGCCGTCGGACACACGACCTAGACTCTTCTTGGAGTCAATGAACTATCGTTCCAAGGCTGTCTGGTTGTTGAACATCCGACCAAAATTCCTCTTGAAGTCGATGAATCGTTGCCATAAGACCGTCGTGTCGTCGAACACACGACCAAAAACTCTTCTTGGAGTCAATGAATAATCGCTCTAGAGCCATCTGGTCATTGGACATCCTACCAAAAATTCCTCTCATAATCGATAAATTATCGTTCCAAAGGCATTTGGTCACCGGACATCCGACCACAAAAACTCCTTCACAAACTAAAGCATCGTGAAGATGCTTCACGAACTAAGTGTCGTGAAGGCGAACCAGTAGATCGGCAGTCATCTGATCCAAAAATCCATCACGAACTAAAGCGTCACGAAGGCCAACTGGAAGATCAGTGGGCATATCATCCAGAACTGAGACACAGTGTTGAACTCCAGAGCTTCAAAGTCGCTCAAAGAAACTAAGCCAAAACTGAACTAACCTTATGATCAATCAGCGGTCGACTCGAATCAAGCCACAAGATTCGGCACCTAGGAGAACCAAGTATCTCAAATCCCTAATATATAAGTCTCTAAAGATAGAGCCTTTCCCATGCTTTAATCATTTAGAAGACACAGTTGCATCCACTGGACCGTGTGCGACCAAACGGGTTGTGAAGAAACCTCGTATATAGTTTAAGCACGCAAACAGCCATGTGGCATGGGGGCACCACACATACTTGAATAGCTATAAGGAAAGCCAGGACTAATCATACCATATTTCTATTATG
Source organism: Allium fistulosum (assembly GCA_030737815.1). Lineage (NCBI taxonomy): Eukaryota > Viridiplantae > Streptophyta > Magnoliopsida > Asparagales > Amaryllidaceae > Allium > Allium fistulosum. Next base: position 264,018,174 of record CM060904.1, on the reverse strand, counting down.
CCCAATCGAAAATTCTGGCATTCCGACAACTACGGACTTAATGACCTAACTAGTGCAACAAACGAAATAGAAGCATAATACTTGCTTGCTTCATCCCAATTCCACCGTTACCACCCTTGGTGACCGGTTCCTTTTCCTCTTAGACTGTATACCAGTTGAAGACCAATTCTCTAAAGGCGGTTTGGACCGGAAACTAAGAGTCTTGCCTTGAACTCCCACAAGCTCTTTCTTCATAACCATCTCCATGTGGTCGGCTGTAGATCTCTCCACCATGGCAACCTTATCTGTTTAGCCGTGCACATCTACCCGAAATACGGGAGAAGGGTCCAAGCCGTGGTTACCCTATCCAAAAACCACTTATCTCTTAGAACTGAAGAAATCACATTCCAGCGAAGTCAAATCACCGGATTGATAGGAAAACTCGATCCTTGCCTTCTAAGAACTAGTATCGCCCCTCCAGCACTAGGAAGGCCCGAACCATTGTGCGCATCCCGTAAGTCGCGCCTAGCTTCTTGAACCGATAAAACCATGTTAAAGCAAATAACCTGTTGAGTTGACGGGGTCAAATCGACTCAAACCCCTGGATCGACGAAACTCGATCCCTATCTCCTCCAAAACAAATGTCGCTCTGGCAGCACTGATATGTTCCAAACCGTTCCAGATCGACGGGTCATTTGATCTTATAAGTCGCGCACTCCCATAAGCCACGCATCACTTCTTGAGTCATGGAACCATGCTCTCAAAGCACGAACTCCTCACGTTACCCAAGATTGGCAACGTCGAGAAGTTCCAAAACATTCTAGATCGACGGGTCATATCGATCCCATAAGTCGAGCACTACCATAAGCCGCGCATCACTTCTTGAGCAATTGAACCACACTCTCGAAGCAAGAACTCCTCACATTAGCTGAAGATTGGAAACGTCGAGAAGTTCCAAACTTTTTTGGATCGATGGATCGTATCGATCTCATAAGACGTGCACTCCCATAAGCCATGCATTACTTCTTGAGCCATGGAACCACACTCTCAAAGCACTAACTCCTCACGTTACCCGAAGATTGGCAACGTCAAGAAATTCCAAACCATTCCGGATCGATGGGTTTTATCGATCCCAAAAGCCGCGCACTCCCAAAAGTTGCGCACTCCCAAAAGCCGTGCATTTCATAAGCCGCACACTCTCAAAAACTGCGCATTTCATAAACCGCACACTCTAAAAAACTGCGCATTTCGTAAACCGCACAAGCACTGCTTGAAGTTGCCCCGACATCATCAGTAAACCGTTAAGATTTTCTAAGTACCGGTATTGTCCTGACAACACTTGGAAACTTGTTTATTGAAGGACTAACAAGGATCAACTCCTGCTACCCGAAAGAACCGACTTGCTCTAGTAGTGCCGCAAAGTTCACAATATAAGAAGTCGGCAAAGAATTCTAATCTTTGACCAAAGTTAATGTACAAAATGTCTAAATTCAAGACATCCAAGTCATGAGTTCCCAGAGATAGGAGCTGCGATACACCTTTGACTGGGGGCATCCAGGGCGCCGCCAAGAACATCAAGTCTCACATTAATTGTTCAAAAAAATCAGCCCTGTGAACTGAGGGGCACATAACACATTAATACTTGATCAGGATAAAAAATCGCTCCAACTTGCAATAAATGGAGAAACTTACCATTGTCCAGAGATAGACGACGATAGAAGGCATTTCTAAAATCAAATCATCAATGCACCATTTTCCAATGACAGAAGCAGGTGCTCGACTGAGTCTCAAACCCCAACTTGCAGAAAACTAGCTGTTATCCGAAGACAGACAACGGCAAGGAGAGAATGCTTGAAATGGAACAACTAAACCATTGATTTCAAAAGGTTAGAACCAATGAATAAGGTTGATATCCACAACAATGCTATCAGACCAACATAACGCATATGGCATGAAACAAACAAGGTTAAGTGTCACAGATTAAAACAAACACTACCGAACTCTACCGGTCCTTGATCAAGATAGGAACGATCGCGGTCGTACCGGTGGCAATGTGATGATTCGCTCCATAATTTCAAATTTTCTATAAGAACCTGGAATTTGACACCTAGAAATGAAGGGTTTTGCCTAGAAATGAAGGGTTCCGCAAATAGAAGTCAGATTATAACAAAAACCGGTTAGAGGAAATCTGATTCTTCGTGAATTAGAATAACCATGGAATTGGTTAAGAAACAACCCTGCATTTCCAAGGGTAACACTTTATGGTGATAAACAAGGCTAGGCAATGGAAACGCCTGGGACTCCCATCCTCCCAGAACATGGCGTATCCTAAAGTTAAGCAACGTTGAGAATAACGGCCACATTGGGTAGAAAGGGATCTACTCGACTACATAGGATCGGATGAATGATTCAATATCCCAACCAACATGACTTTAACATTTCCCAAAGACAGGTGGCACTAAAAAAGGACTTCTACAATCCAATCATCGAAGTGCAAGTTTTCAAAGACCGAAACTAGTGCCTACCTCGATAAAGCATTGCCAATTGCCGGATCGGCGGGGAAAATTGATCCCAACCTCCTGAGTGTCGGTGTTGCCTTGGCAATGCAAAGGCCTTTTCTCATTTCCTAAGTACCGGTGTTGCCTAGCAACGTCGAGAAACTTTCTATTTCATAAGTATCGGTGTTCCCCCAGCAGCGTCGGAAAACCCTCTATTTCATATGTATCGACATCACCCCGGCAATTATGGGAAATTTTCTATTCATAATGTACCGGTGTTGCCTCGACAAAGCCAGGAAAACTTTAATCTACAGGTACGATGAGAAACACTCATCGTAGTAAACCATCAATGCACTGGCTTCCGGAGATAGAAGTTGGTCCTCAACTGAGATTCTACCCTTGTCTTTAGAAAAATATCGTTGCCCGAAAATGGGCAACAACAGGAAGACATAACCTTTCATAGGTCAGCCGGATGGCTCAACCTTTGATCATAGGAATCAGCCATTGCACATGAATAAAGTAGCGCCGAAAGGAAATCTCAGGATTGAGTTGCCCGTGTGCTAATTTCTAGGGATGAAAGCTGGTGCACAACCAAATCTCCTGAATTCAACTTAGAAAGAATTTAGATATAGCCAAAAGATAGGCAGCCTCGAGGAAATGTTACCAAGCAACTAGGTTATCAATTCCCGAAGACAGGAATTGGCATATGAACAGAACTTCCGTGATGACAGCAATTAAGCAAAGCATGCACAACTAAGGACATGTAGGGACAATCATGGAAGGTCGGAACTAAAACCATCCGACTTCCTCAATCCTAGAATAGGATTGAGAGCCAGACCAGGGGCAATCGAATCATTTGTCCCAAACCTCTCCGTCTCTCACAATCGCCCAAATACAGGCATTCGAAATAGCTAATCCCTCGAGCAGGGATAGATGCACAAATACTTGATCGAAATAAATTTTGCAAAGTCCTAACACGAATAACCGCGAGGTTGGTGATATAATGGTTCTATATCACAAAATAGAGCATTCTGGCAACAAAATCACTAACAAAGGAAATGAAGAATTTAACGTATAGAAAAATCAACCGTCGCTCGTAGTCTGGCAATGACGAGAAGGTTTGATGACCTACTTACAGTCTATCTAGATCATTTTGTTCTAACTTGCAGGAATATTCCACCACCCAAGGTTTGCTGATGCTATGAAGAAACCCCCAGAATGAAACTATCGATGCATCGGCTTTCGAAAACCGAAGTAAGATCTTGATTGAATATTCAGCTCTACGTTCTGGCATCTCATGCTATCCCAAGATTCACAACATCAAGGAAAAATCCATAGAGTTGAGTCATCCGTGCACGAGTTTCTGGAGATAGAAACTAATACATGATTAGGATCTCAACACTGGACTTGGAAGAAATCACTTTAGCAAAAGATGACGATGACGCGTCTTTCTAGCATATATACCCAGAATGACATCGAGTGACGATGTCAACTTGGAGGAATTCAATTGCAGTCAGGAAACAAACATCATTGAAAAAATCAGAGCTTGGAATCGAGCAGCAAAGTCCCTAATATCTAGAGATAGGAGCTATTGTGCCAATCAAAATAAAGCAATCGGACATATGGCCCAGGAGACCTATAACAACCCAAATTCCAGTGGTTTGGATTTTTTTCGCAAAAATGCTAAAAACCAAGCCCACTGAAGCCCGAGGGTATCTGGTATTCTGCAAATAGGCAAAGACAAATATATCAGAGCTCGATAATTTATCTCATGGCGGGATTGACTAAAATATAATAGTAAGTAAATACTCACCCAAATAATAACACTTTCTAAGCAAGTGTCATAAAGTTGAGAAATCTCAACCATCTACCTAACCTGTAGGATGTTATGAGGAGGGGTCAGAACAAAAGTTCTGGTGAATGAATAAATTATATACTTCTAGTTTAATTCTACATATATCATTTTATTTCCATTTACTCTTATATTATGTTCATTAGGTTACAATACTCTCGCCTCTGTTCGTGAACCATGCCCATCTACTCCATAGTAAATTAAAACCTAATAACTAATATATAAATATATGTAGATATTGCCCAATGACCATATTGATCCTAGGTACCACCCATGGTACCTTCCGTATCCTCCTCGAAAAGGGCTCCATCGTCTTGCTTCGAGCGTTCCGTAACTACATCTATAAAGGACTACTTCATAAGGCCTACAATAGAGATACTCCATCGTCTTGCTCTGTAGCTATATATGTAAAGGACTGCTTCATAAGGCCTACAATACAGATACTCCATTATCTTGCTCCGCGAGCGTTCCATAACAACATCTGTAAAGGATTGCTTCGTAAGGCCTACAATACAGACGCTCCACTACTTACAATGAAAACGTAAATCGCATCTGCACTAGTCTATGCCAGTGCGCGGACATCCACAATGTACCACCTAGTGTGTACATTGAGGACTACGTAATCGTTCTGTCTACTATCTAAATCTCGCCAACAAGGTCTACCTTGCATGGAATTCAGTCGGGGATTTTTTATATCTGTAAAGGACTGCTTCGTTAGGCCTACAATATAGATATTCTAGTTGGTCTGTCTCTTTTTCATCGTGGCTATGGCCCCACGCAGCCACCCCTCAACTAACCGAAAGACGTCTAAAGAGTTAAGTGGTTGTGCCCTACTGCAAACAATCTAACATCCAAATGGCAATGCCCTTCATCCAATGTCTCGATAGTGAAAGAATCATTGGCCTGTTGGTTTAACTCTAGTCTTTCCCGAAATCGCTCTTGGTCATGATGCTAGCCGATATCCGCATGCGACTATCCTTAAACTTACTTGCAAGTAATTGACATACAAATACCCTACTTCGAACACCAAGACCTTCTGACTGCCTACAAAGGTTTGCTTTGTTAGGCCTACAATGCAAATGCAGTCAAGGCATACTCTCTTGATGGAACACCTACAGACCTGCCTCTGGGGGTGCAGCTTCATTAGGCCTACCCAAAGGGCCATCCTAGAGTATCCTCACGTCCCGTTGAAGTCTCGTACTTCCTTAAAGCCCAAAAATACTAAGTTGGACGTGGTTTTCCATTTCTGAAATCCGTGATGAACTGCTTCATTAGACGCTTCATCTTTTGGGCTGCTCCAAAGCATCTCAATTCTTTTATTAGACCCTAAGTCTAATCTTTTAATTTGCGTTTAGTTTACTTTCTTATTCTGTTGGTTACTTATTTACCCAAATTAGCATATTCTTTCCCTCGTCTCACCTCTATCTATTGTGAGATTTCCATTTATTTATTAGGGAATGCTGTTGGTATGAGCCACATTCATTATCTTGCTTATTTAACTTAATATAAATCTTGAGTTCATTAAAATAAGCCTCTTTTATCATTCCTGGTTTATTTGCTTATTGACTTAATATAAATTATTTAAATAAGCTTCTACTATTATTATTGCTCATTAATTTATTCAAAGTCTCAAAATAAGCTTTTCCGTTCTTATTACTTAATTATAACCTATGTTATAATTCTACCTTTAATTGTCATTTTCTCTTCTTTTATAGTTCGAACGTAATTCCAGGATTTCTTTTCTGTTCTAATCTGCCTTCTTTTATTATGATATAGAATATTCTTTTATTCTCCTATATTATATAATTCACTTATCATAATAACTATCTTCTTAAATAGTCTGTGTAGTGAATGCAGACCAAGGTTCATTATCGTTTACAGCTTCAAGTTCTTATCTAATAATTTACTTGATTCATGTCATACTTTTCTTTATTATCTTCTATTCTAGGAAGTAATTCTATTTTATTTGGTTGGTTATGAAAACTATATTTAAAAATCCATTTCCATATTTTAATATTAAATAATATTATAAACAATAATCCGTAACTGCTAGATATTTCTTTTACTATTTTGGAATAGTGTAAAATACAGTGGTTTCTCTATTTTACACTAATTCTCTTTTTCTTTCTTTTATTCTAGCAATTACGTTAATTGTTGTCTTTTAAATATTAAATTATATAAATGTATCCTATTTTCTATACCAACCAATTAACCTTTTAGTTACCCCCCAAAAAAATAGAAGAAGAATGACGCTTGCATAGAAATCCAAAACGTAGAAATAGATGTAAATAAATACTAATACTGTAAATAAACTATAAATTCCTTATAGTTCATCATAACTTAATTAATAGGATTAAGTATTGAATAAAATTATCTAAATGGGAATTTAACGATAATATATCTTAAACTTAAAAGATATATAAATAAATCCACTCACATTGCTAGCTTTCCAAATCTCCCTGTTTTTATTTCAGATCTGTCCCTAACATCTATATTCACCACGCTTGTAATCCCTATTTGGAATTACAAATGATATATTTACATATCTATAATATTTGAAAGAGAAAAGGAAGAGATTTGGATTAGAAATAGCAAATAAAACTCAGATCTAGGGTTTTACCTTTGACATAGCCTTCTGATTTGAATCAATTCCTAATTCCCTAATTAATTCTATTCTCTTTCTATTTAGATCTAAATTCATGTGAATTAGATTTAAAATTTTGTTATTAAGAAAATGTAGAAGAGATAGAAAAATGGCAGAGCTTCTGTAGGCAAGAGAAAAATAATGAGAATAAAAATGAGGCTTTGCACCTATATTAATAGTGGTTCAACTCAGTGCTAACCATTAGATATAAAACCCTAAAATCTAAAGTGTACACTTAGTCTATGGACATTAAATTAATATGTTTTATTCTGCGTTTTTATTTATTTCAAATTGATTCTCCAACAATCTTTTCATTAATCACTTTCCCCTTCTCTCTCGCAATCTATGGAAACATATATTTTTAACTGTGACGTTTCTTTTAAATAAGATTCCTCTATTAATCACCTAATTAATAGATTTCATTTATACCTAGAATTAATTTACTATCTAATTAATCCCTGCCTGCACTGTGATTCCTTACCAAATTAATATGTCAACCAACACCATATTAATTCTTCGCCTATATATTAATTTATTTTATTCCCATAATTATTGCATGCATATATTCTACAATTGAATTTTGAAACGCAATCTTAATTATATATGTTACCATAAGTCTCCATGTTTATTAATTGACAATTGGTTACTTGCATAAATTACTCTTCCTCCATTTTATTCTCTTGCACTAACATATATGTTTCTAATCATATCAATTAGTTGCTACAATATATGTTTCCTTTCTTGTCAGTTCCTGTCAATTAATCACCTCTATTAATTAATTGAATATTAATTTTCCTTAAACAAACACTGTCAATTAATCTTCCCTATTAATTGATTTTATATAATTTCTCTCTCTAATTTATTTGTTACACAAATATATATGTATTCCAAATAATATTAATTAGTTGCCCCATTTACAAACATTCCTTGGTTTTAAAATTTCAAACATATATAACTTAATTAAATTATTTGCATATATAATTGTAATTTAACGCGGGGTGTTACATTCTCCCCCCCCCCTAAGGAAATTTCTTCCCCGAAATTTGATAAGGGTTCAATTATGTAATTTCTCATATTAATCACATCCATTTTGTGTACATCCAATTTTGCAACAATCCGTGCATAGTGCAAAGTGCGATACATCATAAAATATATGCATGTACAAGAATTTCTATGCGGTACCTCCTATATGAATGCTTATTCTTTTAGAAATTCCTTTTAAAATATGATGCACACATCCTAAATATACTTGCAATTTCTATATGAATGCAATCTTTTGAAAAATCAAAGCATTTTTCATTCAATTTTTCCCACACTCCTATTGAATAGGAGCATAGTTCAACAAATTTTTACGTGCAAACCTACCACACAACTTTTAATTTTCGAATTTTAGAAAATTCTAATTTTCCAAATTCGATTTCTTATGTTATAAAGAAGGTGGAAAATGGAAGAACTTCATATTTCTCCGATTTTCTTTTGCGAACATCTTCCTCCGTACTTGAGATTTAAGCTACTATTCTAAAGAAAAAAAATATTTGCTTCCCCAAGCACAGTTTGCATAAGAAAACATCTCTTTTTAAATTTTTCTGTTAACGTTTCTGTTGCTTTCTTTAAATTTGTTATTTTCCTTTTAGTTATCTTATTCTGCTTTTACTCTCTCTCTTTTTTTCTTTTTTTTAACAGCAACTAAACACAGCTATCAACTAGAGCAAGGAGGTCTAGGACCATGTCCACTTTGACACAGAAAGGTCATACTCTAGGAATCCAAGTAACTCATATGCTCCTCCTTTCGCCTATAACTTGTTACCAACTTACGCTTTATTTCTCATGACGAATAAGATCTATTCATCTCTTTTATTCCATGCTCAAAAAGGAATAACTAAGTCTCATTTACTGCAATGGATAAGGGTTTCAATCTATGCAGTCTCTATCTAAAAAGATAACTAAGTTTGGGGAAATTTTCTCTTTACCTTTCATTTTTCCCCAACTGAGGTTTACCTATCCCAACCACATGTGTCTTATCATCTTACTAATATCATTTCACTGTTCTTCTATAGTCTGCACACATGAAGAAACATTTCTAGGTTTTCACTAGTGTCCTATACACCTTACGGGAACTTTTATTATTACTAAGAGTAATTACTGCAATAACCTTATACTTTTCCCGTTACACCTAGGAAATGATTCCTATCTACTCCATATATAAAAGTCTGATTTGTTTTGGTATTTATCAAATTTTCTTCAAAAATTAAAACTTCTAAATTTTATCTTTTCCACCAAACCACCTTTTTTTAACATGTCTTGCTTGTTCTTTAAACATTTTTCTTTTTTTCTTGACTTTAAAAAAAATGTCCTCACATGTTTGCAAAATATCCTTTTTTTATAGATTTTCAAATTTACTAAAACTGGGTAAATAAGAACAATTATTTTATCAAAAATCTCTTAACTTTCCTACTCTTCCAATTACTTAACCTTGAAGGGGTTACTAACTTACTACACTTAATGGTTTTATACCTTAATGTATTGGAATTACTTTTTCTTATGAGAAACCATTAACGCTAAAACCTTCTATGAATCCTTTAAAGGAGGATTTCATGTTTATGTGAAATTATAAGGAATTTATTTTATATTTTATCGAAATAGGCTATACAAAATATGGTGCTTGCACAAAACACCTTTATTTGTGATTCATAGAAAATTATATCATTATTCATTTTATTCTAATAGAATAAGGTATGTTTACTCTATATTTACTTACATAAGATATTTCCTACTAAATTCATTAATTTATCGTACATTATTTTTCAAAAGAACTCATTTTTAAAACTTCTTTATAACTAGAAAATATTTTCATGTGCTTATTTAAATAATAAGTGTACATACAAACCACTTTAGAAATTATCTCCAAACTCATTTGGGTCAAAACAGATGTTGCGTAAAATACCGTTACTACAACACAAAAATACTAATATATGGATTCGATTAAAATAAATATTAATAAATGTCGTATGCTATGTAAAAACATTTATTTTGGTAGTCACCTACTATAACAATAGTGTCATAGTCTATGCTTCCTTTATTTTTACTGAAAACATTTATTACAACAATAAATGTTGTAACCTATGTTTTCGATACTTAACACACTCTAGATTTTTATATTTAAAATCATTGTTTACCTACAAAGAAACTAGCGAGCTATACATGCTCTATAATTCTTTAAAAAGAATTTCACTTTTAATAAAATTTACATCGTATAAAAACCAATTTAAATTTCATACCACTTATTTTTTCAAAAACCCAATATTTACTTCCCCGGATATATTAACAATTATATTTTTCAACTTTTTTAATTCAAAAGTTTCATTTTTATTGGGTTAGACATAAAGTGAATTTTCTTCATACTAAAACCTCTTATTCTTCCCGAAATAAAAACACTCTCCCTACTATCCCTAAGGAACTTCCCTACTTTCTAAAACATATGGATACAAATTTTCTCTCAAAACGTGGCTTATTTGTATGCTATAAATCGGTAATAACATAGGGCTCTACATACTTGGGTCATCCCAAATCCAACTAGCAAACTATGCACAAATATACTTCTAAAAACTTTCCATATGTTAAAATCTATGGTTGGAGACTATTTGGATTTTAGTACATAATATATTTATATTTTATTCAAAAATACAAATACGTTCACTCACTATCTACCTAGGAATCCTAAACCTAGGCTCTGATACCAAATGTAACAACCCGAACCCCAATAGTCCGGATTTTTTCGCAAAAAAGCTAAAAACCAAGCCCACTGAAGCCCGAGGGTATCTGGTATCCTGCAAATAGGCAAAGACAAATATATCAAAGCTCAATAATTTATCTCATGGTGGGATTGACTAAAATATAATAATAAGTAAATACTCACCCAAATAATAACGCTTTCTAAGCAAGTGTCGTAAAGCTGAGAAGTCTCTGCCATCTACCTAACCTGTAGGATGTTATGAGGAGGGGGTCAGAACAAAAGTTCTGGTGAATGAATAAATTATATACTTCTAGGCATAATTCTACATATATCGTTTTATTTCCATTTACACTTATATTAGGTTCATAGGTTACAATACTCTCGCCTCTGGTCGTGAACCATGCCCATCTACTCCATAGTAGATTAAAACCTAATAACTAACATACATATATGTAGCTATATGCCCAATGACCATATTGGTCCTAGGTACCACCCATGGTACCTTCGTATCCTCCTCGAAAAGGGCTCCATCGTCTTGCTTCGAGAGCGTTCCATAACTACATCTGTAAAGGACTGCTTCGTAAGGCCTACAATACAGATGCTCCATCGTCTTGCTCCGTAGCTATATCTGTAAAGGTGTGACGACTCGAGTTTTGCCCGCTCGAAAATCAACATCCGTACTTCACATTGTACCAGAATGCCGCAGATTCGACCGTTCAAATCCGATTCGCCGGAGCTATAACAACATTAAGTAAATAACACAGCAGAAGAAAAGAATAATACATTGATATGCAATATCTGATACAACAGAGTGATACAATGAATATCAATATACATCAGAGATATGATACAAGAAATAGCAGCGGAAAAGAAAATGATAACATCAGCAGCGGAACAATATCAATAGAAGTGATAACTCCAAAATGATCTTCAGACAAGAATGAATCCACAACTCCAAGATAAGCAACTCCGATGAATGAACTAGCTCCAGATAATCTACTAAACCTGAATATCTGAAAAGAAACCCAACTCTAGACTTCTCGTGTGGAAAATTATGAGCACCCAGAGTTTAGGAAGGGAACAATAAACTCCGGATCAGTCATGGGACTGGTGTGAGCAACAAAAACAGTTTATCTTTAAACAACATAAAAGAATTTAAACATTGAAAACCGCAATGCTTTTAGAAAATGAAACTACCATAAGACCTCCCACCACACACACAATGCAAACGCAGAATTGGAGGAGATTTCTTCTTATGATAGTCAAAGATGCTTACTACGCAAAATCAATTGGATTATTATTATTAGTGCATAGTGCAGAAAACATTTCGAAAGTATAATATTAATCTTAGCCAACATACGACCAGTATCGTATGCCTACTATAGCTACTATGTTCAATAGCAGGTTACCACCACATTCCATAGCAGGTAATACAACTAAAACCGTACAAGTCACGTATTGTTTCTTTGGATTTCCAACAAATGGTCAGGCTAAGGAACTTCCTTCCGCCGCATGGGAACGCCTCTAGCGGGACGCCCCGAGAGACAAACTGCTCTCTGCCAACAAGGCCGGGTTACCCCTGTAACAGGTAACTCACGAATATGTCATCACCCGGTCCTTTGGGACCTTTATCCGAGCTCGGTATCCAACATCACACATCATAAAGAAAGTGTATCCACATGAGTAAGTATCTGGGCTCCATACCATGATACCACCCCTTTCCAGAAGGAAATGACATACCCTAAAGGGCGCGACCCTCATAACCTTGCCGCAACGATCCTGTTTCGACCATTTCCGGGTTGTGAGGCCCTGACGAAGTCTCGTCCACAAAGCTACGCTTTTTCAAAAAGCCACGCTTCGGGTCAAACAAATGATCAACCTATGATCACAAAGTTATAAGATCAAATAAATGATCATATCGCAAATGATCAAACACTGATCATTTCACAGCAGCACTCAGCATGCCACATTACCAAATTGGGATATATCGCTGATAAATTTCAACTACATAACCTCTGAGCTCGTACGTCTCAGAGAAGGGTGTTAAGCTAAGAGAATAAATTCTCCGCCACCAAACAGAAATGTATTTGAAAGAAATCGGCTTTATATCTCAAAGTGTAATGTCAGACATACAATCCATATAAGTCTGTTTCGGGTTCGAACAGAACCGAAGGCACTTCTCACGAAGCCCTTGCAATTTCGGATAATTTCCAATCACGTCCGGACTTCCCGTCACTAAGGGTGATAAAACCTCTATATCGGGGATCAACCGATGCAGAGTAACTCGACGGTAATCCTTCCGTTTTCAAAAATATCCGGTCTTCAACACCGGTCTTCAAATGCGATCCATATACGACGTATCACATATTCGGAATGGGTTATACGACCCAAAGGTCCTCTCCCGGCTAAACCGAATAGTGAGCGTAATATTTAAAACATATGGATATGGGATTTCAATCAAGTCACAACTTATTACCCAAAATCTTTCTTTTCAAATGGTTCAACAAATCACCATTTTCAAATCTTTAAACAAAAAGATTTATTTTAACAACCTTCAATGGTTTAAACAATTTCACCTTAATCTTTTAAACAAAAGATTCATTCACAGATTTTCCCAATTAATCTCCATTTCAGTTTAACTCGTTAAATCTTTAAGATTTAACTTATAGCTTTCAAAACAATCCCATTTCAAATGATTTAAACCAATCATTATTTTAAATCTGTTAAAAATAAACAGATTCAATTCATAGCTTTCAAAAAGAATTCATTCTTAACTTGGAAAACCATTTTTTCAATTCAAACTTGAAATTCCTTTAATTAACCTGGAATTTCATTTCTTATCTGAAAGCTTTTATCTTTTGAAAACAACAGTTTCATTTCAGAAAATCTGATTCATTCATACGAGTTAAAGTCTTTGGGTTAAATCCAAATTCTCAAAATTATACTTTTAAATGGTTTAAATTCAGATAAACACATTTATAACATTTCCAATCCCTAGTTTCAAATCATAGGATTCAATTTCAAACTTGAATTCAAATTTAAATCAAATTATTTAAAATTTCAAAACTCGATTAAGTTATTCAAAATAACTTTTATCTTTGAAATTCCATTTCAAAAGTTTTTCACTTTAAACCCAAATTTCTAATTTCAAAATCAATTGAAATTAAAATTTCAATTTCAAAAACATTAAATTTAAATTATTTGTGACTTAACCGATTTCCACGTGAAATCCATATTTGTGTGTGTATGGTGTAGTCCAGGGGTTTCACACAATAGTGCAACACAATGAATCATCACATATCAGAATACAGAAATATAATTCGATAAGCGGTATAAGAACAACGCTTATCGTTCATTCACAGATCATAGATATATAAAGGTCACAGATAAGTAAACTACAGATCACAACATAAATCAGGATGTATAACAAAGCATCATATATCAGGGATATCAAACAATTTAACATTCAATGGAATCTAAACATCCATAAGTAAGATCAAGTATTCAATAGTTATTTATAAGTAGAATCAATTAATCGTTTAATCCTGATTAATTCAATATATTTCCAAGTAAATTAATTACTTATGAATTAATTATCAAATTCTGATTAATTTATTACAAATCATTTGGTATAAATAAATTTTTTAAATCACCTTAATTAATTAAATTATTCTTGATTTATCATATCAATTAAATCAACCTTTTAAACCAGTTTCATAATGATTATCATTTATTTGTTAATCTAAATTAATCATTAAAAATTTATCACTTTAATTAATTATTGAAATAATCTTAATTAATGACCTTCATTTACTAATAGCAATTCTTTACCGTTCTACAAAAATTTCTTACATTAATCATTATTAATTAAAATTGATTAGACATTAATAACTCATTAATTAACTCATTGATTAATCCTACTTATTTAATTAATTAAGTGTTAATTATAACTTAGTGAGTTCGTAATTGCAATTTAATCAGGTTTTAGCTTAAAACCCTGTCGACATTAATAACTTGATTAATATCAAACTTGTTTAACCTTTTAACTTCAGATTTTTATTTGGCTACCCCCCTCCCCTGGAAGATTTAAACCCAAAGAAATCAACGTGTTATGCTCGAGCTAACCTCGGGTTTCCACTAAGTTTTCTCGCGTCACTCTTGCATCCCTCCTTCTTCTTCTACTGTTCTTTTTCTTCTTCCCTCTTCTTCTTTTTTTTTAGTTTAAGTTAAGTAAAAAAAAACTGCTGTATTAAATCAACACACGCACACACACCCAAGAACCCGAAGCAACTCAACGTTTTTCTCGAGTATTACTCGAGAATCCCAACGCTCAAATACCAAACGTGCACACGACCAACTGTGCACGTGTACTCACCACCGACAAAGCTCCGGCGAACTGCACTTCCTCCGGCAAGTCATACGTCATCGCCACGCACGATTACAAAGATCAACTCGATGTAGAAATCTCCAGTTCGAGATTTCGCCATTCACTCGAAATCCTGTACTAAAGCTCCGACCCAAAATCGCCTCGCACTCTCATCGTTGGCCACCAGAAGCTTCAAGACTCCGACCACGACCTCGCCAACCTCTACACTACCTATCCCCAAACCCTCGTTGAACTCGATGTACGAACGAGGCCGCGACAATCAAAATTCCGACCCCATAAAAATTTAGGTTTACAAACTTACCCCTCACGCCGTCGACGCCACCGTCCCTTCCACCAACTCCAACTATTTTTCCTAGGATCCCCGTAGGCTTCTCCATCCCCGCGCAAATCCCCGAGCAACACGAATCGATGGATCACCGGAATTTGATCGAAGTTCAATTTTCGAGCAAAATCAAACTGCTCTTAAACCCCTTGCTTAAAAATCACCAAACAAGATTTAAAAATCATGTGATTGTACAAAGATTCAGCTTGTATACCTGAAACCATGAATTAATAAGTCTGAAATTTGATTTATTTCAAGTTCATCCAGTTATCTTGATTTCCAGAACAAATATTAATTTATTTTGATCTGAGTGAAGTTAAAATCTAAAGTTTATGACAAAACGACTAAGTTTTGTTCAAAACTTGAATCCAAATCATGCATAGACTAAGAGAAATAATTTTTTTTAACCCAACTGAAGTTTAGACCAGAACAGGATATCACTGAAACCAAATTTGCACATACATCCATTTTCAATATATAGAGAATGCATATATATACCCAGACATGCTGAACACAGATATACTTACTTCAAATTCATATTTTTATATTTAATTAAAATGTTACTCACTAGCATCAAAAAAAAACAAAACAGGTTAGGCTTTTTAAAAATAGGAGTTGCTCACCTTGTAAAAGCAAAAACAGAGAACTCAACTTGTACAGGCTTGAAAAACTTGAATTTTTGAAACAGAGGAGCTTTGAACCAAAATCTGGAAATGCTTTTGGCCTACAATGATTTGTTTTACTTCATGAATCTAATTGCTGTTGTTTTTAATAGAAGCTTGTTTGAGTTTAAATGACATTTATTTTAGTTTTTTTTTTCTCAGTGAAAAGGAACGAACTGGAATGAAGTTGAAATGAGAAGTTTGATATGTATATAGAAAATGAAGTAGACAGGGTATGTTATTGGTTTGTATAAGTGATCAGTGATATTTTTTTCTTTTGCTGGCTGATGTGTGCCAGTATTAATTGGATGAGTACTTTATTTTTTTTCTTGCTTTACCTTCATTTCGGCTGATGGGTATAAGGAGTGTACTTGAGAAGATATTAATAAATGTATGTCTTCTAATTTGTTTACAAGCTCTTGTTATTATATTATGTATGTACTTATTGCTTTGCTTTGGCCATACTTATCTTGTTTTTCTTTTGTCTTTGGTTTCCAAGTCTGGTTTCATATTTTATTGTTTTGTTGTTACTTCCTCTCTCAGCCTACATTTAGTTGAACATATCTGCCAGCTTCCATACTTAATATACATATATAAATTAGTATGGTTATTGTTATAAAGTTTTTAACTTGTGTATTATATTACTTTGTCTTTATTCTTGCTTATTATAATATTGTTTTGGTATTTAACTATACATTTTTGTTCTATTGCTTTGTAATTTAAATGAAGTTCTAGTTACATGTTGTTATAATTTATTTTACTTTACATTGTATAAAACCATATAGTTTATTTATCATTATAATTTATCTTTGGCCCATCTATTTACAATTTAAATTCAAATCAAAATATATATATATATATATATTTATAATATTTTAAATTAAAATGATTCATACAGAATATACTTGAATCCGGGGAAACTCGCAACACTTTATCAATTTATTTTACAATTTTAATTCAAATATTCAATAAATTATCAATTTAAATTTAATTAAAATCCTGGGTCGTTACAGACTTCCCCCCTTAAAAGAATTTCGTCCTCGAAATTGCCAAGGAGATACAAAGATAGATGAAGAATGTTTCATCAACTCAAACTGAACATCTATTCTGCATTTCGCTCACCAAATCAGAATATCAAAATCAGATACGAGAACGAATCTGTTTAACAATCAACAAAATACTCGGGTTATCCAGATCTACGAAATATGCAGTGACATCGGTTAGTTCAAAAGGATAACTAACCATTCGTAGAATATATCCGGACCCAAGGAATAGATAGATAGATGGATACGATTTCAAAATTTTTAGTTTAGAAACTAAAGTATACCTACCAACCATATCAAACAAAACAAACAATTCATCTAAACAAACAAGTCTGGCCTATCTGGAGTTTATGTCCCATATTAATATAACGAATTTTTTTCTTTTCTGGATCGACCAGAAATCATGGAAGAATTGAGAAGAGATGACGAACAAAAGAGATTGATAGAGAAAAGATTGCTTCCTTATTGTTACAGGGTATTGACCATTTATAATCGTATTCCCCTGTCCTCTATCTCATCCTCTTCTTGCACTCATACTCACTATCAGTGGATAGTAAGAGAATCTACTGAGGCTTACGGATGGATATCTGAGGAATACTCATTCTAGAGTTTACTTCACTCTATCTCTAATGAGCTACTTAACGTGTTATACTCCTGAGCTAAAGTTCAACCTTAGCTCTGATACCACATGTGACGACTCGGGTTTTGCCCGCTCGAAAATCAACATCCGTACTTCACATTGTACCAGAATGCCGCAGATTCGACCGTTCAAATCCGATTCGCCGGAGCTATAACAACATTAAGTAAATAACACAGCGGAAGAAAAGAATAATACATTGATATGCAATATCTGATACAACAGAGTGATACAATGAATATCAATATACATCAGAGATATGATACAAGAAATAGCAGCGGAAAAGAAAATGATAACATCAGCAGCGGAACAATATCAATAGAAGTGATAACTCCAAAATGATCTTCAGACAAGAATGAATCCACAACTCCAAGATAAGCAACTCCGATGAATGAACTAGCTCCAGATAATCTACTAAACCTGAATATCTGAAAAGAAACCCAACTCTAGACTGCTCGTGTGGAAAATTATGAGCACCCAGAGTTTAGGAAGGGAACAATAAACTCCGGATCAGTCATGGGACTGGTGTGAGCAACAAAAACAGTTTATCTTTAAACAACATAAAAGAATTTAAACATTGAAAACCGCAATGCTTTTAGAAAATGAAACTACCATAAGACCTCCCACCACACACACAATGCAAACGCAGAATTGGAGGAGATTTCTTCTTATGATAGTCAAAGATGCTTACTATGCAAAATCAATTGGATTATTATTATTAGTGCATAGTGCAGAAAACATTTCGAAAGTATAATATTAATCTTAGCCAACATACGACCAGTATCGTATGCCTACTATAGCTACTATGTTCAATAGCAGGTTACCGCCACATTCCATAGCAGGTAATACAACTAAAACCGTACAAGTCACGTATTGTTTCTTTGGATTTCCAACAAATGGTCAGGCTAAGGAACTTCCTTCCGCCGCATGGGAACGCCTCTGGCGGGACACCCCGAGAGACAAACTGCTCTCTGCCAACAAGGCCGGGTTACCCCTGTAACAGGTAACTCACGAATATGTCATCACCCGGTCCTTTGGGACCTTTATCCGAGCTCGGTATCCAACATCACACATCATAAAGAAAGTGTATTCACATGAGTAAGTATCTGGGCTCCATACCATGATACCACCCCTTTCCAGAAGGAAATGACATACCCTAAAGGGCGCGACCCTCATAACCTTGCCGCAACGATCCTGTTTCGACCATTTCCGGGTTGTGAGGCCCTGACGAAGTCTCGTCCACAAAGCTACGCTTTTTCAAAAAGCCACGCTTCGGGTCAAACAAATGATCAACCTATGATCACAAAGATATAAGATCAAACAAATGATCATATCGCAAATGATCAAACACTGATCATTTCACAGCAGCACTCAGCATGCCACATTACCAAATTGGGATATATCGCTGATAAATTTCAACTACATAACCTCTGAGCTCGTACGTCTCAGAGAAGGGTGTTAAGCTAAGAGAATAAATTCTCCGCCACCAAACAGAAATGTATTTGAAAGAAATCGGCTTTATATCTCAAAGTGTAATGTCAGACATACAATCCATATAAGTCTGTTTCGGGTTCGAACAGAACCGAAGGCACTTCTCACGAAGCCCTTGCAATTTCGGATAATTTCCAATCACGTCCGGACTTCCCGTCACTAAGGGTGATAAAACCTCTATATCGGGGATCAACCGATGCAGAGTAACTCGACGGTAATCCTTCCGTTTTCAAAAATATCCGGTCTTCAACACCGGTCTTCAAATGCGATCCATATACGACGTATCACATATTCGGAATGGTTTATACGACCCAAAGGTCCTCTCCCGGCTAAACCGAATAGTGAGCGTAATATTTAAAACATATGGATATGGGATTTCAATCAAGTCACAACTTATTACCCAAAATCTTTCTTTTCAAATGGTTCAACAAATCACCATTTTCAAATCTTTAAACAAAAAGATTTATTTTAATAACCTTCAATGGTTTAAACAATTTCACCTTAATCTTTTAAACAAAAGATTCATTCACAGATTTTCCCAATTAATCTCCATTTCAGTTTAACTCGTTAAATCTTTAAGATTTAACTTATAGCTTTCAAAACAATCCCATTTCAAATGATTTAAACCAATCATTATTTTAAATCTATTAAAAATAAACAGATTCAATTCATAGCTTTCAAAAAGAATTCATTCTTAACTTGGAAAACCATTTTTTCAATTCAAACTTGAAATTCCTTTAATTAACCTGGAATTTCATTTCTTATCTGAAAGCTTTTATCTTTTGAAAACAACAGTTTCATTTCAGAAAATCTGATTCATTCATACGAGTTAAAGTCTTTAGGTTAAATCCAAATTCTCAAAATTATACTTTTAAATGGTTTAAATTCAGATAAACACATTTATAACATTAATAATCCCTAGTTTCAAATCATAGGATTCAATTTCAAACTTGAATTCAAATTTAAATCAAATTATTTAAAATTTCAAAACTCGATTAAGTTATTCAAAATAACTTTTATCTTTGAAATTCCATTTCAAAAGTTTTTCACTTTAAACCCGAATTTCTAATTTCAAAATCAATTGAAATTAAAATTTCAATTTCAAAAACATTAAATTTAAATTATCTGTGACTTAACCGATTTCCACGTGAAATCCATATTTGTGTGTGTATGGTGTAGTCCAGGGGTTTCACACAATAGTGCAACACAATGAATCATCACATATCAGAATACAGAAATATAATTCGATAAGCGGTATAAGAACAACGCTTATCGTTCATTCACAGATCATAGATATATAAAGGTCACAGATAAGTAAACTACAGATCACAACATAAATCAGGATGTATAACAAAGCATCATATATCAGGGATATCAAACAATTTAACATTCAATGGAATCTAAACATCCATAAGTAAGATCAAGTATTCAATAGTTATTTATAAGTAGAATCAATTAATCGTTTAATCCTGATTAATTCAATATATTTCCAAGTAAATTAATTACTTATGAATTAATTATCAAATTCTGATTAATTTATTACAAATCATTTGGTATAAATAAATTTTTTAAATCACCTTAATTAATTAAATTATTCTTGATTTATCATATCAATTAAATCAACCTTTTAAACCAGTTTCATAATGATTATCATTTATTTGTTAATCTAAATTAATCATTAAAAATTTATCACTTTAATTAATTATTGAAATAATCTTAATTAATGACCTTCATTTACTAATAGCAATTCTTTACCGTTCTACAAAAATTTCTTACATTAATCATTATTAATTAAAATTGATTAGACATTAATAACTCATTAATTAACTCATTGATTAATCCTACTTATTTAATTAATTAAGTGTTAATTATAACTTAGTGAGTTCGTAATTGCAATTTAATCAGGTTTTAGCTTAAAACCATGTCGACATTAATAACTTGATTAATATCAAACTTGTTTAACCTTTTAACTTCAGATTTTTATTTGGCTACCCCCCTCCCCTGGAAGATTTAAACCCAAAGAAATCAACGTGTTATGCTCGAGCTAACCTCGGGTTTCCACTAAGTTTTCTCGCGTCACTCTTGCATCCCTCCTTCTTCTTCTACTGTTCTTTTTCTTCTTCCCTCTTCTTCTTTTTTTTAGTTTAAATTAAGTAAAAAAAAACTGCTATATTAAATCAACACACGCACACACACCCAAGAACCCGAAGCAACTCAACGTTTTTCTCGAGTATTACTCGAGAATCCCAACGCTCAAATACCAAACGTGCACACGACCAACTGTGCACGTGTACTCACCGCCGACAAAGCTCCGGCGAACTGCACTTCCTCCGGCAAGTCATACGTCATCGCCACGCACGATTACAAAGATCAACTCGATGTAGAAATCTCTAGTTCGAGATTTCGCCATTCACTCGAAATCCTGTACTAAAGCTCCGACCCAAAATCGCCTCGCACTTTCGTCGCTGGCCACCAGAAGCTTCAAGACTCCGACCACGACCTCGCCAACCTCTACACTACCTATCCCCAAACCCTCGTTGAACTCGATGTACGAACGAGGCCGCGACAATCAAAATTCCGACCCCATAAAAATTTAGGTTTACAAACTTACCCCTCACGCCGTCGACGCCACCGTCCCTTCCACCAACTCCAACTATTTTTCCTAGGATCCCCGTAGGCTTCTCCATCCCCGCGCAAATCCCTGAGCAACACGAATCGATGGATCACCGGAATTTGATCGAAGTTCAATTTTCGAGCAAAATCAAACTGCTCTTAAACCCCTTGCTTAAAAATCACCAAACAAGATTTAAAAATCATGTGATTGTACAAAGATTCAACTTGTATACCTGAAACCATGAATTAATAAGTCTGAAATTTGATTTATTTCAAGTTCATCCAGTTATCTTGATTTCCAGAACAAATATTAATTTATTTTGATCTGAGTGAAGTTAAAATCTAAAGTTTATGACAAAACGACTAAGTTTTGTTCAAAACTTGAATCCAAATCATGCATAGACTAAGAGAAATAATTTTTTTTTTAACCCAACTGAGGTTTAGACCAGTACAGGATATCACTGAAACCAAATTTGCACATACATCCATTTTCAATATATAGAGAATGCATATATATACCCAGACATGCTGAACACAGATATACTTACTTCAAATTCATATTTTTATATTTAATTAAAATGTTACTCACTAGCATCAAAAAAAATCAAAACAGGTTAGGCTTTTTAAAAATAGGAGTTTCTCACCTTGTAAAAGCAAAAACAGAGAACTCAACTTGTACAGGCTTGAAAAACTTGAATTTTTGAAACAGAGGAGCTTTGAACCAAAATCTGGAAATGCTTTTGGCCTACAATGATTTGTTTTACTTCATGAATCTAATTGCTGTTGTTTTTAATAGAAGCTTGTTTGAGTTTAAATGACATTTATTTTAGTTTTTTTTTCTCAGTGAAAAGGAACGAACTGGAATGAAGTTGAAATGAGAAGTTTGATATGTATATAGAAAATGAAGTAGACAGGGTATGTTATTGGTTTGTACAAGTGATCAGTGATATTTTTTTCTTTTGCTGGCTGATGTGTGCCAGTATTAATTGGATGAGTACTTTATTTTTTTTCTTGCTTTACCTTCATTTCGGCTGATGGGTATAAGGAGTGTACTTGAGAAGATATTAATAAATGTATGTCTTCTAATTTGTTTACAAGCTCTTATTATTATATTATGTATGTACTTATTGCTTTGCTTTGGCCATACTTATCTTGTTTTTCTTTTGTCTTTGGTTTCCAAGTCTGGTTTCATATTTTATTGTTTTGTTGTTACTTCCTCTCTCAGCCTACATTTAGTTGAACATATCTGCCAGCTTCCATACTTAATATACATATATAAATTAGTATGGTTATTGTTATAAAGTTTTTAACTTGTGTATTATATTACTTTGTCTTTATTCTTGCTTATTATAATATTGTTTTGGTATTTAACTATACATTTTTGTTCTATTGCTTTGTAATTTAAATGAAGTTCTAGTTACATGTTGTTATAATTTATTTTACTTTACATTGTATAAAACCATATAGTTTATTTATCATTATAATTTATCTTTGGCCCATCTATTTACAATTTAAATTCAAATCAAAATATATATATATATATATATATATATATATTTACAATATTTTAAATTAAAATGATTCATACAGAATATACTTGAATCCGGGGAAACTCGCAACACTTTATCAATTTATTTTACAATTTTAATTCAAATATTCAATAAATTATCAATTTAAATTTAATTAAAATCCGGGGTCGTTACAAAAGGACTTCTTCGTAAGGCCTACAATACAGATACTCCATCGTCTTACTCCGCGAGCGTTCCGTAGCTACATCTGTAAAGGACTGCTTTATAAGGCCTACAATACAGATGTTCCACAACTTACTATGAAAACGTAAATCATGTCTGCACTAATATATGCCAGTGCTCGGACATCCACAATGTACCGCCCAGTGCGTACATTGAGGATTACGTAATCGTTCTGTCTACTATCTGAATCCCACCAACAAGGTCTACCTTGTAGGGAATTCAGTCGAGGATTTTCTATATCTGTAAAGGACTGCTTCGTTAGGCCTACAATACAGATATTCTAGTTGGTCTTTCTCTTTTTCATCGTGGCTATGGCCCCATGTAGCCACCCCTCAACTAACCGAAAGACTTCTAAAGAGTTAAGTGGCCATGTCCTACTGAAAACAATCTAACATCCAAATGGCAGTGCCCCTCGTCCAATGTCTTGATAGTGAAAGAATCATTGGCCTGTTGGTTTAGCTCTAGTCTTTCCCGAAATCGCTCTTAGTCTTGACGCTGGCCGATATCCGCATGCGACTATCCTTAAACTTACTTGCAAGTACCGGACATACGAATACCCTACTCCGAACACCAAGCCCTTTTGACTACCTACAAAGGTCAGCTTCGTTAGGCCTACTATAAGGACCCGATTCTTCGACTTCCGAATATCGACATCAATACGTCCACTGTATCGACTGCCGAGCCATCGAATGCCGGAAAACCGAATTCTTAGGGTTTAAGAAAGAAAAGGTAGAAGAAAAGATAGAAGAAAAAGAAAGAAGAACAACAGGACAATACAGAAACAGAAACAATATCAGAATCTCACATTCGCAGCGGAACAATATATAATAGATAAATGAATAATCTTTAAATCAAAGAACTATATCATTTTATACATTACATCATCATCAGAGTTTACAACAACAATACAACACTGGACAGTTATATAAACTTGTCCTCATACAGAATACACAGTGGAATAAATAATATCATATACAAGTGGTACGTCTCGCCATCCAGCTCGCCACTAAGCTCCACAGCATCCCGAATCCAGAATGACCTGATAACCTGACTCTAGACTGCCCGTGTGGAAATTGGTGGGCACCCAGAGTTTAGGAAGGGAAACAATAAACTCCAGGTCAGTCATGGTGACTGGTGTGAGAACTTAAAACAGTTTATCTTTAAAACAAACAATAGGAAGATTTTAAAGTCAATTTCGCAATGCTTTTGGAAAATGAAACTACCATAAGACCTCCCGCCACACACACAATGCAAACGCAGAATTAGAGGAGATTTCTTCTTATGTTAGTCAAAGATGCTTACTACGCAAAATCAAATCCTTTTGATATTATTTTTAGTGCATAGTGTAGAAACATTTCGAAAGTACAATATAAATCTTAGCCAGCATAGGTACCATTATAGTATGCCTACTATAGCTACCATATTAAATGGTAGGTTCTACAACTAATACCGTACAAGGCTCGTATTGTTTCTTTGGATTTCCAATGAATGGTCAGGCCAAGGAACTTCCTATGCCACGAAGGAACGCCTCTGGAAAGACGTCCCAAGAAATAACCTAACATTACGGTTAGATCTCTGCCAACACAAGGCCGGGTTACCTCTGCAAAAGTAGGTAACTACTAACACGCGTATGCCATCCCCCGATCGTAACCGATCTTCCCGAGGATCCTCGATTTCCAACAACCACATAATAAATTTGCAGTAACAACATAAGTTAAATATCTGGGCTCCATACCATGATACCACCTCTATCCAGAAGGAATAACATACACTAAGGGGCGCTACTCCCTAGAACCTTGCTGCATCCTTCCTGTTTTGACCATTTCCGGGGTGTGAGGTCCGACGAAGTCTCATCCACAAAGCCATGCTTCGGGTCAAACAAATGATCAAAGAAATGATCACAAAGATAAATGATCAAACAAATGATCATTTCACAAATGATCAAACAACGATCATTTCACAGCAACACTCGGCATGCCACGTTACCAAATTGGGAGTATATTTCTGATAAATTTCAACTACATAACCTCTGAGCTCATACGTCTCAGAGAAGGGTGTTAAGCTAAGAGAATAAATTTTCTGCCACCAACAGAAATGTATTTGAAAGAAATCAGCTTTATATCTCAATCTGTAACGTCAGACACACAACCATACAAGTCTGTTCCGGGATCGAACAGAACCGAAGGCACTTCTCACGAAGCCCTTGCAAATTCGGATAATTTTCTAATCACGTCCGGACTTCCCGTCACTAAGGGTGATAAAACCTCTATATCGGAGATCAACCGATGTAGAGTAACTCGACGGTAATCCTTCCGTTTTCAAAAATATCCGGTCTTCAACACAGCGGTCATCAAATGCAATCCATTGCGACGTATCACATATTCGGAATGGGTTATACGACCCCATGGTCCTTTCCCGGCTAACCCGAATAGTGAGCGCTTATTCAAAAATAAGTGTGGCATTCAAATTCATCCAATTCACAACAAATACCCATTCAAGGTAATTATTGATAGTTGGTTATTTAACTATCAATAAAGATGCGCAACATCATCAGATTCCAAATAATTTTCCAAATTATTTAATTTCCAAAAATATCTTTACAAGATATAAAATTTTCCACACTTAACCATTTGAAACAAATTTCAAATATTCGCTTTTCAATTTATCTTTAAAAGATAAAATTTCAAACCTTTCATTTCATATTGAAAAAAACATTTCCATACTTATTTAATAATAAGTAATTCACAAATCTCTTATTTTCAACACTTGGAAAATATTCGATATACTTAAATCATAATCATGTATATATTTCATTCTTTAAGGAAATCATTCTCTTTCACAAATTTTATTTGAGTCAAAACGAATGTTACGTAAAACATCGTTACGACAACTCAAAATCACTAGTATAGGGATTCGAAATTTAGATAGATATATAAATCCCAATACTACACAAAATATCCCTTTCGGAACCATTTACTATAACAACAGTGTTATAGTCCACCATTTCCTTATTTCTCGAAAATGTCTATTTCAACAATAAATGTTGAAATCTATGTTTCGATACTTAACACGTTTTAAAACATCTTTTAAAACAATTACTTCATTTTGTAATATCACTTCTCCAAAACATATCCATTTTATTTAATAATATATTCACTGTCCAAAATCGTGAATATTCTTCCTTTCATAAGCTATAATAATTCACTTATCAAAATAAGTCCAATTTTGGATTTATAAAACAACGTTTATAAATTCCATTTATATTTTATAACAACTTCAACTTACAAATCAATTTTATTAACCAAATCAATTTATAACTCAATTTTATACCTAAGTCATTCCTTTAATAACTTTACAAAATTTATAAATCTTACTTCTTGTAAAATTCCATTTATAAACCCTTTTTCAACATTAACAAAAACTCCTTTTATAATTCCATTTTTTCGATTTATAAAAATTCAATTTTTATAAATCTTATCTATAAACCATTTATAAATAAATTCAAAAATCTCCATTCACACTATTTTTCAACATAGTTCATTTCATATTCCCAAAAATCAAATTTTGGTTTTATATCCCAAAATTCTTAATTTTTATAACATAAAAATTATAACATTTATTTATTTAAAATGAATCAATTCCAAAATTTAATAAAACGTATACTTTCAAAAATCACTTTGAAAATCTCTTTTGAAATCAAAATCGTTATTTTTAAACTTCAAAAATGGATCCGATGATGCAACAGCACCAATCATAAATCACGACAATCAAACATCACATAACATCATATGATAATCAACAAATATCACAATATCTGTAAATAAATCAATATGGTGAGGAATCCAGTTGGATCCCTCCAACCTGTTTCCCTGCATCCATAGATGTTAGCACAATACCAATTCCGCTCCAGTACGGAATATCGCGGTATATGGGTTTAATAAATATTATCCGCTATTATGCGGCGCAATAGGGTCTCATCCGCTATACAATGCGGGAAATCACAACTGCAATATATACATATGCCAATATATATATATTGCTATATACATATATAATACCAATTTCACTTCAATGTGAAATTATCACGGTATATGTTTTTAAGAAATAACCTCCGCTTAATAACGGCGTATAATGTCTATTTATCACAATAAATAACAGTCATCATCCAATTCACAAAATCAAGCAATTTTAAATCTAACTATTTAAAATTAACATCGAAACTATTCGATTGAGTGAGAAATTCTTACCTTGATTTCAATTCCGTTCCAGCGATTCATTTCGAATAAAATTAAACGCGTTTAATTTTACCCGAAATTTTCACTGACTCCAATCGCTTCCAAACCAGCTCCATTGCGTAGTGCTCGTCAATACGATTCCAACGCAAAAAATTTCGTAATTTTTCGACCTCGTATTAAGAAGATATTGCATTTTAAAGATCGTACAATTTATATACAATTAATTTACAAATTAATTAAATTTCAAACCCTCACTTTCATCTCAGCCGTTAATCCCAAAGCCCTAACATCCTGGCCACTCACGCACTCCTTCTCCAAACACGTAACAGCCGAGCCTTCATAACCCATAGCCACCGCTAATCGAGCAATTATCGCGAACACCATACCCACTTCGAAGCCGATCAACGACCTCCACGCGAATGTCCACGATAAGAGCTCCCTTCTACCTCAGACCGGCCCCACTCGGTCACGCCCCCAGCATGCACGACGAGGCCGAACGGCCACGCAGCTCTCCTGTGCCTCCATCGTCGCGCCTATGACGATCACAGCCGTATAGATTTAAAGCTTACGCGATGCTCTTCATTTTATTAGTTGACGATTTCAGCTATAAGTGGATGGATTTGAAATGGTTGAGAGGAGAAGTTTGGGACAATTTCGGCCATAGAAATGAAGCCGGTGGCTAGGGTTTCAAAACCCTACTATTTTTTTTTAAATTGTGAATAAAGGGGGTCTATTTATAGAGATTTAACGAACACTATTCATCCGGGTTTTTCAAATCTCCGATTTACGCGCGGCGACCGGCGTTTCTGGGGTTTATCCCACGTTCCGGACACAATGGAACAGGTTTCGGAAGCTAATTCGATCGTCTGTGCGAGTTATGAAATTAAACGATCAATTTAAATTAAACCGATTTAAATCGATTTCGAGGCGTTTTCGCTTGCCCCGGACAAACGGTAAATTCAATTGACACGAAATTTGAAACCATACGATAATATCACATTACGGATCCGATGAAACTAGTTTCGTCGAAATCCGAGACTTTTTGAAAAATGACTATTTTAACTCGCCAAATTAATATTAAAACAATTTCGATGCGTTTGGAGCTGCCATGGTCAAACGTCAACTCCGATTGCTACAAAAATTGAAATCCGATAATAACAAACTATTACGGATCCAATGGAACTAGTTTCGTCCAATTCTGAGACTGTTCGAAAAATGGCTAATTTCACTAGTCGATTAAATATTAAAATATTCAATTTTCACAGATTAACTTTAAATTCAATTTTAAAAGTTCTATAACATCACTATAACTCCAATATGATTTAATATAACTTTATAAATCATTTTCATTCACATTAAACCCAATTTTTCAAGTAAGTCTGGAATTTCACTATTTAATTTATCGATTTAATTATCTAATAAAATCCAGTTATTCGAATTTTAAATTACTCGACTAATTAATTTCACTTATTAATATTTAAAATAAATTAAATATTTGAATTTTAATTAATATAAATTTTGGGTCGTTACACCTACAATGCAAATGCAGTTAAGGCATACTCTCTTGATGGAACACCTACAAACCTACCTCCGGGGGTGCAGCTTCGTTAGGCCTACCCAGAGGGCCATCCTAGAGCATGCTCACGTCCTGTTGAAGTCTCATACTTCCTTGAAGCCTAAAAATACTAAGTAGGACGTGCTTCTCCATTTCTAAAATCCGTGATGAACTACTTCGTTAGACGCTTCATCCTTTGGGCTGCTCCAAACGCATCTCAATTCTTTTATTAGACCCTAAGTCTAATCTTTTAATTTGCGTTTAGTTTACTTTCTTATTCTGTTGGCTACTTATTTACCCTAATTAGCATATTCTTTCTTTCATCTCACCTCTATCTATTGTGAGATTTCCATTTATTTAATAGAGAATGATGTTGGTATGAGCCAAATTCATTATCTTGCTTATTTAACTTAATATAAATCTTAAGTTCATTAAAATAAGCCTCTTTTATCATTCCTGCTTTATTTGCTTATTGACTTAATATAAATTATTAAATAAGCTTCTACCATTATTATTGCTCATTAATTTATTCAAAGTCTCAAAATAAGCTTTTCCGTTCTTATTACTTAATTATAACCTATGTTATAATTCTACCTGTAATTGTCATTTTCTATTATTTTATAGTCCGAACATAATTCCAGCATTTCTTTACTGTTCTAATCTGCCTTCTTTTATTATGATATAGAATATTCTTTTATTTTCCTATATTATATAATTCACTTATCATAATAACTATCTTCTTAAATAGTCTTCGCAGTGAATGCAGAACTAGGTTCATTATCATTTACAGCTTCAAGTTCTTACCTAATAATCTACTTGATTCATGTCATACTTTGCTTTATTATCTTCTATTCTAGGAAGTAATTCTATTTTATTTGGTTTGTTATGAAAACTATATTTAAAAATCGATTTCCATATTTTAATATTAAATAATACTATAGACAGTAATCCATAACTGCTAAATATTTCTTTTACTATTTTGGAATAGTGTAAAATACAGTGGTTTCTCTATTTTACACTAATTCTTTTTTTCTTTCTTTTATTCTAGCAATTACGTTCATTGTTGTCTTTTAAATATTAAATTATAGAAATGTATCCTATTTTCTATGCCAACCAATTAACCTTTTAATTACCCCCAAAAAAAATAGAAGGAGAATGACGCTTGCGTAGAAATCCAAAACTTAGAAACAGATGTAAATAAATACTAATACTGTAAATAAACTATAAATTCCTTATAGTTCAGCATAACTTAATTAATAGGATTAATTATTGAATAAAATTATCTAAACAGGAATTTAATGATAATATAACTTAAACTTAAAAGATATATAAATAAATCCACTCACATTGCTAGCTTTCCAAATCTCCCTGTTTTTATTTCAGATCTGTCCCTAACATCTATATTCACCACTCTTGTAATCCCTATTTGGAATTACAAATGATATATTTACAGATCTATAATATTTGAAAGATCTGAAATAGCAAATATAATATAACTAAGATCTAGGGTTTTACCTTTGACATAGCCTTCTGATTTGAACCAATTCCTAATTCCCTAATTAATTTTATTCTCTTTCTATTTTGATCTAAATTCGTGTGAATTAGATTTAAAATTTTGTTATTAAGAAAGTGTAGAAGAGATAGAAAAATGGCAGAGCTTCTGTAGGTAAGAGAAAAATAATGAGAATAAAAATGAGGCTCTGCACCTATATTTATAGTGGTTCAAATCAGTGCTAACCATTAGATATAAAACCCTAAAATCTAAAGCGTACACTTAGTCTATGGACATTAAATTAATATGTTTTCTTCTGCATTTGTTTTTATTTTACATTGATTCTCCAACAATCTTTTCATTAATCACTTTCCCCTTCTCTCTCGCAATCTATGGAAACATATATTTTTAAATGTGACGTTTCTTTTAAATAAGATTCTTCTATTAATCACCTAATTAATATATTTCATATATACCTAGAATTAATTTGCTATCCAATTAATCCCTGTCTGCACTGTGATTTCTTACCAAATTAATATGTCAACCAACACCATATTAATTTGTCACATATATGCATATTAATTTATTTTATTCCCATAATTATTGCATGCATATATTCTACAATTGAATTTTGAATCATAATCTTAATTATATATGTTACCGTAAGTCTCCAGTTTATTAATTGACAAATGATTACTTGCATAAATTACTCTTCTTCCATTTTATTCTCTTGCACTAACATATATGTTTCTAATCATATCAATTAGTTGCTATAATATATGTTCCATTTCTTGTCAGTTCCTGTCAATTAATCACCTCTACTAAATAATTGAATATTAATTTCCCTTTTAAACAAACACCGTCAATTAATTTTCCCTATTAATTGATTTTATATAATTTCTCTCTCTAATTTATTTGTTACACAAATATATATGTATTCCAAATAATATTAATTAGTTGCCCTATTTACAAACATTTCTTTGTTTTAAAATTTCAAACGTATATAACTTAATTAAATTATTTGCATATATAATTGTAATTTAACGTGGGGTGTTACAAGACCTATTCTCCTGAATATAGACATAGTAATCAGTGTAATCAGCCCTATCGACTGGGGCATATACACCAACACTTTATCGAACGAACTCAATGGAGCATAAACAGGAATAACCACAGAACTAGCTAGACCAAGCTACCTCACAGTTTTGGAAAAATCTATGAAATGGAATATGCCAAAATGACTGCAAGAGTATTACTTACTTGTATAGAATTACGGTAAATGAGTATGCTACACAGGAACATAAGAGGCGCAGTAGCGAATAACCAACGAGAAAAGGAAATGCTCGGAATCAAGTAATTAAATCGATAGTCCTCGGAGATAGAGACTGGTGTGCAGGTTGAATTCCGAAAAACGCAAAGGAAGGATAATCGCCATTGAATAAATCATGCGCTAGTTTCTGAAGACTAAAACTTTGCCTGATCGAACTTCAACAGTAACTCTATAAGAGCAGTTGTGCCTTGTAATTTAACTATAATCAATCATCCCAATATGACAGGAATAATAAGCGAAGCTTAAGTTGCGAAGGACCCAACTTATGGAGGAGTGGAAGTCCCTCTGCTAGACTAAAGGTTGGATGACCGGAAAGTCATTTTCAATAATAAAACTTGGCATTCAACCCTGTCTGGTATGTTTTATTTTAAATTATATCCATGTATAACTAACGTCCGAAATCCACGGGAAGTCGATGTATGCTGACCAGTTGGGTTCTGAGCATTGACCGGGCAAATGTAGTGTGTTATCTACATGAGAAGAGTTCAGTATCCCGAATACTGCAAACGGACAATCTAGTGTAAATAGCTTGCTTACATTTGAAAAACAGTTTATATCATCCTTTGAAATAATCTTTTCCATACTTACCCATTATTGATCAACAATCAATAATGAAGCCGCTGTCCGAAGTGACGCGGGAAGCTTTTCAGGATCACGGGAGTACAGAAACGGGAAGAGCAATATGATTGAATCATCCACTATATCCAATTTTGGAATGAATCATCGTATTAGAATTCAAAACGGTGACATGAACTTAACCAAGTCCTTGAAAAGAAACAATTAAAGACAAAGAGCTAGAATTTGCTCTAGAACTGCGTACAATCATTCGAGACAAAACTTAGCTTCACCGCCGACTGAGTTAAAACTATATAGGTCGAATCCAAACCTACATCGTGCACCCACTTACTGACCTAAACCACGTGCAAACTGCAAAGCAAAGATTGCATCGTCAACACTAGGGATTTAAATTCAGATCGAAATAGAAAAACGAGCGTTTATCAGAAGTCGGTCAACTAAAAACAACATCTTGAGATGAACTCCGACGATTCACATCAAAAATTCAACATGCAGCTGTATAGTCAAGCCAAATTTGCATGGTAACCTCAATTGATCAACTAGATTTCACAAAATGAAAAGTCAAAAGTAGTTACTTCCAGAGCACACCTTGTTTCCAATGAAGGCATACTCTGGGGGCAAATATTAACTGGGTTTTTACGTAGGCAGGAATCAAGATGAGTTAGAATATCTAGGCCAAGCCAAAACAACTCAAGACTTAACCAAAAGGACCGAAGGAATATTCCAAGAGGGACTCAAGAAGAATTACCAAAAAATCCACTAATGGGATGGATCGCTAGCGATCCATCACCTATGAATCACTAGCAATCCATAAGGATGCATTGCGACTCGTCCTAACCTCTTGGATCATGATATACTATCTCCTCTAAGAATACTTGCAAAGTTTCATAGCATTCCAAGCAGTGTAGTCGAAGAAGTAAAGACTCATCTGATTCAAGCTGCTTTAACCAAAGCAGCTAGCTTAAACTAGACCTAGAGAACTCATACGGAATCGGATTGACTTGAAATTTGGAGAGAACACTTTGAAGGCATAAAAGAAGGCTCCTAGAAAAATGAACATGATTGGAGAAGGTACGATAGATCGTTAGCGATCCATCTTGATGGATCGCTATCGACCCTTGTAGCTTAGTCCCCATCACTTGAAATTCATGGTGTAGGTCCCACACACCCTCTAGAGTGTACTTGCAAAGTTCGTCTAATTTCGTTAATTTTTAAGTGAGTTATGGATGATTCTTCTAGACCAGATAACCCATGAAGACTGATGATCAAACAAACTCCAAACGACTTGATATTTAGATAAGGCACTCAAATAGAAGATAGGAAGACAATCAAACGGAGATCACTCAAAAATAGACTAATTACATGGATCTCTAATGACCAATCGCTTATGGATCGCTAGTGATTCATCACCTATTGATCGTTAGAGATTATCAGGTTAGCTCGGGTCGCCTTCAAACTTTCTAAGCTCCTTTATGACGTTGAGTATAGGCTTCTAGCAAAGGAGCTTTGGCCCAAGTGCTCTCCAACCCCTATAAATGAAAGTCAATGTGCTATAGGATCGTGTAATATGGATTGATTTATAAATTACTTGTGCGGAATATAAACTGAGTAAGTAAATAAATAATGCAGTAAAGTAAATGACACCAGAGATTTTTATGCTGGTTCGAACTTCCGTTCTACGTCTAGTCCCAGACTCCTTCTGGAATTAAACTAGCAACCCTCACTTAACCCGAAGGAATAGGTTTACACCGCCTAAGCAACCGAACAGAACTTTTACCGCCTAAGCAACCAAATAAGACTTCTACCGCCTGAGCAACCGAACAGGACTTCTTTACAAATAAACAAAAGTATCTGACTGTAATATGCTCTTTAAAATAGCACTGATAAGTCAATGAAGTACAATCTTTCTATAATCTTCTCCTTTATGATACATAGTATAATGTGCTTGAAGAATGTGGAAGATAGAGTGATCAATGATCAGGGATTGTATGCAGTTTGAGTGCAAATTGAAAATAGAGAATAAGGGATAAGAATTCAAGAATACTAAAATCAGTTAAGTTGATTGTTTCTTGAATTCTAGACTCTATTTATAGAGTTTTAAGAGTTGCAATCATTGACGAAAAAGAACGATGAAAAGGAATGGATGCAACTTTTAGAATAGAAGGTGTTTCTCTTCATTGAAGAGAAGCATCCCTTCAGAAAAATAATTGTTATCGACAACCATCCGTTTGAAATTTTCAATTCAGCCATCTGATTTGGTTTAAATTTGATACCGCAAGCAAACATGCCATTTTTGGTCTTATTCGGCTGTGTGAATGTTTCCATTCAGCCGGCTGAAACTGCATAGAAAAATATTCTATGTTTCAGCAGTCAGACGGCTGAATGGTGACATTCAACCGGCTAATTATAGCCTGCTTTGTGCATTTGCATGGTTTGTGTACGTGTTAGTGTGTATATACCATATCAAAGAGATTTTAACATATTTCTAATAATATACAGACTCTAAACAGATGTATATATGAACCATACTTCATATTGTTGAGTCCTGTCTTCGTAGTTCTTTGTCGTGGATTTATGAATCTTCATGTCGGTTGAATTTCTTGTCATTAATCAAAACATAGGATCCAACAATAAATACAATCCTACTTGCAACAAAATGAGGATCTTCAGGACTAGCTGATGAAACCCTGTAGAAACGATTCTTCACTCTTTTCCTCCCACACAATAGTCATCTAAAGGGTTCGTTGCGATTCTCCAGTAAACTCTAACACTGGCGACTTGATCTAA
Organism: Allium fistulosum; assembly: GCA_030737815.1. Classification (NCBI taxonomy): domain Eukaryota; kingdom Viridiplantae; phylum Streptophyta; class Magnoliopsida; order Asparagales; family Amaryllidaceae; genus Allium; species Allium fistulosum. Next base: position 263,982,587 of record CM060904.1, on the reverse strand, counting down.
CTTATAAGATCCAATCAAATTGTAATCAGATTCAACTTGTAATTGTAGTCAGTTCATAACAAAAGTTACAAAGTAGACGTAGGCTTCATTAACAGCCGAAACACTATAAAAATATTCTTGTTGTTTTACTATTTCCGCTCGTTTTACATTTATTTTCTATATTAATGCTCTATAAGAATAGGGCTGGTGCTTTCATGCTCAATCCGGGGTGTTGATCCATTTTTTGGGTTAACAATTAGACTATTGACTCTTTTATCAAAATAACATTCGTTTGAATTAATTTCATCTAACGATGCTGATTATGCTGGTTGCAAATTAGATCGAAAAAGTACAAGTAGAACTTGTCACTTTTAGGACACTCTCTAGTTTCCTGGTTTAGCAAAAATCAAAATTCTATATCTTTGTTCACAACAGAAGCAGAATATATATCAGCAGCATTAGCTTGTTCACAAGTTATTTATATACAACAAACATTAAAAGATTTTGGTTTAAACTTTACAAAATCACCAATATGCTACAATAATACTAATGCGATTAATTTATCTAAAAATCTAACTCATTATGCTAGAACTAAACACATAGATATACGACATCACTTTCTATGAGATAACGTAAAGCAAGAAATAATCTCACTAGAATTTATAGATACTAAAAATCAAATTGCTGATATATTAACAAAACCATTGAACCAACACTATTTCCTAAGCTAAGAAGAGAGTTAGGAATTTATTCTCTATCAGAAATATAAAAATAATAACATATAAATTAGAAACTAAAAAGAAAAAAAAACCATCAAATTTACACTAGATATGTCTACATACATGGATTGGATATGTCAACATATGCAGTTAAATTCAGAATTCAAATTTCCCTCCTAAATTAAAAACTTGAACTGGGGTTATATAACCACCAAATTTCAACTTCTTCTTCATTTTTCTTTCATTTCACTGTTCTATCTTCTGAAATAAAATAATCTCATGGCCTCCTCTAATTCTAAGCATCCAAAAGAGGAAAATTCATCCTTATTCTTCCCAACTCCTACACAAGGGCCTCTTCGGAACATCACCATGGCCAAAGTGACTAAATTGGAGGATGAAATGAAAAGTGTTCTGCAAATACTCATTGAAATATAAGTGGTTTAACTTAGAATCTCCAGAAAATAAGAAAAACAAGGCAGAATCCTACGAAATCTGCAGTAATATCTATTAGATAATCCAACAAATCTAATAGTGATTAAAGTTTCAAATTTTGAATATGAACAAACTTCTTCTTATTTAGCCATGTTATCTAGATACTTTATAACAAAATTATATTATTATTTTTTGAAAATGGGTTCTTTTTATTTCTATTAATTAAAATTACATAGCACAATCACATAAAATGGCCCAGTAATAACGGGCCTACAGAAATACATATATGTACATCGTAATTCCTATCTACTTGAGGCATTGACCATGGCATTCAAAATTTGGAAATTTGCAAGGCACTTGAATCGTTCTCACTTGAATTGTTTTGCATATCTTAACATGCCTTCATTTTTCGGTTGAGAAGTTCGAATAAGCCCATGTCTTTTAGCCCATCTAATAATTACTAAGCACCTGGGAAAAACGATTGATAATAACTGCATCATGTGAGTAGCAGTGTGTCACCGATTCAATGTTTTCAAAACCACTTCACGTGCAGAAAGTCAATGCACGTGATTTTTTCCCATCGTCATCCTCTGGTGCTTCATCCTTGGCGATTATCATCTCAAAAACCAGTTTTTGCACGTAACAGAATTTTATACATACATATGTATGTATGTATGTATGTATGTATGTATGTGCGTATGTGTACATGCGCGCGTGCGTGTCATACATCCTCTCATGTTGTTGTTGTATCATAATATCATGTTGTACCTTTTCATATTTTACAATATACACTTTATATGTGAGAAATACAAACACATTAAATTGGATGAATAACTCATTATAATGAGTAATTGTATAAGTTTTACATATGGAATGTGAAAGGTTTTAATCTATGTGTATGTATATATTATTCACATGTCATATTATTGTTGTTTTATATTACCATGTTATATACATATGACCTTTGGCAATATACACCTTATATTTAAGAAACACGAACACACTAAATTGATGAACAACTCATTATGCCTAGTATTGTAGTTGTTTCACTTGTAGAATTTGAAAGGTTTAAATTTATAAGTATGTATATATTATTCATGTGTCATGTTTTTATTGTTTTATATTATCGTTTTATATACATATCACCTTTTACAATATATACCTTATATTTGAGAAATGCAAACACATTAAATTTGTTAAACAGTGCATTATGACCAATAATTGTAAGAGTTTTAAATGCGTAATGCGAAATGGTTTAATTTTATGTACATATAACAAAAACACGTTTATATTGAAATAAAACATTAATATAAAGTGTGTGTTGGATCTGAATGCTTGACTAGTTATTTGTATAGGTCTACTGAGATTAACTTATAGTATTTTTTTTTGAAATTTACCTTATTTTATCAGCAGGCAAACGGACTCCAACAACACCTAAGGTGTCAAAACTCATTGACTTCATGCACGTCATATATTCTACCTGTCTAAGCATATCTTCTTATTGAGTACATAAGAAGTTGAATCTAACACTCATTTCTTCGATCTCCTTTGCCATAGACTCCATTTGGTTCAAAAGTCTAAAATTTGGTTTAGAAACACTAGTTTCACGGGCATCGTTCCATAAATTGGCATGCTCTTTTGCAAATATACTATTCATATCATCATTAGGATCTATATTTTCTCCCCTTTTGTATTTTATATGTATTCAATACTAGAATCAATAGTGTTGTATGTGTGTGTGTGTATATATATATATATATATATATACTTTTGCTCATTTATGTAACTTTAGTTCATGTTTTGTATCCTTTTATTTATATGATTTTAAATTTGTTATTTAATTGAATAGAATATTTTAATATCAACGCTACATATATAGAGAATATTAATTATTCTATGTAGCATTTCTTCATTTTCTTTATAGCATTTCTTTGATCATTACATATAAGGTATAACTGTCAATGAAACTACAAGAACTTTGTTTTTTGGGTTGGTGTTGGTTTATTTACATAGTATTTCAAAATATTATTTTTATTTTGGTGAAATTATATAATGCGGTCTTCGTATAGAAGGTGGGGTAAGAGAAGGTGGTGAGACAAGTAGTGTCAAGATGAGCTAGCATCGTTGGAATCACTAAAGTTTAGGATTTGCAAAGATTAAAATGTTGAGATGAGATAATGATTAGCTAGGCGAAAGTCGACAGTGAGTGGATGAACAATGGTGGAGATAGATGATACTTATGTGAAGATGACGATACAATGAAACAAGTTTGTAACAACCCACCCTGAAACAGGCCTAAATCCCAACTCGGAAAAGGCCCATTGAAACTTAGACTCATTCCAAAGCTGACTGTTGGTTGGTAAAAAGAACAATACAGAGCTATTTATATATTCATTTCGAACTCACACCAGAAGGATAAAATACAATAGCATAAACAGTACCCATTTTATTTAAAATTCAAAATGTCACAAAATAATAACATAATGTCAATAATAAATGTTACACAATTATGTTCAAAAATACATTGTCATCTTCAAATGGGTACATCGGAAAATAGCATAAATAGACTATTGCCACAAGCTCCTCTCATCGCCATCTCCATCTTGATCATTGTCTCCTTCACTAACCTGTATTGTAAGAAGGAGGGAGTCAAAACAACAATGTCTGGTGAATAGAAATCTCGAGCCTTACTATATCGGTACTTGGGCAGTATAATTTAAATAAGGATATGTCTTTTGCAGTTAAACTATATTCAAGACCATTTAATACTTCATATAAGGGAAAGAGGCGGGCCCTCAAACAACCACTTAATACTTCCAATCCCCGAGGTAGGTCCTTCGTATTATCCAATTCCATAATAAATAACTCATAACCATCGTTATTAATATCTACCAATACGAGCGATAATACCCAAGCCACTTGATATCTTTTAACGGAAAAGAGGCAGATTCTGATCATTTAAGACCTTAATTAAGGTAGGCCCCATCATTTAATACCTATTGCCAAGGAGGACTCCCCGTAGGTACCTATCTAGCTAATATTGCATGGAAATCTCTTCGGACATTGACTACTTCCATTGAAGTGGACCTTTCCGAGATATCCTCAACTGTTCCTAAATCCAATCCCAACCATTTAATACTTCATATAAGGGAAAGAGAGGGACCCTCAAACAACCACTTAATACCTTCAATCCTAAAGCAAATTCTTCGTATTATGACATGTATCCTACGGAGACGTCTCATATTAGTTCGATTATTCGTAGGAACTGGTAGCCAGATCAGCAAGGCAGATTTATCCTACAGAATTGGAACTAACCTTGAGTCATCCATAGTTACTTATTATGGGCGATGTCTAACATCAGCCCCAAAGTCACACTGCTGGTAGTCAATTAGCTAAGTAGACTTCTGTGTGCTTTTTACCGACCTTGCATCCCTATAACTTAGTCATATTTCATAACACTCTCTGCTTATATTATCACACATCTCACCGTATTTATTATTTAGGCCTTATAAGAAATCCTTCTTATTTTGCTTCTACAATTAATTATTTTCCCTAAGGGGGATTTAAATGATAATTATTAACCTAATTAACTATGTAAGTAATACAATTTAATTGTACGTTATTTACGCTAGTTTATATATAAATACGCATTTATTGATTTCTATACGTGTAGAGATTACGTCCTAAACTAACATTCTAAATGTCAAATCTTCTAAAATTATACAAGTCTCATTTCCACAATAACATTTATATTATAGATCCAATATTCCAAAATCAAATCAGTTGTAATGACCCATCTTTTTGACCATCGAAAGTCGACACCGAATACTACCACTATGTTCAAATGTCGAATATCCATTCAACAAAAGGGTATATTGTTAAGGTAAATTAAAAGAAAAGAACAGAGAATAGAGAAAATCAAAATCTTACAGTGGAATCGACAATATATAATAGAATAAGGATAGTAAAAACTGTCACTCCAAAAATACAGAGTATATCAGAGTTACAAACAAACCTTATTAGCTGGACAGTTATAAAATCCTGACCTTACAATTGTTGATAGGGGTACTCTATAATATAGTGGAAAATAAACCACTACGATATGTGAACCTCCAGCTCCTCTCCAAGATCTCCATAACACCAAAGCCAACATGGGAAAATACTCGGTCTGACCTGAGCATTATAATAAAATAACACCCAGATCAGTCTGGAAATACCAGCGTGAGAAAACTCAAATAATAGGAAACATATAAAAGTTCTATGAGACCACGCCGCTAACGCGAAATTAGTTTTTACCTCACAAGAATAACATCCATATAGGAAAGAGTAAAGATAAACAACAAGAAACAAATCCAATAAGAATGGGCATAAATAGTATTAATAACCAGACTTGAAAGAATGAAAATAATCCGAGCAAAATCCAAACTGGACAGAATGGATAAAACAAAATAACAGTCCAAACTTGATAGAATGGACAAAAACCAATAATTAAACACCGTGAAGAGTGATTGACTCTTCCCGTTGAAATTAATGAAAAACATATTCAAAGGTTTGAATCAAATAAGGAAAGGAAAATTTCCAACCCTAGCTCCACTGCCTCAAATCAACTACCACCCAAATGACGACGCAACCAATTCCAAGCACATAGGGAAGAAGCCCTCGATCACATGAAGCTAACAAATCAAAATTCATGATTTTTAGTTAATTATACATTTTGATTTTGATTTTTAAATTTTTTAAAACTTGCATTCTCATAACCAGGTAAGTATTTATAAAGGGAAGGGAGTAAGCAAAGTACGCAAGGAGGTATGGGCAAAGATACAGGGGAGTATAGGCATGAATGTACGGGCATGGGCTATAAAATAGAGTATATTTATTTTATTCTAAATTATTCAACATAACTTACCCAAAATCTCGAACTCCAATCGAAACGTGCCGATTGGCGTTCTATACTAAATGCCCCTATTCCAAACTCCATGGAACTAGTTTCAAGACCTAGTTCCAAAGTATACGGAAGCTAGCATTTTAAAGCGAATTATTTTTAAAATTAATCGCTATGTGTTTCGAGTTCGCGCGACCACACCGTACGTCTGGTTGTTACGAAACTATACGGCATACAATAATTTATTATTCTGGATCTAATGACACTAGTTTCATCAAAATCCGAGATAGTGCCCTGGAATGTTAAGTTTAAAATTTTAAATATCGTTTTATATTTTCGATCCAATTATCGATATTTATCCGATCTATTTATATTTGTAAATAAATTTACATATTGAATTCATCAATATTATTTATTAATAAAAATGAGTTTAATAATTTTATTAAATCCATTTCAATAATATTTAGTTTACAATTCAAATATTAAAATGATCCCTATATTTGAATTCAATTTATTAAATTTCAGAATCCAATTATTTAAATATTTAAAATTAATTAAACATTTAAAATTAAATGATCAAAATTCTAGGTTACTACATTCTCCTCCCTCCCCCCCCCCCAAAAAAGATTTTCGTCCTTGAAATTTCGAAGGTAGGAAAAATGCTTCAAAACCCTTAAACTTTTCAAAAATCAATTAGTTGAAACTTGTTATCAAAATTTTCTAAGTCCTAAAATTTCAGAAAATTTCGACAGCGTCTCCTTTGCGCGGCTCGATTAGAACAACTACAAATTGCCTCTACGGGCTCTAAACTAACCAAAGAAAACAAAAGTCTAGTGGCTTCCCATAATTGGGCATAAAATCATTAATCAATTTAAATTTTTAAATTTATTACATACCTTTTTGTGTTTGTTATATATTTTTGGCCTATAATTTACTATCTTTGCGCAGATGCAGGTGCATAAAACTCAAATAGCAATCTCTTGCATATTTGTACTTACGAAATCCAAAAGAGAATCAGATTTGACAAGAGCAATATGATATAACTCAACATGCAAAAATTAGCATGATATAAATCTACATGCTACTCTAGTTTAAAATAAAGCTATATGCAACTAACAACAATATCACAATCATAGGCGACAAAATATAGAGAATATTCTATAATAAATGCTATGCATCCATTATTTCAAGTGATAAATCTAGATCTAAATGCCCAGGTTTTTAAATTCAAAAAGTTATTTTCAAATTTCTCAAACGGGAATTAAATCAAAGATCAAAGATCAAAATGACAAGGAGGGGATTCCTCCTAATAAAGTATGGTGAAACTCTAGAATCAAAACAACATGAAGCGCCATCCAGTGGTACTTCGGTTTCTCCAAAAACATCAACTAGAGTGAATAAATATTATTTCTTTTCCTAATACTTCAAAATCTTTTTTTTTCTTCAAAATCACTGGGATTTAGGTCCTAATAACAACAATTCAAAATACTTTGACTATGAATTTAAACTTTATAAATAATGGTATATAAAATCACACAATAGATTCAAGCAAATCAAATCAATCAAATTCCATAAAGGAATAGACTAACACTATCAATCAACCGATCAAATTCCATAAGGGAAAACCTATCACTTATCATTGTTTCAGAATGTCAAATGACTAACAAACGAATCTTAACATAGGCTCAAAACTTTCTTGATTGTCTGAAAATATAGATAATTCACTAAGCGTATCATTTTGCTTAACAGCTTTTGGTTATTGCTTAGAAGATTATTCAAATTCATTCGAACAAAACTGAAAATTATACTCTAAAATTATTGGTTTCTTAACTATACTAATTTTTTTCTAATTCACTTATATTTCCACTTAGTATTTTATTCAATACTAAAATTATTTATGGATTATTTCATAAATTTTCACCCAAGTTTAAAAATATTTTGTGAAGTCATTTCTTTATAAATCATCAAATAATAACTAATTCCACTTTATTTACTTGTATAATAATCTTATATATCCTAAGAGTACGTACAAAATTTATTTTACCTTTTCAAAGATCTAGATAGGTATCAAATCAAATTATGGTTCCTTAAAACTAAGTCAATCTATTAACCTCTTTAATTTTGAGTGTTAAAATGAATGATGTTTATGGACTGGCACAATAACGCCAATTAGTTACACAACTTAGATGTTTTAAATAAAATATATGGTTTTTGATAAAACAATGTTATCAAAACTTCCATATTCAATTTAACCCAATTTACCTGTTTTTAAATTATCTCCTACCTTATCTAAGGGTAAAATCTCATTTACCAAAACAATCTCTTATCAGAAACACTTTTTATTTTGAAATCAATTCCCTTTTAGGGAACTTATTGAATACTCGGTTTTTAACTTCAAAAACTCATGTTTGAAATCATACTACATATATTTTTATATATAATAACTTCAAACGATTTATTTATTAAAACTCACTTTGGGTTCATTTGGATTTGAACTCCTTTCGATCACACATTATAAAGAGAATAATTTACTAAGTACTCCACAACATTCGCCTAAGCAAACATCCAATCGTCACTTAAAAGATTATTCAGATTACCACAAAAACCAATCGATACGATTTCCTCCGAATTATCCCAAAGAAAATGCATTCCATTCAAAATTTTACTTCCCAAATTTACTTTCAATTACTTTCAAAAATACTACTATTTCATTTCTCAAAATCCTTTCGAAATTATTTTCAAAAATTCCGATATTTAGATTCAAAAATCCTTTATAAAACACAATTTATAAACTAAATTTATATACAATTTCCTTTATATAAAATCATTTCATATTATAACAATTCTTCTTTATTATAATAGAATTATCTCAAATATTTATTCTCTAAATGTCTTATCCTACCATTTAGATCACATTCAACAACTTTTTATTAAGGTTAATCCTTAACCCACCATTATTAAAAGGTGAATTTTAACTTAACATTTTCTCCGAACACCTTATAGTCAAATTGCGAAACTTAATTCACAAGGAGTTCATTTTAATTCAAAGTGATAAATGCTCCTAAATAAACTAAGCACAATTTAACAACTAACAAACAATAGTCAATGCTCCTATTTTAATTAAGCATGACTGAACAAACATAGTGATAATAAATATTATCACATTCAAACAAACACACTCTATAACTATATAAGGTTTTGAAAATAATTCCTTTATACATAATATAATATAATCCTAGGCAAAATATTTCATTTGCCAAATTTTTGAAAAATTCAACATCATGTCTGTTGGTCTTGTTCGAGTGTTTAGAAATCACCATCGATACTGTGGCATCCCACGTCTTGATCAGAATTCATAAAAACTCAATAGACCAATTAACATAATACGTTTTTATAACATTAACAAATACATTCTCAAATATATAATACTCTCAAACCCATTCTAGGGTGTTGCTTACCCTATATCTAATGGGTCTGGCCCTACCAAAGCCAAGTTTCCCGCTTAACCTTGCGCTCTGATACCAAGCTGTAACGACCCGCCTTTTTGACCATCAAAAGTCGACACCGAATACTACCACTATGTTCAAATGTCGAACATCCAATCGACAAAGGGCAGATTGTTAGGGTACATAAAAAGAAAAGAATAGAGAATAGAGAAAATCAGAATCTCACAACGGAATTGACAATATATAATATAATAAGGACACTAAAAACGGTCGCTCCAAAAATACAGAGTATGTCAGAGTTAAAAACAAACCTTATCAGCTAGACAGTTAAAATCCTGACCTTAAAATTGCTGATAGGGATACTCTATAATACAGTGGAAAATAAAACACTACGATAGGTAAACCTCGATCTCCTCTCCAAGATTTCCATAACACCAAAGCCAACCTGGGAAATAGTCGGTCTGACCCGAGCATTATAATAAAATAACATCCGGATAAATCTGGAAATACCAACGTGAGAAACTCTAATAATGAGAACATATGAAAGTTTTGTGAGATCACGCCGCTAACGTGGAACGGAATTTTACCTCACAAGAATAACATCCATACAAGAAAGAGTAGAGATAAACAACATGAAACAAATCCAATAAGAATGGGCATAAATAGTATTATAACCAGACTTCAAAGAATGAAATAATCCGAGCAAAATCCAAACTGGACATAATGGATAAAACAAGATAACAGTCCAAACTTGATAGGATGGACAAAAACCAATAATTAAACACCGCGAAGAGTGGTTGACTCTTCCCGTTGCAATTAAAGAAAAACATATTCAAAGATTCGAATAAAACAAGGGAAGGAAAATTTCCAACCCTAGCTCCACTGCCCCAAATTGACTACCACCCAAATGACGCAATTATGAGCACATAGGGGAGAAGCCCTCGACCACACGAAGTTAACGAATCAAAAATCATGATTTTTAGTTAACTATACATTTTGGTTTTGATTTTTAAATTTTTTAAAACTTGCATTCTCATAACCAGGTAAGTATTTATAAAGGGAAAGGAGTAAGCTAAGCACGCAAGGAGGTATAGGCAGGGATACAGGGGAGTACATGCATGAATGAACGGGCATGGGCTATAAAATAGAGTATATATTTATTTTATTCTAAATTATTCAACATAACTTACCCAAAAATCTCGAACTCCAATCAGAGCATGCCGACTGGCGTTCTATACTAAATACCCCTATTCTGAACTCAATGGAACTAGTTTCGAAACCTAATTCCAAAGTATACGAAAGTTAACTTTTTAAATCGAATTATTTTTAAAATTAATCGCTATACGTTTCGAGTTTGCGCAACCATACCGTATGTCTGATCGTTACGAAACTCAATGACATACAATAATTTATTATTCCGGATCTAATGACACTAGTTTCGCCAAAATCCGAGATAGTGCCCCAGAATGTTAATTTCACAAATTTAAATATCGTTTATATTTTCGATCCAATTATCGATGTTTATCCGATCTATTTATATTTATAAATAAATTTACATATTGAATTCATCAACATTATTTATTAATTAAAAGGAGTTTAATAATATTATTAAATCCATTTAAATAATATTTAGTTTACAGTTCAAATATTAAAATGATCACTATATTTGATTTCAATTTATTAAATTCCAAAATCCAATTATTTAAGTATTTGAAATTAAATGATCAAAATTCTGGGTTGTTACATCAACAGACTTATACTTAGAATCCAAATCCAACTTATCTTACATTAAAACAATGGAATAATTTCAATAACACTATTCAACTTCTTTTACAGGAAGGTAGACAAAGAAAATTCTATTCAATTGGTAGAAATAAGCGGTGTAAACTACGAATAAGAATTTGTACCTTACACAGCATTTTTTAATTAAATCCCCTAATTAGATCCAAAGAAAAAGGATAAGAAGTGGAATAGAAGGTAAACACTTAAATTGCAAAATCCACACAAACTCCAATATTTAATACAAAACAATTAAGATTCCAACCTAAGAATTGACATTTCGTTTTGGTGGATTTTTGGGGATTCTAATGTGATGTTTCGTAATCCAAAGATTCCAAACTCCACAATGCATATATCAAATCCATACTATACTATTCAAATATTAAATAGAAAAACTAAAGATTTCCACTCACATAGGTCCTTTAGCTTTGCCTTTTTTTTTTGGATTTGACATGCCTTCAATGAACCCTTTCAGATCTTTTCTTTTTAATATATACAGTCAAGGATTTGTATATACGTTACATTCAGAAAATTAGAGGTTTAGATCTCTTCTTTTTGATATATACAGTAAGAGATTTGTATATACGTTAAATTCAAAAAATTAGAGGTTCAGATATTTTCTTTTTGATATATACAGCAGGAGATTTGTATTTACTTTAAATTCAAAAAATTAGAGGTTTGGAGGAGAATAGGCTAAGAAAATAAATAAAAAATAAAATAGATATAGGATTTCTTAGCTGAAACCGCAATGGAGTTTTCGGAATCTAAGATGAGATAAACTGATAGAGCTTCGCTAGTGTTCCCAAAATATTTTATGAAGAAAAGTGAAGGGCTAGGCTTTATTTATAGTGGTTGAAATGCATAAGAACTATCAGATTTAAGTCGGTTTAATATTATGAAAATTTAGAATGTTCATTGCTGCAAAACCTTAACCGTCACCAATGTTCACTAGTCGACCGGTCATGGGTCAGGGTCGACTGGTTCTATACTGGGAACGTTGATTTCTTTTTGCCATTGTCTAATTTATTTTCTTACTTAACTGCCACTTAACATTAACGTTAGATTTATTGTTTACTTAACCTCAAGTATGATTACTGTTAACTTTTGAATTTCAAATTTAGGAATTGATTATTTATTTGAATTTGAATTCTATTTAAATTAATTTTGAACCTGAAATTTCAAATGTCCACTACTTTCTCGTTTGAGCTCCGTTTTCAATATATTATCTAAGGAAATTGATAAGAAAATCACCACGAACGGGTCAAATTTCGACTTTTACAAAATTTTTATTTTTACCTTTATCTTATTTAAATTATTTATCCAATTTCTTTATTTATGGTTGATTTTACAGTGTGTTACAAAGTTGGTAGATTATGAGTATTTGTGGTTCAAAATTTACGTGATTTTCGAAGTTGAGAAGAAAATAAGATTAGTTGTACTAATCTCCAACTAGAATTTAATACTAAATCAAATTTATCCTTTAAACTAATTAAAACTTATTGAAATGAGACGGTAAATATAAATCAATTTAATTTATTGTTTTTTCAATGTAAAAAATAAAATAGCATTTGGCTAGGATAATAATAATTTTCAGACTTATCTTAGTTAGTCTAGTTTAACATTACAATTGGAGTCATTTTGATCAACTTGTATAATTTGAGTAACAAAATTAAAGAGCATAAAATTGTAGGAAAGAAAAATCAAGGAATATATAATTTATAAGTTATTTTTATTACAATTTTATTTTCCTGATAAGCAACTTAAACGGTAACCATGTCACCAACGGTCGATTTTGCACACGTCAATTACCAAAATTTCAAAATTCAAATAATCCGCTCCATATTTTCACAAAACTCTACTTTAAATTTCATTTTGCGTTAACGCTGAAAATAAACTCGTATTAAATCAGAGCCCTTAAATACCTCCGTTGGCAAACCGAGATCAAGACATTTCTCCTTCGTTTCACAGTCAGTCTCCTTCTTATAAACTTTTCTAGGGTTTCGAAATTTATTACATTTTCTTATAATATTTCATTTATTTTCAGGATCTTATCGACTGATTAGATAAAATGGGTCAGATCCAGTACTCGGAGAAGTATTTTGATGATACATATGAATACAGGTTAAAATTATATCGGAAAGCTTAATTTTTCTTTTCGACTTTTGGTTGCTCTTAATTGGTCTTCTTTCATTTTGATTTTAGGCATGTTGTTCTTCCACCTGATGTCGCTAAGTTGCTTCCAAAGAATCGTTTGCTCTCTGAGGTAGCGCGAAACCCTAGTTCATTGTTATGGTTTTTGTGATTTAAATTTTCAATTCTGAAAAACAAATTATCTGCTATCTGATTATTATTTCCACAAATTTATCTGTTTTGTGGGTATCAAAATCAATAATCATTTTGGCCTCATTTTTTGAAATTTCAGATTGTTCTTCTCAACAGCGTTGGTGTAGAAATATTAAGTTGATTATGAATATTTCTCGATGCTTGCAAAAACGAAATTAAGTTGATTTCTCAACAATTTTAGTGTAAAAATATTAAATTGATTATGAGAAATATTAGATAAATGGGAGATCAGAGGTTTCTTTTTTTGTTGGAAAATACATGTTCTAATTGGTGCTTGATTGGTGTGTAGTTATAGATAACATGTTGTAGATGTTCAGAGTCCCATATGAACAATTTTTTAAATCCTTACTGGTGAATATACAAAGCTCACAAGAAACCACAATCATAAATTAATTGTTAACACAACTAATAGGTTGTGTACCATTGTTAAACTGATATTAGGATTTGACTATTGTTTACACATGAAACAAGAATGAGAAAAAACGTATATGCATGCATTGTATGCTTTGAAAAGTTAGCTTCTTATTAGAAATAGTTTTATGTTTTTGTTGCAAAATGAACGCGTAGAACAGAAGCTAAAGACGGAAAGCTAGTTTCATGGACAGATTGGCTTCTTATAACCATCTAATATGTTCAAAATTTTGGCTTAGTTACAAAATTCTACTTTTTGATTAGTCCTTATGTATAATTTTCTTCAAAGAGTTGAACCAAGTAGAGGGAGGAGTGAAAATTTGAAGATGGGTAAAATTTTGTGTCATAACTAATAATCTGCTATCGTATGGTTTTACTTCAGAATGAGTGGAGAGCAATAGGAGTGCAACAAAGCAGAGGATGGGTTCATTATGCGATTCATAGGCCAGAGCCGCATATCATGCTTTTCCGCAGGCCACTGAACTACCAGCAACAGCAGGAGAACCAGAATGCAGTTGCTGGTGCCATGCTTCCACAGAAGGCAATTAAGGAACAAAACTGAAACTTCTTTCATGAAATAGAAAAACTGAAGTTTTCTACATTTTATATGCATGTCATTATATGTTGGTTTCATTGTTGGAGATATAGATGGACGTTGAACTAAATATTATAGTAGTTGATGTTATATGGTTGCTTTATATATATAATGGCATTTTATTGTGTTTTTGAACAGATGTGTTTGTAAGTTGCCCTCAAACTTTGAGAATTATAATCGGATTTCATTGTGTTTTTGAACGAAATGTGTTTTAAGTTACCATTAAGCTTTGATAATATTATATTGACATTTCATTGATTTTGGTCGGTTTCCTTTACTTTGGGTGCAAGTCATTTTTTTTGCTTCTAATCTATATGAATAATGTTTCGCAATTGCTTTGTAACCGTTCATGTTTGTTAAGGACCATTTTTTCCATATAAGTTTTGTTGAAGAAATATTATCTGCATTGTTTTGCAGTGCTGTGATAGATTTGCTATACATGCTTCTTTGAGTAATTTCAGTCAAATTTTTTCAATCAAGGTGACCTTCAGGTGAACTCATACTCTATTATATATCATTTGCACTTCAGGTGAAAGAATAGTGCCCTGTTTCCTTTCTCTCTGTGTGTTTGTCTGGATGTGCGTGTCTGCGTATATGCGTACTCCAGTTTACGTGCACCCGCGGACGGGGGCTCGCGCATGCGTGCCGATTTTGATATTAGTGTCCAGTCTTTGCTTTTTCTTTTCTCCCTTTTCCTTTGATGCCAGAGCAACAGGATAAGGTGATTTTTTTTTTTTTTTTTTTTTTGCCAATAAACTTTGATTAGATTGCTCATATGTTATTTTAACGCTTTTCGGCCAGTACGGATGAATGTTGTTCAAATTAACGTTGTCAAAATTGGTTGAATTAAACTGTAACGTTTTTAGTTGAGGTAACAAAATCTGTTCTTCCAAATAATATGCAATGAAGCGTGTAAGCATTTTTGTTTTCCGTTTTAGCTCAGCACGATTATTTCTTGATTGTAATTGCTGGGCTAGAAAATGAGAATGTACTGGAGATAACTTAGCCATTGGATACGGAGATGAAAATATTTCTATATTGTTTTAAATACGGTGCTATGACAACTTCGCTTATAAGTGGATGAATTAATAATCATATTGACCTGGCCAAGATTAAAGTGTTTCTATTTCTATTTCAGGCTTATCATATCATGGTTTGATAATGTATTCCAGTAACTTAACTAAAAAAATAAAATATAACAATTCGCAAATGATACTGAGATTTCAGAAAAAAGTACATTAGTTTTAATCAAAAATAATAATATAAATTTTAATAGTAAGTATATTTGATAAACTGACGTTGTTATGGTTTGGCGAAATTTGTTATCCGTACTTTAGTTTTCAAACTAAGGGTGCAATCACATCATTTTCCGCCTTATTCTAGTTTTCCACACCTCGAACGCTTTTGACACATCATTAGAAATAAAGAACGGAGCAGAGTCCCATTTTGCCCTATTCTGAGGTAATTGAACTATCGAAAAGTGGTAAGTTGAAGGCGTTCAATGTTCATCCGACGCATTGACCTTCACTAGTTCAATCCCCCAACGGCTATCTTCCCATTCTCCTCTATAACATACCATCTCCTTCAAACTACTTCCGCATAAGTTTCACTATCTTCACTTGCGCAAATGTCATAAAAACAAAGGAAACGTTCAAAAATCTAGTCTACAACTATCACTTCACACTTCCTACGATGCACAAGGGAAGCATATGATGCCAATAACAAGAAATGAGTGCATAATTTTTTTCCATAATACTATTAATGCCTTGAAGGAGTGTCTTGTAGAACCATATGTGACTGACGAGCATGTTCGATACAAATACGATGCACTTAGAACATAGTAGATGGTTTGATAAAGTTTGTGCAATAAAGCTTAGACGTGGTGAGATCCTATAAAGAAAATAGTATCTAGTAACGAGGAATTATGGGTCAGTCGTGTCAAGAAGTTTGACGACGCTGCTATTTTGAAGTAGAAGAGAGAGCCAATAGAGAATGTAAAGTTACTAAAAATATATATTTTACGGTTCACAAGCAATTGTATTTGATGCACTCTCGCCCGCTACTACACATGAGGATGAGTCACAACAATCTTTCGAGCATTTCCCAGCTATCCAACAACCTATGGAACAAATCTAAGCATTTGATACTATGTACACTAATCTCGAAGATGTTCAAGTAAACCTACCAAGTTTTTTCCTACTTTGGGATAATCATCTGTGTTTCCTACACCTAGGGTGTACCTTGGCTCATCTTCATGTGCTAAAGTTCGTACCGTGGAAGTAGAAGACATCGTAACAAGACCTAAGATAAAGTAATTTTATCGATGTGATACACGAGCGCCAAATCAAGAAATCTCATTCGCAATTGGAAAGTCCAACCATGATCGCAAGTCAAAATCCAATGGTCAATACAAACAATGCAAATTTTACTAGATCGTCTTGATCATATTCCGCTCTTACTAATCGTGTGAAGACGATAGAACAAATTGTTGTTGGCAAAGAATTGACAATTCCAGTGGAAAAGAAGAAAAGAGAATTGTTCACTATTTTAGATAATGATACTACACAAATGTGACTGAAGGTGGAGGTATAATACTGAGGCACAACGTCCAGTATTAACACTATTTGATCAATAAATCTGCTCCTAATCAATAGAATTTTGTAATTTTTCATGTATTTGTATCACGTTGAACCTTGTTATTAATTATAATCTAAAGAAAAATATGATAATTTGATACACGTTTTTATTTTCCAAAATAATTCAAATGTGGCTTCCGTTGCATATTTATTTTACAAGTTCTTTCATCTACGACCCTAATCAAATCGCTTTTGTTCGTCGAATTCTATCTTCATGGTTGTCTATAACTACTTCGATCAATGTTAGACTACTCCTTAAAATAAATCTACATAGAAAGGCATCCATCAGAGCTCCTCTGATCATCTTTTCCACATGATCTTATGGTCATCTTAGATCAGAATCGTTAATATAGATTATTAGTGATGTGTTAGAGTTAGAGTGTGCCTTAAGAGAAATTATATAATTTATTATATAACTTAATCTTATATAAGGATCTTATTCGAAACAAACTATGATTTGGTTTTGTTTTCTTTTGTATGTGTTATTATACTGTGATATAAATAATTATATGAAAACATCACAAAATCCTTAGGAAGCATTTTATCGATTGTAGTGATGAATGTGTTTGTAACCATGAGTTTTGGATTGAATAATCAAAATATTTATTCTTAAATATTCTTAATCAACATGTATCAAGAAATGATATTGATACATGAAAGACTAGTGTACGTAATGCTCTTCATATGATGGATGGTGAATTACTCATAACCATTGGGGACACCAAACGATTGCGTACTTGTGGTTGTTTCGAATAATCACAAAACGGCTCAATGTGTAACAATCCGGTATTAAAAAGCTACCTAAAATAAATTTCTAAAATGAAAATATGATTAACTCATTTAATATAGATTTTTGGAAATAAAAAAGTTTACATGGTTTGGAACTTTATTTTAGAAGTGTTAAACGAAAAATTTAATGAATGGATTTTTTTTACAGGAAAATAGATGCAAGGAAGAAGTTGTAAAAAAATTTAGTCTCACGGACAGCAAGTTTGCTTTTTAGTCTGAAAAACACTTTTTAGTGTAAATAGAAAATGATAGTTACAACTATCATTCTGTGATTTACACTAACATTCTTCAGCCTAAAAGCAAACTTCTTGTCCCTAAAGCTCAATTTTTCTGCAACTTTTTCCTTGAGCCTAAAATCCTCCAAAATATGGTTATTAAAAGGTAGCAAATCAATTACTTTGTGGTAATGAATTATTAAAGTAATATTAAAGTAATGGAATGCTGACATAAGTGAAATACTTAAAATATTTGAAATTAATGCTAACCTTGTGAAATAAAGATTTGGTTATGAAATTTAGGTAATAATTTAATTAGCGACTTTAATAAAATAAATAATGAAGATTTAAGCGTGTAGAAATTTAGTTCGAGTTACATAGAGCTTTTTGTTGGAAAGAAAAAACAAAAACATGATTTGGATTTGAAACCTAGTTTAATGTATTTTTGTCTGTTATGGGAATAATTCTTTTATATGAATATTAAAAGGAAAATTGTTTTATTAAATACCTATTCAATAATGAAAAGGAAACTGCATAGAAATAGAATTATGAATAAGAAAATTTGAATTAAAATGGATGGGTTAAAGTGCATTTTGAGATGAATTAAGTTAATTAAAATGAAATTAATTCTGGTTTTGGGTTTCATTTCACAACCCACCATGGCTCAAAATGAATTTAAGAGAAATAAGCTTTCTTTCTCTCCAATCTTCTGGTACGTTAATTGTTCGGAATAAAGAAAAAAACACCAAACCCTCTTTCCATTCTCTCTCTTAAGACATACGAAAATAATAATAATTCAAATAAAATTCTACAAATCCAGATATTTGAAGCATAAGCTTCTCTACCTAATCTACATCTATAGGCCGAGTCAATTTCAGTTTATGTGCAGTTTTTGAATTATTAATTTTTAGGCAGTAAAGAGTAGCAGGTTGAAACAAAGTAAGCAAAAACAGTGCAAATAGAAGAAGATATCGCTTATTTACTTGCAAATTCATCAAGGTGAGTTTATAATAACTCAACTATGTTAGGTTTGTATGCATTCGCATGTGACCGACTGTTGAGTTTGTTGGTGAATTTGATATCTTTGTTGAACATATGCTGTCAGCGATTGGGATAGAAAGAAATACAGGGGAAAGTGTGTCAAAATTTCCCTTTGAATTATTATTTTGCAATGCTCTAGTGTTATATGTATGTGCTTGTCTGTATATTGTCGGAATTTGACAGTAGACGTGCTAGAAAAGTTGTTCAGAGTGAACGACAAAAGCTACGATTGCTTGGAGCAAAATCGCTCTAGGAATCGCGTAACTGATCCACTAGGCGTTCAGCTGGTTAGCGTATACCTATGGCAATTTTCTCCACATCGTGAATGATTTTTTTTTTTTAAATATATTTCACTAAAATACTTCATGTAAAAATATTTCACTAAAATCGTCAATAATGGACGCCAGATTAAGGGATCACTTTGGTCCACCATTACCGGCGAGGAGTTTGAGCAGATCGTCGATGATGGACACCCAATTAAGGGATCACTCCAGTCCGCAACTATCGATAAGGAGTGTGAACCAATCGTTAATGATGTGACCAAGCGAACACATCATGGTTGTCCGTAAGAATTTAATTAGCCGTTTCTTAAGGCCCCGTTTCAGACTGGCTCTAATTTTTATGTCTTGTAGTGTCACTGCCATCAACTTCCACAAACTCCATCACTTCTCTAGGCTCTATATGGCCACCTCTCCTCCATCCCTTAGGTCAAGCTCATTGTGAGGATTGCTTGTGAACCCGAGAGGGGGGGGGGGGGCTCCTTTAGTTGCTATGCGTGGGAGTTCTTAGCACAAAAAGCGATATTTGTGCCCTAACCTTTTTCCCTCTGTTTGTTTTCTCGAAGCTCCGCCACATAGCATTCCCCGGTGGCATCTTGGTTTCCTTCTAACACTCCTATCCCATTGGCCATTTGGGAACTTCATAACTAAGCACCATTGCACCACGACTGCATAGAAGTCTGATAAAGCCGATTGCCCTAGGAAGATGTTATATGTCGAGAATCCATCCAACAAAATGAAAGTTTGTTTTCATATGGTTGATCAGGAACGGTTCCTATATCAACACCAGTACAAAACAAGTTATTTGCTTCGGTCGGTTATTTCCTATTGCTTCGGTTCAATGATCGGAACAAATGAAGACGATGCGAAGACCAACATATGTTGCTTCGATTATTAGACTGAAGCAAATTACATCTTTTGCTTCACTCGTTTGGTAACAACCGAAGCGAATGTCACTCTTTGCTTCGATCGTTACCAAACAACTAAGCAAATGTTAGCTGAAGCAAAAAAATTGATAACGTTGCAGGTTTTAAAACCTGAATGGTATCAAATTGCATTTAAGAAATTCGTAAATGTTAGTTGAAGCAAATGTGCAAGTTTATAATAATACCATCACTACAACAAACTGGACCTTTAACAGCATTTAAAAAACGTTGTAAAAGGTTTTAACAGCGTTTTTAACTACGCTGTATAACGACATGCAATTATAGGTACTGAACATACCATAGCAATAGTGAAAACGCTATAAAAAGTATGTTTCTAATAGCGTTTTACTAATGTCGTTAATACTATTTATGGCGTTTTTGCTAATGAGCTGAAACACTTTTCGTAGCGTTCGGCCTCTGTTATCAAATGGATTTAATAGTGGTTTTACTTTGCTAAGATAACTTTTTATAGCGTTTAACTGATGTTGTGAATTCTTCTCTAGCGTTTTTCTCTGGTATGAACTCTTTTCTATAGCACTCTGTAAATGCTGTTGAAAGTTAACACAACGTTTTTAAAATGCTGTCGTTCAGAGTATCTACATTTCCCCACCGATAGATTCCATTTCTATACGCATCGATGACAATTTATATACCAAATATATAACTCAACTAAAATCAACACAGTATACATTATTCAAACATTTCGTTAAATTAATCATGCATCTCATAATCTACATGTAAAATTACATAATCAACATACACAATATTCTTACAACAAAACATATATAATACGTCCATAGTATTTCATAAACAATGTAGAAGTAGTAGCTAGTAACCAAAGTAGTAATACATACAAACCAAAATGTAGTTCTGACATCCAAAATAACTTTGAATCGATAACTTGTTGCAGCATGTTTCTACTTTTTTGCATTAAAGACATCCATCTACCTGTAAAGTAAGTTCATATAAATCATAAATACAGTAAATACAAATTTGAAAGGCTAGAACCTAATCATAGTAAAGGTTCAATCAATTCTAGTACAGGTCACATCATTTAGGTTAACGGTTATATTTTCAATTCTTATGAATTTATTTAAGTTGAATAAAACTTAGTTTATTTTTAGAAAATTATTTAACTTTTATAAATTTGGTAAATTTAGTTAATTTTTATAAACTTAATAAACCTAGTTAAATTTTATAAATTTAGTTAATTTTTACAAACATTTAGTCGACTTGGTTAAAATTTTATAAAATTTAATTATTTTTTATAAACTTAGTTATTTCTTTATAAAATTAGTTAACTTGGTTGTTTAATTTTTATAAAACTTGTTTAACATAGTTCTTTTTTGTACAAATTAGTTGATTTTTGTGAAGTTGGTTAATTTAATAAAAATTCAACTTAGTTAAATTTTTATAAAACTTAGTTAATTTTTATAAACTTAATTAAGAAAATAAACTTGGCTAATTTTAGAAACATAGTTTAATGTTTATGAAACTTAATAAATTCTTTAGTAATTTAGTTAATTTAGTTAAATTTTTATGAAACATAGTTAATTTTTATAAGCCTATTTAATTTTTATAAAACTAGATTAAATTTTACAAACTTAGGTAATTTAGTCAAATGTTTATAAAAGTTGGTTAACTTCTATAAAAATTTGTTAAGTTTTATTAACTTAGTTATTTTTATAAACTTAACAAATTTTTTAAAACTTAATTAATTTTTATAAACTTAGTTATTTTATAGACTTATTTAATTTTTATAAAATGCAGTTAACGATTATAAAAATTAGTTGACTTTTATAAATTAGGTTAGTTTCTATAAATTTAGTTAATTTTTATAAAACTTAGTTAACTTTATTTTCACCAAACACAATGTCTTTACTCCAAACTATGACCATTACCGATCTTAAAGTAAGTTGAATTTGCTTGTATACTTTTAATTCTTATTCGTCATCGCGAACATTTATTTGGTCATGCATATAGGTACATTTATCAACTACATTCAACTTCCAAACCTCTAGTCTTCTAGTCAGTAACCGCTATTCCATTTAGTTAACAAAATAGTCGAGTTTAAATTTATAGTTAATAAAATAATTACATAACTTCAAGTAATAAATGTACATGTAACAACTCAAACAGCAAAAGGAGGCAGCAGGAAAAACAAATTCCAGGGGAAATAATTAAACTGCTATTAGTTGAAATAAAATGTAATGAAAATGAAACTAACCAATTATTCAGGTGCTGCTACTTCAAGTGCTGTTGCTTCAGACAAAGTTGCAAGTTCAACAGTTATAAACCTGGTAAAAATAATTCTGATTGATAGAATAAAATATGCAAAAATATGCATTCACCAATTAAAAACAGTAAGGAATTATACACTTGCATCTGAATACTACGTCATTCCATGAATATGTTGAATCCTTTAAGTTAACGGGTTTTGTGACTGCTACCAAAGATTTGATCTGTAAAAACAAAGAATCAAATAAACTCAAAATAAATACCCAGTAGGATCTTGTAGTATTCAGTGCAAATAGCAGCATGACTAATCACACAAAACAAGTTGCATGCAGTTTACTTTCCTCAAAGATGTACCAAGTAGTCAAGTAAATCAAATATGAAGCCTTCAAGGCAAATGGCAGTAAGATCACCAGAGCAGGAGTATGAAAAAAGAAAAGGCATGACCGAAATATGATATTTCTGAGAAAAATGCTCAAATTTCTCTGCTCTGGACTTTAGAGTTCAAAAAATGACTAAAAATGTTTGAATTTATTTAAATATATGACCCAACAACTAGTAAAAATTTGTGTTATATTCGCTCTCTAGTAGCATTTGATCTTCTAAGTACAACATTAGTCTCTCTACCACCTTTGATACAATAATCTCCTCTTAATTTCCTATTACCTGAAGACAAAGTTGGAGGACTATTGTCTATGCTATCTGATTCTAAAAAAGGTGAGGAAACTGTTAAATTCAAGGAATCTGTTAAATTACCATGTTGATAAAACACAGCCAGTTTTATAAACTACCCGAAATGCCAGTTGTTTCAGCTAAATGCAACAAGGAAGCATGTTACAGAAATATGTCAATATTTTTAATACATACATAATATAATGGAAATGGTGCTAAAAGAACTCTATTCATAAAAATTAAAATAGAAGCCTAATGAGTAAAATCCAATAATTATAAAAAAGATAAATCATGATGGATTGCAATAACAAAACATTACCTTAAAATATTGGTTTCTGAGGCTATATCCACACGGAGGGAAGAAATAATTCATTGATGATGCATCACCAACGGTGGTGACTATTGTGACGACCTTAGAGGAAGGTTTTGATCAAGTGAAGAAAAAAGTTCCAGTATAGCGGAGGAGGCCGAACGATTTCTTCAGGAGGTTGGCACATAGGATAATTTTTCTAGGGTTTTGTCAAACATTTCACTTTTGAAAACGAGAGAAGGTAGAAAGAAGAAATAATAGTAAAAAGATTCGGCCATGGAAATAGAAGGAATGTTCTCCTTTTGAGTCGGCTTCGAATAGAGGAGAAAGGTTGAAGCCTTGTGAAAGGGAAATTAGATGAAATGCATTGAATATTTCAGGGGTATCGTCGATTTCTTTCTTTGGTGGAAGTGGTGGTGGCATCGGAGATTTTTTGAACCAAGGAGAATCGATAATTTTTTCAACGGAAATACGGGTTTCCGGGTTTGGGTCAAGGAGTCTGGTGACTAGGCGACGAGCGTCAGAAGAGAACCATGATGGGCATTTGAAGTCGTCTTTATGGATTTTTCGGTACATGGTCACAAGGTTGTCATCCTGTATTTTGAAATGGTACATCAATTTGAGGTTTAAAAGGAACAATTTTGTGCAAACCACAATAGAAAGTTAATACAACTATAGGCTAAAAAGCCCCACGAATAAAAGAAATGAACATGGTTTTTGTTTAGAGGCAAGAAACTTTATACTGTTTATTCAAAGCTTTTTCGATTTGACCATGGAAAGAGAATGTTTTAGGTGGTGAAATTTTTTTTTTCAGATTCCAGCTTATCTATGTAGAATTATGATATTTCTTTAGTATACACAACCATTTCTTATCTGAAATAAAAGAGGGATTTCAAAACATTTAGGAAATAACAAAAATAAATAAGGTTTTTGTATTTATTAACGAAATTTAGGTAGTATTGATGAATCGACGAAAATGCAATAGCTATGCTCATAATTTTCTAAGTACCATTTTATAAACAACACAATGGTCTATGCCATTGCTATAAATATGGAACGACAGCTAATAGAGTTTCCACTAACAGTGAATAAACAACACAATGGTCTATGCCATTGCTATAAATATGGAACGACAGCTAATAGAGTTTCCACTAACAGTGAAAACAATCCTACTGAATGAAGATGATGAACAGTATAAAAATACACAACGGATCTTTTATTTCATTTAAAAAGCATGCAACTATACCTGAAATGGAAGAGAACCAGCTAGTAAGACATACAAGATGACTCCACAGGACCATATATCAGCCTTTGCACCATCATATCCTTTCCTTTCAGCAACCTCAGGTGCTGCAAATGCTGGAGTCCCACATGTCATATGGAGCAAACCATCTGCTCCAGCAAATGCACTAAGACCAAAGTCAACTATCTTTAAATTTCCTACACAATTAGGAACAAACTATTTCTCAACAATCACAACTCATAACCAAAATAATTGATCAGTTAGCAATGGATACATCACAAAAGCATTTAACAACGTGTTATGGGCACTACTCATTTTGTATGTTTCTCAACAGTGAGGTACCATGAATCTAACAAAGGAGCATTTTTACCAAGTGTCTTGCAGTACATATGTATATGTCAAGCAACTCATAACAAACAGAAAATCAATGGCAGATCCAAAATCAAATGACCGAAATTTGCGAATAAATCACTAAAGACTATTGAACCCTTAATTTACCTTAATCGTCAGCAACAAATTCTCTGGCTTCAGATCATCAAGAAACTAATTTATTTTATATACAAATTAAGAGTATTTTGGAAGATAATTTACATTAGTTTTCCTAGTGTAATTTACATATTTTTTGGGTTCATTTAAATTTCAGTTAGGTTATTTCTTTTCCTTCTTCTTGTGTCTATAAATATTCTTGTTTTTGCGCTTTTTTTATTTTTTTCTTCTTATGTCCATTTTCTTAATTAAATGAAACTCTAATTCATGAGTAATACTACATTCTCTTTGAAGAAATACAAGTAATATACTAAAATAGATTTCAGTAATGAGAAGAGCAATTGAAGTAATTGATACAAATAAGTAGATTAGGGATTTTATGACCAAGTTCATTATAATATCATTAAAATATTTCACTATGAAGCGTATGTTTATTTTTTAAAAAAATTAGAGAATTCTCATAAGCATTTAATTTATCCAGTATTGACATGTCAACATATCATAATTTTGGCGATATTCTAACGTGTCATACTTTTTTGATGATACTTATATTAATCATGATTCAAAAATACTTTATTGTATAATTACTTACTGAACAACACGCGATATGAATTCACTAAAAGAACAGTGCATGGACCACTATTATGAATCCAATTAGTGTGTGTACACACTAAAATAAAGGATACATTTATCCTTCCCAACCAAATAGAAGGGAGAAATTGTTGGTCACACATAATGATTTTTGAACCCATGTTTGCAAGAATAAGATCTGATATTTAATGGATTCTTTTGCACGTGAGAATAATTAACCAACACCCATAGTAATTTCATCTTTAGAATATTGCTTAAAAACTTTTTCAGTCCATAGCCGTAATTAGCAATAGTAGTTAAACAAGAACTGCCATAGAATTGAGAACAATTATCTCCGTATGATTCGTTGAATGAAGATGACATATTCCTTTTCACGTGTCACTACAATAATATGGGGTTTAACAGTATACCCAGTTGAAAATGAATTCGAGTATTTAATTGAATGAAGATGACATATTCTTACTATATATGTTGATGATCTAGTTTATCTAGTTTCATGTTTAACACTGCAAAGTTTACATATATTTTTTAGCAATTGGTTTAACTATTTTTGTCTAATACATCATTATCAAACGACCATTTTCACATACTTAAACAATCTTAAATAACAATATACTGAATATTATCATGATCTTACCAAACATGGCAGCATTACCAGAAACACATATTTACAAAGATCAAACAACACATAAGATCAACTCAAAACTCCAATCTTAGTAACTTACAACCTTTCCGTTTGAACAATTGACTTTAATTTGGTCACCATTGACTTCCAGTACTTCTTCATTGATCTAAGCCATGTCAGGATGATATGTCCCACATTGTAAAATATGTGATACATTGACTTGTATATAACCCATTAGGCACCCTCCCCTTACAAGCTAGCTTTTAGGGGTGAGTTCTACCTAATGCGGTCGTATCAATTGGTGCTTTCATTGAGAGCCGCACTCGAAAGTTCGAGCCACGAGAGGGGCGACCTATAGGCTAGATTAAAATACTGATAGGTGAGTGAAGCCGTCCAAAAGAGAAAAGGGCTACCGTCGGGTCAGTGTCAATAGAGTGGGCCGACGTGGACGTCGGACTTTCGAAGAGCGGAGAAATGATATGTCCCACATTGTAAAATATGTGATACATTGACTTGTATATAACCCATTAGGCACCCTCCCCTTACAAGCTAGCTTTTAGGGGTGAGTTCTACCTAATGCGGTCGTATCACAGGATCTTCAACCCAAACATGACTGCTTGGATCAATGTCACTAAAATTTGTCTACACAATCAAATTTGGTTCAGGACTTTAAAAATGTCAAAAACCCTCAACGAATCAAGTACCTTTTGGTCCTTTTCAACAGAAGCAACCAGTAACAATCGAAGATCTATGCACTGTAGAGTTGCCTGTTGCCGTCTGATTAGCCGAAGTCTCCGAGTCCCTGCAGCCTTGGCCACCTGATTGGATTCGCATCTGATTCGAGTCACCGCGACACCGCCTAGTTGTCGTTGCATTCAAATCGCCGCCACCGTCTGAGTCTGGAGTCGCGTCGTGTGCTGTGCCTGGGCGTGCTGCTGCTCTAGCCTTTCCTGAGTAGCGAATCTGAATCAATTGCGATTTTTTTTCTTCCCTTTTGGCTATGGATCAGGATAGTTTTTTTTTCCATTTTTGGTTGTGTGTTTGACATACTGGGAGCTGAAGGTGGTGCCCTAAGATTTAGGTGGCCCAAAGCGATTGCTTTACCAACTTGATTATACGTGATTAATTTTTGTATTCGTGAAGATCAATCCGATGATGTTGGATTCATGAAGAAAGGAGGAAATTAGGGTTCTTTAGAGCGAGGTTGAGGAAGAAAGGGGTTTTGACATAAAGTCGGAATTTGATTAATGAGAGGGAATGAAAATATTTTGCCGCGTAAGTGTCTTATTTTCATTCTATTAACATTGGAGGTCAATTGATAGCATGAATACAGTGACTATTTAAAATCTGAATAACGAAAAACAGCGCCTTGCTTCCCGACGCTGTTCATACTTGCAATTAAAGAATGATTTTTTTGTAGTGCATGTGTGATTCTTTGATTAATTGCTGTAATCTTCTATTGAAATAAATAATAGTAGTAGGCCGCAATGCATGCATTGTTGCAGTTAAGAACGACAAAGATCATGGACTACATTTACAAAATTCTTAATTCACAATAGTAGTGATTAATTGAGTGATTATTTTTGAATAAAGATTCAGACCCTTTATTGCAGGAGAACATGTATGTGTACAACAGCCAAAGTAAAAAAAAAAACAAGAAAAGAGTCACAGGTCCCTGTTTTTGATGTTGTTATACAAAAAGTCCCTGCAGAAATGAATATGTAAATTTGGTCCCTATTTTTCAAAAATAACAAAACGCAAAGTGTCTTGCACTTTTCTGACAGAAAATGCAAGATAACTTGCACTTTTCTAATTTTGAAATACTTTTCGAAATTTTCGAATTTTCGAAAATTTTGAAAAGCGCAAGTTATCTTGCACTTTTTATCAGAAAAGCGCAAGCTAGTTTGCGCTTTCTAATTTTGAAATTTTTTTGAAAATTTTAAAACTTTTAAATTTTTTGAAATGCGCAAGGTAACTTGCGCTTTCTATCAGGAAAGCGCAAGCTAGTTTGCGCTTTCTGATTTTGAAAATTTTGAAATTTTAAAAAGCGCAAGCTAACTTGCATTTTCTTATTTAGAAAAAATAGGGACTTAATTTACATACTTATTTCAACATGGACTTTTCTTGTAACACCATCAGAAATAGGGACCTTTCGTGCAAAGCCCAAAAAAAAAAACTAAACTACGTATAAGCATTACAACACAGCTAAAATGTAGCCTAGAGAAAACAAACACCAAACACGACGGGCCCGTATTCTCTAACCAGAACTAGTCTAACGTAGTCAACAAACGAACGGAAAGTTGGACCCATCACAACTCAAAACAGCAGCAAACAACACTCGCATGCCTAATACAATCTGAACTGCATATGAGCTAAAAATGGCATCAGCGAAAACTTCTACTCCCCTCTTCAACACAAAAGAAAACCATGAACATCGCAAACTGCATCATGCAGGCTCCAGTCAACTGTAGTCTGTAGATTTGATCAAAAGCAAGACCATCCTTAAGAGAAAATCAGGCTACCCGCTCCAGCATTCAAATGTTGTATGAATTCGTGCAGATCCTGCAATGAAGCAATGAAATAATATTTAATTTAAAATAGGAAGGGAGCTTACCAGATCTCAGAAGCTAGGATAATGAGATAGTGACGCAGCGGAGATAGAAAAACGCCTATGCCATTTAATATAGGAGTGATTTAAGTTAATGCACTGGAAGACGCTGAAAGTTAAATAGACATATAATACTGAAATGACATATAATGCTGACAGCCTACCATATCCCTCAAAACACAAAAATATATGGTGCATATTATAGTAGAAACTGTTGATTTTTATCCCCACACTAACGATTACAGTTTTGTGTACAATCTAGATTTTAAATGCTAATATCATTTGGTAAAATATATAAAATCAACTAAAAATTGATGTAGTAATAATAGTAATAATAATAATAATAATCATACCTCCAGGCCTGGAATACAGCCTGTAAATCATAAGTTGGATTTCAAGAGCCATCTACTAGGATAACTCGGTTAGCAGCATGGAGATTAATGCCCAAGGACCCAGCTTTAGTTGAAATTAACATATATTTTAGTGGAAATTAGAAAGGCATCCCTATCATACTTTCATATTGTAAAGCGGGTCCCTATCAAAGTTTCATTGTAAAGCGGGTCCCTGTTTTCTGGAAACGAAGAAAAATTATTGCTGAAATGTCAGCAACTTTTATAAATAAGTGCTGATATTTCAGCAACTATCTGTGTCAAAGTTTTATTGTAAAAACAAAGAAAAATTATTGCTGAAATGTCAGCAACTTTTATAAATAAGTGCTGATATTTCAGCAACTATCTGTGTCAAAATTTTATTGTAAAAACAAAGAAAAATTATTGCTGAAATGTCAGCAACTTTTATAAATAAGTGCTGATATTTCAGCAACTTTCATAAACTGTGTTCACAGTGTACATAAATGTTGCTGAAATATCAGCAAATTTTATAAATAAGTGTTGATATTTCAGCAACTTTCATACACTATGTTCACAGTGTACAGAAATGTTGCGGAAATGTCAGCAACTTTTATAAAATGTTGCATCATGCTCTGTAATAACCGTGAATAAAAAACAGGGACCTAATTTACACTGAAATTTAGTGAAGGACTTTTCGTGAATTTTGAAACTTAATAAGGACCTGTGCCAAAAGTACCCTATATTTTAACCTAGTATTAGCTGGTTCGTTGAACTTTTCCACAACCTTCTGCCTTACAGAACCATCGGCTTCTGCTTGCATATTCCCTTGCAACAGTTTTGGTTAAAGCTATCACTCCTACCTTTGCAGCGCCATAGTTGGCCTGACCAACATTTCCAACTAAACCTACATTAAAATTACCAGATAAGAATCAATCATATATAAAATAAGACGTCAACTGTATCATTAGCACATGTTAAATATTCTAGTAGGTACATGATCCCATGATAATCATAAAGATGATATACACAAATATAATACTTAGTCTATAGCATCCATAAAGAAGTAACAATTGCATTTTTCTGTCAGTGCTTCAACAAATGTTTCAGGAACTCAGTTAAACATTCCAACAAACAACTTGTAGGCATCATTGGTTACAGCAACAAACTCCACCATTCTGATCAACTCGGTGGGCATGTCAGCTCCAAATCGACAGGCTATTAATAAGGAAGATGCCAGCAGTAAAGTTATGTTATCCGATGCTAGTTCATGGTTTTCTATTCAAAGGAAATCAATTGTGTATTCCAGATTGCAGTCTGCGAATGAAAATCATCAAAGAATTACATGAAGAAGGACACGTGGGCCGTGACCGTACTATACAGTTGATCTCAAAATCTTATTATTGGCCGTCAATGAGGAAGGAGGTTGTGAAGTTCGTTCAGAGGTGCCATATTTGTCAAGTTTCAAAGGGGACCGCAACAAATGCAGGTTTATATAAGCCGTTGCCTATACCTACTAAACCATGGGTGGATGTTAGTATGGACTTTGTATTGGGATTGCCGAGGACGCAACGTGGCCATGATTCTATCTAGGTGGTGGTTGACCGGTTTTCAAAAATGGTACATTTTATCGCATGCATGCAAGAAGACGACAGATGCAGTTAATGTTGCACAATTATACTTCAGAGAGATCTATCGTCTTCATGGGTTGCCTGAATCTATTGTATCAGATAGAGATACTCGTTTTCTGAGTCATTTTTGGAAGAGTCTATGGAGAATGGTTGAGACTAAGCTGAAATTCAGTAGTGCTTATCATCCATAGACGGATGGAAAGACTGAAGTTGTAAACAGATCCCTAGGTAATCTATTGCGATGCCTCGTGGATGACAATTTGAAGAGTTGGGATTCGAAGTTATGTCAAGCTGAATTTGCACACAACCATGCAGTTAATCGTAGCACTGGGTTCAGTCTATTCCAGGTTGTGTACTCAACAATTCCTAAAGGACCGTTGGATTTATTTGAAGTTCCACAGCAGAAAAGAGTGATCAAACGGGCTAGTGATTTTGTGAATGAATTGCAAGAGTGTCACAAGCTTGTGCATGAACGATTGCTTAAGGCGAATGAGAAATATAGGCAATCCGCAGATATTAAACGATGACATGTTGACTTCAAAGAAGGAGATTTTGTATATGCAGTATTGACCAAGGATCGATTTCCTGTTGGTACTTACAACAAACTAGCTGCTAGGAAGATTGGTCCTTTGGAAATCGTAAAGAAGATTAATGATAATGCTTATCAGTTGAGATTGCCGGATCATATCCATACTGTTGACGTTTTCAACTTTAAACACTTGATTCCGTATCATGAGGATAAGCATGTTGAAGATGAGGAAAGTGTGAATTCGGGGATGAATTCTTTTAAACCAGGGGAGGATGATGCAGCGCATACCAGATCGAATTCCTCTTTAAGTCGCGGCGAGTCGCTCCTCCTCCGTGATTCGAACGAAGCCTTATGTCGCGAGTTGCCTAAATCGCGAATTCCGCCAGTAGGTCGTGAAGCCCTAAGTCGCGGCGAAGCCCTAAGTCGTGGGTCGCTCATCTCCTTAAGTCGCGGCGAAGCCTCCAGTAGGTCATCGAAAGAAGCTCCTTATGTCGTGAACGACATTCCAGTTGAGTCACCTCCAGTAGGTCGCGAACGAAGTTAGGTCGCGAAGATTTAAGTCGCGAAGTTTGTTATGGCGCTTAGATTTCTTATGTCGCTACTGAACCGCGAACGACCTACCAGTTAAGTCGCAAAGAAGCTTAAGTCGCTCAGTTTTCTTAGGTCGTTGTCTGTTTTGCCTTTGAGTCGCTGTTTGTATTTGTTAAGTCGTGTGTGTGTTGTAACTTTCCCTATAAATAGGGGTGTGTTGTCATTTGTAATAGTTAGTTGATTTTGAATAAAAATTTGGTTTGTGCTTTGTGCCTCCATTAAAATTGAAAGTTGAGTGTTATCTCCTTTCTCCATCTTCGGATATTCGAGTGCGCTCGAATCAACGAACTTGAAGCCGATTCACGGAATCTCGTGCACGAGATCAACATCTCGTGCGCGAGATCAACGTCGAAGAATCGTAGATCTTCTAACGCGGTATCGTGCGCGATCAACGTGTTGAAGATAGCTAGAATCCGGTATCTCGAGAGATCAACGGATTTGGGCACTTGGGTATCTTCAATTCATCGATTCATCTTGTTTCATCAATTCATTTTTCCGCGAATTCATCAATTCGTGAATTGGTGATCCTGTACGCTGCGTCATTTGGTATCAGAGCAAGGAGACGAACTTTTCCAAGTTCGTTGGGTGTGAAGTTTCGAGATTTGAAGTTTGTGTGTTTGGATTGGTTGAAGATTTGATAATGCCCCCAAGAAGAGTTAATCGTCATCAGAATGTTGCAGATGTGTATCGAAGAGAAGATGCTGAACAGATGGAGCAACGAATTAGTGATAAATTCAATGAGAAGTTTGATGAGGGAATTAGTAGATTGGAAAGACTCATGATGGATATGAATCAAAGTCACAGGAGAACTTCACCAGTTTCGAACCAAGGTAGAAACAGGGTTTCGCCGTCGGTTTTGGAAGAAAGGAGAATGTCACCACAATCTCATCGGGATAGAAGAGAGTCATCAATTACAATGATGAGAGACCATCATGGCTATCGAGATGAAGAGAGAAGAAATCATCGGGGATTTGAGGAAGAACCAGATCGTGATGTTGAAAGACATAGTAGAAGGGATATTCGTGGACGTAGAGACATCGATGGTTAGGATCGATATCAAAGTACATCTGATTTTGAAGAATATGGTGATAGAGGTAGTATTCATTATCGAGATCGAGGCCAAGGGCGAGATCGATATATGGATTCAGAAGGTGATCGTAAGTGGGAGTCTGGTATGAGGATGGAAATTCCAGAATTCAAAGGTGGTATGCAAGCAGAAGAATTTCTTGATTGGTTGACTAGTGTTGAAGAAATTTTGAATTTCAAGGAGGTGCCAGAGAATCGTAGAGTTCAATTAGTTGCTACAAAACTATGGGGAAGAGCTATGGCTTGGTGGCAGCAAACTAAACTAACTAGGGAGAGAATGGGAAAATCAAAAGTTGTTACTTGGGAGAATATGAGAAAGATGATGCAAGCAACTTTCTTGCCATACAATTATCAATCTCTTATGTATCAATGTTTGCAGAATTTGAGACAAGGGACGAAGACAGTGAATGATTATGCGGATGAATTCTATCAATTGATTGCAAGGAATGATATTATGGAAACCGAGGAACAGCTAACGGCTAGATATGTTGGAGGGTTACGAATGCAAATTCAAGACATGGTTAATATGTTTAATCCGATGTCTGTTGCAGAAGCACATCAGAAAGCTCTAGCTTGGGAGAAACAAGGGAGACGAGGGGGTGGTGTGTTTACGAGTTCCAACCAGAATAAGGGTGCTAGTATCAGTGCTAATGTTTCCAAGGCAGTCAATAAACCAATTGTCAATGAAGCCGCTAAGGCAAAGGTCAATAACAGTATCAAGTTCTATAATTGTCAGGAGTTTGGCCATAAAAGTAATGAATGTACAAAGCCAAAGAAGAGAGCATTAGTTGCAGAGGAATGTGAGTATGAGGATGTAGAAGCTGAAGTTGATTATTCTCAACCATCGAAGTTTAATGAAGAAGAAGAAGTTGTGTCAGGAGAGGAAGGGTGTAACTTGATGATGAGGAGGTCTTGTTTAACGCCAAAGCAAGAGGATGATTCTAGTTGGCTGAGGAGCAATATTTTTCAGTCTACATGTACTATCTTGGGAAAGGTTTGTCGATTTGTTATTGATGCGGGAAGCTGCGATAACATTATTTTTGAAGAAGCTGTCAAGAAGTTAGGGTTGAAGACTGAAAAACACACTAGACCTTATAAACTAGCATGGCTAAAGAAAGGTGGAGAAGTGAAAGTGGGAAGACGAGCATTTATTACATTTTCTATTGGGAAGAAGTACAAAGATGAAATATGGTGTGATGTTGTAGATATGGATGTGTTCATCTACTATTGGGAAGACCATGGCAGTATGATAGAGCTGTACAACATAATGGTCGCACCAACAGCTACAGTTTCATGTTCGAAGGGACTCAAATCACCTTAGTTCCTAAGAAGCGTGAACAAAGTGAAAGCAAGTCAGAGCTGAAAGTGGAACCAACTAGTCTTTTATCTACAAGAGAATTTGTTGAAGAAGTGAAAGATAGTGCTGAAGTGTTTATGTTGATTGGATATGAAACAAGTGAAGATCTTGAAATTCCTGAGGCAGTTAAGTCGGTGTTGAAGGAGTTTGAAGATGTCTTTCCTTCGGAATTGCCCAAGGAATTACCACCACTGAGGGACATACAACATCAGATTGACCTAGTGCCAGGTGCTGTTTTACCGCACAGGCCGCATTATCGTATGAGTCCGAAGGAGCATGAGGAGTTGAGGAGACAGGTTGCGGAGTTGCTTAATCAAGGGCGTGTTCGAGAGAGTCTCAGTCCTTGTGTTGTACCAGCTTTGTTAGTGCCGAAGAAAGATGGTTCATGGAGAATGTGTACAGACAGCATGACACTAAACCAAATAACTGTCAGATACAGATTTCCTATGCCAAGACTTGATGATCTATTGGATCAGCTTAGTGGATCTGTAATCTTTTCGAAGATCGATCTTAAGAGTGGTTATCATCAGATTCGTATAAGACTGGGTGATGAATGGAAGACAACATTCAAGACTCGGGAAGGCTTATATGAATGGCTGGTCATGCCATTTGGTCTATCTAATGCACCAAGTACATTTATAAGGGTGATGAATCAACTTTTCAGACCTAACATCGGGAAGTTTGTCGTAGTCTACTTTGATGATATCTTGATATACAGTGCTAGCACAGAGGAGCACGTTCAACACTTGCGAAAGGTGTTAACTATTCTTCGTCAAGAACAGTTCTATGCAGCGACGAAGAAATGTGTGTTCATGACGCCGAGTGTTTTATTTCTAGGTTATGTCGTGTCCAAGGAAGGGATACAAGTGGACCAGAGTAAAGTAGCCGCAATTAGAAATTGGCCACAGCCCAAAACTATAACAGAAGTCAGAAGTTTCCATGGGTTAGTTTCATTTTATCGAAGATTTATACCGCACTTTAGTAGTGTGATGGCGCCTGTTACTGATTGTATGAAGGGAAAGCAATTTTCATGGACGGACGAAGCAGAACTTGCTTTTGAGCGGATCAAGGAACTTTTAACGTCAACACCAATTCTAATACTGCCAGATTTTCAGTTGCTATTTGAGTTACATACAGATGCATCGAAAGTTGGAATTGGAGGAGTGTTGAGTTAGAAGGGGCGTCCAATTGCATATTTCAGTGAGAAACTTTCTGGAGCAAAGATGAGATACAATACATATGATGTGGAATTTTATGCTATTGTGCAAGCTGTGAAGCATTGGAGACATTACTTGTTCCACGAAGAATTTGTTTTGTATACAGATCATGAAGCGTTGAAACATTTACAAGGGCAGGATAAAATTGTAGCTAGGCATGCATCGTGGATAGCTTATTTGCAGCAATTTACATTTGTCGTAAAACACAAGTCTGGAGTAACTAATCGCGTTGTCGATGCATTGAGTCAGAGGAATAATTTACTAACAACCATGCGAGTAGAGGTGATGGGTTTTCATTTGCTTCCAGATTTGTTTACTTCAGATTCATATTTTTCCAAAATCCTAGATAAAGTCAAATAGGGAGAAATGGATGGATATATGCTGGTTGATGGTTTTCTATTCAAAGGAAATCAATTGTGTATTCCAGATTGCAGTCTGCGAATGAAAATAATCAAAGAATTACATGAAGAATGACACGTGGGTCGTGACCGTACTATACAGTTGATCTCAAAATCTTATTATTGGCGGTCAATGAGGAAGGAGGTTGTGAAGTTCGTTCAGAGGTGCCATATTTGTCAAGTTTTAAAGGGGACCGCAACAAATGCAGGTTTATATAAGCCGTTGCCTATACCTACTAAACCATGGGTGGATGTTAGTATGGACTTCGTATTGGGATTGCCAAGGACGCAACGTGGCAATGATTCTATCTATGTGGTGGTTGACCGGTTTTCAAAAATGGTACATTTTATCGCATGCAAGAAGACGGCAGATGCAGTTAATGTTGCACAATTATACTTCAGAGAGATCTATCGTCTTCA
This sequence comes from Allium fistulosum, assembly GCA_030737815.1. Classification (NCBI taxonomy): domain Eukaryota; kingdom Viridiplantae; phylum Streptophyta; class Magnoliopsida; order Asparagales; family Amaryllidaceae; genus Allium; species Allium fistulosum. Next base: position 263,945,770 of record CM060904.1, on the reverse strand, counting down.
TGGGTTGCCTGAATCTATTGTACCAGATAGAGACACTCGTTTTCTGAGTCATTTTTGGAAGAGTCTATGGAGAATGGTCGGGACTAAGCTGAAATTCAGTAGTGCTTATCATCCACAGACGGATGGACAAACTGAAGTTGTAAACAGATCCCTAGGTAATCTATTGCGATGCCTCGTGGATGACAATTTGAAGAGTTGGGATTCGAAATTATGTCAAGCTGAATTTGCACACAACCATGCAGTTAATCGTAGCACTGGGTTCAGTCCATTCCAGGTTGTGTACTCAACAATTCCTAAAGGACCGTTGGATTTATTTGAAGTTCCACAGCAGAAAAGAGTGATCAAACGGGCTAGTGATTTTGTGAATGAATTGCAAGAGTGTCACAAGGTTGTGCAGGAATGATTGCTTAAGGCGAATGAGAAATATAGGCAATCCGCAGATATTAAACGATGACATGTTGACTTCAAAGAAGGAGATTTTGTATATGCATTATTGACGAAGGATCGATTTACTGTTGGTACTTACAACAAACTAGCTGCTAGGAAGATTGGTCCTTTGGAAATCGTAAAGAAGATTAATGATAATGCTTATCAGTTGAGATTGCTGGATCATATCCATACTGCTGACGTTTTCAACGTCAAACACTTGATTTCGTATCATGAGGATAAGCGTGTTGAAGATGAGGAAAGTGTGAATTCGGGGACGAATTCTTTTCAACCAGGGGAGGATGATGCAGCGCATACCATATTGAATTCCTCTTTAAGTCGCGGCGAGTCGCTCCTCCTCCGTGAATCGAACGAAGCCTTATGTCGCGAGTTGCCTAAATCGCGAATTCTGCCAGTAGGTCGCGAAGCCCTAAGTCGCGGCGAAGCCCTAAGTCGTGGGTCGCTCATCTCCTTAAGTCGCGGCGAAGCCTCCAGTAGGTCATCGAAAGAAGCTCCTTATGTCGTGAACGACATTCCAGTTGAGTCACCTCCAGTAGGTCGCGAATGAAGTTAGGTCGCGAAGATTTAAGTCACGAAGTTTGTTATGGAGCTCAGATTTCTTATGTCGCTACTGAACCGCGAACGACCTACCAGTTAAGTCGCGAAGAAGCTTAAGTCGCTCAGTTTTCTTAGGTCGTTGTCTGTTTTGCCTTTGAGTCGCTGTTTGTATTTGTTAAGTCGTGTGTGTGTTGTAACTTTCCCTATAAATAGGGGTGTGTTGTCATTTGTAATAGTTAGTTGATTTTGAATAAAAATTTGGTTTGTGCTTTGTGCCTCCATTAAAATTGAAAGTTGAGTGTTATCTCCTTTCTCCATCTTCGGATATTCGAGTGCGCTCGAATCAACGAACTTGAAGCCGATTCACGGAATCTCGTGCACGAGATCAACATCTCGTGCGCGAGATCAACGTCAAAGAATCGTAGATCTTCTAACGCGGTATCGTGCGCGATCAACGTGTTGAAGATAGCTAGAATCCGGTATCTCGAGAGATCAACGGATTTGGGCACTTGGGTATCTTCAATTCATCGATTCATCTTGTTTCATCAATTCATTTTTCCGCGAATTCATCAATTTGTGAATTGGTGATCCTGTACGCTGCGTTAGACAGCCTTTATTAGACCAGTGTCGAAGTTATTCCCCCTACAAAACAAAGTCAAATATCGGGAACTCTGCCTGACGTAAACGTGAACAGCAGCAGTCAAGGCTTAGAAAAGGCGGCACCTAATGATATAGATAAGGCTGACAAGTCTACAGACACGCCTCCTAATCAACGATGCATCAGAAGAACTAGAAAATATGATTAGATTTTTGAGTTCAAAGCCACTGTAGAAGATGTAGTGATTAATCCTGGATGGTCAGAACTAATTGCTCAAGTGAAACAAAATCCAGGAAAAATAAGAGAAGTTGAGTTTTAGTGTACAACACTTATTATTATTATTTTTTTGAAAGAAAGTTTTGTGTGGGTTTACAAATATTTGTCCCATAATTCAATACTTGATGCCCATTTTGGTTGACAAAGTCAGGATTGCCAGACTTAGGAGATGGAACTATGCCCCCATGCTTTTTCTTACCAAATCTTTTAACTGAGCTAGCTATCAACACATCCTCTTTCTTTGTTCTTCATATTGGCACTGTATTTTATGGGCATTTTCCATTCAAATATCACATTTGAGTAATAGAGTTTTATTTCTTTTTGGAAATAAACTTTTTGTCATCAAAATGCCCTTTTGGATGAAAAGTAGTCCTTATCTGATACATATCATTTATTCTTTATATAAACTGAAAAACTAAAGTACAAAAAAATTACAACTATAGGAGCAGCTAAAGTAATTAAAAGAATGCAACTTTACCTGGATTGTGTGGTTTTTCAAGAACGGGTGATTAAATGCAGGCTGATGAGGTACATGCAGACAATCTATTATATCTACATCTGGGCTCTGCATATTTTATAAAATCAAGTACATATCAGTAAAAAATTAATAGAAAGGGAAATATATTTAGTTAAAAAGAACTGCAACTTACACACATGCCACAATCTTACTCTGTATTTATCAAACAAATGTTAAACAACGATACTTTGTTGCATATATTAGTTTGATGCACTAGCTAATCTAAAACAAGTAACAACAATTAAAATTTTATTTGGATCAGCTTGAATAGCCATCATGAATGCTAGAAAAGTTGCAGCTAACTTATATCATCGACAAGTTCGTAGGTGGAGTTAAAGATGAAATTAGATATGAGGTGATGGATTCTCAACCTAAACTCATATATGCATTTCCATTGCTGTCATTACATACATTTAAAGAGTAGTGGGTATATCCTTTATATAACAGATTAAACAATGGGATAACAACTGGAATTGCAGTGGTAAAAAATGAAAATGAAAAACTTACCGATAACTTACCCTAGAACGAGTCCTTGAGAGTATATATATGAGAGAGCGTATTTGTTAGTTTTATAAAAGGTTTTATGTTGTGTTAATATGTTCCGTTTTGTATTTATAAATTCTGGTTGATGCATAGGACGCTATGACATCGATAGGGATTTCTAAACACTTAATAGGACTCACAGACAATATTGTTTTGAAATGGAGGTGAATGAAATAATTTTGCCTATTATATATTTTGTATATAAAATAATAATTTTATAAATGATATATTTGGTTGTAATATATTGTTTGTTAAGTAGTGAAATTTATAAATATAGGTTGGAAAGAAGATTTAGAAAATAAAATAAATGAAATTTGGAAATTTAGAACTTAAGTTCCAGGGTTTTTGAAAATTTCTTTCGAGTGATTTTGGGATATAATAATAATATTATTAGAAGTATTTTTTGATATAAATATTTCAATATAATTTGAAAGAATTGTTTTAATGAAATTTTGAAAAGAAATAAGTTCTATACTCCCCTCTCTGTCGCTAGAAAATAATTTCGGTGATGAGTGCATGCATCATCGACGTTTATTTTCAAGTTTCAAAGTGGGAAGGCTGTTGTAGTAGTTTACTACACATTTGTTTTGATAAATGAATATTAAACTTTATTTTTAAGTATGATTTGATATATATAAAGATATGATTACATATATATTATTTTAAACGATTTAAAAATGGAACCCAGCATTTAGTTCTTAAATTTCTATGAATTAGAGATCTCAATTACTGAAATGAAAAAAATTTAACTATTTAATAATTAAAACTTCTAAATGAAAATAAGAAATGATATGCTAAGTTATAACTGAAATATACAAGAAATTTGAAATTTGTAACCTGTAAATAAAAAGAATATGAAAATAAGAAATGATAATTATTGAACCTTAAGTTAATTAAAATAAGTAAGTCAAACTTGTTCATTTGCATTCTTAAAGATATATATATATATATATATATATATATATATATATATATATATATATATAACTTACCAATTATAAAAAGTTGAAATGTTAAAAGAATATATAATGAAATTTTTTACAAGTAAAACTTATGTAATGGAAGTGTTCAATGAAATTTACTTTTATAATTAAGAAATTGGATATGAAAATAGTTATAAACTTGAGTTAAAATTTTAATACTACTAATTAAATGAAAAAGAAAATGAGTACTGTAAGTAAAGGATTTTGAACTTAAGTTAATATTGAAACTATTTATAATTAAAGTAAATAATAAAATGAATAAATGCAATAAAATGAAATTGACATGATATGAATAGATGAAAATGAATTTTTGTAAGTAATAAGGAAAAATAAATGAAATAAACACTGAATGAATGAATAGGAATAAATTTTTTGAAAGAGATAAATGTAAGTTAAAGAAATAATCCTTGTATGAATGAAAAGAAAAAAAATAAAAATTGTAAATGTTGTGAAAGAAATTTAATAAGAATAACTCAAGTACATCGTAAAGTATTATTTGTTTTGGTTTATGGGTTGTTTGGGATAGGATATTTCTAATTGTTTAAGATGTATGAATAAGCTATTGAGTTCATCTAAGACTGTTGAGTAAATGGTGCACTAAGTAGTTTATTTGTCATTCTAGGCGGTTAAAAATTTCTGAACCCGAACAAACCATTTGTTTGTTTGCTATGGATGGATAGTTGATTTTATTGATTTCATATGATGATTGTATGCTGTGATTGCAAGTGGTTGTTGTTTTATATTAATTGTTTGTTGCTGGTTGAAACAACTTTAAATATTTCATTTTATATAATTATTAACTCTTTTAGATTATATAAGTAAAATACAGGTTAGGGAAGCAATTGCTACTGCTTTTGGTTTCATAATTAAGCGTTGTTTGCCCGACAAATAGGTACGTTCTCGGATTACGGTTCTATAGCGATATTATATTGTTTTTCCGCTATTGGGATATATTATTTTGGAAAATTATGATATATATTGATATTATTGATATTATTATTTCTCCCGAGCCTCTCCATACAAAGGAGACTCTGTCGAAATTTTTCTAAAAATTTTGTACTTCGAAAATTTTATGAAATGTTTTCCAAACTTTATCGATTTGAGTAAAAAGGATTTAATTGTTATAAATTGATATAGTTTATTTAAATTATTTAATTTTGTAAATTAATTGTTTATAAATTTAATATTTGAATAAGATATATTAATTTTCTTAATTCCTTCTTTTCCCCTTCTTTTTCCTTTTCGGGGACGAAAAGTTTTGAGTGGGGGAGAGTGTAACGACCCGTAAATTTTTGATAATTAAAATGGTTAATTAAATAAGATTTTGTGATTTAATATTGGAAGAAATAAAAATTTGAAATTCAATAATGAAATGAATACTAAAATGAAATGCAACAAATGGTAATTAAAGCTAATCATTGATAAATTGAATGAAATTACTATAAATGAAATAGTGTAAAATGTTATACATGGCTATAAATTGAATATAAGGAAACAAGTGTAGATATTGAACTAATGTATGAATTAGTATATAATTAATGATAATTGAATAAAAACAGTGTTATGTAAGCAATTGTAACATTTGTTTGTTAATAATAACTTATAAGTGTAATTAAAAGTTAATGGTAACAATTATTGTATATTACCTATTTATTTAGCATGTTAATTTAAATTGGAAATAAATTTCAATAGATGTAATTAAATATTATGTTAATGTAAATTAAGTTAATAATTGGAAATAATGTTAATTCTATTCATAAAATGACAACTGGTTGAATAAAAAGAATGGATATCAAGATTTATCAATTTATTGGAACTTAAATTATAGAAATTGGATTAATTGCAAATTAAATGAAATTTAACATTTAAATATTACGTAAATGAAGTTAAGATGAAATTGGGAAACATTAATGTGCTAAGAGATAAACCAATGTTAGTTATATCCTTATTGTAATGAAAGACTTGAATGACAATGGTTTATAAATTTAATAAATGGATTATTGAAAATTTAATTTATAATTTCTGAATTTAATGAAATTGAAATTAAACATAGAAATTGATGGATTAATCAATTTTAAATTGACATCTAAATTTGTTTAAATTATTGTAAGTGATTAAGAAATCAAAAATGATAGAAGTTGTAAATTATTAAAATTTAAAATGAAAAAGTGATTTAATTAATTAATTATTAATTTATTTAATTAATGTGAAAATAGCCATTTTGGCCACTGACTCGGATTTCGACGAAACTAGTTTCATCAGATCCGTAACAGTAAACTATTGTAGGATTTCAAGTTTCGTAACGATCGGACCTGCCGTTTGATCGTACGGGCTCGAAACGTCTAGAAATCAATTTAATTGAAACAATTGAAATCAATTTTAAATAAGTTGATTTTAACGTAACTTCTTCATACAATGGAATTAGGACTTGAAACCTGTTCCATTGAGTTTAAAATATTTTAAATCATCTATTTTGATATATGGATTTATCCATTTTCGTTCCGGAGTCAGAACGGGCTTTTCGGGTCATGTATCGTTCAAACCTAAATCGATCTTATCCATTTGTTCTGTTTCTGATCCATCTATAAATAGCTCATTATAAACCCTAGGTTGTTTCTATTCTCATTTTTTTGTATGTATATTTCTTTCTCAACTCCTCATTCCAATGGCAGACAAACAAATTCTAGATCCAATTGCAAATCAAAAACCAAATCAAAATTTCAAACTCCTCAATATATATCAAATTATATATCGATCTGAAGCTCTCGACGAGCGCATCTCAGATTTGAAATTCGTTTTCCAATTGGAATCATCGGTTTTCCAGAAATTGAAGAACAAATCTCGGCCATACATCGCGTCGCGATCGAGTTGAACCGATCGATGATTGGAGGATACGAGGCTGTGGAGATCGCTGCATGCACTCCATCGGTGAAGTTTGTTCGATGATTCAACGGTTGGATCTTGCACAATAATTGGATTAAGGCAAGAGATTTCGGCGGCTGGAGCTGTTCGTCGTGGTCAGAAGGGGGTCGCGCAGCCTCAGGCAGGCGTGCGTCTGGCACGACGGCTTGTATGGGTGGTCGCGAGGATCACCAATGATGGTCGGTCGAAGGCGACGTATCGAACGAGGATGGTGGCTTTGCGATTTCTACTGTGAAGTTAGGGTTCGTGCACCTGAGTTGGTTAGGTGACGTGGCATTGAATCTTTATTATTTAATCTATTTTAAATTTTATAATTCAATCGTTCTAATTTGTATAACTTCTGCATATAAGGTCCGATTTACGCGCGGTTCGATCCGCTAGGATCGTATCGAAATTCCAGACACTTTGACATTAGTTTGGACGAATTCTGAGACTGTTCAAATTTTGGGTTTAAATTCGATTTAAATTCAAAGGTGAGTGTTTTAACCCCACTCACAACTACTAAAATTTCTTATGTTTGTTAAATTAATTTATGATATGATTAGAGAATTTATTTATGGTTGTTTGATATATTTTGAATCACCATCTTAGTTAATTTGAATTTATTTGAATTAAATTGTTGTTTAATTTATTATTGAATATATATTGCCAGTTTAATACCCGTTATTGATTATCAGTTCTATATTGATATTTATTGATTGTTTTGGATGATGATTGTGATGGATGTTGATTGTTGATGTTGGTTGAATGGATGTTGTATTTTATATCATTATAAACTGCAAGTAAGTTATGGATTTTTATTTATTTCAGGATTGCGGTTTGAAATGATATACAACCGTAAAATGTTTAAATTGTGGATTGAAATGATAAATATCCTTGACCCTAGGGTAGAAAATTATATACGGACACCGGATTGGTTAAATTAAATGATTTTAAAATCCTTAAATTTTTGAATTTAATCAATTGATGTTTTGAAATAAAATTTGATTTATGTAAATTGAAGTATTATTGAAAAATCAAGTTTTGTGTTGAAATGTGAATTGCTTTAAAAAGGAATTCTTTAAGAAAGTAACTCAGAAGTTTAAAGTTAAACTTTTAAGTATAAATGAAATTCTATCGAAATTGAGTTATTGAATTTGTTTGAAAATAACTTTGAAATATTTTTGAAACTGGAGTAATCCGTATTGATATTTTGAACATGGATTGAAACGATATGAAATTCTATAGTTTATTGAAATTTGGTTTGTCGATTTGGAAATTTGAAATGGTCCAAATATGTTGAAATGAAATGAATAGTATAATTTGATATTAATTTCAAGAGGAAATTAGTTTAAAGGAAAAACTTTATGCTAATTTTTAAATTTAGGACGGAACTTTTAAAATTTAGCCCCAAGGATAGTAGCGCGTTCTATTCAACCAACTTCAACAGTTTCCTCCATCGTCTGAAGCCTGCCATAGCCACCCTAGCCCTAACTTGCCGTAGTCGTCGCCACTCAAGCCGCCGTCGTCGTCGAAGCTCCCGCCGTCCATTCCAAAATTGAAAAAAAACTTAATTCAACACTCTAATCCAAACGTAAATTGAAAATTTCATGAAAATTGAAGTCGAGTGCCACTAAATCTAGAGGTAAGAAACAAATGGAGAAGCGGAACACACAAGAAGAAGAAAGTCAAAATGTTTTAATCACAAGTTGAATGATATTTAGATATAGCATTTCAACATTTGAAACACAATAGACAGTGTTTAATATGCAGAATGATAGTTGAATGTATCATTTTATAGTTAGATTGATAATTACAGAATGATAGTTGAATGTATCATTTTATTCATTATATGCATTATGTTGGAATGATAGATGAAAATAGCATTCCAGTTTTTGAAAATGTTAGATGGTAGTTAGATTGATAATTGCAGAATGATAGTTGAATATATCATTTTATTTATTGCATGTGTTATGTTGGAATGATAGACGAAAATAGCATTACAGTTTTTGATAAATGTTAGATGATAGTTAGATTGATAATTACAGAATGATAGTTGAATGTATCATTTTATTTGTTACATGCATTATGTTGGAATGATGAATGAAAATAGCATTTCAGTTTTTTTATAAATGTTAGATGATAGTTAGATTGGTAATTGCAGAATGATAGTTGAATGTATCATTTTATTAATTGCATGTGTTATGTTGGAATGATAGACGAAAATAACATTCCAGTTTTTGATTGATACAGTATTTCAACCTTTAAACTGTTAAAGCATGGATTGAAAAAGAGTAATGATAGACAAATATAGCATTTTAAAAAAATGATAGATGAAAATAGCATTATAGTTTGTTGAACTCATTGCTGGTTCTTTGTACAGGAATCCAAAGCTAAAAAAATCAAAGAAAGCAAAAACTACAGAAGGAGGAAAAAAAATCAAGGAATGAATCTCAAAACAAAATTCAGTACAGATATAGTTTGATTCCAATGATAAAAATTTAGTACAAAAACTAAAGTAGTCACCATCACCTACAGACCATCACCTTGGTCTGACGAACGAGCTCCGCCTTCGCCTGCGGTTGCGCCGCCGACGCCTGTTCTTGTGATGCAGCACCGCCTATTAATTATTGTGATGCCGACACCCGTACTAGTGATTTGATAACGAGATTTGAGAACAGTTTAATTTTTTTGTGAAGAATTTCCTTCAGGCGAAAGAATAAAACTTGCGTCCTTTAAGCGTAAAAATAATTGTCGCGTCCTTCATTCCAAAAAGAATGCTAATTTTTTCCTTCAGCCGATTTTCCTGTAATTTCAAACTCATATTTTAATATAAACTGGTGTAAAGATATATTAAGATTATTAAGATTTTCAAATTTATTAAACTATTTAACCAATATTAACTATATAAATTATTTTAATCTATTTTAAACCAATTCAATTTATTTTAAACAAATTAAACCATTTTAATTTAATTTAAATATGATTAATCTATTTTAAAGTTATTTAATCTATTTTAAATTATATTAATCAAAATTTAATCTATTTAACTATCTTAAATCAATTTAAAATATTTTTACCTATAATTAAACTATTCTAGAGCATTTTAACTATTTATAACTATTTAAACAAATTTCTGAATTTCCAAACTAAGTACGTGGAAGAGTTAATATTCATTTCAATTTGGTTTAAAAAGAGAATAAGGCTAAATGATGTTACAACCTAAGTTGGAATTTTGAATGTTATAATAAATTGAAATGATGATTTTGAAGTAAGGACTTAACCTGTTTTGGAAATATGATTTTGGGAAGAAATTTTGATTTTTGAAACGATATGATTTGAAAGTGGTATAGTTTGGAGAATACGATATTTTGATATAAATTGTGAATTTGACTTTGAAAGGAAATATAATTATCGAACTATGATTTAAAATGCGATATGATTTCAAAGGTGAATACGATTTCGAAAATAAGTAACGATTTCGAAAGTGTTATGGTTTGAATTGAATATGATATTTTGATATCAATTATGAAACGATTTTTGGAAATGTAAAAGAACTATCCGGTGTGAAATAAGCGATTGGTTGTTAAAGTGACCGGGATCGGATATTGTCATACTCTTTGCCAATACCGTAAACCACTTTGACAACTGTGTACGCCGTGGAGATTCCAAAATGAAGTAGGATGGTGGCGATGATCCTAAAGGTATATTTACATGGACCTAACTCCCGTGAGTTAGCATAAGGTGGCTAAAACGGGAGCGATTCCAGGCCAATGAGGTAGCTCCTCTGATCGAATACATTCCATCGATACTATATTCTGACTTTGCGATTTATTTGGTGGCCACCCTTCGATTTTACTCGGGAGTATGTTTCGAGGTGGGCGGTAGTGGCTGCTATGCGTTACCACCAGTCCGGATGCGTAATTGGTATATCTACTCTGGCATTGCCTAGTTGTGCCACGTCATCTACCCTAGCGTGCCTTCTACGAGTTTGGTTTATACCATACCTATGGAGTGCCCTCTGACGACACCCAGTTTACGGGTGGGATTACGATACTGTATAGACTATGGGAAATAAAAATGTGTTAAGGTGGAAAATGTAAAGCCTTAACGCTATTTTAATAGTTTATATTACTATAGACATATTATAATAGCATATTGTACTACATAGTAGATAGTTTAACGGATCCTTGGGAGATGTGAATCCCGAACATCTCTTAAGTTACTGCACTCATGTTAGACACGGGATAGGAGATGTCAAAACCACGTAAACATCTCCGACGCCGTTTACACTCATATTTATTTATCGTTGATTTGACTCACATAAGATCTTTTAGTTCCGACTCGAGTGTTTTGTCTTTTCAATTCTCTCGGGTCAGCCTGAGCATTTCAGGATTTGAAGACCTTATTTCTGAAGGACGAAGATGAAGATTGTATTATTATTATTTACTATTGTTACCCCGGTTGTTTGACCATGTAACGAGAGGCTCGGCACAGGCCTCGTTCGGCACACCTCCCCTCGCTCGGCATGGTGCCTCGTTCGGCATAGAGGGGTCGTTCGGCATCTCACCTTGTTCGGCATTGAGGGGTCGCTCGGCATGAAGCCTTACTCGCCATCTTGCTTCGTTCGGCATTGAGGGGTCGCTCGGCATGAAGCCTCGCTCGGCATGGAAGGTTCGTTCGGCATAATGCCTCGTTTGGCATTGAGGGGTCACTCGGCATGAAGCCTTGCTCGGCATAGGAAGGACGCTCGGCATCTTGCCTCGTTCGGCATTGAGGGGTCGCTCGGCATGAAGCCTCGCTTGGCATGGAAGGGTCGTTCGGCATAATGCCTCGTTCGGCATACGAGTGCAGTTCAACACACATCCCTCGCTCGGCATACGAATGCCGTTCGGTTTGGATGTGTGGCTCAGCATACGAGTGTCGTTCGGCGCTGAGGCCTCGCTCGGCATTCTCTGGTTCGACCAACCTCACTCGGCAATTGCCATTCGGCATCTATGGCTCGGTGCGCAGAAGTTACTTACCACGGGCCGAGGTACCTTGTTCCTAGGCCCATGAGGGAAGTCCAACCCATCTTCGTCTATAAATAGAAGGGCAGGGGCACAGTGAAAGGGACTCTGTCGCTTTCAAGACTCATTCCTTTCTGTTCAAACTTGTATTCAAGTCATTAGTGTACGGATTGTATCTGTATTCAACTACTTGTGAAAGCAATAAAGATTAAAACTCAAAGTGGACGTATGCAGTTACGCCGAACCACTATAAATCTGGTGTTCTTATTCTCTGTAGTTAATTTAGTTTGCATCCATCTGTTTTAATTTATCTTCTTCATTAATCTCTCTACACAAAACTCTCTTTGGGTGTTAGTGACTAAGTTTGGTGCTAACATTTTGGTGCTTTCACCGAGAATAGCATTCTCAGGTCATTAGGGTCTACTTTGTAGCTACTGGATTGAAGAAATCCCCCGAAGGAGATCCAAGTCATTCACAAGAAGTCCGTTGATTCTACTCAGAGTTTCTACCAATAACTCTACAATGGGAAGACCTCGTACCAGATCAGCCTCTCATAACGCAGACGTCAACGAGACTACCAGCGTTCAGCAAATAGGACCCAGTAATCAACAAGCTAATCTTGGCGCGGGAGCTATGGCCGCCCAAAACCAGATGGAAGCTGTCACTAGGACATAGTTCAACGAGCTAATGAGAGAACTCATGGAAAGCAGGAGACAACTTAGCGAACAGATCCAAGCCAACGCTAACCTTATGACTCAGCTTACTCAACAACAGCATCAGAATGCTGGAGGAAGCCCCGCTCCTTATTCCTTATCTGACAGCTCTGCTTCGTCTGATGAACCTCTTAGGTGTAGACATCGTAGAACAGAAACAATGCAGACAGGTGCTGTTGATCGATCAACCAGGGATGGTCCGGATTCTCTACCTGGAGCAATGTCTCCTCACTTACACCAAGAAAATCACACTCAAGCTGGAACGGGAAACTAAGGATCTGGAGTGCGAGTGGAAGCTGGACAGCCGGCACACCAAGGTCCTAATGATGCCGGTTTCCAGGATACACGCTTGGTAGATCGTCAATAGAGGAGACACCGACCAGAACGGTCTCACAGGATAGACACCAACCTGCCATCTTCCATACAAACCTTAAACCTATCAGCTATGGTCAGACAGCCGATGAAAGAGAATCAAGGCTTATCAAATGATGATTGGGGGATATCCAGGAGTCATACTCCGTTCACAGATGTTATCCTACAGGCCGAGTACCCCAGGAAGTTTAACATGCCGACTATTCCGGCCTATGAAGGAAAGACTGATCCCCGACAGCATGTGATGAGGTATGAATGGATGATGGACTCGGCTAGGGCGAACGATGCAACCGAGTGTAGATCTTTCCCAATAACTTTATCTAGAGTCGCTACCATGTGGTTCACCCGACTTCCTCCGCGAACTATCTCCAGCTTTGATGAGTTAGCGATGAAATTTGTGGAATAATTCAGGATTCATGCCACTCGTCCCAAGGATGTGATGTCCTTGTCCAGTGTGATTCAGGCTCCAGGGGAGTCGTTGAAAGAGTACTTACAAAGATTTCATGTTGCCACAACTGAAGTTAGCAACCCCAATGACCATGCTATTTTAATGGCCGTGATGCGAGGGGTAAATCTGGATTCAGAGTTTGGAGACTGGCCGGTGGGAAAGCCCCCGACTACGCTAGAATGTTTTTATTAAAAAGCACACCAATTTATAAGAAGGGAGGAAGCTAGGTGGACGAAGCGAGATAATGCACCGGTACATGGCAAGGAGGCTGTATAGAGTAACATCGCTGTAAAACAATCCGGCGACAACTCTAGAAAGGTACAAGTTAATGTTCAAAACAAGCCTGAACAACCTAAGGGATCCGGTGGGGGAAATCCTGGAAAGAAAAGGGAGGCTGGAAAATGGAAACCAATGATCCCAACTTACAACGAATACACTCCTCTGAATGCATCTTTGGAAAATATTTACTTGTCAACTTGTAATACTTTCCAATATCGAAAGCCACGTCCAAAAGAGTCTACTGAGGAGAAAAAGCGGACTGGGAAGTATTGCCGCTTCCATGAGACTTACGGGCACAATACCGAGGAGTGTAGGCACCTCCATGACGCTATATAAAAGTTGATTAGCCAGAAAAAGTTACAGGAGTTTGTAAAGAATCCTCAAGAGGACGGACAGGGAACGTCCAATCCCGGTCACGCACCAGCTCCATGTCACCCTGAGGAGCCTGCTCGAGCTGTGGGTAGACTGGTCATAAATACGATAGTAGGCACCCTGGAGATAAGAGCTGGCAAGAAATGGAGCGGTATGCTAACTCCTTGAGGCATGCAGATTTTGAATGTTGAGGATGGGACCCCCGCTAAACAGCAACGCATGATGACAGACGATATAATATTCAGGAGAAGAGATGCTGATCAGGTGGAGGCTCCTACCATTGACCCGATGGTCATATCTGCGACAATCGGGCCAGCATTTGTGAAAAGAATTCTGATTGATTGTGGAAGTTCTGTTAATATCATTTTCAAAAAAGCATATGACCGGATGAAGATGGAGACGAAAGATTTAAAACCATCTAAAGCTCGTATCCATGGCTTTAGTGGTGCAGCAACCGATGCAGTGGGTTATGTTGAATTGCCAGTTGAACTAGGGTAAGGCGAACGTAGGAGGGTGCGAATCCTACCTTTCATAGTTTTGGATGTTGATTCTCCATACAATGTATTTCTGGGTCGACCAGCATTGGCAGAGTTCAGGGCAGCTTTGGCCCCGTCGTGTTTAACTCTGAAATTTCCAACAGACAAAGGAGTTGGTGTTGTACATGGCGATCAGGCGACTGGTCATGCATGATATGTGGCTGAGTTGAGAGAGGCCCAGCGGAGAGAGAAGGGGAAGGTTGTGGACAGCCCCGTCCACAACCGAGTCGTTGAAAATTGACAAGTAATGCCCGAGCCCTGGCTCGGGCAACATGATCAGATCTATAGAGACTAGACCCGAGAGATGATGATGAGGAACCCAGGGAAGAAAAAGCAGCGCCGGCTGAACTAACGATTGACATTTCAGTCAGCCGGGAAGATCCGTCGTGAGTACTTAAGATTGGGTCACAACTCAGCCCCTCGATGACCGAGGATCTCACTGATTTCCTCCGAGCGAATCTGGATGTTTTCGCTTGGACACATTCTGATATGTGCGGGATTTCTCCCGCTATTGCGAGTCATATGTTGAACATAGACCCGAAGTACGTTTCGGTAAAGCAGAAAAGGAGAGGCATGGACCTGGAGAGGTCCGTGGCTCTCAAAGAGGAAGTGGACAAACTCAAAGCCAATGGGTTCGTCCGCGACGCCCTCTACCCAGAATGGGTCTCTAACCCTATACTAGTGAAAAAAGCGAATGGGAAATGGAGGACTTGTGTTGATTACTTGGATTTAAACAAAGCATGCCCTAAGGATAATTTCCCATTACCTAGAATTGGTCAGCTGGTCGACTCAATGGCAGGACACGAGTTATTATCATTTATGGATGCATAATAGGGATATAATCAGATCCCGATGCACAGTCCAGATCAATAACACACCAGTTTCGTCACTGACGTTGGACTGTACTGTTATGTAGTGATGCCTTTTGGGCTGAAAAACGCAAGGGCGACTTATCAGCATTTGGTGAATCAGATGTTTAAAGACCAAATTGGTAGAACAATGGAAGTCTATGTGGATGACATGCTCGTGAAGTCACAACAGTCAAACAACGACATTCGAGACTTGGCTGAGATGTTTGATATACTCAAGAATTATGGAATAAAAATCAACCCACTGAAGTGTTCCTTTGGTGTTGCATTGGGAAAGTTTTTGGGTTTCATTTTTAATGCACGAGGAATCAAAGCTAACCCGGAGAAGATTCAAGCTATCTGAGACATACAAGTATGCAGAACTATAAAGCAAGTACAAAGCTTGAATGAGAAAGTAGCTACGTTGAGTCGATTCATATCCAAGGCCACAAATAAGTGTATTCCATTCTTTGATGTAATCAAGAAGGGAAAGAGAAATTTTGAGTGGATGCCCGATTGCGAAGACGCATTCTGAGATCTGGTAAGGCATCTGGAAAGTCCCCCGGTGCCGTCGAAGCCTGTAGACCATGACATGTTGTATGTATACTTGGCTGTATCCCAACATGCTATCAGTACGGCTTTGGTTCGCGAGGAGGACCGAGTTCAAAAGCCGGTATACTACGTCAGTAAATGTCTAACGGGGGAAGAAAGAAATTATCCCAAAATTGAGAAATTGGCCTACTGCTTGGTGATTGCATCACGCAAGCTACGTCCGTACTTCCAAGCACACTCGATCAGTGTTTATACCGATCAACCCTTACGATAGGTACTCCAGCGATCGAAAACTTCTAGAAGGATGTTAAAATGGAATATCGAGTTGAGTCATTTCGATATTACCTACCTGTTGCGAAGGGCCATACAAGGGCAAGCACTAGCGGACTTCGTTGCTGAATTCACCGTGTCAGACGAATCAAACAATTATGATGTTATTCTGCCTATTCGATGGAAACTGTACACTAATGGAGCATCCAACAACCGTTGTTCTGGGGCTGGTATAATTATTGTGACTCCCGAAAACCGATCAATTTGTTACGCTTTGAAACTCAATTTCCCAGCCACAAACAACGAAGCTGAGTATGAAGCATTGATTGGTGGATTGAAACTTATCAGGGAACTCGGAATAAAATCGATTGAAATCTTTTGCGACTCACAATTGGTAGTGTACCAAGATCCTGGAGACTATCAAGCAAAGGGGCAGAGACTCGCCCCATACCTTGCACGAGTTCAAGAACTATTAGCGGACTTTCAATACTACGATATTTACCATGTCCCACGTGAGCAAAACAAGGAGGCCGATTCATTAGCGAAGTTCGCAAGTACAGGCGATGCACAGCAAATGGGCTTGGTTCCCGTCCAAGTTTTGCAATTTCCAAGTGTAGACGAAATGGAGATAGATTTTGTTCTAGAAACATAAATTGAAAAGGAGTCGTGGATGACCCCATTCAAACAATACATACTACATGGAACCTTGCCCGATAGGAAGAACGAGAGATGGCAAGTCCTTCGTAAAGCTTCAAGATACATAATGCAAGATGGAATAATGTATCAGAGGGGGTTCTCGGTTCCCCTACTCCGGTGCATTGCCCATGATGAGGTAAAACGAGTTTTGATGGAAGTGCATGAAGGAGAATGTAGCGACCATACTGGGGGACAAACACTTGCAAAAAAGATCCTCCTCTATGGATATTATTGGCCAACTGTAAATCGGGACGCTGCAGACTATGCGAGAAAGTGCGACAAATGTCAAAAGTTTGCGAAAATCCCAAGAGCTCTGCCAACGGAACTCACGCAAATGGTTAGTCCTTGGCTATTTGCGATTTGGGGGATCGATATAATCCGTTCCTTACCTATTTCTAAAGGTGGTGCAAAATATGCAATTATTGCAGTTGATTATTTTACCAAATGGGCGAAAGCCGAGCCTTTAGCCACAATCACCACCAAAAAGGTCATCAATTTCGTCATATGAAACATTGTATGCCGTTTTGGTCTCCCACGAACTATCATTACGGACAATGGAACTCAATTTGAAAGTAGGGAGTTCAAAGATTTTTGCCAGAAATATCACATTGAGAAAATATTTTCAGCGGTCGCTCACCCTAAAACAAATGGACAAGTGGAAGCCGTAAATAAAATAATCAAGTCAATATTAAAGAAACGTTTGGAAAAGGCTAGAGGCATGTGGGTGGATGAGCTTCCGACAGCGCTCTGGGCTTACAGAACCACCCACAAGTCTATGACTGACCATACTCCATTCACCTTGGCATACGGCGCTGAAGCTGTGATACCCATCAAACTTGAAGTTCCTTCTCATCGGGTAACTTATTATGATCCCAAGACGAATCAGAATCTCTTATTGGAATCATTGGACTTTATTGATGAAAAACGTGAAGAAGCTGATTTGAGAGCGGTTGCACATAGGAACAGAATTGCTCGATATTATAATGAAAAAGTCCGACCAAGAAGTTTCGACGTGGGCGATCTTGTTTTGAAACGAGTCTTTCCGGCCCCATCACATATGAATCCCACATGGGAAGGTCCATATGTCATCGAACGGAAGCTTGGAGAAGGAACTTTCAAGCTAGCGACTGTAGATGGCGCGACACTCCCCCGAGAATGGAATGGCGAACACCTACGCCGTTATTACACTTAGCACAACTGTTTCGCTTTTTAGTTGTAATTATTTCCAGTTTACGTTCCTTTCGTTGTTTTTAGTTGTCAGCATGTAATAAGACAATTTAGTCTATTTTTATTTGTTATGATCAATAAAGGCTTGAAGCCGTTTTTTCCATGTACTATTGCTGTTACCATATAGTGCATTTCAGTGATGAAGTTTAAACTACATTATTCTGTCTGGCGTATGAACGCACATTCAAAACTGAAAAATCTCTAAGTCCCCAGAATGCGGACTAGAGTACTTTGAGTCCCTAGAGTGCGGACTAGAGTATAAATGACTGAAAAATCTCTAAGTCCCCAGAGTGCGGACTAGAGTACTCTGAGTCCCCAGTGTGCAGACTAGAGTATAAACGACTGAAAAATCTCTAAGTCCCCAGAGTGCGGACTAGAGTACTTTGAGTCCCCAGAGTGCGGACTAGAGTATAAACAACTGAAAAATCTCTAAGTCCCCAGAGTGCGGACTAGAGTACTCTGAGTCCCCAGAGTGCGGACTAGAGTATAAATGACTGAAAAATCTCTAAGTCCCCAGAGTGCGGACTAGAGTACTCCGAGTCCCCAGAGTGCGGACTAGAGTATAAACGACTGAAAAATCTCTAAGTCCCCAGAGTGCGTACTAGAGTACTCTGAGTCCCCAAAGTGCGGACTAGAGTATAAACGACTGAAAAATCTCTAAGTCTCCAGAGTGCAGACTAGAGTACTCCGAGTCCCCAGAGTGCGGACTAGAGTATAAACGACTGAAAAATCTCTAAGTCCCCAGAGTGCGGACTAAAGTACTCTAAGTCCCCAGGGTGCAGACTAGAGCATAAACGACTGAAAAATCTCTAAGTCCCCAGAGTGCGGACTAGAGTACTCTGAGTCCCCAGAGTGCGGACTAGAGTATAAACAACTTCAAAATCCCCAAAGTCCCCTAAGTGCGGACTGGAATGTTCTGAATTCCCAGAATACGGATTAGAGTATAAGCGATTCAAAAAATCTCCAAGTCATATGGAAGTGAACTAGGGCTTATGTAGCTCACAAGGTTTCAGATTTTGACTACGAGTTATACAGTGAGCTGAACAACAAAAGTCATTTGAAAGACAAAGAACGAAGTTTTATTCATTAATTCAAAATGGAGTCCTACTACAACTTCTCCCAAACTCGGGGCAAAAAGTCTATCTACAATGGCTATGAAAATAAATAAAAATAATTACACAATCCAGACTGATTCTCGTTGAACGAGCAGGATAACTACTTCTTCATCTTCTTCTCATTCTTTGGCTTCTCAGACGATTCTTCCCCCACGCGTTTTCTCTTGGACGTTTTGCTCGCTAATGAAGGGGTGTCCAAAGAAGGAGGAGGAACTTCCTGTGGCCTAAACCCACCGGGAAGGATGACCTTTAAAGGCCTGTTCAGTGGGTCATCAAGTTAGACCACTTGGGACTTGACCTTGATCTCAACTTTTTTCTTTTTCTCTTCCGCAAGTTGCTCCTTCATGCTCACTTTCGAAGTGTGTCCTGAGGCGCCCGTAATCTCAACTTCACAACTTTCTTTGACGGGTGACGAAGTGTCAGACTTATCCTCGTCAAGCGCCTCAATCACTTGAGCGTCAGGTCCGGGAGTCTCTTCCGCTTGCGTTGTTTCTCCTATCTTCTCCTCCTTCTCCGTGGCGGCATCGCTCCTTGGAGGTACGAGATCAGGATGACCTACGTGGAATCGTAAGAAACAAGTGTTAGAATACATTTATCACTCGCTGAGCGCGAGAACCATTTGAAATTTGGAGGAAAAGTTACGTACCAGTGTCTGGTTGACTCTCAACTGCTCGAGGAGTTTCGCCCTCTGGGATAGGAGATAGGACAGAAATACCAAGACCAGGATCTTCTGGGTCGTAACCAATGTGTTTTTCGAAGGGGTTAAGTGGTAGGCGATCAGTCGGTTGAGTAGATGGAGGAATTATAGGCTCGGCCCCAGATGGGCCGACAATGTCATTCTTTTCTTTCGGTGAGGAGGAGTCTCTGCTGTAGAGAGCCTTCGCTGCAAATAAGTCCGAAGGCTCATTCCTATGGAGAAATTCTTTCACTAAAGCTTCCTCGTCGACCTCTTCCGTTCCCAACTCAAGCCTTTTGATCTTGGTCAAAGTCTCCCATGCTTCGGCCAAAGATTCGAGGTGACCCTCGCCGAGGAATGTGAAAGTGTACGTGTAGTACTAAGGATCGTGTAATATGGTATATTAATGCGGAAACTGGTAATAACAGTAAAGTAAAAATTAAAGTAAGCACACCAGGAATTTTTATACTGGTTCGAACTTCCCGTTCTACGTCCAGTCCCAGAATACCCTCTGGATTTAAACTAAACCCCTCACTTAACCCGGAGGAATAGGTATACGACACCTGAGCAGCCGAACAGGAATTTTTCCGCCTCAACAATCGAAGAGGACTTCAACTTAATACAAAATGTTTGTTGACGAATGTGTTCTAAATAACACTGATTGTCTTTTGATAGTACAAACTTTCCTATAATCAAATCCTCAAGAATATGTATGTGTGTGAAGATTTAGAAGGAAGATAATCACGTAGAATCGAAGTATATGAATAAATTCAAGGATTCTAGTGATATTGAATAAGAGTGAATGCTTTTATTTGCAGAAATGAAAAGAGATTAGATTTCAGAAATATAAACAAGAATCGGTGATTGTAGAAGTGAATTGAATATGTTTATATAGTTGTAGAAGAGTTGTAATCTTTCATGAATAGTTTTAGTCAACAGTAGTGTCCATACCTCTTGAAATAGAGGACATTACTCTTCATGAAAAGATCGCGTCTCTTCAGAAAACTAGCCGTTTTTCTCTGGTCGGTCGACCGGAAAAACTGGCCGGTCAGCTGAGTTGAAAAACGTATACAAAACAAAAAGTCACTGTGCATATGATACAGGGTCGGTCGACCGAGGATCCTGGTCGGTCGGCCGACCTGGTGTTATATGCACAGTGAACATATTTTTTGATATAAAATGTTTTGTGTGCGTGTGTGATTATTTGAGGAATGATTTTAACATTGTTCTAAGACTCAAATAAAATAAAATATTCATACTAATCTCTGAATTGTAAGATTATCTTCTTTGTAGTGCACGGTATGCACTTATTCTCTTTTTGTCGCTTTCATATAGCATTCTCGTCGTATGATCTCTGAAGCTTGTGTCATGAATCAAAACTCATGAATCAACATTCTCCCCCTTTTTGATTGATGACAATACTTATGTGACGAAGTAATATTGACATATATATTATAGTTCTCCCCCTGAATATATGGCGACTTTTCTGCAAAAATTCGTTAACTTGCATACATTTCTCCCCCTTTGTCATCGACAAAAAGGAATACTTATAACAGATTGAAGTAATGCAAAAAACATTTAAATTTACATGGTACATTCTTTGAGCCTAATTAGAAATAATTTAAAGATGTTTGCTTAGAACATAACATAACAATTAATTAAGAAACAAAATAAAGTACAAGAGATTCTTGAAAGCTAAAATAAATTTAAAAAATACTACAATTACTCCTCATCATCGTCGGTATCCCACTGTTCTGGATGAAGATTTTCATCGAGAGGAGCCGGTTCCTTACCCCGTCTGTGAGTGGTAGGTGCGGGAGTTGCCGATGTGCTGGAACTTGTGTTCTCAGATGTAGACCAAGAGAAATTTGGTGCGGGTCTTTTTCCAGGAGCAACAAATGAAGCACCGGCTTCAGAAGAGCATGATAAGGCATCCCATAAATTTACGAAGAAGCCTTTGATCTTTTTGAAATGCCCATCAATTTTTCGAAGGCGAGAATCCAAAGCTAGTTGATTTTGGGCTAAAATATCTATGGCAGCCGCTGTGCTAGTACCGGGAGGTGGTCTTTGGATAGAGGTTTGACGAGTTAAACGTTCTGTGGAATGAGTGGAGGGTTGAGGAGTAGAATAGCTACGACGTATTTATTCTCGTGGAATGGTACGCCATTGCTGAATGGTTGTGATTTGGGATGGTGCATCGGGTAACTTCATCAATTTTATTGTTCGTGAGTCAAAGGTACGAACTTTGGATGTTTCGGATTCCGGTGCATGAGTGACAAAGTTGTTAATCAACCGCATTATGTATTCTCCATAGTAAATATGGAGCATTTTTCCTTGGTTGAATGTAAGGAATTCATCCATAAGAAGTTGTGTCCAATTTACCCGAATGTTTCCACACATAGCGTATAACGCCTTGAAGTTTTCGGGATATACTAAGTGGTACGACCCTCCTCTTGGAACAATAGATTTCATCATGAATCGATGAAAAAGTCGTGCTTTAGGTCGAAGAGATGAAATTTGCCTTAAGTCGGTAGCATCATCTTCAAAGAATAAGTGACTTAGGCGGTCACGAGTTGATGGATTACAATCTACATCATGTAATGAGATTCCACCCGGTCGAGCATTTAAAATATGATTCATTCGATCAATGGAGAGAAACATCGATGTGCCACATACCGAAGTCCAAACACAATTTTCAGTGTTTCTAGGTGGATTGACAAGATTGAGATTTGCTAAGAATAACTTGACCATTATATGATTAATCTTCAAGTTGTTTTTCCTATGGTCAAGAAAAGCATCAAGACCACTTTCAAGAGCGGCGTTTTCAACACCGTAGGCGGTAAAATCAGGATAACTTACAAAAGACTCCTCAAAGATTTTTGCATCTTGAAGCTTTATCCATCTTTCTAAAGCTTTTTCACTTACTAACCAACAAGCAATTTGAGAATCTACAGGAGTTGAGGAAGATTGGCCAGCGGTAGTCTTGGATTTTTTTTTGGGAGCCATTTTTCTTGAAGAATTTGAAGAAGTTCAGAAAGGTTGTAATGGGGGCTAGGGTTCAAATCTTTTGTGGAAGAGTAAAGTAAAGAGGTGAGATAAAAAGGTGTAGGGTTGGGTTAAAAATATGAAGGCAATTTTAGCAGAATAACACGTTCGGTCGACTGAAGGACCTGGGTCGGTCGACCGAGTTTAGGTCCAGAACAGTGCTGAAACTTTCGGGAAAAGATTCGGTCGACTGGTGCAGGGAATTCGGTTGACCGAGTTTAAAAAATATTCTACTGTTATTCGGGAAATACGTTCGGCTGACCGAGTCAGGTATTTCGGTCGACCGACTTGGAAGAAATCTGTTTTTAAAAACTTCTCGGGACAGCTTCAGTTGACCGGTTCAGGTATTTCGGTCGACCGAAAGCATGTCATGTTTGTTGTTTTTTTTAAATAAGAGTTATAGAAATATAATCATATTATTACATCATATTTATTTATACATTTTATATATAAAAAAAAATAACATATATATACTAAAATATAGCCATGATGAATTAGCATTGACGTTCCCATGAATTTGGAGATGGAACGTTTTCTACCGGTGACCATATTGGAGCTATTGGAGATTGAACATGGTTAGAGGGAGATGGAGTTCTGTAAGAAGGTTCAGCAACATCATCCTTCTTAGATGAACAAAATTTCATGGCAATCTTTTCAAGGAAGCTTAAACGTCTTGCCGTGACTTTCTGTTCGTAATAAAGTTCCCTTTGCATATTCATCTGTTGTTGTTGGTAGTGATGAATTTCATCAATCTTTTGTTTGGTTGATGGAGTTACTACCATTTCCTTTTTCCCTTTCTTTTTATCAGGTGTATAACCTGTATGAGAGTCTTCCCAAGGTTTCCACCTGTGTCGGGGATCATTATCTGGAGATGGAAATTCTAAAACACGATTTGGCATTGGAAATGTAGGATAAGGACCACCTTCGGGGATACGATCAGAATAGTCGTCATCCGGGGAAGTATAAGAGAGATGAGAATTTTCAGAATTGTAGACATCATTGTTAGAAGACATTTTTGTTTTAAGTTTTTGTTTTGTATTTGATGTTCTATTCAATAAACATATGTATGTATATATATAACCATATTTTCTAAAAAAATAGTGGTCTAAATTCAAATTTTAGTTTTAATCACAGAATTATTTAAACAAAAACTGTTTGCAAATGAATGACATACAATGTTTTAGAGTTAAAAAAAATAGTATATTCTGAAATTAAGTTTCAATGATGTAAATTAGAAACAGAGGTGGAACAAGAAACACCCATAGCCCAAGTGGCTATACTACAACATCTAACATACAAGTCAGAAGTCATGAGTTCGAGTACCGCTTTGGTCAGAAAAAAATAATTTTATATTTCTCATCATTTTATATATATATATTTATTTATTTATATTTTTTTTTATTCATAAGTCTTTAAACGACATTATACCTAAATCTCGTCTTAGTTTTATAAAAGAAATTTCATTTAGTGGTTTAGTAAAAATGTCAGCTATTTGATTTTCAGTATTGATAAATTCTAGATTTATTAATCCTTTTTCCAAACAATCACGAAGAAAATGATGACGAATATCTATGTGTTTTGTTCGGGAATGATTGACCGGATTTTTTGAAAGGTTTATTGCACTGGTATTATCACAATAAATTATTAATTTTTCAAGATGACAATTAAAATCTTGTAATGTCTGTTGCATATATACGACTTGTGCACATGCCAAAGCAGCAGATATATATTCTGCTTCACATGTTGATAAAGAAACACAATTTTGTTTCTTACTAAACCAAGAGACTAAGGAACGTCCAATGAAGTGACACGTTCCGCTCGTACTTTTTCGATCCGTCCGACTTCCTCCAAAATCAGCATCACTGTAGGAAACTAATTCAAAAGGACATTCTTTCGGATAAAATAGTCCGAAATCTTTGGTTTTAGTTAGATAACGAATAATGCGTTTAACTGCTCTCATATGTGATTCTTTGGGATTTGCTTGAAATCGAGCACATAAACAGACACTCATCATAATATCGGGGCGACTCGCTGTTAAATAAAGTAAAGAACCTATCATACTACGATATAACTTTTGATCAACACTTTTGCCATCTTCATCTCTGTCGAGATGAACCGTTGTACTCATAGGAGTTGGTTTGGCAGCAGTATTTTCAAGACCAAAACGTTTGATTAAATTATAACAATATTTTTCTTGATTAATAAAAATTCCATTTTCAATTTGTTTAATTTGTAATCCAAGAAAATATGACAATTCTCCCATATGAGACATTTCAAATTCATTTGTCATGATGGTTGAAAATTCTTGACATAATTTTTCATTTGTCGAGCCGAAAATAATATCGTCAACATATATTTGAATTATTAAAATATCTTTATTAGTTTTCTTAATAAAAAGTGTTTGATCTACTTTACCGATTTCAAAACCAGATTCTAATAAATAACTTTTAAGACGATCATACCAAGCACGTGGTGCTTGTTTTAAACCGTATAACGCCTTTTTAAGTTTATATACATGATCCGGAAATTTTTCATGATTAAACAAAGGTGGTTGTTCAACAAAAACATTTTCTTTTATGAATCCATTTAAAAATGCACTTTTAACATCCATTTGATATAGTTTAAAATTATGAAAACATGCGTAAGCTAATAATATTCGTATTGCTTCAAGTCGGGCGACTGGAGCAAACGTCTCTTCGTAATCAATACCTTCTTCTTGATTATATCCTTGTGCAACTAATCTAGCTTTATTCCTTGTTATATTTCCTAGTTCATCTGCTTTATTTTTGAAAACCCATTTAGTACCGATGACTGATTGATCACTAGGTCTAGGAACGAGTTCCCAAACTTCGTTTCGTTCGAATTGATTTAATTCTTCTTGCATGGCAAGTATCCAGTAGTCATCAGTTGAAGCTTCTTTTATATTCTTAGGTTCTATGTTAGAAAGAAAAGCAACATGACCAGCTTGATTTAATTGATGTCTGGTTTTAATATTCGTATTAACTTCTCCAATTATATTTTGCACAGGATGATCTTTTAAAATTCTAGGTGGAGATTTTATTAAATTAGAAGTTACATTTGTATTGGTTTCATGAATATCAAGATTTTCATTTGTACTAATATTCTCATTCTGAGTAGATTCATCATCAGAATCAATAGTAACACTTGGATTTATATTTTTAAAATTTTCGTTGAAAGAAACATGTAAACTTTCTTCAATAATTTGAGTTCGTTTATTATAAATTCGATAGGCCTTGCTTCGTTCCGAATATCCAACAAATATACCTTCATCGAATTTTGGATCGAATTTGCCTAGTTGATCTTTAATATTTAAAATAAAACATTTGGAACCAAAAACTTTTAGATATGAAATATTTGGTTTTCTTCCATTTAGAAGTTCATATGGTGTATTTTTAGTTAATGGTCGAATAGAAACGCGATTCAGTACGTAACAAGCAGTAGCTACAGCTTCTGCCCAAAATTTTTTCGACAAAGTTGTTCCATTTAGTAAAGTTCTTGCACATTCTTGTAACGTTCTATTTTTCCTTTCTACAACTCCATTTTGTTGTGGTGTTCTAGGAAAAGAGAAATTATGGTTAATACCTTTTTTGTTACAAAATTGTTCAAAAATTTCATTTTCAAATTCGCCTCCATGATCACTTCTTATATTTTTAATTTTCAAAGTTTTAATATTTTGAATTCTTTTAACAAATACTTTAAAATTATCAAAAGTATCACTTTTATTTTTCAAAAAGAAAATCCAAGTATATCTAGAGAAATCATCTACAATAACAAAAACATATCTATTATGATTAATAGATTGCACTTGAGTTGGACCAAAAAGATCCATGTGTAAAAGTTCAAGTGGTTGTTCTGTAGATATTACTTTCTTTGATTTAAAAGAAGATTTTGTTAATTTGCCTAATTTACATGCATCACAAAATATGTTAGTTTTGAATTTTATATCGGGTAACCCTTTAACTAATTTATTTTTAGCAAGTTTGTTGATGGTATTAAAATTTATGTGACAAAATCTTTTGTGCCAAAGGCAAGAATCATTCTCTTTAGCTACTAGACACAAATTTGAATCATTATTAACATTCATATTTAGGATATAAATATTTTTATCTCTATTTCCTTCGAAAATAATGTTGTGATTTTTATCAAAAATGTTACATTTATTTTCTGAAAAAGTTATATTAAAACCTTTGTCGCATAGTTGACTAATACTTAATAAATTATGTTTTAAATTTTTAACTAATAAAACATCAGTAATGAGAGGTAAATTAGATGTACCGTTGCTATTGACATTGCCTTTGCCGATGATATACCCTTTTGAGTTATCTCCAAAGGTGACTGCTCCTCCATTTGAGTATATAATGTTTGATAACATTTCTTTGTTTCCAGTCATGTGTTTTGAGCAACCGCTATCTAAAATCCATTTTCCTCTCTTTTTATGTGGTACCTGCAAAAAATTATAAAAAGTTGGTACCCAATCTTTTTAGGGTCCTAAGAGTTAGATCTTAGGAAGCCAAACCCATACGGGTTCAGAATTCCCTTTATAAACATAATTCTTGTTATTATGAACAGTTTCCATAAAACTTTTGATATGTTTATTCCTTATCAATGTATTATTGGTTTTTGGAATCCATATCTTAATAGTTTTAGTATTTGAATAAACTGTTTTCCTAATATCTTTCTTAATTTTATTATTAATTTTACTTTTAGCATAATTATCTTGTTTCTTAAATCCTAGTCCAGATTTATTGTTGGAAGTTTGAGAGTTTTCTAGTATACTAGAAAGATTTTCTCTTCCTTTATTGAAATTAGAAACATTTTTAGAAATATCATCGAATTTTATTTTAAGACAAGATTTTTCTAACTCTAAATCCTTAATTTTAGATATTAAATCATTATTTTCAAAAAGTAAAACATCATTTTTATTTTTCTGAAATTCTAGTTCCTCAGATATTGACGTAATTTGGGAAGATAAGTTAGAATTCGATTGTTGAGAGATTTCAAGTTCTTCTTCCAATATTACCTTCTCATCTTTTAACATATCTACTTCTAAAACTGTTCTATCTAACTTTCTTTGCAACTCCTTATTTTTCTTTTTAAGTTGTTTTGTTAAATTTACTAATTCAGAATTTATTTCAATTAAATCTTCAAAAGTAAAATCACTTACATCGTCTGACGAAGCCATGAAGCATACATTTGCTTGTTCATTATCACTTTCACTTTCTGATGAGGATGATGAGTCAGTGTCATCCCAAGTGACTGAAAAAGCTTTTCGTTTGTTTTTGTCCTTCTTGAAATTATTCTTTTTACGATCTGGACAATCTTTCTTCATGTGTCCTTTCTTGTGACATTCATAACATTCCATTGTTGAAGATGATGGTTTGCTGCTATTTGAATTGTTGTTGGAATTATTTTTGTTTCCCTTGAATTTGTTTCTGTTGAATTTCAAAAACTTTTTGAAATTTTTAGCGATCATTGCCATATCTTCATTATCTGAGTCGGAATCATCTTTTTCTGCTTGGAATGCTACATTTTTCTTTTCTTGTGCTCCATTTCGTTTTGCCTGCAAATTTACTTCGTAGGACATTAAATTACCTATCAATTCTTCTGGTTTTAATGTTGACAAATCAGTTGCTTCTTCAATAGCTAGAACTTTTCGTTCCCATTCGTCCGTTAAAGAATTCAAGATTTTTGTAACAACATCAAAATCAGTAAACTTTTGTTCTAGAGACAATAGAGCATGATAAATATCCTGAAATCTAGAGTACATGTCATTTATAGATTCATTTGGCCTCATTTTAAAGTTTTCAAATTGATGTTTCAGCATAGAAATTTTGCTCAATTTAACTTTGTTCGTTCCTTCATGTGAAACTTTAAGAGTTCTCCAAATTTCATAGCCGGAAGTACACATACTAACTCTATTGAATTCATTTCTATCTAATGCACAAAATAAAATATTCATAGCCTTAGCATTTGATGTAGCATCTAGTTTTTGTGTGTTACTCCAAGTCGAGTATTCTCCAGTAGGAATTGTGTATTCCCTTTGTATAATATTCCAGATATCAAACCCACTTGATTGCATATAGATTCTCATTCTAGTTGACCAATAATTATAATTTATACCATTGAAAAGTGGAGGTCGTGAAGTCGATTGACCTTCTGTGAAACTAGAATTAGTGTGAGTGTTAACATCGTTAATTTGTGTGGTTGCCATATTACTAAAAATAAGTAAATATCAAATAACTTTGTGATGGTTATAAGATGACCTTGCTCTGATACCAAATGAAAGTGTACGTGTAGTACTAAGGATCGTGTAATATGGTATATTAATGCGGAAACTGGTAATAACAGTAAAGTAAAAATTAAAGTAAGCACACCAGGAATTTTTATACTGGTTCGAACTTCCCGTTCTACGTCCAGTCCCAGAATACCCTCTGGATTTAAACTAAACCCCTCACTTAACCCGGAGGAATAGGTATACGACACCTGAGCAGCCGAACAGGAATTTTTCCGCCTCAACAACCGAAGAGGACTTCAACTTAATACAAAATGTTTGTTGACGAATGTGTTCTAAATAACACTGATTGTCTTTTGATAGTACAAACTTTCCTATAATCAAATCCTCAAGAATATGTATGTGTGTGAAGATTTAGAAGGAAGATAATCACGTAGAATCGAAGTATATGAATAAATTCAAGGATTCTAGTGATATTGAATAAGAGTGAATGCTTTTATTTGCAGAAATGAAAAGAGATTAGATTTCAGAAATATAAACAAGAATCGGTGATTGTAGAAGTGAATTGAATATGTTTATATAGTTGTAGAAGAGTTGTAATCTTTCATGAATACTTTTAGTCAACAGTAGTGTCCATACCTCTTGAAATAGAGGACATTACTCTTCATGAAAAGATCGCGTCTCTTCAGAAAACTAGCCGTTTTTCTCTGGTCGGTCGACCGGAAAAACTGGCCGGTCAGCTGAGTTGAAAAACGTATACAAAACAAAAAGTCACTGTGCATATGATACAGGGTCGGTCGACCGAGGATCCTGGTCGGTCGGCCGACCTGGTGTTATATGCACAGTGAACATATTTTTTGATATAAAATGTTTTGTGTGCGTGTGTGATTATTTGAGGAATGATTTTAACATTGTTCTAAGACTCAAATAAAATAAAATATTCATACTAATCTCTGAATTGTAAGATTATCTTTTTTGTAGTGCACGGTATGCACTTATTCTCTTTTTGTCGCTTTCATATAGCATTCTCGTCGTATGATCTCTGAAGCTTGTGTCATGAATCAAAACTCATGAATCAACAGAATGTTAAGTCACGATGCATGAGGACTCGAGCGTTGTACTCGGCTATAAGCAGATCAAATAGGCATTTGATCTCCTCCCTACCAGCTTCGGTGGCCGCCTCAAGGCGAGAATCCATCTCCGTAAATGCTATCCTTTTGCCCTCTTCGTGGGCTTCATCCTTTAGCGTCTCAGCCTTGGAAAGGTCTTCATCGAGCTTTGTCTTCTGGAGTCGTGTAGCGACAATCTCGTCGCAGTATCTTTGCGATTCCTCCTGAGCAGCAGTCTTTTCCTCTTTCTCTTTAAGAAGCGGCTCTTCCAACTCTTTAACTCGCTGAGCAAACGCGTCTCTCTCCTTCTGAACGGAGTCTTTCTCTAAAGCTAAAGCACCGCAGCGCTGAACTGCTTCATTAATCTCTTTCCTATGTGTCGCCTCTAGGCGATCGATGGCCTCCGCCGTGTCTTTGGCACTTTTTTGGGCAGCTTCGAGCTGAGACTTGTATGAGGAAAGTTCTCCGTCCTGAGCTTTGATAATGTCTTTGTCATGTATGGCTTCAAGCTTCAGGCAATCTATTTCATGTTGACGCTCAATAGACACTTTCGAGACCTTTTCTACCAAATGAACGAATGCGTCATGTTGAACGTAGACGTCGTTGTTGCAAGCAATGGCACTTTGTTTGACGTGTCCCGCGATGTGATGGATCGCTGGAAGGAACTTCAGACCGTCAAAGCATATCTTGGGGAACGTAGCCTTAAGCTCGGCAAGTTTATCCGATATCGATGGATCTTGTGCAGGAGTAGAGGGGGTTGGTCTTGAGACTAGAGATTTTTTGAGGGGTTCCCGGGATGGCCTTATGCTCGATGAACCTGAATGTTGGTCGCGGGGAGTATCGGACTGGGACCCCTTGTGACCAAATTTCTCCCTGCCCTACTCCGGGTGAGGAGGGAGATCGTAACGATATGAGGGCTGATTGTGAGTTTTTCTTCGAGATGATGAATCCCGGGAGCGATAATCCCTGTCGCTGTCGTCATCTCTATCTCGGCATTTGCCGAAGCCCGAATCCCATCTAGAATGATGGAAAATAGAGGAACCACGGAGGCGGTCAAATCCATGAGAACGTCCCATATCACCTGCATAGAAATTAAATGGACACGAGTTAGCCAGAATCACACGATGGTTGAAATTTTAGTGCGAGGTGAAGTTATGGTGTTATCGTATGTGTCCTAGTGTTTCCCCCCGACGTACCAGTTTTTTCAGCTTTGCTAATTGGAGTTTTCTCTCCTTGATTTTGGATTTGAGTGTCTTCATCGCCTTTCGCAGGCGAGTGAAGTTTCAGGGCTTCTGGATCGTCAAAACCATAATTAAGCAAATCGTCAGGAATAGTGAGATTCGACAAGCCTTTCAACGAACTCTCTAAGTGTTAAGGGGAAGGCTATCTCTCCACTGGGGTGATTGTAACCTTTGAGGATCCACCCGCCGTCTTTTTCCTCAATTTATAAGTTAATTTCTTCTTTCCCTTCGAAGGGGGAGGCGTTGCTTCGATATCGTGAATCTCACCTACCGGCTCCTGAGCAGGACTAACGTTCTTACCCGGAACTTCGGGCATTTTAGCTTCTCTAATCTCCCCCTCCTCAGGTGTGTCAGGGGCATCACGCGCTGAAGGCCCAGCTTGCCTTTTGCCTTTATCCAAGGCAGAACCGGTTATAGTGACGCCGTGAGGAAGACTTATTCGGCGACCTTCCGCCAGTAGGCCGAATTTCGAGAGCATTTCATTAGAAATGATAGACCTGATATCCCGGTCTTCCGCGGGGACAGCTCAGATAGCTTCAACGGCCTCAGAGTACCCAGAGCCTTCAGGACGTGGGTTGATACCTGTAAAAGTAGAGAAAGAATTAGAAATGGTGCAATTCTCGCTGAATGCAAGTATTGATCTAGAAAAGAAACTCACTCCCTTCCACCCATCTTTTTGCAAAGCCCAGGGGACAGCGCACGTAGAACCATTCCTGCTTATAATGGGTGAATTTACTCCACGCACCAGTCAGAATTTGACACTTGCTATGCGGCTCAAGAAATACAAAGGATGGGCTGTCGGATCGTCTTTTGAAACGATAAATATAGCGGATATCACCAGGAGTCGGGAACCTAAAAAGGATGCTCATGAAGAGAATGCATGTGCCATATACTAACGCGTGTCTGTTAGGATGTAACTGTGATGGAGCTATCTCAATATACTATAACAGGTCGCGGAGGAAGGAATTGAATGGTGGCACACTAACAATCCAGCACATAAATTTATTGCAGGCCGTATATCTGACTGGGGGCAAGTGAGGACGATCTTGTCCCTATGGAACCAACACATCGTCGAAAGGAATCCCGTGTATTGAGCATATGCAACGAAGAGCGCTTTCGTTAATTCTCGAAGCTTGAGAATCGACCGGGTTACTTAGAAAGATCGCTGCATCCAAGGCATCGGGAGCCAAGTCGACGGATGCGATCATGGGACTCGGAATATCTTGTACAGGAGTAGTCGACAGGTTCGAAGTTCCAACTACTTCCTGTCGTGAAGTTTGCTCATGTCTATCTGAGACCGTGGCAGAGCTGGATTTCCTAGACATCTCTGATGAATGTTGGATCTGATGAAACACCTGATTGAACTATACTTGAAAAACGATCGACATTAGATATAACAACAAAAATACTCCCCCCGTGTGGTGTGTGAACTAGTGCAGCCATTCGAGTATAAGTGCCAAAGAATTACAAGTCACAGAGTTGATGAAATAAAGTTAGGCTTTGAACTATCATCTTTGAAGACCGTCATCGCTGACCATCTACGAGAGCTTGTCGTAAGATGGTTTATGTTTTGAACTCGACATCGACACTGTACATTGAAGGTTATTATCCATTTTAATCAAGTTAAATTCAGGTTTATAGTTGTCAAAACAGAGGAGTTATCAGTCTGGATTGTCCGATATGCTTAATTGCTTAAGTCCTTGTCCTTGTTCACTGTCATATGTTCGGGCATAAAAAGTAAGTTAAGTCGGCAGTGCATTGTGTTCTACTAGTATTGTTGTTGTACACCACTCTCCTTCTTTCCCTCTCCACCGTTCGGCATGCGGCAAGTCATGCCGAACCGAAGTCATGGCGAGCCACCTCGCTCGGCATTTTGCCATCAACTATAACTTCCTTCCTACCCTCCATCTCTACCGCTCGGCATGGATGAGTTCTTCGGCAAGTCATGCCGAGCCGCACCGCTCGGCACTTTACCCATCTCCTACTTTTCTCCTGCACTTCCTTTTACCCCGTTCGGCATAAGGGAGTCATGCCGAGCCGTGGTCATACCGAGCCACCTCGCTCGACACGCCATACATCCTCCTCCAACTCACTCCTTCGAACAAACGTGATACCCTACAAGGTGGCCAGATGATCACCACTCCACTTCGCACGCCACCTTCGACCGACCATATCAACCCTCACCGATTCCTACTGGACCGACACCCTCTTCCATCCTCCTCTCCATTTAATCCTAAGGCTTGCTTAAACCTCAGATCCACCTTCCTAATCTACGCGTATTTGTGGGTTAGAAGAAGGTCATAAATTCAAGTCTTATCCAAAATCCCAAATTGGAGAAAGTCGAGCAAGTGAAAGGTTCGTACCTAGATGAAGGGGTCAAAGTCAAGAGAGGCACTCGGTTTAGAAGTGGATTCCACTCAAATTTGTTGTTGAGGGTAGTCGAGGAGTAACGTGTAAGATTCAGGAGTCTAAAGGGAGGTTGAGATGTTGGCGAAAGTCTGAAAAAAGACGAGTTCGTAAGGATGTTAAAGTGAAGGTAAAGGTAAAAGGGAGAAAGAAGAGAAGTATTGGGTTATATAGGAAAGAGGGAAGGCGAATAGATAGTGATTGGTAGAACCGGTCAAGGCACCTCCCTCGTTCGGCATCAATGTCGTTCGGCATCCATATGTCGTTCGGCATCAGTATGTCGTTCGGCATTCAATGCCTCGTTCGGCATTCAGGAGGTCGAAAGAAAACGCTATCGAAAAGACAGAACAAGGGCTTAAAATAAAACACGGAGCACTCATGATTCTTAGTGCATCATGTTCATCCACATGATACACTTTGGAGGGCAAGTGTTACCCGGTTGTTTGACCATGTAACAAGAGGCTCGGCATAGGTCTCGTTCGGCACACCTCCCCTCGCTCGACATAGAGCATCGCTTGGCATGATGCCTCATTCGGCATAGAGGGTTCGTTCGGCATCTCACCTCGTTCGGCATTGAGGGGTCGCTCGGCATGAAGCCTCGCTCGGCATCTTGCCTCGTTCGGCATTGAGGGGTCGCTCGGCATGAAGCCTCGCTCGACATGGAAGGGTCGTTCGGCATAATGCCTTGTTCGGCATTGAGGGGTCGCTCGGCATAGGAAGGACGCTCGGAATCTTGCCTCGTTCGGCATTGAGGGGTCGCTCGGCATGAAGCCTCACTCGACATGGAAGGGTCGTTCGGCATACGAGTGCAGTCAACACACATCCCTCGCTCGGCATACAAATGCCATTTGGTTTGGATGTGTGGCTCGACATACGAGTGTCGTTCGGCGCTAAGGCCTCGCTCGGCATTCTCTGGTTCGACCAACCTCGCTCGGCAATTGCCGTTCGGCATCTATGGCTCGGTGCGCAGAATTTACTTACCACGGGCCGAGGTACCTTATTCCTAGGTCCATGAGGGAAGTCCAACCCATCTTCGTCTATAAATAGAAGGGCAGGGGCATAGTGAAAGGGACCTTTTTTTTGGGGGAACACTGGGGAGACTTTGCCGCTTTCAAAACTCATTCCTTTCAGTTCAAACATGTATTCAAGTCATTAGTGTACGGATTGTATCTATATTCAACTACTTGTGAAAGCAATAAAGATTAAAACTCAAAGTGGACGTAGGCAGTTACACCGAACCACTATAAATCTGGTGTTCTTATTCTCTGCAGTTAATTTAGTTTGCATCCCTCTGTTTTAATTTATCTTCTTCATTAATCTCTCTACACAAAACTCTCTTTGGGTGTTAGTGACCAAGTTTGGTGCTAACAACTATATTATTCCACTACATCATACTGTTCTGCTGAAATGTTATGTATTTATCTCTGATATGTGTAACTCTGATTTTTGTATTAGATAAGTATAATAAAATGTTTTGTATACAGCTTCATGAACTGTTATTTGATTATTATATTTTGTCATTCCGCTGCGAGATTCTGTTTTTTTTATTTCTTTCTCTTTTTCTTATTCACCCAAATAACAATTCGTCCTACTGTATGGTTTGAGTCGGCATGTATGTCTGCTTAAAGCGTACAAAAAGGCGGGATGTTACATGTATTGCCTGTTTATTTCCCATAGAAACGAAGTTGAGATTATCGAAAACAACGATTGGTTTTGGAGCACCCAGTAAGCCAGGGAGTGTACTTATATGAGATGACTTGAAACTATAATCACTTCAAAACCATATACAGGTTCTATGCTTTAAATGATGTTCGTGATCTATTTTGATAGTGGGAGACCATGTGTGACTTCGAGACCTATTGAGGTATGGAAATCCATGTTTGATTCCGAGATCTTTGAATTGTGGGAATCCATGTGTGATTCCGAGATTCGTTGAGGTATAGGAATCCATGTGTGGTTTCGAGATCAGTTCGAATGGTGACTCGTATGCTGGAATGCCGGACATGGCCTCGCTAGCGGAGATAACTAAAACCAGAGATAAGATGCATAACCAGGGGGTTTAGCTAATCCATTAGGGTGCAGGTGACTCTACCTTATAGATACTTATAGTTTATGCATGCAGTAAGTGGTGCACTCGGTCCATGTGTGGCCAGCTATGTATTTCCTATGGTACATCAACTACGGATGTACGACGCTTTAGAAGGATATCTTTGACCCTTGGGCAGAGGGACCGTTCTCGAAGAGCTGAAGGCACCTCCATAGAATCCTACACAATTAGCGAATGTGTCTTAGCGTTTTGATTTGTATATCTATTATTGCTGTGTTTTACACACACGCACAACACAACTATTTCTTTTGTATTTTCAACTGTAGACGTTATTATAAGGAGGAATTAGTTTAAAGGAAAAAAATTTGTATTTTTTAGCTTCAAGGACACAATCTTCATATTTTAGCCAAAAGGAGAAACATTCTTCCAAAATTAATCATAAGGACAAACTGCCAAAATTACAAACCACCACTCTTCGTACCACCACCCGCCACAATTACCTGCGCCACCAGCCTTGCCGCTACACCCAACCCCACTACAGTCACCAAAATTTGAAATTTTAGTAGCAGTTTTGACACTGCTACTATGCAGTATCAGTTTCCTTTTATAAAATAAAATGGTACTAAACAGTATCATTAATGTCTTTATAAGCTAAAATATACATATACTTCTACTTTTCCAATTTAAATGTACTCCTTCATAATCACCATCAATACATGTACTACTATGCAAAAAGAAAAGGTGCATCATTAATTTTTTTTAAATAGAAAAACTGATACTGCATATTATCATTTATATTTGCTATCAAAAAACTGCTACTATCAAATGTGTATAAAACTGCTACTATCAAATGTGTATAAAACTGCTACTATCAAATGTGTATAAAACTGCTACTATCAAATGTATATCTACCATTAAAAACTGCTACTATCAAATATGTATAAAAAAACTATTACAATACTGCTACTATAAAAATATGTATAAAACTGCTACTATCAAATATGTATGCAGCATCATTTACTGCTACTATCAAAAAACATAAAATGTGTATAAAACTATAACAATCCAAAATTCTAGTCATTTGATTTTAAATGTTTAATTAATTTTTAATATTTAAATAATTGAATTTTAGAATTTAATAACTTATAATTCAAATATAGGGAGTAACTAAATATTTGAATTATGGAATCAAATGTTAATTAAATGTATTTAATAATTTTATTTAACTCCTTTTAATTAATAAATAATATTAGTAAATTCAATTTGCAAATTTATTTACAAATATAAATATATCAGATAAATATCGATAATTAAATATATAAATTTGTGAAATTAGCCTTTCAGAGCACTATCTTGGATTTCGACGAAACCAGTTTCATTGGATCCGTAATAGTGAATTATAATATGCCATTAAGTTTTGTAACGATTGGACGTATCATTTAGTCATGTGAGATCGAAACGCTTTGAAATTTATATCGAAAATTTAATATGATAACTGGGTCTAAAAACTTATCTTCTACATACGATCGAATTAGATCACGAAACAAGTTCCATTGCGTTCGAAATAGGGGTATAACATATAGAACGCCAGGTGGCATGTCTTGTTTGGAGTTCGATATTTTTGGGTATGTTTTGTTGAATATTTTAAAATTAAAATAATATATATATATATATATATATATTTTATTGGGCTATGCTGCCTTTCTACTAGCCCATACCATCTTTTCAGGTTCATATTGTTAGAACAACTATTCTATGGTTTCGATGACAACAACTACACACACACACACAGATATATATATATATATATTCTATTTACTTGTAGAAAAAGCCTTCAGAGATTAGATTGAAGATAGTTCGACAAAGGAGAAGAATCGTCAAAGCTAATATAGTGCTATTATTTGCCTAGATATAAATTGTAAAATCTCCTTTTAGTAGTATCTTTTTAACTTAAGCATTTACACACAATAAGTTTAGAAAATTTTAACACTGCAAATGTCAGACGTTTGACATTACATTTAAGATGTTTGATATAAGTTTCTGTTTTTAAAACTCAGACATCTGTCTTCTTTTTCCAGACGTCTGATTATACGTTCTGTTTGAAAAATATGCAGCAGCTCAAACGTCTGAACATATGCCCAGACGTCTGTGCTGGGTAACAGGCTTCATTTTTGAATAGACATCTTCTTCAAACAAAGGGGTATCTTCAAAACTCTTCAATGCATCCCTTCTCTATCAACAGCTGCAACCTTTAGAATGAATAAGCAAAGTCAAAAGATACTACTCTTCATCATAACCCTTCATTTTCTGTAATTATGCAAAGATTTTTAAGATTAAACTCAACTAACTTTTCAGAATCTTTTGTCTTCTTTCTTTTCATACTATAAAGCAAGCATTATTGGCTTTTATTTCTTCCTTAAATCAAAGCCTCACGTACACATTCTACTAAAAGGAGATTATTGGAAGATTTGTACTATGCAGTCAAAATCAGTGTTATTCAAAACACATACTTGCCTAGAAAAGAATTATTGTATCGAACCTATTCCTCCGGGCAAAGCGAGGGCTGTTTATTAGTAAAAGCCGAAGTGGAGATTCAAAACTGGACGTAGGTCAGGAGGTTCGAACCAGTATAAAAGCTCTGGTGTGATTGTTTCTTTACTACTATTTATTTTACTATGTTATTTATAACTAGTATTTTACTACACTTGCATATTAGAATAAATACACGATCCAAGCACTCTTTAATTTGGTATTAGAGCACGGTCATTTCAATTCACAGTAACACGTAATTGAAAACATATCTAAAATGGCAAGTACATTTCAAGAAGGAAAATCAAATGCACATCCACCACTATTCATTGGATCAAATTATGCTTACTGGTCCATACGTATGCGTATCTTTATGGAAGCAAATGGTCTAGAAATTTGGCAAGCAACACAAGTTCAATATGTAGCACCAGAAATTAACATAAGTACTAGGACAGATGCCCAAAAGAACACAACAACAAAAAATGCTAAGGCTATGAATGTATTATTCTGTTCACTTGAGAAAAATGAATTCACACGTGTCATGTTGTGCACTACTGCATATGATATATGGCGTACATTACAAATCACTCATGAAGGCACAAACAAAGCTAAGCAAACAAAGATTTCTATTTTACAAAATCAGTTTTCCTCACTTAAAATGAAAGCAAATGAAACTATTGGTGACATGTATGCTAGATTTCAAACTATTCAACATGATCTCATGGCACTTGGAGTTAAATTTACATATTTTGATTTAGTTACACGTATTTTAAATTCCTTAACAAATGAATGGGAACGAAAAGTTTTGGCCATCGAAGAAGCAAATGATTATCTCAACTAAAGGTTGAAGAATTGATAGGAAATTTGATGTCATATGAAGCAAATCTGCAGGCAAGAAAGAAATAGATAAATGAAAAGAAAAATATAGCCTTCCAAGCCAATGATCACAACTTGGATTTAGATGAAGAATAGATTGTTTTTATTGCTAAAAATTACAACAAATTCAAGAAATTCAAAAAGATGACGAGATCTCAAAATGGAGGAAATTCAAATTCATCAAACCAAACTTCAATCAAATGCTTTGGGTGTGACAAGTTTGGACATATGAAGAAACAATGCCCGAAACTTAACAATGACAAAAGAAAAGGCAAATTTGAAAAGTTCAAGAAAAGAAAATGGGCTTTTGAAGTAACATAGGATGACCCAAATTCATCCTCATCATCAGACAGTGATAGCAATAGTGATTCTGAACAAGCTAATGTTTGTTTTATGGCAAACACTGAAAAGGTATGTCCTGATCTTACTTATAATGAAATTTTAGAACTTAGCATGGAATTAGATGACAAATATAGAGAAACTAGAAAGCTAAATAAAGAGTATGTTGCCAAAATAAGTCATATGGAACTTGAAATAGGACTATTAAATGATGAAAAAACAATTTTAGAGGAAGAACTAGAAGCTTCACAAGATAAATGAAAATTTTTATCTATTCAGAATGACTCTTTATCATGTGAAATAAAGAAAGTTCAACTAGAAAATGATGAAATTAGAAAAGAAAATGTTATATTAAAAAATGATATAGAAGCTTTAAAAACTGATATTACTAGTCTTAATGATAGGTTAGACAAAATTACTAATAATGTTTCGAAATTTAATAAACGAAAGCAAAACTTGGATAACTTGATCAAAATTTCGAAACCATCTGGAAATCGCAATGGATTAGGATTTAAGAAATCTTCCATACAGAAAAACTATAGTTCCTTATATAATAGGTTCAAGAAGTCAGATACAAAAGAAAAGATGTCTAACACTAAAATAATTAAAATATGGATTCCAAAATCCAACAACAAACTAGTTAGACAAAAACACATAGATAACTATCTGAAAAATGTTGTTCATAAAAAAACTATCTTTTTAAAGGTCCCTAACCCGTTTGGGTATGGCAACCATCTCTTTCTAACATTTAGGACCCTAATAAAAGAAGCAGGTACCAATTAAACTGTTTTTATCCTACAGGTACCCAAAGCAAAATCTAATAACAAGGAGAAATGGATACTCGACAATGGATGCTCCAAACATATGACTGGAAATGCACAGATGTTATCAAATATAACATATAAAGATGGCATATTGTAACATTTGGAGACAATTCGAAAGGGTTCGTCATAGGAATTGGAGATGTCATCAACGTCGGTATGTCCACTTCACCTGTTATTACAAATGTTCTTTTAGTTAAAAACTTAAAACATAATCTTTTCAGCATTAGTCAACTTTGTGACAAAGGATTTAAAATTAATTTTGAAAAGAATAATGCAATATATATGATCAAGATAAAAATCTGATTTTCTAAGAATTAAGGAAAAGAAACATATACATTTTAAATATGAAATTTAATAAGTCAAGTGATTTATGTTTAGCCGCGGAATTTAATAACGCATGGATATGGCACAAAAGATTATGTCACATAAACTTTATGTGACGATCCAGATTTTCAACGGGTGTTAATTGATAATTTATGGAATTAAAATTATTAAAATATTAATATTTAGCAGTCGAATAAGAGTCGAACGGTTAAAATATCTGAATACCTAAATAAAATTTAAAACTAAAATTGAATAATTTATTTTATAATTTTTGTATCCTATAGAAAAATAAATTATATATATATATATAAAAAATCCCACCATATTAACTAAAGATAAAGTATTCTGATGTATTCACATATATAAACATAAGTATAAAAGAATTGTATAGTTAATATAATATATATCTTACAACTATTAAAACTAATAAAAATATGGCTATTAGTGCAAATATAAATATATAACACAAGAAACTATGAAATGAAGGTAAGTATGAAAATAAATAATAAAAAAATAAGTAAACTAAAGTTTGATAGTTAAACTTTGAAAAGAAATAAACATAAGGATTTGTATTAGAAATAACATAAGTATCAAAATAATAAATAAGCAATTAAGTGTTTAACTTTAGAAAGATATAAGAATAAGTATTTATATTAGCAATAAATAATATCTCAAATAAGTTATGGTCAAGTAAAATATAAATTGAACACACAAAAAAAAATTCTAGAAATATATAAATAGAAATAAGAAAACAATAAAAATGGATACAAGCTAGTACATAAAAACAACATAGACAAGTAGTAATAAACTGAAATTAAGACAAGAAACAATATATATGAATACAAGTTGTACATAATAAAAAAAAGGGGATATGTATAAGCTTGTGAAACAAGCCAATACTAATTAATGCAATCACATACAAATATCATTTCAGCCTCCTTTGTAAAGGACAAATCTCTGACCAAAATATACAAATAATCTACGCAGTACAATACAAAGATCTCTTATGCCTGTTTATACATCAGCCTGCACACTATCTTTTATATACATCATCTCCATTTCGATTGATAAACTTGAGCATCATAAAAAAAAAAGATAGCAACCTGAAGACAACACAGCAACTAAATTTATTTCCATCAACAACAATTAAAATCATCAAAACAAGACTCTGGAAACAATATCCAGGCTGGTGGTTTTCAAACTCCAAGAGGTTATTCTTTGTTCTCTGCTCCAAGTATTTACAGGTGAGTAAACATTGGTTTTGAAACTTAAGTTGATAAACATCTGTTTGCTTGTGAAATCTGAGATGAATGATGTTTTGTTGCATATATACATGGAGGAACTCTGTGCTGTGAATGTTAGCAAGAGTACATGCTGATTTATTTAACAGTATCTCTGTTCTTGGTTCAGGAAATATAAGTTTGATCAAAAAAAAAAAATCATCCAACCTAGTTAGGTCTAA
Organism: Allium fistulosum; assembly: GCA_030737815.1. Lineage (NCBI taxonomy): Eukaryota > Viridiplantae > Streptophyta > Magnoliopsida > Asparagales > Amaryllidaceae > Allium > Allium fistulosum. Next base: position 263,903,400 of record CM060904.1, on the reverse strand, counting down.
GGATACAAACAATATGTTGTTAAATCATAAATTTGAGTTTAAAATTATTTAAAAACAGTATAAGTTTAAATTTTGTTCTGGAACCAGGAAATGCAGCAACAAATTTTCAATTCATGTTAAATCAAGAGTTATGGTTTGATAATTTGATTACATAACTTGGAATATCTATGAAAAACATGATTTTTAAGATAAACATCAAGAATTTTAGATTAGGATTTTTTGTGAAATCCTAAGTTGACCAGAAAGTGGTTTTGAGGCAAATCCTGGTGATCGCGAGAAGAGGGGACCTCGGGTTTTCATCTGGAGGTGGAGAGTTGTGAGGAGGGTTTGGGAAAAATGGTTGGAAGGTTGTTTGATCATCGTGGTGTCGGCGGTGAAGCACAATAGGTTTCTAACCCTAGTTTTTGTCTAGTCTGTAAGTTGGGAAATTCGACTTCTATGGTGGATCGAGCTTCACCAGACCAAGGTGAATGGCATCGGGAATGGAAAGAGGTTGCGAGGTTGGAGTGCCAATGATTCTGGTGGTTGAGGAAAGCTGATCGAGGCATTTCCCTGGTGGGGTCGTGGGTTCCAGTTTCATTCTTCTTGCTCGAATTCGATTGGAAGCTTTTTCGTGCGATTCGAAGGTTTGGATCGAATGATGGGAAGATGGACGTTGTATCGAAGGTTGTGGTGATGATCATCATCGTCCCTGGCAACTGTGCAGGTGCACCATGATTCGGCGTGCAAGTGGGAAGAAAGAATAGGAAGAAGATGAAGTGGGATCTGGAAGGAGTTTAGCTCGAAGTGATACTCGACTTTCCAGCTAATTTCTCGGATGAGTCTTCGAGTCTCTCGTGAGTGTGTTGTTCCAGATTTAAGTATTAACTATTATAATTTTTAACAGTTTTAAATTTAAACTGAACTAATGAAAAGAAGGGAAGAATGAAGAAATGCTCAGGATTGATTCGAGTATGTACCGGGTTGAACCCGAAGTAATGATGTATAGCAGTTTTAAATTTAACAAAAGCAGGGTTTAAATTTTTAAATGAATCTAAGTTTTTGGGAAACTCTTAACCGAATTAAAGGTAGAGCTGATATTAAAAAGTTTTAAAACAAGTTTAGCTTAAATTTAATTAAGATTTAAATGAATTGAGTTTGAATAAATTAGTAAGGTAATTAAAGAGCCATTAATTGATTTAATTAATAAATGATCATGGATTATTAAATAAGTAATTAAGGAATTTGTTATTAGTAAATGAAGATCATTAACTAAGAAGTATGAATGATAAATTAATGTAATTAATTTAATATAATTAATTATATTAAATAAGGATAATCATTGTGGAAATTGTTTAGGTAAAATTTCTTAATGGGAGTAATTAGAGGAATTAATTTTTCAATGTAACTAATTAAATTAATGGCATTAGTTTAAGTTAATTAATTTGTTAAATTAATCTAGAATAATCATGGAAAGATGGGTTAAGTATAATTACTTAATGTATAATTACTTAGTGAAGTAATTAGTGATGGTAATTACAGGATGTAATAAATTGAAGATTGAAGTAGTCTTGAGTTAAATTGCTTAGTGTAGATAATAAAGGTGAATGATTTCTAAAAGGAAGTAACTAATAATTAATTACTTGGGTAATTACTTTAAGAATTAATGAATAAAGATATTTGAAGATAACTAAGTGTTGTGATTTATTAAAAGTAATTAATTACTAATTGTGATAAATCAAGGAGGATCAATTAAGATGGATGATTATTGGGAGATTAATTAATTAAGATGTAATTAATTTATAAGCAGAATTAGAAGTAATTGAAATAATTGTTTTAATTAAATGGTGGTTAATTAAATAAATTAGTGATGGTATGGTTAATTTATCTTGCTTATGAAGGATTGAATGATATTGAATGCCTTGAACTATTTAATGTTTTTGATATGAAATGTTTTGTTTATGATTAGGTCGAACAGTGATAGTGTGATTACCTATTGAGATAAATTTCTGTGTAAAGGGACATCCTGTATTTCAAACTGAATCGAATTTCATTTGAATAACTTGGTTTTTAAGTTGAGATTGGGTTGGGAGAGATCGGGGTCAGGTACCGGTAAGTACCCGAAACCACTTCGATTCTATATAGATTGATATGCGATGCCAATTGGCTGAAATGAAATAATATGAACCCTTGAACTAAGTTAGAATACCCAGTATTTGAGTCGTGAAATAAGTGTTGAGCATAACAAGTAATGAACTCGTAGTGAAGTACGAGTTACCCGGGTTTCCTTTTAAATTTGGACTTAGTATTTTAAATTATATGGGTTTACTCACGCTGGTTTCCAGTCTGACCCGGGTGTTACTTTGATGTAATGCTCGGGTCAGACCGAGTATTACAGATTTCCAGGTTAGGACGTTCTAGAACTCAGAAGGCGAGCTGGGTGGCGGGACGTATGGAGTGTTCCGCTGTGACTATTATTATTGTTTGTCCGAGACATATTTGATTTGTATATGTCCATTGTTAGTGTATATGATTGTAACTCTGATGTATTATAATTGTAAAGTGACATATACAGTATTCTTTGTAAACTGTTATTATTTGATATTATATTTTGATCCGCTGCGAATGTGAGAATCTGCGTTGTGATTTCTGTTTCTTTCTTCTATCTCTTTCTTCTTTACTAACTATCTGGAATTTTCGAGATCGAAAATTTCGGGTCGTTACACTTTAAGTCTTTAAACAAACTAGCTAAAGATAATTTGGTAAGAGGTCTCCCTAAAATAAGTTACAAAGTTAAACATTTATGTGATGCATGTCAATATGGAAAATTAAAAAAGAGTACTTTTAAAACAAAGAAGCAAATTTCTACCAAACATCCTTTAGAATTATCACACCTTGATTTATTTGGACCTACTCAAATAAAATCAATAAATCATATAAAATATGTATTTGTTATTGTAGATGATTTTTCACGTTATATATAGACATTATTTCTGAAACATAAAAGTCATACCTTTGAAATGTTTAAATTTTTTTCTAAAAGAACTAAAAATTTAATGAATCTTACAGTAAAAAGTATAAGGAGTGATCACAGAGGTGAATTTGAAAATGAAATTTTTGAACATTTTTATAAGAAAAAGGGTAATACACATAATTTTTCATTTCCACGAACACTACAACAAAATGGTGTTGTCGAAAGAAAAAATCGTACACTACAAGAATGTGCACGAACTATGCTTAATAGTAGTAATCTACCAAAGAATTTTTAGGCAGAGGCTGTAGCTCGTGCTTGTTATGTATTAAATCGTGTTACATTACGACCATTAACTAAAAATACTTGTTATGAAATGTTTTTTGGTAAAAAACCCAAGGTATCATATTTTTGAATATTTGGTTCAAAATGTTTTATACTAAACACTAAGGATAATCATGGTAAATTTGACTCAAAAGCCGATGAAGGTATCTTTATTGGATACTCGGACTGTAGCAAAGCTTATAGAATATTTAATACACGTACTAATACTATTGAAGAAAGTTTACATGTCTCTTTTAATGAAAAAATTTCTATTATTAAAAACAACGATGATGGTGCATTACTACAACCTACGGAAAATACCACAAATATAGATAACAATAATGAAAATTTATTTGATAATAATGCATTAAGATCACCACTGTAACGACCCGTAATTTTTTGATAATTAAAATAGTTAATTTAATAAGATTTCATGATTTAATGTTGGAAGAATTAAAAATTTGTAATTTATTTATGATAATAATAACTAGAATGAATTGCAACAATATTTGTCTAAGTTAATTTTTTTAACAAATTGAATGAAATTCCAATCAATTGAAATAACTTAAATGTTATAACTTGGTTATGAAGGGAATCTAATTTGTATGATATAGGTAATTGTGACACTTGTTTGTAAATAATAAACTTATAAGTGTGATTAAAAGTTAATGGTGATAATTATTATAAGTTACCTGTTTATTTAGTCAATCGAATTTAATTTGGAAACCAATTGCAATTGAAATGAAATTTTATATATTAGTTGAGTGCATGATCTCTAACTGAAGTTAAATAATAATGTGGAATTCATTTGATGTAAATAAACTAATTGATTAATAACGAAAATTCATTTACAATCCAATATTGAAATTTATTGAACAATTAAATTGTTTAAATTCAATATTTGAAATTAACTGAATAATTGAATAACGGGAGTTGAATAACTGTATAATGGAAATGGTTGTTCTATAATTTGAATTCGTTTTTAAAGTTAAATCTTATAAGTTCATTTTCAAATATTTCAAGATGGTGAATTTTGGATAATCAAAATTGTTTAAAATTTAAATTTTCAAATATTTGAATAATTGAATTTTGAATATAATATGATTGAAAATGAAACCGGAATTTGATGTAAAGTTTATTTAAACAACATTGAACTTTGCTAACATTTAAAATTGGATTTAAAAGTGAAAAATTGGAAATTGAAAATTTTATATTATAATCGACGAGTAAAAATAGCCTTTCGAGGCACAGTCTCGGAATTCGACGAAACCAGTTCCATTGGATCTGTAATAGTGTATTATTATCAGATTTCAAATTTCAGAGCGTTTGGAGTTATCGTTTGGTCGTACGGATTAGAAACGCGTTGAAATTAATATCGAAAATTTAATATTTTTATTGGGTTCAAAAAGCTATCTTCCACGTACAATTGAATTAGGCACCGAAACTTGTTCCATTGTGTTCGGAATAGGGGTAAAACATTATGAACGCCTAGCGGCACGCCTTGATAGGAGTTCGAAATAAATATCTAGATATTTGAATTTAAAATAATAATAATATATATGTTGATTTTGAACATAGCCTCCAGCATATCATTTCAGCAATTCACATCCTTCCTTTCATCCACCCTGGAACCTGTCTTTCTTCAATAAGGCCTCTCTTCTTCTTTTTTCAGAGCATGACACCGTAAGAAGAGAAAAAAAATGCAAACTTTGAAAAATCATAACTCGATTTCCACTAAACTAAAAATCACGAAACTTGTTTCTAAATTCTTGTTTTCACCCGAGCTTCAAAGCGGTATGCGATTTGAAGGGTGCGGCTTCGAGTTGAGTTGCTCGATGTTGTGTTAGTGAGCTAGGGTTTACATTTCACGATGATTTAGAGCGCGATTGGAGATTTGGGCTTTGGATTCGAGTTCGCCATCGAAAATAGCATCTAGGGTGGAAGTTTGGTGGTGTGCGGTTCACCTTGGGGTGTCACGACCATTTGTACGGTCAGGGTGGAGCGCGAGCAGGTCACGATGGTGGTGGGGGCCTCGGCCATTGTGTGGAGGTGCTCGTCGAGTCAAGCTCGAGGTGAGAAGGTGGTTGGCGATGTCCGTTGGTTCGATCGACGATCATTGGGTGGTGTTAGTGGCCGTGCGTGCACAGTGGATGGGTTTGCTGTGTCTCGTGCAAATGTTGGCATTGGGGAAGAAAGTCTTAGCTTGAGCGGGCCGGGCTTTTGGAAGGTTATATTAACTAAAATTTGTAATTTAGATTTATTTATAAAATTATATTGATCGTTATCATTAAAAATATTGTATCTTTTACATGCGATATCAGAATTTGACGAAAGGAGTTGCGTTACACTCGTATCTACGAATGCTACGCATAGGATCTGGATTGGTACCGATTGGAGCTAATTAAAATTTTAGATTTAATTGAACGTCGTTCGATTTAATTTAAAATTGAATACCCAAGGTGAATGTTTTATAACGCTCACAACGTACTAGAATATCTTGATGCTGGTTGAATCTGATATTATGAAGTGATATGATTTTTATTAGTCGTTCTTGATAAAATTTAACTGTCATTAGATTGTCATTGAATTTAATGTTAAAAATTGAAATTGACAGTCAAATTAGAATTGGAATTTAATCGCAATTAAATTACCGAACATTTATAACTATGAAATTTCCATGAATTATATTGTCTGTTTGGATGATTGGTTACGATGGATGCTATTGATTGATATTTGAAATGTTTGGATGTTTATTAGTTTATAGATATCCTATCATCACCCTTTGTATTAATTACATTTGTAAATTGAATCATTTTGAATAAATTGAGAAATAGGTTGAAATGATATATACCTATGACACTATGATTTGAATTGAAATGGTATATATCTATTCCTGAAATTTAATTGAAATAACTGATCACTTGGCCATAGGATAGAAAATTATATATGGACACCGAATTGGTTAAATTAAATAATTTTTAAAATCTTTGATTTGGAATTTCTTTAAATGGTTTGATTTAAAGGAATTGAAAAATCAATTTTATAGAAATTGAATTTATCGTGAATTTGAGGTTGAGATGTTGAAATAAATTTTTGTTAAACAAATTGTTTAATAATTAAAGTTGAGTCTTTGAAAATTAAATTTGTGATATGATTGAATTTCGTAAATTGATTTGTTTTTTTAAGGATTTAACTTTTATTCGAACTTTGAATATTATTAAGTAAAAGTGAGATAAAGACACCATTTTGAAATTTGAGGAAATTGGATTTGGGATGGAATTGAATTAATTTGAAATCGAAATTGATTTGAATTGAAATTGAGATTTGAATTGACTGAATGGAAATTTGAATTTGATTCAGATTGGTAAGTGGAATTAAATGGTTGACTTTGAAGCTATTTCATTTTGGTTTTCCCAAATTATCTTGCTATATAAACCATTTTAAATACTTAAACTATTTTATACTAAACTACTTTAACCTATATTAACTATATTAAATTATTTTAACTTATTTTAAACATATTAACTTATTTTAATCTATTTTTAAATCTACTTAACCCAATTTAATTTATTTTAAACTAATTAACTGTTTCAATTTATTTTAATTATATTTTTATCTATCTTAAAGCTATTTAACTTATTTAATTTTATTTAATCTATTTAACTATATTAAATCAATTTAAAACTATTTTGAAATCTATCTTTAATATTTTAGAGTATTTTAACTATTTTTAATTATTTAAGCTATTTTTAAACTATTCAAACTATTTTCCAAAATTCCCAGCTGGTCAATAAGGTGAAATGTTTATATTTAAATCTTGGATTTAAATACGAATTGGGCTAAATGAAGTTACAACCTAAATTGAAATGTGAAACGATTTTGAAATTGAAATGAGATATTGAGGCGAAATGATTTTGAAATGGAATCGTATATTTTGAGTAGATACGATGATTTTGAAATGGATTTGATTTTGAAGCGAACTTGATATTTTGATATCAATTATGAATTGATTTTGAAAATGTAAAAGAACCATCTGGTGTGTAATAAGCGTTTGGTTGTTAAAGAGACTGGGATTGGATATGGGCATACTCTTTGTCGATACCGAAAACCACTCTAACAATTGTGTACGTGGTGGAGATTCCAGAAATGAAGTAGGATGGTTTGACGAACGATTCTATATGGTATGTCATGACCCTGACTCCCATGAGTCAGCTTAGATGTGACTAAAATCAGGAGCTATACCGGGCCAATGTGAGGTCATTCTTCTTATCGGGCATATTTCTTCGATACCATTCTATTGCTTTGGTGATTGTTTTTGTGGCCACCATTCGATTGTTTGGGAGTGTGTTCGAGGTGGGCGGTAGTAGCTACTATGCATCACCACCAGTCCGGGAGTGCAATTGGTATATCTACCCTGGCATCTCCTCGTTGTGCCTTGTTCACATGCCCTAGAGCGCCTTCTACAAGTTTGTTTTGTACCATACCTATGAAGTTCCCTTTGATAGCCCTCCAGTTTACGGAGGAATTACGGTACTGTATAGACTATGGGAATATATAAAAATGTGTTAAGGGGGATATGGGTAACGCCTTAACGCTATTTTAATACCTTTACTTTATTGTAGACATATTATAATAGCGTATTGTACTACATAGTAGATAGTTTAACGGATCCTTAAGAGATGGAAAATCCCGTAACATCTCTTGAGTTATTGCACGCACATCGACACTGGATAGGAGATGTCAAACCCCGTAAACATCTCTGATGCCGTTACACCCATATTTATTTACGATTGATTTAACTTACATAAGGATATTTTAGTCCTAACTTGAGTGTTTTGTTATTTCATTACGCTCGGGTCAGTCCTGAGATTTTAAGCTTATTGAAGATTTATTCTTTAGGACGAAGACGAAGATTTGGTATATTATTACTATTATTATCCTTGCATCATGCTGTCTGCTGCATTATTTTATTTGTTCTGCTGTATATGTATAACTCTGATAAATGATGTATAAATGATAATCAAAAGTATATTAAACAGCTTCATGAACTGTTTATTTGATTATTATATTTTATCTTTCCCCTGCGAGATTCTGTGGTTGTTTCTGTTCCTTTTCTCTTCTTTTCTTATTTACCCCATTAATAATCCTCCCTTTTGAATGGTTTGAGTTGACATGTGTTTGATTGTCGATTTAAACTGTCCAAAAAGGTGGGTCGTTACAGTTGGTATCAGAGTTTTGGTTTAGCGATAACCTTAGCTTTGTGGAGTCTGACTCTTTATAAATAGGGTAGTAATACCCTATGATGAGTCGTTGAGTGTATATGTATGAGAGAGTGTATTTGTTAGTGATATAAAATTGTTTATACTGTGTTGCTTGATTTGTTGAGTGGCTTATGGATTCTGGTCAATACAAGTAATTAACATCATTGATAGGGATCTCTAAACACTTAAACAGAACAATTCGACCTAGTATCCTTTTGAAATTGGGTAAATGAAATAATTTTGCCCTAATTATATTTTGTATATAAAGAAATAATTTTCAAAAATTATTATGATTCATCCAGTTTGTTAGGTTGTTAGGAATGATAATATTGATTGTTATCATTAATTGGATGTTGTATTTTAATAAATAAGGGTAATTGCAAAATAAATAATGATAAAACAATTTATTGAATGTTTTAAGAAAGTAAATTTTTGTGAGAATAATTTAAAAATGTGACTTATAAATCAAGATAGATTTAAATTGAGAAATATTGAATTTAAGATCCGGGGATTTTGAAAATGGTTTTCAAACTTTCAGGAAAAATATGTAGGGATATTAGTTAAAAATATTTATGGGAAATATTTTGAAAGGAGTTTTTTTTGGAATAAATTCAGTACTCCTCTCTTATGTCGCTGGAAAATAATTTCGGTGATGACTGCGCAGCATCATCGACGTTCATTTTCGAGTCTCAAAGTGGGGGAGACCTCTACGAAGCTTTGCTTTGCTTCAAAACTTTTTTGAAAAATGCATTTTGGTTTAAACTCCAAAAGTATGATTTGATATATATATATATAAGATATACATGTATATATTTATTTCAAATGATTTGAAATAAACCCGGCACTTAAATTTCTAAGTTCAGTTAATTGATATTTTTCAAATTATCTGAATGAAATTTGAATAACCAGAACTTATAAAATAAGAGGATTACGAATTCTAAGTTTAATGTTTTGAAAAAAAATTTTAGGGCTGAAGTTGTAACTCTTAAAACTGAAAGTAAAGAAAACTTAAACAAGTTAGAATTGTGAACATTCTAATTAAGTAAATGAATCCTATAAATTTGTATTGTACCAAATTGCATTCAATAACATATAATATGACTTACCAAATGTTAAAAAGTTAAAAGAATGATTTAGAGATGTAATGAGATATTATACAAGTAAGCAAAACTTAAAAGTAATTAAAATGTATATAAATGGGAATTTGGTTGTGATAAAATGTTATATACTTAAATATAATATGACATGTTGAATGGCTAAACGAAATAAGTAAGTGAACTTAAGAGGCAAACAAATGAATCAAATAATATCTTTGTACATTTGTTATAGAATTGAATAAATTGCAAAGAAATTAGGAAATTGAAATTTGTAGCTTTTGAGGTAATTATAAACTTAGATAAAGTCCAACTTTTTATATATGACTTTTATAGAATGATTATAAACTAAAGTGGTGATTAATAAAATGTTCCACATATAAATTTGTTATTAACTGAAATTATGAAAATGATTGTAAATAAAAAGGGATTTGGTATAGCTAAGAATCAATTGAAAAAGGAAATTGAATTTAATAAAATTATATAGAACGTTTAAAATGAATTTAAGTAAGCAAATTCTATAGGATGATGTTTAAGAAACGATGTATTAAGGAATATGCTATGTAAAGAAATGGATATACTAAGTAAATAAGGGATATGAATAATGCATTGTAAATAATTAATTGTAAATGAAATGAAGGTGAGTAAAATAATTGAATATAGATGAATTGGATAGAAATCTATTGGAAGTCAATACGTAAGTTGTACGTATATTATTTTATTCGCATAACGATTTGATCCAATTTCGAGCACAGAATTTTGAGATAATGTACATCGATCCGAGTTAGGATTTTTCACTCGATTCTCGACGGCGAATCCTGGATACGGATTTTTGATTTGATTCTGAAATTCTCTATCATAGTATATGGCTATGCAAGGAGAATGACGGTTTTCGATCAAGGAACCAAATCCGAGTCCGCACTAGAGAGTCGTGTGAACAATACTAGTTTGGAAGTGAAATTGTGTGATCGAATGAGTGATCAGATTTGATATTGCGTACGGATGATATATGTACTTCGTACAGGTTTAAGAAAAGCTAATATTGAAAAATTAAAATGCAAATTATAAAATGATTTTAAATTATATGATTGGATATCATTGATAAATAAGAAGCAGGTATTTAAATCAAGAAATTTGGATGGCCCGACAAAGAGATACGTGTTTATTTTGTCATTGGATTTGGTGATTTTGATGGAGCCACTTCGCTTTTTGGTTTTCTTTTGTTGGTTTGGGGCCCATAGAGGCGTTTTTGTAGTTGTGCCGATCGAGTTGCACAAAGGAGACTCTGCCGAAATTTTTCGAAAATCCGGGTGTTAGAAAATTTTCAAGTTTTAAAATTTTATAACTAGTTTGGATAACTAACTTGTAAATTTGGTAAACCAATCGGAGTAGCGTAGTTGGAGTGTAGTAACGACTTTATAAATGGAATTTCATTGTTTTATAAGTTGTTAACTTTGAATAAAAAACATTAAAGGTTGAATTCTTTACTTAGTTCCTTTTTCCTTCTTTTTCATTTTCGAGGACGAAAAGTTTTGAGTGGGGGAGAGTGTAACGACCCGTAATTTTTCGATAATTAAAATAGTTAATTTAATAAGATTTCATGATTTAATGTTGGAAGAATTAAAAATTTGTAATTTATTTATGATAATAATAACTAGAATGAATTGCAACAATATTTGTCTAAGTTAATTTTTTAACAAATTGAATGAAATTCCAATCAATTGAAATAACTTAAATGTTATAACTTGGTTATGAAGGGAATCTAATTTGTATGATATAGGTAATTATGACACTTGTTTGTAAATAATAAACTTATAAGTGTGATTAAAAGTTAATGGTGATAATTTTTATAAGTTACTTGTTTATTTAGTCAGTCGAATTTTGGAAACCAATTGCAATTGAAATGAAATTTTATATATTAGTTGAGTGCATGATCTCTAACTGAAGTTAAATAATAATGTGGAATTCGTTTGATGTAAATAAACTAATTGATTGATAACGAAAATTCATTTACAATCCAATATTGAAATTTGTCAAATATTGAACAATTAAATTGTTTAAATTCAATATTTGAAATTAACTGAATAATTGAATAACGGGAGTTGAATAACTGTATAATGGAAATGGTTGTTCTATAATTTGAATTCATTTTTAAAGTTAAATCTTATAAGTTCATTTTCAAATATTTCAAGATGGTGAATTTTGGATAATCAAAATTGTTTAAAATTTAAATTTGCAAATATTTGAATAATTGAATTTTGAATATAATATGATTGAAAATAAAACCGGAAATTGATGTAAAGTTTATTTAAACAACAATGAACTTTGCTAACATTTAAAATTGGATTTAAAAGTGAAAAATTGGAAATTGAAAATTTTATATTATAATCGACGAGTAAAAATAGCCTTTCGAGGCACAGTCTCGGAATTCAATGAAACTAGTTCCATTGGATCTGTAATAGTGTATTATTATCGGATTTCAAATTTCAGAGCGTTTGGAGTTATCGTTTCGTCGTACGGGTTAGAAACGCGTTGAAATTAATATCGAAAATTTAATATTTTTATTGGGTTCAAAAAGCTATCTTCCACGTACAATTGAATTAGGCACCGAAACTTGATCCATTGTGTTCAGAATAGGGGTAAAACATTATAAACGCCTAGCAGCATGCCTCGATAAGAGTTCGAAATAAATATCTAGATATTTGAATTTAAAATAATAATAATATATATGTTGATTTTGAACATAGCCTCCAGCATATCATTTCAGCCATTCACATCCTTCCTTTCATCCACCCTGGAACCTGTCTATTCTTCAATAAGGCCTCTCTTCTTTTTTCTTCTTCAGAGCATGACACAGTAAGAAGAGAAAAAAAATGCAAACTTTGAAAAATCATAACTCGATTTCCACCAAACTAAAAATCGTGAAACTTGTTTCTAAATTCTTGTTTCACCCGAGCTTCAAAGCGGTATGCGATTTGAAGGGTGCGGCTTCGAGTTGAGTTGCTCGATGTTGTCTTAGTGAGCTAGGGTTTACATTTCACGATGATTTAGAGCATGATTGGAGATTTGGGCTTTGATTCGAGTTCGCCATCGAAAATAGCATCTAGGGTGGAAGTTTGGTGGTGTGCAGTTCACCTTGGGGTGTCGCGACCATTTGTACAGTCATGGTGGAGCGCGAGCAGGTCACGATGGTGGTGGAGGCCTCGGCCATTGCGTGGAGGTGCTCTTCGAGTCGATCTCGAGGTGAGAAGGTGGTTGGCGATATCCGTTGGTTCGATCGACGATCATTGGGTTGTGTCAGTGGCCGTGCGTGCACAATGGATGGGTTTGCTGTGTCTCGTGCAAATGTTGGCATTGGGGAAGAAGGTCTTAGCTTGAGCGGGCCGGGCTTTCGGAAGGTTATATTAATTAAAAGTTGTAATTTAGATTTATTTATAAAATTATATTGATCGTTATCATTAAAAATATTGTATCTTTTACATGCGATGTCAGAATTTGACGAAGAGAGTTGCGTTACACTCGTATCTACGAATGCTACGCATAGGATCTGGATTGGTATCGATTGGAGCTAATTAAAATTTTTGATTTAATCGAATGTCGTTTGATTTGATTTAAAATTGAATACCCAAGGTGAGTGTTTATAATGCTCACAACGTACTAGAATATCCTGATGCTGGTTGAATCTGATATTATGAAGTGATATGATTTTTATTAGTCGTTGTTGATAAAATTTAACTGTCATCTAGATTTTCATTGAATTTAATGTTAGAAATTGAAATTGACAGTCAAATTAGAATTGGAATTTAATCGCAATTAAATTACCGAACATTTATAACTATGAAATTTCCGTGAATTATATTGTCTGTTTGGATGATTGGTTGTGATGGATGCTATTGATTGATATTTGAAATGTTTGGATGTTTATTTGTTTATAGATATCCTATCATCACCCTTTGTATTAATTATAGTTGTAAATTGAATCATTTTGAATAAATTGAGAAATAGGTTGAAATGATATATACCTATGACACTATGATTTGAATTGAAATGGTATATATCTATTTCTGAAATTTAATTGAAATAACTGATCACTTGGCCATAGAATAGAAAATTGTATATGGACACCGGATTGGTTAAATTAAATAATTTTTAAAATCTTTGATTTGGAATTTCTTTAAATGGTTTGATTTAAAGGAATTGAAAAATCAATTTTATAGAAATTGAATTTATCGCGAATTTGAGGTTGAGATGTTGAAATAAATTTTTGTTAAACAAATTGTTTAATAATTAAAGTTGGGTCTTTGAAAATTAAATTTGTGATATGATTGAAATTCGTAAATTGATTTTTTTTTAAAGGATTTAACTTTTATTCGGACTTTGAATATTATTAAGTAAAAGTGAGATAAAGACAACATTTTGAAATTTGAGGAAATTGGATTTGGGATGGAATTGAATTAATTTGAAATCGAAATTGATTTGAATTAAAATTGGAATTTGAATTGACTGAATGGAAATTTGAATTTGATTCAGATTGGTAAGTGGAATTAAATGGTTAACTTTGAAGCTATTTCATTTTGGTTTTCCCAAATTATCTTGCTATATAAACCATTTTAAATACTTAAACTATTTTATACTAAACTACTTTAACCTATATTAACTATATTAAATTATTTTAACTTATTTTAAACATATTAACTTGTTTTAATCTATTTTTAAATCTACTTAACCCAATTTAATTTATTTTAAACTAATTAACTGTTTCAATTTATTTTAATTATATTTTTATCTATCTTAAAGCTATTTAACCTATTTAATTTTATTTAATCTATTTCAAATCTATTTAACTATATTAAATCAATTTAAAACTATTTTGAAATCTATCTTTAATATTTTAGAGTATTTTAACTATTTTTAATTATTTAAGCTATTTTTAAACTATTCAAACTATTTTCCAAAATTTCCAGCTGGTCAATAAGGTGAAATGTTTATATTTAAATCTTGGATTTAAATACGAATTGGGCTAAATGAAGTTACAACCTAAATTGAAATGTGAAACGATTTTGGAATTGAAATGAGATATTGGGGCGAAATGATTTTGAAATGGAATCGTATATTTTGAGTAGATACGATGATTTTGAAATGGATTTGATTTTGAAGCAAACTTGATATTTTGATATCAATTATGAATTGATTTTGAAAATGTAAAAGAACCATCTGGTGTGTAATAAGCGTTTGGTTGTTAAAGAGACCGGGATCGAATATGGGCATACTCTCTGTCGATACCGAAAACCTCTTTAACAACTGTGTACGTGGTGGAGATTCCAAAAATGAAATAGGATGGTTTGACGAACGATTCTATATGGTATGACGTGACCCTGACTTCCGTGAGTCAGCTTAGATGTGACTAAAATCAGGAGCTATACCGGGCCAATGTAAGGTCATTCCTCTTATCGGGCATATTTCTTCGATATCATTCTATTGCTTTGGTGATTGTTTTGGTGGCCACCCCTCGATTGTTTGGGAGTGTGTCCGAGGTGGGCGGTAGTAGCTGCTATGCGTCACCACCAGTCCGGGAGTGCAATTGGTATATCTACCTTGGCATCTCCTCGTTGTGCCGTGTTCACATGCCCTAGAGCGCCTTCTACGAGTTTGTTTTGTACCATACCTATGGAGTGCCCTCTGATAGCCCTCTAGTTTACGGAGGAATTACAGTACTGTATAGACTATGGGAATATATAAAAATGTGTTAAGGGGGATATGGGTAACGCCTTAACGCTATTTGTGACGCTCCACCTCCATACCCACGCTAGCCAAGAACACTACGGTGTAATGCTGTCGACTAGCATGGAGAATAAGGCTGTTGAGGAGCGACCATCCATGTAACTTCTTTGTGCGAGCACCGATATGTCAGATAGTATAGAATGCATATCATTGAAGGAGGAAATCCGACATACCGATACAAACTCAAAGCTATCACACAGTGGCTATATATAATCTTCGGAAACAAACATAGAAATAATCATAACACAAATCAGTCACAGACATCCATATCACAAAGGCGAAAAAAGATATGAATATATATATATAACACATGAAAGTGTACATCAGAGTAGTGGTCAGAAAGATCCACGATAATACAAAAGAATAGCAACATGTGCTATACAAAAGAATAAATCAATGAGACAATATCTCAAATGTGTACAACAAAAACTACTAATCTAAGTAGTTAGCCAAAAGTCAGAGTAATAGATCCCTGGAGAGAAGTCAAGCAGAAGCACTTGTAACATCTCGGTCTGACCCGAGTATTATTTCATAAGAAAATAATAAACGGATCAGTCTAGCTATAAATATCAGATGACAAGATATAGAATAAAAGATATGGCATAAACATATAATACCCATAATGGCATACTACTATAAGTATGTAAATGATAATCAACAAGAGATTAATCAATATCACAAGAATCTTCTCAAATATAAAATGGGGTATCATACCCTAAACTTGTATTCATAACAAGTCAATGACACACGAATTCACCAATGCACAAAAATTGATAAACATATCAATGAAAATCATGAAAATTGGTGAAGCACAAATTCCAGAAATCAACACACGAAATCTAGAAATCACATAAAAAAGGGGGGGAGGCCTATCACAAGAACGGGAGCATGAAAACTCACCAACACGTGTAACAGAAGAACGAGAAGCTATCTCATGGAAGCTATCCATTAAATTTTGACACACGAACGACCCTAAGACCATGCGGCGCTACCCCACATATGTGATGGTGAAACATCACACAAACGGGGTTTAGTCTCCCTCGTAGACAAAGAGACATCGCACAATTGCTAGTCTAAATCACAAAAATGATCATCATGATCATCAAGAAGTGTCAATCACACCAAGCTAGTAAATATATGAGTTTAGCTTCATGTCCCATAACCACTTGCTTAACTCAAATATTTACGAACAAGCTGTGAATCTTCACTAGAAAATTGTCACAAGAGGTTCAATCGAACAAGTCCAAGAATTAACCGACGAAGTAAACGCAAGCGTTTCATACCACCTGTTTTGCTAAGCCGTTTAATTAGATTTCTCATCCGAATGAGATAAAGGCTTGTATATACTAATAGATTGGAAAACGGTTTAGGAAAAGAGCTTTGTAATAAAATAGTGTTGAAATCGTTTTTGATGAAAGGGTTTTGATATTTACTACTAGTATTAAAACCTTTATATTTTTAAAGTGACAAGTCACAAAATCGATCGTAGAAACAAATCAATTCACAAATAAAATTCACATTCGAAGACGTGGATTAATTCCAAAGAAATCGATATCAAATCCATCAAAATGGATATTTCCGAAAATTCCCGAAGAAAATGTCATCAAAGTCGATAATAAATGATAACGACAAAAGGGAAACAACACGAATCGATTAAAGTTGGAAATTCAAACAAATAGGCAATATAGGCATACTTGGCAAAAGGGAGAAGGTCGGTCAACCGGCTCACTGAGTTCGGTTGACCGGACCAGAGGCAGAAATTCTCGGGTAGCAGGTCCGTCGACCGGACCCTGAGTTCGGTCGACCGGAGCCTGTTACCAGTTCTACCAAAACAGAGGCAGGGAAATGCTCGGGTAGCAGGTCGGTCGACCGGACCCTGAGTTCGGCCGACCGGAGCCTGTTACCAGCACTCCCATGCCTATCTAATGACTGCCAATCCCTTCCGAATTGCAATCGGTCAAGCAACGGCACTAAGGGTTTACGCCCATCGAATACCCGGCCATATAAGCTCTTTGATTCATCACCAAAAACATGATCAAAACATCAAAGTTAGGATTTTCAAAGAATTGAACTCAAAACACTAAAAATTGGAATATTCACCAAATCAATCCAAACCAAAAGCGTTTGCATAAGAATAAGTATTAGGAATTCATACCTAACAATCGAAGATAAATATAGATTAAGATGTGAGATAAAAATCTCACCTTTTCACAAAAACAATGAAGAAGGAGCTTGAAAGCAAAGAGAGAATCAACCACTCTTCAACACAACCCAAATGAGCTTGAATCTATGCTAAAAAGGAGAACATTCCCAAAGTTAGGTTTAGTAATTTCTGAAATTGATAAAAGAATGAGTTGGAGAAGAAGAAGATGAGACTTACCAAAGTTTCTTCTATTAGTTTGGAGCTAGAACTTGATTTGTAAATGGAAACTAGGGTTTGGAGTTTTAATTTCCCATTCCACTCACCATTAATCTCTTTAGAACTGAAATGTAGA
Source organism: Allium fistulosum (assembly GCA_030737815.1). Lineage (NCBI taxonomy): Eukaryota > Viridiplantae > Streptophyta > Magnoliopsida > Asparagales > Amaryllidaceae > Allium > Allium fistulosum. Next base: position 263,885,495 of record CM060904.1, on the reverse strand, counting down.
GGGGGAGGGAGTGAATGAAGAGGGGGTTTTAGTTTTGAGTATTAAGTTAGACATAGGGCTGAACCCAAACCCAAACCCAAAGTGAAAATGGTTAAATTTTTGGCTAGCTCCAAACTTATCAATGTTTATACTCAAAAAGGTCGCAAACGTCATTTTGAACTCAATGGAACTGGTCTCGAGTCCTAATTTGACCGTATGCAAAAATTAGCTTTTCGGACTAAAATCCAACTAACGATAAAATATTTAAATATAAAATCGATAAATATGCGGGTTGTTACAGACTCCCCTCCTTTAAGAAATTGCGTCCTCGCAATATATAAGATGGAAATTAAAAGTAACAACCATAAAAGCATATTAACACAAAAGAAATTTTGAAATAAGAAGTTCACCTTAAAGAGCATGAGAAAGTAATTCCGGATGCGTACGCTCGATGAATTCTCTAGATTCCCAAGAGCAATCCTTAGGATTTGAGGACCATTGAACTTTAACAAGCGGAACATCTTTATTTCGAAGTCGTTTGACCTCTGAAGCAATAATGCGAATAGGATGCTGCTCATAAGTTAAATTAGGCGAAACTTCAATCTCTTCCACAACACCGGGCTCGAGAATAGAATCGGAATCCCGAAGGCACTTCCGTAATTGAGAAACGTGGAACACATCATGCATGGCAGAAAACTGAGCCGATAATGAAAGGCGATAAGCCATGGAACCAATACGTTTAGTGATAGGAAATGGCCCAATATATCGAGGCGCTAACTTTCCCGATCGACTGAAGCGTACAACACCCTTCATAGGTGAAACACGAATAAATACAAGATCTCCCATAGAAAATTCTAATTTTCTTCTTCGGTTATCGGCATAGGATTTTTGTCTACTTTGGGCTTCTTTCATCCTATGACGAATAAGTTCAATCTTTTCTGTGGAATCACGAATAAAATCTGGACCTAAAACCAGCTTCTCGCCGGCCTCAAGCCAACAAGAAGGAGATCGGCATGGCCTTCCATAGAGTGCCTCAAAAGGTGCCATACCAATACTAGATTGGAAGCTGTTATTATAGGAAAATTCAACAAGTGAAATATGATCTTCCCAACTTTCATCGAAATCAAGCACACAAGAACGAAGAAGATCTTCAAGAGTTTGATTCACACGCTCAGTTTGTCCATCGGACTGGGGGTGATAAGCGGTGCTAAAATTAAGCTTCATCCCCAAAGCTTTTTGAAGACTCTTCCAGAATCCACTAGTAAACAATGGATCATGATCACTAACAATGGAAGTAGGGAGTCCATGTAATTTAACAATTTCTTTGATAAAGAGTTTGGCCAGAAGAGGAACGGTTCGGTTCGACCGAACGTGAATAAAATGGGCGGATTTAGTAAGTCTATCAACGATCACCCATAAGCTATCATGACCCGAACGAGAAGGGGGAAGGCTATCAATAAAATCCATGGAAATTTGATCCCACTTCCAAACTAGAATTTCCAATGGTTGCAATAACCCACCGGGACTTCGATGTTCGGCCTTAACAAGTTGGCAAGTCATGCAACACTTAACAAAGTCAGCAATATCAGATTTCATTCCCTTCCAGTAATAAAGTCGTTTCATATCCGCGTACATTTTACTACTACCGGGATGAATGGAATATTTTGAATGATGAGAATCTTCTAGAATATCTTTACGAAGATCACTAATATTTGGTATGATAAGTCTACCAAATTTTCGAATGCCGCCACGAGAATTAATATCGAAGTCTTTCATACCTTCAATATCAACTTTATCCTCAACATTTTGGCCAAGAAGAGACAATACGGGATCTAGCCTTTGAGCTTCGAGAATGCGGTCTAAAAGAGAAGAATGAGCCTCGAGGCTACATAAAATAAGAGATGAACATAAATTGGAAACACGATCTCGAATTTCACAAGTGGATAAAACTTCGAGATCGTTCCATTCAGATATCATCATGGAAACAACCACTTGTTGTTTGCGACTAAGTGCATCGGCAACTCGATTTCCCTTTCCGGGAGTATAAAGAATATCAAGATCATATGAAGCAAGGAATTCGAGCCAACGCTGTTGACGCAAATTAAGTTCCTTTTGAGAGAATAAATATTTCAAAGACTTATGATCAGTATAAAGTATAAATTTCTCTCCCAAAAGATAATGTCGCCAAATTCGAAGGGCGAAAACAATAGCCGCGAGTTCTAAATCATGTGTGGCATATCTAGTCTCAGCCGGCTTCAATTGCCTAGAAGCCTAAGCAATAACACATTCTTTTTGCATAAGAACATCACCCAAACCAACGCGACTAGCATTGGTATAAACAACAAAATCTTGATTCCCTTCGGGAATAACAAGAATAGGAGCATCAGAAAGGAGTTATTTTAATTTCTGAAAAGAAGTTTCACATTTGTCCGACCAAATGTATTTAACACCTTTCTTTGTTAAGCCAGTAAGAGGCACGGCAATTTTAGAAAAGTCCTTAATGAAACGACGGTAATAACCCGCCAATCCAAGGAAGCTGTGGATTTCCGTGACACTCTCCGGTCTCTTTCAATTTTGAATCGCTTCAATCTTTGAAGGATCCACTGATATTCCGGATTCGGAAATAATATGACCGAGAAACTTCACATTAGATTGCCAAAAGTGGCATTTAGAAAATTTTGCTTTTAATTGATTGCTCCTAAGAGTTTCCAATATAATCCGAAGATGCTTTTCATGCTCCTCCTCGGTTTTAGAATACATAAGAATATCATCAATAAAGATGAGAACAAACCGATCGAGGAAATCTTTGAAAATTCGATTCATAAGGTCAACAAAATAAGCCGGAGCATTCGTTAAACCAAATGGCATAACTAGCCATTCATAAGATCCATAGCGTGTACGGGACGAAGTCAAAGGAATACTATCCTCTACAATACGAAGCTGATGAAAACTGGTAGCCAAGTCCAATTGTGAAAAGAATCTAGCACCACTAAGCTGATCGAATAGATCATTGATCCGAGGTAAAGGATATTTATTTTTAATAGTAAGATCATTAAGCTTGCGGTAGTCGACGCAAAGCCTAAGTGTACCATCGGATTTCTTCACGAAAATTGCTGAAGCTCCCCAGGGCGAGGAACTAGAGCGAATAAATTGCTTCGTCTCCAATTCGGAAAATTGTTTGTGCATCTCTTCATTCTCTTTATTGGAAATGCGATAAGGAGGACGAGTAACAGGTTGAGCTCCAGGTATAAGATTAATTTTGAACTCAATTGCTCGCTTAGGTGGTAATCCTAAAACGGGCTCAAATATGTCCGAAAATTCACGAACGACTTGAATAAGAGAAATGACATCCTCCTCGTCATCATTATCATCATCACGAGGATTTAAAGAATATAAAGATGCAGTCAAAGTAGAATCTGAATCTCTAAGAACAATAGAAATCTGCTTAACAGACTGTGGATGTCGAAGATAAATAGTAGGCTCAGGACATAGGATATGAGCTTCATAATGATTAAGCCAATCCATACCCAAAATCATTCCAAAGCCTAAGTAACGCATGACATGCAAATCGGCTAGGAAAGAAAAATCACACAAAATAATCTCGACATCTTTACAAAGCAGACTAAGAGTTGCGGATCCACCAACCGGATTCGCAATTCTTAAAGAAGTCATTAAAGCAACAACACTTAAAGAAAAAGTATCGACAAGTTCCTTTGATATAAATGAATGGGATGCACCCGTATCAAAGAGAACTCTAATAGGTTGATCATGAAATATAATAATGCCATCAAGGACAGAATGAGACATACCTTGACCGCGAGATGTATTGCCAGGGGCTTGAGCAACGTTTAACTGTCCCTCCTTGCTTTGAAGCTTAGGGCATAGATGCATCAAAAGATCTGGACTTTTACAATAGTGACAATAACAGGGCTTTGAACACTCGTTCGCAAAATGGCCCTTAGCACCACAGTTGAAGCATTTCCCATCACTGGGAGAGAGTGTCTTTGCAGCAGGAGTTGCTTGTTTACCCTTTTTGTTGAGATAAGGACCTTTGAACTTATTAGGCCTTTTCTTGTTGTTGAAGTTTGGATTGGCAGCCACCACTTCAACATTACTTTCCCGATCCGCCTCTTCAAGACGAAGAGCGATATCAATGAGTTGATTGAAAGAAACTTCTAATTGTAGAAGTAATGGCTTCTTGAGATTCTTATTTAAGCCATAGAGGAATCTTTGGTTCTTCTTCAATGGGGTGTTGATGTATTCAACCCCATATTTAGACAGTGACTCGAAGGATGCGACATAATCTGTCACAGAGGATTCACCTTGAACAAGGTCTAAGAAACGTCGAGCCAATGTCACTTTCTTTGCTTCTGGTACGAATTTTAATTCGAAGCGTTCCCAGAATTGCTCCCAGGTGAGATCAGCTTCATTAATTTCAGAAATAAGAAGTTCATACCAATCCAGTGCTCTTTCTTGGAGCATACTAGAAACCACCTGAACACGGTGAAGATCGATAAGATTCATGCGAGAAAATATTCTATCGCATGTTCTTAACCAAGCCTGGACCTCGATAATAGTTTCGGAACCTTTGAATGGTTTCCCACCCAAGTTGGTATAATCGTTGCACAAACGTGCAAATCCAGACTTAGGATGAGTAGGTTCCTGATTAGGACCAGCTGCTTGAGCATTCTTTACTAAATCAAGAAGCTGCTGAGCAGTCATGAAAACTCCATCCTGGGGAGTAACAGTAGATGGTCCAGCTTTGGGACGACATGGTCTAGACATTCACTTCTTTTAGGAAGAGAAAAGAAGAAAAGTTATTCTCCAAATAAATATCAAGCAAGTCTTGATAGATAAAACAAGGATACATAAAAGGAAAAGGATGAATCGGTACGAAGACTCGAATTAAATCCTAAGGCACGACTCCTAAGTTGGACTTAGGACGATGATCCTTGTTAAGTTATTCTACATTGTTCCGAAGTTTGGCTCTGATACCAAGCTGTGACGCCCCACCTCCATACCTACGCTAGCCAAGAACACTATGGTGTAATGCTGTCGACTAGCACGGAGAATAAGGCTGTTGAGGAGCGACCATCCGTGTAACTTCTTTGTGCGAGCACCGATATGTCAGATAGTATAGAATGCATATCATTGAAGGAGGAAATCCGACATACCGATACAAACTCAAAGCTATCACATAGTGGCTATATATAATCTTCGGAAACAAACATAGAAATAATCATAACACAAATCAGTCACAGACATCCATATCACAAAGGCGGAAAAAGATATGAATATATATAACACATGAAAGTGTACATCAGAGTAGTGGTCAGAAAGATCCACGATAATACAAAAGAATAGCAACATGTGCTATACAAAAGAATACATCAATGAGACAATATCTCAAATGTGTACAACAAAAACTACTAATCTAAGTAGTTAGCCAAAAGTCAGAGTAATAGATCCCTAGAGAGAAGTCAAGCAGAAGCACTTGTAACATCTCGGTCTGACCCGAGTATTATTTCATAAGAAAATAATAAACGGATCAGTCTAGCTATAAATATCAGATGACAAGATATAGAATAAAAGATATGGCATAAACATATAATACCCATAATGGCATACTACTATAAGTATGTAAATGATAATCAACAAGAGATTAATCAATATCACAAGAATCTTCTCAAATATAAAATGGGGTATCATACCCTAAACTTGTATTCATAACAAGTCAATGACACACGAATTCACCAATGCACAAAAATTGATAAACATATCAATGAAAATCATGAAAATTGGTGAAGCACAAATTCCAGAAATCAACACACGAAATCTAGAAATCACATAAAAAAGGGGGGGAGGCCTATCACAAGAACGGGAGCATGAAAACTCACCAACACGTGTAACAGAAGAACGAGAAGCTATCTCATGGAAGCTATCCATTAAATTTTGACACACGAACGGCCCAAAGACCATGCGGCGCTACCCCACATATGTGATGGTGAAACATCACACAAACGGGGTTTAGTCTCCCTCGTAGACAAAGAGACATCGCACAATTGCTAGTCTAAATCACAAAAATGATCATCATGATCATCAAGAAGTGTCAATCACACCAAGCTAGTAAATATATGAGTTTAGCTTCATGTCCCATAACCACTTGCTTAACTCAAATATTTACGAACAAGCTGTGAATCTTCACTAGAAAATTGTCACAAGAGGTTCAATCGAACAAGTCCAAGAATTAACCGACGAAGTAAACGCAAGCGTTTCATACCACCTGTTTTGCTAAGCCGTTTAATTAGATTTCTCATCCGAATGAGATAAAGGCTTGTATATACTAATAGATTGAAAAACGGTTTAGGAAAATAGCTTTGTAATAAAATAGTGTTGAAATCGTTTTTGATGAAAGGGTTTTGATATTTACTACTAGTATTAAAACCTTTATATTTTTAAAGTGACAAGTCACAAAATCGATCGTAGAAACAAATCAATTCACAAATAAAATTCACATTCGAAGACGTGGATTAATTCCAAAGAAATCGATATCAAATCCATCAAAATGGATATTTCCGAAAATTCCCGAAGAAAATGTCATCAAAGTCGATAATAAATGATAACGACAAAAGGGAAACAACACGAATCGATTAAAGTTGGAAATTCAAACAAATAGGCAATATAGGCATACTTGGCAAAAGGGAGAAGGTCGGTCAACCGGCTCACTGAGTTCGGTTGACCGGACCAGAGGCAGAAATTCTCGGGTAGCAGGTCCGTCGACCGGACCCTGAGTTCGGTCGACCGGAGCCTGTTACCAGTTCTACCAAAACAGAGGCAGGGAAATGCTCGGGTAGCAGGTCGGTCGACCGGACCCTGAGTTCGGCCGACCGGAGCCTGTTACCAGCACTCCCATGCCTATCTAATGACTGTCAATCCCTTCCGAATTGCAATCGGTCGAGCAACGGCACTAAGGGTTTACGCCTATCGACTACCCGGCCATATAAGCTCTTCGATTCATCACCAAAAACATGATCAAAACATCAAAGTTAGGATTTTCAAAGAATTGAACTCAAAACACTAAAAATTGGAATATTCACCAAATCGATCCAAACCAAAAGCGTTTGCACAAGAATAAGTATTAGGAATTCATACCTAACAATCGAAGATAAATATAGATTAAGATGTGAGATAAAAATCTCACCTTTTCACAAAAACAATGAAGAAGGAGCTTGAAAGCAAAGAGAGAATCAACCACTCTTCAACACAACCCAAATGAGCTTGAATCTATGCTCAAAAAGGAGAACATTCCCATAGTTAGGTTTAGGAATTTCTGAAATTGATAAAAGAATGAGTTGGAGAAGAAGAAGAGGAAACTTACCAAAGTTTCTTCTATTAGTTTGGAGCTAGAACTTGATTTGTAAATGGAAACTAGGGTTTGGAGTTTTAATTTCCCATTCCACTCACCATTAATCTCTTTAGAACTGAAATATAGAGGGGGAGGGAGTGAATGAAGAGGGGGTTTCAGTTTTGAGTATTAAGTTAGACATAGGGCTGAACCCAAAACCAAACCCAAAGTGAAAATGGTCAAATTTTTGGCTAGCTCCAAACATATCAATGTTTATACTCAAAAAGGTTGCAAACGTCATTTTGAACTCAATGGAAGTGGTCTCGAGTCCTAATTTGACCGTATGCAAAAAGTAGCTTTTCGGACTAAAATCTGACTGACGATAAAATATTTAAATATAAAATCGATAAATATGCGGGTTGTTACACTATTTTAATACCTTTACTTTACTGTAGACATATTATAATAGCGTATTGTACTACATAGTAGATAGTTTAATGGATCCTTAAGAGATGGAAAATCCCGTAACATCTCTTGAGTTATTGCACGCACGTCGACACTGGATAGGAGATGTCAAACCCCGTAAACATCTCTGATGCCGTTACACCCATATTTATTTACAATTGATTTAACTTACATAAGGATATTTTAGTCCTGACTCGAGTGTTTTGTTCTTTCATTACGCTCGGGTCAGTCTTGAGTTTTTCAGCTTATTGAAGATTTATTCTAGAGGACGAAGACGAAGATTTGGTATATTATTACTATTATTATCCTTGCATCATGCTGTCTGCTGCATTATTTTATTTGTTCTATTGTATATGTATAACTCTGATAAATGATGTATAAATGATAATCAAAAGTATATTAAACAGCTTCATGAACTGTTTATTTGATTATTATATTTTATCTTTCCGCTGCGAGATTCTGAGGTTGTTTATGTTCCTTTTCTCTTCTTTTCTTATTTACCCCATTAACATCTTCCCTTTTGAATGGTTTGAGTTGACATGTGTTTGATTGTCGATTTAAACTGTCCAAAAAGGTGGGTCATTACAACCACCTCGTATATTGAAAAATCATCCAATTAATAATATAATTGGTGATTTAAATACAAGCGTTTCTATAAGACATCAATTAAATCAAATGAGTCACGTTGCATTTATTTCAAATTTTGAACCTAAATTTTTTAAAGAAGCTTCAAAAGACGAATCATGGATTATAGCAATGCAAGAAGAACTAAATCAATTTGAAAGAAATGAAGTATGGGAACTTGTACCAAGACCCACAGATCAATCCGTAATAGGAACTAAATGGGTATATAAGAATAATACTGATGAAGATGGAAACATTATATGTAATAAAGCAAGACTAATAGCTTAAGGATATAATCAGGGGGAAGGAATTGATTTTGAGGAAACATTCGCTCCAGTTGCATGTCTAGAAGCAATACGTACGTTACTTGCTTTTGCATGTCATCATAACTTTTGACTTTTTCAAATGGATGTAAAAAGTGCTTTCCTAAATGGTTATATAAAAGAACAAGTATATGTTGATCAACCCCCATTGTTCATACATGAAAAATTCCATGAACATGTATATAAACTAAAAAAGGCACTGTTTGGTTTAAAACAAGCACCTCGTGTTTGGTATGATAGACTTAAAACTCATTTAATAAATTCCGGTTTTCAAGTTGGAAAAATAGATACACCTTATTTATAAAAAGAAATCAAAATGACATTTTATTTGTCCAAATATATGTTGATGACATAATATTTGGATCAACAAATGAAGAACTATGTAATGAATTTTCCGATATTATGAAAAATGAATTTGGAATGTCCCATGTGGGAGAATTAAATTTTTTCTTAGGATTACAAATCAAACAATTAGACAATGGTATTTTTATTAACCAAGAAAAATATTGTCACAATTTATTAAAACGATTTGGAATGGATAAAACTACTAGTAAACCAACTCCCATGAGTAAAATTGCACATTTAGATAAAGATGAAAAAGGTAAAGATTTTGATCAAAAATTATTTCAAAGTATAATAAGATCATTTCTATATTTAACGGCCAGTAGACCCGATATTATGATGAGTGTGTGTCTGTGTGCAAGATTTCAAGCACAACCTAAAGATTCACACTATCGGGAAGTTAAACGTATTTTACGTTACTTATTTGGAACTACAAATTTTGGACTTTTCTATCCTAAAGATTGCTCTTTTGAACTTGTATCCTATAGCGATGCGGATTTCGGTGGCTGTAAAACCAATAGAATGCCACCTGTCATTTTATCGGTCAATCTTTAGTTTCATGGTTTAGTAAAAAACAAAATTGTGTATAACTTTCGACTTGTGAAGCAGAATATATTGCTGCCGCTTTAGCTTGTGCACAAGTAATATATATGCAACAAACTCTTAGAGATTTCAGAAAAATTATAAACAAATCTCCAATCTTCTGTGACAACACTAGTGCAATAAATTTATCAAAAAATCCAATAAACCATTCACGAACAAAACATATAGATATTCATTGTAACAACCCTACATTTTAGGCTTATTTTATTTTATATTTTATTTCTGTTAAATTGAATTTCCTGATTGAAAAACTTTTGAAATTATTTTAAACTTGTTTTGTTTCAAATATTTCATTTCTAAATATATATTTTGATTGTTATGTAAATTATAATTTCAAACTGGTAAAAATTGGATATTTTACTGTAAAGTGAATTTCTGTTCAAACTGGTCAAACTTTGACTTTTAAACTTTAAATTTAAATATTTAAAATTCTTAAATTTTATCTTTTATTATGAAAATAGATTTAATTCCATGAATACTGCTTTTCGTTTCGTTGAAAACGGACTTATATTGTAGAAGTTATGTAATTTTCAATTTTGTGTATAAACTGTTTATTTTGCAATATTATTTATTTTAAAAACATATAAATTATATTTTATTTTTCATATTTTGTTCTAATATATGTTAATATTTTATTTTATGTATAATTTTGTCTTTTAATAATTTTAAAGTGATTATAAAATTTTTCCAAAGCTTGTTGAATTTATTTTGTAATTTTAAAGCCTAATTTCTATTTTTTTTTTGCTATTTTCTTAATTTAACTATATATAATTAAAATTTATTTATTTATTTTATACATTCACTTTATTTTCTTTGTTTTACTTTATTAATATTCACTTTACATGTATTTAGATTAGAATAGATTTTTCCAAAGATTATTTGAATTTGTTTCAGTTTATTTAACCTAGTTTGGATATAGTGTTATTTTTCTTCATTTAATTTAATTAATATAAAATTTATTTATTTATTTTTCTTATTTACTTTATTTCTGAGTTTATTTACTCTTTATTATCAGATTTATATATATATAAGTTAAATTAAAATAGAGGAAATTTGAAAGGTCGTGACTCTTGATTTGCTTAAGGGTTTTGGTTTTCTACCTCTTTGTTTTCCAAACTCCTGCATTCACTTTTGCTTGGCCGACCTAAATTCTTTCAGCTGCACAAATTTTTCTCATTCATTTCGTATCAAAACCTTCTCTTCTCAAAGAAAAATAGCCGGCCATTGCTTCACAAAAATTTTGGGTAAAAACTTCTTCTTTTTCCTTTGTTTTCTATGTTTTCTTCTTTGTTTTCATGTGTTTTGCCTTGCCTTCATCCCCTTCTTTGGATCGGCCTGACCACATCCACCACCTTGGCCACCTCCACTACCATCCCCTCTGACCAACATCACCTCCAGCCCCTTCCCATGCCATAGCCGAGCCCCTTTGTGATGTGAATCCACCATAGTTTTGAGCAACATCACCTACATGGTCAAGCCGAGCACACCTAGGCCTATCACCACCTCTCTCTTCCACCTAGGCCGACCAACCACCACCACCACTGACCAGATCTCAACCTAACACACCTCTGCACCTCCCCTACAGCCCACACCTGAAATATCCAGGCCCCTATATGCCTTGGCCGAGCCATAAGATGCTTTGAAAATCCATGTTTTTGCCATTGAACACTAGACTTTGCTTCACAAACAATTGCACCAATTCCTCTATACATGGCCGACCCCTATAGGTCCAAAACCAGATCCTAGAACATGCCATAGCCGTGTATTTTCCAGCCATGGCTAAACCTATGTGGGATGGAGGCAAGTGAAATTGGTTTGATAGTGTTTTGTGCAAGCATTTGCAAGTTATGTAAATTGTTGTTTAGTGTTTATTAATGTATATTTGAATTGTTTTGTCCCATGTATCCAAGGAATTTAACCTTGTCTCTCACACCCAAATCATCATCATACTCTCGTGCCTTTGTGGATTCTGTGATGTGTGTGTTGGTTGTCTTCTCCAGCTCAATACATGTGAGTTATTCTCACCAGACAATATGTACCTATATAACTAGTAAATTGACACCCTGTGAATCTGTAGAAATATATTATCATGTTATATATGCCTATATTATTATCATATGATGTTCACATCTGTTATTACACCTGTTATATCATATGTTACTGTTATTTAATGTTATTCTGTTATTTATATCTGTTATCACCATTGCAAGTTCCCTGTAGACTAGAATCACTATGGGTTGAAATGATACATACCCGAACGGACTTTAGAATAGGGAAAAATCGTTATGGGCTGAAATGATAGGCCTGAATGGTTTTTATTTAATTTATTTTAACTTGGGATTGCGGGTTTGAAATGATAGAACCCGGATTTTTCTTTTTTTAACTGCGGATTGAAATGATACATATCCGTATCACTTGACCTAGGTTAGAAAATTATATACAGGCCCGTGGTTATTTTATAAAGTGTTTTGAATATTTTTAAGTATTTTAAAAATATAAATTTATGAAATTTGATTTAAATAGATTTTGAAATGTTTAAAATAAAGAAATTATGATTTTTCTATGTGTTAAAAATGTAATTAATGAATGGTTTAACTGGATTTTTGAAATATAACTTAAGTTGGAAATTTGGAATTTGGTTAAAAATGATATTTAAGTTATATAAATAAAATGGATATTAAATTTTATTTGGAAATGGTAAATATGATAATTTGATTAAATGTGAATTTAAGTGATTTATTAAAGTATTATTGATTTTTTTTTCTATGAATTTAAGTGGTTAAATAAATGAATGTTTAAAAGTGATCTTTTAAAATATAACTTGACTTGGAAATGTGAAATTTGGTTTTAATTTAAGGTTTTAGTTAATTAAATAAAATTGGAAATTTAGTTAAATTTGTGAAATGGTAATTTAAATTTGAAGTGTTAAGTTATTTGTTGAAATGTGAAGAATTGGAAACTTTTACACTTAAATTTATTAAGTAAATTGTTGGAAATTGGATTTAATTATAAGAAATTTATTGTGAAAAAGATACATGTTAAATGATATGTAAATAAACATTTTAAATGTTAAATTATGATTTTTAAAATGTTTAAAGAGTTTAAAATGAAGTTATTTAATTGCTGGAAATACACTAAAAAGCTGGAAATCACTTTTAATAGCATTCAGAAATGCTATGGTTCTGAATTACACTAAAATTTGAATAAAAGGGCTACTACAGCATTTCTGAAATGCTGCAGTTGCTGTAATTGAACTTATAGGCTAATATTGAACTCAGGTCTATTATAGCATTCTCTGGAAATGCTATAATGGTCTGCAGTCTTTGCTGAAACCAAATTTAACCCTTGTTTTGAAATCTGAACTACCGCAGCACTTCTGATATGCTGTCTTTTCTGTTTTGAACTATAATTCAACTAAACTGAGTTTTAACAGCAGTTTTAAGTGCTGTCTTTGCTGAATTAAAAATGTTTTCAAATATAACTTATAGCAGTTGTTTTTTTATGCTGTGAAATGCTGAAATTTTAATAATTAGGGTTTTTGACTTAGTAAACGAACTCAGAATGGTTTGAAACTTTGGAAATTGAATACTTGATTTAAAAATATAATAATTACACTTTTAAAAGGTTTAAATGAATTATTTTGATTGAAATATAAACTATATAAAGGTGATTTGAAATGATAGTAAATGAACGATATCTTTGAATTTAAAAGGTATTTAAAGTCAAATATTTGGATTTGTAAGGATATGATATTTTATTATATTAAAATGATTTGAAATGAAGATTTGGAAAGATTGATATTTGATATATTAAAATGATTTGAAATGAAGTTTTGGAAAGATATGATATTTTGATATATTGAAATGATTTGAAATGAAGTTTTGAAATGATATGATATTTTAAAAATATGGAAATGGTTTGGAATTGATTTAATCTTTATTTTGATAAAGATTTGGATTTGAAATGATATTCTATTTTGAAGTATAAACTATTTTTAAACTTATAACCATGGGTTATAATAACGTTGGGTTGTTAAAGAGACCGGGATCGGATATGGACATACTCTCTGTCTTACCGAAAACCACTTTGGCAACTGTGTACGCGGTGGAGATTCCAGAATGAAGTAGGATGGTGGCGACGATCCTAAGGTATATACGTGGACCCAACTCCCGTGAGTTGGCATAAGGTGGCTAAAACAGGAGCGATTGACGGACCAATGAGGTAGCACCTCTGATCGGACACACTTCTTCGATACCATTCTATTACTTGTGATTGATTTGGTGCGCACCCTTGATTTGGGAGTGTTGTTCGAGGTGGGCGGTAGTGGCTGCTATGCGTCACCACCAGTCCGGATGCGTAATTGGTATATCTACCCTGGCATTGCCTAGTTGTGCCGTGTCACCTACCATATCGAGCTTTACTACGATTATGATTTTAAGATCCGACCGCGTTAAGGTTCTCCATCCCCTTAACGCTATTTTCTATATGATTATACTTTACTGATTAGACACTACTGTATATAGCGTATATTACTACATAGTAGATAGTTTAACGGATCCTTAGAGGATGGGCGGTCCCAAGCATCTTCTAAGTTACTTGTACCCTTATTACAGTTCGCTTGAGTTGGTTTACATTATATAAGTATATATTGTCCTGACTCGAGTGTTTTGTGTTTTTCTTTACGCTCGGGTCAGCCTGAGTTATTCACAGATTTGGATTTCCACTCTCTTGGAGATTTGAATCGCTGGAGATTATCTGCTTGTCATGTCCTATCTATTCCAGTTCCGTTGTTCTACTCAGCTTGTACTTGGTTATTTTATTGAGACTTTTGTTGTACTCTATTTCTTCTGTTGTATCTTATGTAACTCTGATATATTTATATAGTAGCTTCATGAACTACTATTTCTTTTACTTCCGCTGCATTATTTTACTCTGTGTCTGTGATCTGTGATTATATTTATTTACTGTATATTCTGAGATTTGCCAAATTTTATTTACAACGCGGTATTTTGAGCAATTCAACTCCGGCATGAGTGTCTACCTATACACTTATAATGGATGCGAATGGTTGAAAATATCGGGTCGTTACAGTTGGTATCAGAGCTTTGGCTTTGAGGCAAAACTTAGAATGTATGGTAAATTTATTTACAGAATCACTTTCATTCGAGTTTGAATCTCTTCCTTTGATTCGTTTTCCTTTGAATTTTGGAACGTTCCCTGCGGTTCCGAAATTCATTCGTGTCCCTCACTATTCATCATCTTTTGATTCTGGAGTATCCCATGACTCCACTTCCAATGATCTTTATAGTGAATTGGCGGTCTCGCCAATATTCTAATTTTCTTGTAAAAGGGTGAAAATTCTTTATAATCAGCATCGATTCACCAGAGATTTATATTTATCCTTGGTTTAGATGCTAATATCTTTTATTATTCCAAACTCTATCTCTTGAGATTGAAGGTAGATTTACCCCAGAAAATCCACATTT
Organism: Allium fistulosum; assembly: GCA_030737815.1. Lineage (NCBI taxonomy): Eukaryota > Viridiplantae > Streptophyta > Magnoliopsida > Asparagales > Amaryllidaceae > Allium > Allium fistulosum. The sequence continues at coordinate 263,870,328 of CM060904.1, read as the reverse complement.
GATCTTATCCACTGAGTCACGGTTGACCCGGTTAAGGTTGTCCGCGATTTATCTAAGCTTACCCATCTCTCTACTCTGTTTAATCATCTTGTCTTTTGTTCCAATCTATCTTCCAAACATTTTGAACTGTACTTGTAAATTAATGTTTTGTTTTATATTGTGTTGTTTGAGTTGTTAATGTTGATTTGGGTTTCCGATCGATTCGTCTGATCAACGCTATCGATAGGATTTCTAAAACACTTTGACAGAACAAACTGACACAATATTATTTTAAAATTTGGTTTATGAAATAAATTTGGATATATAATTTTATGGAACTTAATAAATTGATTTAAATTGATAATTTGAAATGATAATACTTGATTTATCATTTATTGTTCTACAAATGAATTTATAAATAGTCGTTTATAAATTTATTTGGGAACTGAAATGAATTTAAAACAAGAAAGTTAAAGAATTTAATTTCCGATGGTTTCAAACCTTGTGTTTAAAATTTTTAAAAGGATATTATTTAAAGTATTTTGAATAAAAATTTGTCTCTAAAGAATTTTAAAGTTTAAAAATTTAGTGCTCTTCTCTTTGTCGCTGGAAAATAATTTCGGTGATGACTGCAGCATCATCGACGTTCATTTTCGAGTTTCGAAGTGAAGAAACCATTCTGTAGTCTTGCTACAGCTTTGTTTTGGAAAATCTGATTGATTTGAATTTCTAAAATATGACTGGATTATAATATATATAAAGATATATGATTTAAATTTGATTTAACATATTATGTATATATAATTACTTATCTCCAAATGGTTTGAAGATGTTCGAAGATTCAAATTCTTAAATTTTTTCTTAAAGAATAATTTCAATTATAAAAAGAAAAATCAGAATTTTGGATAAATGATTCAAACTTGAGATAATTGAATTGGATAGTTTTATTTGTATATTACAATTGCATTCAAATATAACTTACCTTAAATTTTTTTAGAAGTTAACAATGTAATTGGATAATATACAATATAAAAAGGATTTTTATACACTTAAATATTAGTTATAAAAGATTAACAGAGGTAAATAGTGAAAAAGGAATTTAAAGAGATTTTATTTAAATAACTTAATAATCAAATTGATTTAATATGGAACCTTAAGTCTAACCTAGGAATTTTAATAAAGGTTATTTCCTGAAATGAATATGTTGTATAATAAATAATGTATCTTTGAATAGATAAAATAAAATACATTTGAATTGGACTTTTGGTAATAAAGTTTATTTAACTTGAATTCATAGCTTAATTGATGTCTAAATGAATAAATGTGTAAAGAAATTTGATTGTTATATTTGCTATATAAATATTTTATTTATGAAATAGATATGTCTTGAAAAATGGATAATTATGATTTAAATAGTTAAAATGTATTTTAACATCACTAAAATTTGATAATTGAAAATTTGGTTTCCAAATGGAATTTTAAGTGTAACTTATTAAAGGAATATCTATTTGGGTATTTTAAATAAAGTGTTAGGTTATGTGTTAAATTAAGAGCTAACTAAAATAGTGAGCTTTTGACTTAATAAATGAAGTATAGTTTATTTGGATATTTCATTCATAAAGGTTTGTTTTAATAAGTCATAAGTTAAATGATATCCAAATGAATATTTCTGAAATTAAACTGATTTGAAATATTAATATATCTACTGTAGCATTTTATAAGTGCTGCTGTTTTGAAAATACAATGTTTTGGAAATTTATAATTGAATGAACTTAGAAATGTTACAGCTTTGAAATGAAAATTATTTGACATTGGATTTAAATGGTTTAAATGAAGATTATTTTTAAAAAGGTGTTATGATTTTCAAAGTATTATGTTTTTTTAGAATAACATTTCCAAAGTGTTATGATTTTAAGTAGTACGATTTCTAAATGATAACATCTCTAAATTGTTATGATTTCAAAACATTATGGTTACAAATCTATTATCTTATTTTGTTTTTCAAACTACCTTTTGGTTGTCCTTATTTCTCTTATCTTGTTACAGAATGGGAAGGCTATTGCTTATACTAGTCTGTTTAGAAATCTTTCTGTAATCTTTGATAACCTTTGTTACTCATCTGGATCTGAACACTGTTTTTCCATTCATAGACCGTCAGTCAAGTGAAAAGGGAGATTCAGACTCTAGAGGATCTTTTTCGTGCTTATATTCTTGATTTGATCACCTCCATCTTGTCAAACTTACCTATAACAATAGTTATCAGGTGTAATTCCAATCTTCTTATCATCTTGTCTTAATTCTATTTCAATTTTTCCTTTTTCTGTGCTTTCCTGTACCTCATTCCTTTTCGGGGACGAAAAGTTTTGAGTGGGGGAGAGTGTAACAACCCTACATTTTAGGCTTATTTTATTTTATATTTTATTTCTGTTAAATTGAATTTCCTGATTGAAAAACTTTTGAAATTATTTTAAACTTGTTTTGTTTCAAATATTTCATTTCTAAATATATATTTTGATTGTTATGTAAATTATAATTTCAAACTGGTAAAAATTGGATATTTTACTGTAAAGTGAATTTCTGTTCAAACTGGTCAAACTTTGACTTTTAAACTTTAAATTTAAATATTTAAAATTCTTAAATTTTATCTTTTATTATGAAAATAGATTTAATTCCATGAATACTGCTTTTCGTTTCGTTGAAAACGGACTTATATTGTAGAAGTTATGTAATTTTCAATTTTGTGTATAAACTGTTTATTTTGCAATATTATTTATTTTAAAAACATATAAATTATATTTTATTTTTCATATTTTGTTCTAATATATGTTAATATTTTATTTTATGTATAATTTTGTCTTTTAATAATTTTAAAGTGATTATAAAATTTTTCCAAAGCTTGTTGAATTTATTTTGTAATTTTAAAGCCTAATTTCTATTTTTTTTGCTATTTTCTTAATTTAACTATATATAATTAAAATTTATTTATTTATTTTATACATTCACTTTATTTTCTTTGTTTTACTTTATTAATATTCACTTTACATGTATTTAGATTAGAATAGATTTTTCCAAAGATTATTTGAATTTGTTTCAGTTTATTTAACCTAGTTTGGATATAGTGTTATTTTTCTTCATTTAATTTAATTAATATAAAATTTATTTATTTATTTTTCTTATTTACTTTATTTCTGAGTTTATTTACTCTTTATTATCAGATTTATATATATATAAGTTAAATTAAAATAGAGGAAATTTGAAAGGTCGTGACTCTTGATTTGCTTAAGGGTTTTGGTTTTCTACCTCTTTGTTTTCCAAACTCCTGCATTCACTTTTGCTTGGCCGACCTAAATTCTTTCAGCTGCACAAATTTTTCTCATTCATTTCGTATCAAAACCTTCTCTTCTCAAAGAAAAATAGCCGGCCATTGCTTCACAAAAATTTTGGGTAAAAACTTCTTCTTTTTCCTTTGTTTTCTATGTTTTCTTCTTTGTTTTCATGTGTTTTGCCTTGCCTTCATCCCCTTCTTTGGATCGGCCTGACCACATCCACCACCTTGGCCACCTCCACTACCATCCCCTCTGACCAACATCACCTCCAGCCCCTTCCCATGCCATAGCCGAGCCCCTTTGTGATGTGAATCCACCATAGTTTTGAGCAACATCACCTACATGGTCAAGCCGAGCACACCTAGGCCTATCACCACCTCTCTCTTCCACCTAGGCCGACCAACCACCACCACCACTGACCAGATCTCAACCTAACACACCTCTGCACCTCCCCTACAGCCCACACCTGAAATATCCAGGCCCCTATATGCCTTGGCCGAGCCATAAGATGCTTTGAAAATCCATGTTTTTGCCATTGAACACTAGACTTTGCTTCACAAACAATTGCACCAATTCCTCTATACATGGCCGACCCCTATAGGTCCAAAACCAGATCCTAGAACATGCCATAGCCGTGTATTTTCCAGCCATGGCTAAACCTATGTGGGATGGAGGCAAGTGAAATTGGTTTGATAGTGTTTTGTGCAAGCATTTGCAAGTTATGTAAATTGTTGTTTAGTGTTTATTAATGTATATTTGAATTGTTTTGTCCCATGTATCCAAGGAATTTAACCTTGTCTCTCACACCCAAATCATCATCATACTCTCGTGCCTTTGTGGATTCTGTGATGTGTGTGTTGGTTGTCTTCTCCAGCTCAATACAGGTGAGTTATTCTCACCAGACAATATGTACCTATATAACTAGTAAATTGACACCCTGTGAATCTGTAGAAATATATTATCATGTATATATGCCTATATTATTATCATATGATGTTCACATCTGTTATTACACCTGTTATATCATATGTTACTGTTATTTAATGTTATTCTGTTATTTATATCTGTTATCACCATTGCAAGTTCCCTGTAGACTAGAATCACTATGGGTTGAAATGATACATACCCGAACGGACTTTAGAATAGGGAAAAATCGTTATGGGCTGAAATGATAGGCCTGAATGGTTTTTATTTAATTTATTTTAACTTGGGATTGCGGGTTTGAAATGATAGAACCCGGATTTTTCTTTTTTTAACTGCGGATTGAAATGATACATATCCGTATCACTTGACCTAGGTTAGAAAATTATATACAGGCCCGTGGTTATTTTATAAAGTGTTTTGAATATTTTTAAGTATTTTAAAAATATAAATTTATGAAATTTGATTTAAATAGATTTTGAAATGTTTAAAATAAAGAAATTATGATTTTTCTATGTGTTAAAAATGTAATTAATGAATGGTTTAACTGGATTTTTGAAATATAACTTAAGTTGGAAATTTGGAATTTGGTTAAAAATGATATTTAAGTTATATAAATAAAATGGATATTAAATTTTATTTGGAAATGGTAAATATGATAATTTGATTAAATGTGAATTTAAGTGATTTATTAAAGTATTATTGATTTTTTTTTCTATGAATTTAAGTGGTTAAATAAATGAATGTTTAAAAGTGATCTTTTAAAATATAACTTGACTTGGAAATGTGAAATTTGGTTTTAATTTAAGGTTTTAGTTAATTAAATAAAATTGGAAATTTAGTTAAATTTGTGAAATGGTAATTTAAATTTGAAGTGTTAAGTTATTTGTTGAAATGTGAAGAATTGGAAACTTTTACACTTAAATTTATTAAGTAAATTGTTGGAAATTGGATTTAATTATAAGAAATTTATTGTGAAAAAGATACATGTTAAATGATATGTAAATAAACATTTTAAATGTTAAATTATGATTTTTAAAATGTTTAAAGAGTTTAAAATGAAGTTATTTAATTGCTGGAAATACACTAAAAAGCTGGAAATCACTTTTAATAGCATTCAGAAATGCTATGGTTCTGAATTACACTAAAATTTGAATAAAAGGGCTACTACAGCATTTCTGAAATGCTGCAGTTGCTGTAATTGAACTTATAGGCTAATATTGAACTCAGGTCTATTATAGCATTCTCTGGAAATGCTATAATGGTCTGCAGTCTTTGCTGAAACCAAATTTAACCCTTGTTTTGAAATCTGAACTACCGCAGCACTTCTGATATGCTGTCTTTTCTGTTTTGAACTATAATTCAACTAAACTGAGTTTTAACAGCAGTTTTAAGTGCTGTCTTTGCTGAATTAAAAATGTTTTCAAATATAACTTATAGCAGTTGTTTTTTTATGCTGTGAAATGCTGAAATTTTAATAATTAGGGTTTTTGACTTAGTAAACGAACTCAGAATGGTTTGAAACTTTGGAAATTGAATACTTGATTTAAAAATATAATAATTACACTTTTAAAAGGTTTAAATGAATTATTTTGATTGAAATATAAACTATATAAAGGTGATTTGAAATGATAGTAAATGAACGATATCTTTGAATTTAAAAGGTATTTAAAGTCAAATATTTGGATTTGTAAGGATATGATATTTTATTATATTAAAATGATTTGAAATGAAGATTTGGAAAGATTGATATTTGATATATTAAAATGATTTGAAATGAAGTTTTGGAAAGATATGATATTTTGATATATTGAAATGATTTGAAATGAAGTTTTGAAATGATATGATATTTTAAAAATATGGAAATGGTTTGGAATTGATTTAATCTTTATTTTGATAAAGATTTGGATTTGAAATGATATTCTATTTTGAAGTATAAACTATTTTTAAACTTATAACCATGGGTTATAATAACGTTGGGTTGTTAAAGAGACCGGGATCGGATATGGACATACTCTCTGTCTTACCGAAAACCACTTTGGCAACTGTGTACGCGGTGGAGATTCCAGAATGAAGTAGGATGGTGGCGACGATCCTAAGGTATATACGTGGACCCAACTCCCGTGAGTTGGCATAAGGTGGCTAAAACAGGAGCGATTGACGGACCAATGAGGTAGCACCTCTGATCGGACACACTTCTTCGATACCATTCTATTACTTGTGATTGATTTGGTGCGCACCCTTGATTTGGGAGTGTTGTTCGAGGTGGGCGGTAGTGGCTGCTATGCGTCACCACCAGTCCGGATGCGTAATTGGTATATCTACCCTGGCATTGCCTAGTTGTGCCGTGTCACCTACCATATCGAGCTTTACTACGATTATGATTTTAAGATCCGACCGCGTTAAGGTTCTCCATCCCCTTAACGCTATTTTCTATATGATTATACTTTACTGATTAGACACTACTGTATATAGCGTATATTACTACATAGTAGATAGTTTAACGGATCCTTAGAGGATGGGCGGTCCCAAGCATCTTCTAAGTTACTTGTACCCTTATTACAGTTCGCTTGAGTTGGTTTACATTATATAAGTATATATTGTCCTGACTCGAGTGTTTTGTGTTTTGCTTTACGCTCGGGTCAGCCTGAGTTATTCACAGATTTGGATTTCCACTCTCTTGGAGATTTGAATCGCTGGAGATTATCTGCTTGTCATGTCCTATCTATTCCAGTTCCGTTGTTCTACTCAGCTTGTACTTGGTTATTTTATTGAGACTTTTGTTGTACTCTATTTCTTCTGTTGTATCTTATGTAACTCTGATATATTTATATAGTAGCTTCATGAACTACTATTTCTTTTACTTCCGCTGCATTATTTTACTCTGTGTCTGTGATCTGTGATTATATTTATTTACTGTATATTCTGAGATTTGCCAAATTTTATTTACAACGCGGTATTTTGAGCAATTCAACTCCGGCATGAGTGTCTACCTATACACTTATAATGGATGCGAATGGTTGAAAATATCGGGTCGTTACATTCATCATTATTTTTTAAGAGATAATGTATAAAAGGAAACAATAACTCTAGAATTCGTAAACACCGAAAATCAAATTGCTGATATTTTTACAAAACCTCTAAGCGAACAAATATTTACTAAGCTCCATCGTGATCTCGGCATTGTATCACTACATGATATATAAAACAGTTTACCATTTCTACAACAAAACTTTTATGGTAAAAACATTATAGTTATCTTTTTCTCTGGTTGAAAAATCAAATAGTTCTGATAGCATTCATCCATACAAGTCTGTTCTGAGTCTGAACGAAACCGAAGGCACTATTCCTACTACATCCATTTTGGAATCGTCCTCGGCATTAGTAGCGATTGGCCCTTGCACTTCAATGATCCATCTTCGATTCCATGCTCTTGTCTTCACTTTGAAAACGTATTCGTTGGATCGAAGTGGTTTTCGGATAACTTACCCGATCCCAGTCTCTTCGAAACAACTTCAATATCTCTGGTAATCTCAACCTCGGTTCTTTAGGAAATAAACAGACGAAAATAAGATCGGAGATCATCTCCTAACCGTTAGTGGACGGATTTCCTTATAATCATCCCAGAAGAACCAAACGAGTTTATATGTACAGTATAGCACCTTCGACGGTAACTGTACCAGAAAATTCTTGTGTTTCTCCTAGATAATTCCAAAGTTATGTTTTTGGGTCCAGATTTGATAGTCGGTTATTTAACTATCAAATAAACAATCATTCACCCAAAGATTTATTTTCCACTGAAATCACTAAGCCTCATTTAATTTAAATTTCAATAATTTAAATCTCTAAATCAAAGGTATATACTTATCTCACAGGAATAAGTATATTCACAAACCATTCCCATCAATAATATCTGAAAACATTTTTAAATAAATGTGGAAAGTACTTTGCGGCATCAACCATGGATTCGCAGCTCAAAGATTACGTCTCTATCCCAGGGAAATCCAAACTTAACTTAGGCACTCTCTGCCTCCCGATTACGCCACGAAAGTATACCATTACTTTTCGAAAATTCTATTTTTAATAATCATCTCAAATAATACTTATAAAGTTTCTATATAAATTTTCCAAGTTTAATTTAGGAAAATACTCTTTTATAAAAGTTTACTATATGATATATTATTTTTAAAACATTATTAATATTTGAACAATTTATCTTGAAATAAAATAATTTAATACTAATTAATCCTTAAGTAATAATTAACTTTAAACAAATCATTATAAAATAACTTTAATTAATAATTAAATATACTTTCAACAATTAAATAGCTTTGAAACAATAATTAAATACTTTATAAATAACTTTAAAGAATAATAAAATAATTAACCTTAACTCATTATCAAATAATTATTAATTATCTCTAAAATATCATTAATAAATAATAATCATCCTTTAAATAACTTTGATTCAAAAATCAACTTCCAAATTTGGAAAAGAGGCTTATTAATTTTAATGGTACTTAATTAAGTTACCATTCATTCCATAACAATCCAGAATAATAAACACAGATATTCACATCAATCTATTTTTAACAATTAATTCAATATCATATTGCCCAATATAATTATCAGGATACTAAATAGATGTCCATATAAATACGACAGCAGAATAGGGTTTTAATTCTGCTAGTCAATGCCCAGAAACACATATATTCAGTAATAATGGCAGAACATAGATTTATTTTACCAATAGGGTCCAATTAAATAAAATTAGCTGAACGGTGTTTTATTCCGCTAAACAGATGTCAAAACATCGTAATTACTTAAATTAACTCATCGTTATTTTTATCTAGACAAATAACTTCAATAGACATGTCATATAAATTTAAACGACGATATTTGTTTTAAATCGGGTGACTAAATTTCTATCCATTTAAATATACCATAATTTTTCACTTATTCAAACTCGACACAATTCGTATGACGACGTAGTGTTCGTCGATACGACCCCATCACAATGAATTTCGCTTCAATCAAAATTCATATGCATTAGTTATGACATTTTAAAATTTACAAAATATATATAATTTAACATTTTATATTTAAAACTTGACTGTTCTAAAATGCCATAAATTATCGCTTGGTCAAGACTGACAACAGGCTTCATGAAAATGAAGCACTCGATGATACAAACCCATCGCAATAATTTTCGCGTTAATCAAATTTCATATGTTCGAGTTATGGAAATTCAAAATTTTCTAGTCTTGTATAAATTAAACATTTGAAACTTTATGTACAAGTCTTTGGGCCGAAGCCCAAAGCCTACAACACCAAACCTGTTTCCCTCCTTCCTTCCCCAAACCTTCTTCATTCCCATTCAAGCTCCAGGTAACCGAAAACCAAAAATAAATCCCAACCCACGCCAATTTTCTTCGTTCGACCCTGCTATTCAATCCCACGTCCACATGCGCCCTTGAGACCCAACCCCAACACCATGATATCCTCATCTCCTCTCGCCTTTCTTGTTCCTGACAATCGAAGAAACCGTGCAAGCATAATGCACGCGTGTACGTGCACAATCGACTGAGGCTACCGTTTCACCAATCGAACCCACCAGCACATTCGCACCCCATGCTCGACCATCTCCATGCCTTGGTTCCACCGCCGACCATCCCAGGATGAAACGACCTCGAACCCGAGCCAATACACACGACAACCCAAAGAAACATGACCAAAAACGAAGCTCCCACGACCACCACGAACCATTGTATCACTCACCACCACCTACACCATGATTCCCATCGCCTGCGCTTCCTCCATGTCAAACGCGGCCAAGCTCGATCACCTACTCCGGCTGCATCCCATCAAAAACCGAACACCATACAAAACCATCTCTAAACCCTAAAAATACTCCACTACCCCAAATTAAACCAAATTTCGAAAATTGGCCACGGTGAAACCCTCGGCCTCGTCACCTCACTCCTCCTCGACCAAACCACACCGCCTATCGTCTCCTAGATTGCCGAAAATTAATATTTAACCAGATTTTGATCATCTAGCATTTTCTCACAATCTAGGCTATTAAAAATTACGATTTCTTCACTAAAATTCCTATCTGCGTATGACGATCACAAACATATAAATGAATCGATAGTTTGAGCATGTTGAAAATTGACGAAACTTGGGTTACTTACTGTATTTTTGCAAATTCTAGCAATATACAAAATAAACAAGCTTCAAACTATTTTTAATGAAATCTACACTCAAAAACAAACATTTTACTAGTTTACATCATCCTCAAATTCGAATTGGAATAAGAGGTATTGATTTTTGAAGGCAAGATATACAAAATTTTAAAACACTGTTAACATTTTTCATAGAAGAATAAACACTTCCAGGCATTCAAATTTAAAATCCTCACCTTAAACATTGTCAAGACTTTTGAAAACTTCCAATTATATCTTTAGTTTTTGATTTAAAAACTTGAATCCTTGCCTTGTTTTTTTTGTGATTTGGAAGAGAATGCTTCCTTTTTCCTTTTACTTTAAAGCTTTCTTTGTTTACAAAGTATTTTTATGTTATAGGCTTTTGAAATCTGAAGCTACACACATATACAAGCCTATATATATACAAGTTCATATAAAAGAAATGATGAATTTGTATACGTACAATATTTTGGGCTTAAGAGGGATTTGATCTGCTGTACAATGTTTTGTGATGGGTTGATGGATGGAAAAGAATTTTGGTGACTTTGAGTTGATATAAGTTGAAGCTTGAAATGAAGTTAAGTTAAAGGTTTTAATCTTTCTCTTTTTGACCAGGCGACCATATATGTTTATATTTTTCCATTTTTACTTGTTTTACTACTTGTAAGTTTACTTCTAACGTGGTTTACTTTGGTCATTTTTCTCTTTTATTTACTTTTTACTTTCACTTGATTTTAAACATGCTTTCATATATATATATATATATATTTGAAAATGGGTTAATTAGATTAATATGGGCTATGCGGCCCAAAGCAAATACAGTGATAAAATACAGTATAACAGCCGACCGACAAAAGACACAAAGACACTTTCGAACTCATAATTCCCAAAATAGAATTAGGGTTCATCATCATTTTCATGGCGACTCCCCATTGCTTGCTCGATTTCCTGGCATCACAGCCTTCCAGCTCCAATTCTCCAATTACTGTCTTTCTCTTGCCTCTAAGTTGGTGAGTTATTTTCTGATTCTTCCTATATTGATTTTGACATCTCTTTCAATGTTTCCCGACATCTCTAACTCATTCTTCTCCTTGTTTCCGGTGAAAGCCCTTACATTTCTTTCTCTCCAAACATGCCAGATAGTTGTCGTCAAGGCAATTTTGACGACCTCCTTCATAAGGTTCGAGAAATCTGTCCTGTCACTTAGGTAATTTTTTTTCTTCTTCTAAGCTCATAGCAGCTTCAGTTTGCAAGTTTTTAAGTTTTTGAATAGCCCATACACGTTTCGTATATTTGCATTCAAAAAATAAGTGTCGATGTGATTCTGTTTCCTTCCTGCATAAGTTACAGATGTCATCATCAATAACACCCCAACTTTTAAGTCTATCCTTAGTACTAAGTCTCCCCCGATAGCCTTATAAGTAGCGTGAGCCATTTTGGGACAATTAGACTTACTCCAGACAATCTTATGCCAACGAACAGTGTCATAGTGCTGTCTGTTGTTTTCCCAAACTTCCTTCAACTTGAATTGTCCTTTGCTATTGTTTTTCCAAGCCCAAATGTCTTTTACTCTATCTGTATAAATGGGTAGCTCCTCTATTTCTTTCTTTAGACTTCTGGTTATCAATTGATTTTCTGACATCCTACATTGGTTGTGAATAATACTAGCAACTTGAATCTTCGGTGTGTTATTAGCTGAGAAACTTTCCCAACCCATTCTATCTAGTATGCTCTTGTTATTCAACCAGGGGTCCTTCCATAAGTCAGCATGCCCATTAGCTATTTGTCTTTCAACTGAAAATTTTAATTTCTCTCTTTGCTGAAGAATATATTTCCAGATAGTTGATGCATTGTTATCTTCCTTTATTGTCCAAAAGTTGTCTTTCAGGTACTTTGCTCTCATCCATTTGGCCCAAAGATTATCAGAATTTAAAATTTTCCAAGCAAGTTTTAGACCATAGATCTTTTTCAATTCAAAAAGGTTTTTAAGACCAATCCCCCCTTCACTTTTAGGTCTACACAGTTCATTGTAACTCACCTTATGAATGCCTCCTTTCCATATAAAATTTGCGCAAACAGAGTTGATTTTTGCAAGAGAACAATCTGGTATTTGAAATGTTTGCAGCCAAAATCTAACCTTTCAGGTTATAACAGTGTGAACAAATTCTACTCTCCCAGCAAAGGATAATAATTTAGATCTCCAACCTTGTAACTGTTCTCTAATACCATCTATCAACTTTCCACATTCAGCATCAGTAACTTTGTTGCTAGATAATGGCACTCCTAAATATTTAACTGGCAGCACTCCTTCCCCAACTCCAAGCTGAGCTAATATATCTGCTTTATCCTTGCAATTCTTGTTCATATAGCACTTTGTTTTATATTCATTAACTTTTAGGCCTGCTAAACTTTCAAGTTGCCTGAAAATACTTTTTATTGTGTTCAACCCCGTGGGACTAGATTTGAATATAACCAATAAATCATCTGCGTAGATGAGATGGTTTATCACTGGTTCAATCTTGTATATGGGCTTAATTAAGGATTGGTAACTAGCTAGTTCCATTTGAAGAGAGAACCATTCCATGGCTACAGCAAAAAGATATGGTGAAAGCGGATCCCCTTGTCTAATTCCTCTGTTAGATTTAATATAACCTTTAGGAATTCCATTTATCATCACTGAAAACAAGATATATATATATATATATATATATATATATTGAAAACAAGAGATATGAAGTGGTATAAAACAAATTTTAAGTCTTCGTATTTATATTTATTTTTATATTTAAAAATATATAACTCAAGCAATAGAAGTTTTGCTATTCTATTTTAAAGTAACATTTTTGTTAACACATTTAAAAAGATTTCTTATTAAAATGGTTTAAAATGATTTTATAAATTTTCTCATATTCATCGTATAATAGTTTCATATATATATATATATATTCTTCTTTTCATTTTTCACTATATATAATATTTATGCATACTATATATTTTTAGTTCATAAGCACTATATTTTCCTATTTGAAATTATACACACACACACACATTCTTCTTTCTTAAACTTATATGCATATACAATAGAAAATCCTAATTTTTAAAACTCTTTCTATTTATAATACATTGTATTTTCCATAAGTTCTATTTACAATATATTCTTTTCTTTTTATCATGAATTTGTTTCTAATTTACATATAAGTTCTTTTGTTATACATACATATATAAGAAATTCCAATTAAATCAATTTCCTATTTTATAAATAAAATCTGGAAATTCCAAATATTATCTTGTTTTAAAACTATATATTATTACCAATTATCATTAACATGAATTTTTATTTTGATTAAAATACCGTATTATTGAATATTAAAAATTAATATTCAAACTTAAGACGACAAAAATTCCAGGTCGTTATAGTAACGCACTCCAAATGTTGGACAGTGTGTCACTCATGGGTGTTGGGGGCACCAAGGGATTACGTGCTGATAGTTATTGGATAACTATGGAACGACTCACTCGATCGTTTTCTGTTGGTTAATATAACTAAGGTTAACCAGAAAATATCGATGTGACAGATTTACATAGTTCTCTTGACTTTAGAATACTATGGATCATCAATATAAAAGCTTCGCTTGATTATGGCTAAATCATGGCATGCTCCATTGAGTGACTATAGTTGGATCAAGGAAGTATTGGCAGTGAAGCACTATTTAAGAGCGGATTCGTCTCCTCGGTTATATGGGGTTAGTATCACGATCAACACAAGTCAACTCAAAGTCAAGTCTCTGACCAGAGATTTTGATTAAAAATAATTGTTATTATTGAACCAAGGACTTTATGTTTAGACTATAGAGTTGAATGTTGATGATATTGGAATTTTGACCATTATCAAATTCCATAAGTCCAAAGTGATACAGTTTTGACGAAGAGAATTGGTTTAAATAAATGTCATAACCAAGTAACGTTTAATAAAGTGAAACTGGAATTTACCAAAACTAAGTAAGCGATAAATTTAACCAAAAATGTCACGCCACATGCTAAGTGACGAGTGAACATTATCATTCGAATAGTTCGATGTTTATCGTTGATCGATTTATACCTGACGAGTCACACAACTGGAATGATTAATTCTCTTTAAACCATACAATTTAATAAGTTTATAATTATTATAAATTAATTAAATTAGTTAAATTAATTAATATTTATGAAATATTACTTATAAAATTCTGAATATTATTTAAGGAATAAATATTATTGTATATATTGATAATAGTTATAAATATATCGATCGATATGAGATATTGATAAGCAATTTAATTAGATTTAATTAATTATACATATTTGAGCTTAAAATGGGTTTAAAGCCCAGGAAAGGGGCTGGAAAATGCAACCAAAATGAGGGCAATATGAACCATAAATGGTGCAACAAAGGCTTGGAGATGAAGGGCTAAGATAAAAAAGAATTGATATGAGATGGTGTAGGATATTAATCCAAGAATATCTCCAACTTCTCCTTTATATAAGCATCTTTATCCTCAACCTTAAGAAAACTTTTTGGCTGCCTCCCTCTCCATTTCTTTGGCCGAATTATGCCTCCTAGTGCTCAAACATAACTCAAATAAAATCAATTCAAATTAATAGATATTCGACAGCAAAGGGTCTGTAATTCAAAGACTTACAATCTGATGAATCGGGAAGGTTTCGAAAGGAAGGGAACTCATCATTACAAGGTGTACTTAAAGGCATTAGTTTAGGTAAGTATTTAGTTGTGTGTGTGTACATACATATTATTATTATTGAATTGTTAGTTAGACGAGATTCCTATATGTATTGTTGTTGTCACATATATTGATTGGTTATGTGTATAAAAACCCTTTTTTATAGTAGATTTGATATACACAGCCGAAATTATTTTGTTTCATTTATTAATTTAATTAAACATATGTTAATATATTAATTAATTCATTTATATGACTAATACTAATCTATATATAACTTTATCATATAAAAATTGAACCAATATTTTTAAAATGTATATTTATATCAATTACAATTTTTAGTAACTTAAATAATTTCTTAGTAATTGTTTAATATTTTTGTTATTATTTAATCATTATATGAATTAAAAATTTATATAAAATAAATTTTGTTTTGGAAATTAAATCTCAAATTTTCTAAAGTTAAGTTATCATTGTAGAAGCTTTCGGTCAAAAATTAGATTTTCTTTTCAACCATTTTTAATATTTAAAAAAATCTTTTTTTTAATTATGTCGTAAGTAATTAATTAATAAAAATAATATTTTGACTTAGAAAAACCTCAAATTTTTCTGTAGCTATAAAATATGATTCCATATTTTCTAGAAATTTAAAATTCAGCATATATATATATTATATATTTTCTATCATTTATTTGTTGTTTTTTAACTAATTAATTCATAATATTTATATATTAATATGATAAAATTATAATTAAAAATGTACCTGCTATGTATTTTCTCTAGAACATTAAAAAGGAGCTATTTTTTAATTTTGTAATTTATACATACATATACATACATACATACATACATACATATATATATATAAAGCATTCTAAATCATATTTACATTTAAATGACATACATATATATTATACATATAATTATGTTACTTTAGTACATACATACATACATATATATCTTAGTATATAAAAACATTGAACTTATATATATATATATATATTATTTAACACTATAAAATTTACATATAAATATATCTATAATATTTTCTCATAATATACTTATATATATACACACGCACTCTTATTTTTATATACAATAAGCATAAATATATACACATATTGGACAATATACGATACATATAGGGTAAGTTTAATGACCCGGAATTTTGTTCATTTGAATTTGGGATATTTATTTGATTTCAAATATTGAAAATTTAATTTTATAGATTAAATAACTTGAATTTCAAATATAGCGATTTATTGGATAATTTAATTGCTGAATTTAATAATTGAAAATCGTTTAAATAATGGAATCTTGGGTTTCAAGCTGGATAAAAATGATTTAAAATCTTATTTAAATTATATTTAATAAGAATGAAGAAAATAAAACTTTTAGATTTGATTTAAAAGTGATTTAACTTATTTTGAAAATAACTCGTTTTAACTACTGAGTGAAAATAGCTTTTCGAGGCACGGTCTCGGATTTTGACGAAACCAGTTTCATTAGATCCGTAATAATGAACTATAATACGCCATCAAATTTCATTGCAATCAGATGTATCGTTTGGCAGTGCGAGATCGAAACGCGTATGATTTAATATTGAAAATTTAATATAATAATTGGGTTCAAAAAGCTATCTTCTGTATACGATCAAATTAGGTCCCGAAAAAAGTTTCATTTTGGAATAGGGGTGGAACATATTGAACGCCAAGCGGCACATCTCTACCCAGGTTCGAAATTATATAGCTAGATATTTTGAATTTAAATAATATATATATTTGAATTGACCATGCAAGCATATCCCATCTCCTTCAGCCATGACTTGACCATACACCCATCCATCATCACCTCAGCCATGGCACATCACCTCCAAACCAGACCCGTACCCAAGCCCACACCCCCGCTACGATATTTTCCTTCTTCCCTCAGGTATATAAACAAGGTCAGTAAAAATAAAAAAGGAACTCATTCAAAAATTAATATCTCAAAATTTACTAAATTAAAAAATTTAAAACAGGCTTTAAAAATCATGATTCGATGAGAGCTTCGTACTAATATGGGTAGGTGGTGCTCGATCATGGTTTGGTGATCGACATTTTAGGAGCAGTAAACTAGGGTTGAGGTTTTAGAGGATTTTGGAGCATTGATTGGCTTGTTGGAGACCGTTTTTGGGTTTGGCATGTCGGAGAGTTGCTAGTCGTCGATTTTAGGCATGTGCGATGGTGGATGGGAAGGCGCGGCTGTGTGAGATCAAGAGGAGTTCACCTAGGTCACGATTTGTTTCGGGGTCGTTGGCTTTGATTCATGATGTCGGTCGAGTTGAGATCGAGTAGTGGAGTGCAACGGAGATGACAGAATTGAAATTCGTCGAGTATCGGGCTGTATCACTAGAAGGTTGTGCACGTTAATGGGTTGTTTATGCATGCTTTTGGGGAAAGGAGGAAGAAGATGAGGAGACGTAGGAGCAGGGATAAATTTGTAATTACTTTGAAGTTTATTTTTAATTTAAAATTTAAACGATAACTTAAAATTTTAATAACTTGTTCATATGAGGTCCAATCGAGGCGTGGATTTTTGCGTTGCACCCATAACGATGAAACCTTCGCGATGGAACTAGTTTGGATGAATTTGGAGATTGTTGAAATTTAAGCTAAAATCGGACGTTGTTCAATTTTAGTTCCAAACTAGAACGCCTCGGCGACAATAGAAAATTTCGGTGAGTTACACTCACTTTTTTGGTTAACTGGTATAATATATAGTTGATAAAAATCATTGTATGATTGTTTGGATGAATTACTATATTTAAATTTATTGGATTGAATATTCCCGCCTATTAGAGTGGATGATACCCTATTACGTTCCCGTGTAAGAGCGGATGACCCTTTATATACGAATCCCGCGTCGAAGTAGATGATTTATATTTTATGATTATATAACATTTGTGATGTAGTGGGAAATAGCTCTGAGGGATCCAACAGGATTCCTCGATATTTCTGAATTGTTTCAGTATTATATTTTTATATAGATTATTGGAAAATAAACCTGATTGTGGACATTATGGTTATAATAGTGTTATATGTTGAAAACTAAAACCCAGTAGTGATAGAAAATTAATATCGATATTGGTTAAGTGTTGGATGGCTATTGTCCTCAAATTAGTATTTTAAAAATACTATAAATTTCCGTTTAAGTCAGAATTGGTTTTTGAAGACAAGAAATGATTTTTTTTCAAAATTGGGATTCGAAAATATTTTGCTCAAAGGAATATTATTTAATTATAATAATATTGTTTTTAAGTTATTTAATAATAATAATATAGTTTTAAAGTGTTTAATTATAATAATATTGTTTTTAAGTTATTTAATTATAATAATATAGTTTTAAAGTGTTTAATTATAATAATATTATTTTTAAGTTATTTAATTATAATAATATTGTTTTAAAGTTATAAAATTATTTTAAGGTTATTTAAGGTTATGTAATTATAGTAGTATTGTTTAAAGTTATTTGTTTATGGTTAATATGCTTTAAGAATTTATAAAAAGGCTAATATTTGGAAAGATTAATTATTCCATGAATAATTATGGTTTGAAATTAATAATAAGGATTATTAATATGGTTTCGAAATATTTTTAATAATTATGGTGAAGATTAATTATTATTGTTTCTTAAACAATATTTTTAAATTATTAATTATTATTTTTAAGATGTTTTAAAAATTAATAAACTTCATTTATTTATAATGTTTATTGTTAATAATCATTATTATATAGTGGTGTTTTAAAGTAAAATATTTTTAATCATTTATAATTGTTTTCAAGACCCATGAATATAGGTGAAAGACTTGGATTTTATAAAGGAGCTTATAAAATGGTTTGGAGACGTAAGGAAGATTATTTACAAGGTTTAAAGATTTATAAAGGATTACAAATGAGTTTAAAAATGTACAAAGAGGAGTTATAAGTGATTGAAATGTACAAATGATAAAATATTTATAAAAGCAGGCTAGTGATTGCCTATGTGCTTAACCAATGTGGTTTTTCCTTATGGAATAAATCCTTGATTGAATGTTGTCATTCGATAGTTAAATAACCGACTATCGAAATTGGACCCAACGTAACTTTGGAAATATCTAGGAGAAACACGTGAGTTATATGGCATGGTCATCTCCGATGATGTTGTACTGTGCGTATAAATCTTGTTTCGTTCTTCTAGGACAATGATAAGGAAATCCGTCCATTGACAGTTAGGAGGTGATCTCCGATCTTATCTTTGACTGTTTATTTCCTTAAGAACCGGGGTTGAGTTTACCGAGAATTATCGAATGTTGTTTCAAAGAGACCGGGATGGGGTATGTTATTCGAAAACCACTTTGATCCAACTTAAGCGTTTCGAAGTGATGACATCCCGAAGATGATGGAATTTTGGAGATGAAGCTCTCAAGTGTTTCCTTCGGTCCCAAAAGAACTCATATGGATGAATGCTGATATTGCATTGTCGCTTGGAGGGCACTGTTAACATTCCAAGTAGGATGTGCTATAAAAGGTAAAACGTAGCCTCGGACCTCATCAACTGGGAAATGACAAAAATTGGGCATGTAGCAGGGCCAAGTGGATAGCTCCCAAGTAGGGTATGGTCATACCAAATCTAGATCGGTTATTATCTCTCATTTGTATGCTTCGGGGCCCATTAACGGAGGGGTGATCATATTCGGTACTACTAGTCAAGTGGTAGGCATGTCCTGTGTGGTAGGGTACAAGATGTTCTTGTCAAACCCTGGTGCATTTATCTATAGATGTACCTTCGAAAGGTAGTTCCTTACCTTGTCATTGTTGGAATCCATTCTCTAATACGAGCCTTACGGTTTTAGTTATATACCAACTATGCTGAAACGTGAGATGCAAGCATTTTAGCTATATTCATATTATACTTTGACCCCTAAGCATTTTTATAATATAAATGGATTTTCTATAAGAAATATTTTGGTTATCGTAAGGTAAAAACTCATCTGTGTTTATGTGCGGCGTGGTCTTACGAGATAATTTTGCTTTCAAAGATTTTTCTTATAACTTTAAATCAAGTTGGGTGTGTTTTCTCACGTTGGTTTTCCAGATTGACTCGGGTGTTATTTTATTATAATGCTCGGGTCAGACCGACATATTACATAATAGTTTGGATGCTTTGGAGCTTTAGGAGACGAGTTGGAGGCCCATAGATGTATTCACATAGATGGTTATTTTTCCGTTGTATCCGTTGTTATATTTATCAGCAATTGTAAGGACAGGCTGTTATAACTGTCCAGGCTGAAATAGGTTAGTATACTCTGATTGGTGTTTGTATATATACATATTACAGTTTTGTTTTTCGTGTAAAGATTTATGGTATATTATAGATTATTCGTTCCATTGTAAGATTCTATGTTGTTTAGTCTTCTTTCCATCTTCTTCCTTCTTATTTATCCCTAACAACCCGTTTTTCCAGCATTCGATTGTTCGGCATGTGATACAGTGGATGTATTGGTGTCGATTTTCGAGGGCCAAAAATCATGTTTATTACAATAAGCCAACACGTCCGTTGCGATGTAAATCCCAGCATCTATATATGGACGTGTTATACCCTTTACGGAATATCATGTTACACCTACACACACATACACATATGTATATGATATATATGTATATTTATATACAAATTGAAAATAAGTTAAATAAATTTCTATCAACAATTTATAAATTTAAATGAAATATATGATTTTATTTTATTTAAATTTAGAAATGTTCTAAATAAATTAGACTCTATAGGCTTAATAAAGATCCTATGAGCTAAAAAAAGTTGAAATTCACCCATAACTTCCACTACCAGCTAGCCCGGTTCCAATAATGGTATCGGAGCCTAATAGCCTATGTAGTCTAAATTAGTCATGTTAGGGTTAACTATTAAGCTCACAGCGCAAAAGTTGTCCCTAATAGAAAAGACTTAAATTTGAATTGGGCCTTTGGCTAATTTTCAAAGTTGTTTGAAAACTAAAATATAAGATTTTAAATTTAAAAGTTAAATTTAATATAAGATATAAATATATTATAATAGTTATAATATATTAAAATTTTCAAAATGTTTGAATATATATATATATATATTAATTCCGAAATTTTAAAACTGATTAATTGGATTAATTAAATTAATTAATTAATTAAATAAGTTAATTAATAAAAATATATATACATGTATTATATATTATGATATATGTTATGATTTTTTAAAATGTTTAAAATAACATAAGTATACATGTATGTATAGGAATTGAATTTTGATATTAATATAATTTAATTAAAATTATTTAATTAAATAAATTAATTAGATATTAATTAATTGTATAAATTAATTACAGGTTAATTAATTAAGTGAATTAATTAAGTGAAAATACATATATAAGATATATGTGTGATACTATAAAGGTTATAGTATGTAATAAATATTTAATATAAATGTCATATTAAATTAATATAAAATTAATTAAATAAGATATACTTAATATAATATTATACATAAGACTATTATTTAAGTAGTATGAAATATAAAAGTTATATAATAATAAAACTTATATAATATGAATGTATAAACTAAATGTGGAACATTAAAGAAACCCTAAACAGACTTAAGGGTTAAATACATACGTAGTGTACATATACTATGATTTCAGATGCGTCCGACCTTGAATCACGAGGGCATTTCATAAGAAATACATTATTCCATAAGTCAAGATAACATAATATAATATATTGAAGATTATGGATCTTTAATTTAATGTTGTCCCCTACCATATATATATATATATATGTGTGTGTGTGTGTATGTATATATATATATATATGTATGTATGTATTAATAAGTTACCTACATACTCCTTAGTTGTTGAGCAAACTCAAGCGTAGTATTATTAATATATTGAATAGACGAGGTTAGGTAACTATACATATTTGTTGATCAAACTCAAGGTACATATACTATACTTAAGTGGTCATGATATGGTAGGTATGAGTGAATAATCTATTTCGGTTTGTTGAGCAAACTCAAGGTCGATTGAGATCCAGACAAAGAACCATGGGTTAGGAGTTGTATGTGGTACAACTGATAAGGAGTTATCCATCGTTCGTGGAGCTATGACATGTTGAGCAATATCAAGGTCAAAATTCCAAGGCCGACAAGTCCAAACACCCACTAGTGAAGATGAGAGACTACTAAGTTTTGCTTAGGGTTTGATGAAACATAAAAGACTAGCGGGAGCCTTATTAGAAAAATAAAATGATAACATTTAACCTTTCTGATATTGTAAGAACATAAGTAATATAATGTTATAATTATTTACATTGATAAATTTGTGCATTTAAATTGATTGATAAAATGTTCATCAATTAAGATACACATGTGAACTGAATTGGATATTGACAAATAGAAATATAACATGTACTTATTAATAAATGCCTATTGCATGTTAACGTTTCTACACCCATGCAAGTGCCTAATTTTGCAAATGCTTATTACATTCGTAATTTGTTCGCTTACATGTTTATTTGGTCGAGATCATGTATTGCATTCTATGAGTTTCGAACACTAAAAGCAATATGAGACTATGGGTATATGATCCATATGCTATCACATATAAATATTATATGGGGAATTGTCACAGTTCGTAATGTGTAATGAAATTATTTCATTCAAAACAACCAAATAAACAGTACTATAAGATCGAGTATTGAATTTGATTGATTACAATAGAAGGTCATATGGTGTTAAATGTAATACAAGACTAAAACTACAATATAAATTCAAGAATTCGATCCCTGAAATGTCAATTTGATTAGTTTATGTAAGGTGCATCATATTTGATGCCCATAAATTTTAATGATGATCGCATCTTTGTAAAGAGTTCATTATGATGTTGTAGTAAGGGTTTTCTTTTCAATAGTTCGACCATTTAGAAAGAAAACAAATGTACAAGAGTAAATGTGATTTAAGGTACAGTTGGGATGAAGAGAGTGAATGGTCACTTTTGCTTTATAAAGAAACATCAAAAATGATAATTGTAATAATAGTTGATACTTAATATTGGAATAAGAAATATGATTTCTTTTTTTAATTGTATTTTCATATAGAAAATTGTTTTCTATAAGATTTATTTCTTTAAGTTCAAGATATTTGATCAAAGAACTCTCCACTGTAATATGGTTATAGTATATAAAATAAATAATTTGTATTAAGTAAACGATGGACCTCTGAATTTAGTACGTTGTTATAGTAATAGCGGAAATAGTGGAAGCATGCCATATAGAACTGATTGATTGCATCAAATTACAAAATTTGTTTTCGTAAAACATACCAAACATTATTTATGAAATAATGACTATTTTTCGGTATCGACTGAAAAATAGAAATTATTTTATTTCAATGTAAATATTATGAATATTTGTTATGAAATAAAACTTATTGTGGTATTTGTTTTCATAACAAAAGTGATGCATTAGAAAATACAAAAGTATCTAAAATTATTTACAATTATTTGGAATTATAGACTAAGCTGTGGTTTTGAGAAATAATTTTTATTATATGATTATAAATTATACGATACTAGTTAATTATTCTAAAACAACTGGGGGCTATGCACCCATTTAGTGAGAGTGTCATAGGAGTTGATGAACTCTTCGGTTTGATACATGTTAATGCATGCGATCACAAGTTTATTAATACCAAAACAGTTTCACATACTTTGTTATATTCACCGATGAGTTACCATTAAGATGTACATGTGTATTTGATTCACATGTTTTATGTCTATAGTATACTCATAGAGTATAAAATGGAAGTAAATAAAATAACACGCGATAAAAATGATTTGATTTGATCGAATGGGTGAGTATATTAGGAAGATTTTTTAATGTAATTAAAATGAATAAAAATTCAATCTCAAAAGTCACTCCTCCGTGTAAAACATAATGATGTATTGATAAGGAGTAATCGAACTTAGTTGAACATAGTACGATTAATTGTGAGTGAAGTTGAGTTAATTTCTTTCTTTAAGGGTATGTGCTTAAGAGTAGTACACAAGGTTAATATTATTTCATCTGAATAATAGTTTATAAAATCATACAAGATCAGGGTTCAAAAGAAACAATAACATATCCTAGGTTAAGGAGTTGGTAGGTTGTGCGAGTCAAAAGTCAGCACGTAATAATTGTTCATGAGGGATCTTGTATGAATCTCCCCAAAAGGAGTTTGGGAAGGACTGTCATTGGATGATATATTTAAGTTTTGAACATAACTTTTGTAAACTAAAACTAAATTGGTTTTAAATAGAAGTAAATTCATAAAGTGTTTATGAATACATGTTCCATTGCATTGAGAAACAATTGTTGTTTCAAGAAATACAAACTTCATAGTAAAGAAATTTCTTTAAGAAATTATTGGTGGTAAAATGGAAGTGAATACAATCCAAAGATAAAGCTGATAAATGGATGAAATGAAATTAACCTAACCTAAATGAATACATCGCATTAGAGTATCTAATAAGTGTTCTCACATACTAAAAGGAAACTATGAGTTTCTTATCAATGTAGAAAATAGATAATCCTCAGTTGTCAATTAAGCCATTAAGATTATTGACTCTACGATACGGTATAATGTGCAAATATGAAAATAAATTCCAAATATGTTATCAAAATATGATCTTGGTAGTCGTAACTGAAGGGATGTGATCCATCGGTCATGATTGTGTCCTTATGAGCAAGACTAATGTGGTTGAAATTAAATGAACAATGTTGATAAGAATAATCTCGTAAATTCAAACTTTGAAGTTATCATAATAGATTCATCATTCAACATGATAAGGTTATTTCGGATTTACTCATAAAATTATCACTTTGTAAGACTTTATGATTTGGTACTTATGTGCTGAAATAAAAAATCTAAATAATGATTTAGAATAGACTATTTGCACATAGAAACCAAAGTGTCTTGAAGTCAGTGGGAGCGATATTTGGGTTTGTGAGTGTTTGGATATGATCCAAGAACCGATATGAAAGTATCATTCGACAAGCATCAAAATTGAACAAGTGTTTTGATAAAATTATCAAATAGTTTGATTGTTAATCAAAATGCAGAGGAATCATATACTCATAAGAAATAACGTTGAAAGGTACATTGATATTTCTAAACTATAGGTAAACAACACATTGCTAATTTTAACAATGTGTTTTTATTAAAATCAGCCTTAATTTTTTTAATACTCGACGTTGGATTTGTAAATGATGTCTTTTATAGTAAGTATAAAAGATATAGGGAATGTTACAAACGATATACAAGGACACCATATTAAAATGTTTAATAGGGAACATGTAAGATATATTATTTATACATGGCAATAGGAATTATCATACATGTTATATTATCTACGATATTATGATTGATTCATGTATTTGATACATGAAGCAAATATTAAATCCAAATTAATATCACTGAATAATAGTTTAGAGTGTTCTCGTGTATTTATGAAATTATAACAACCCGAATACCAGTGAGGTCGGTATTTTTCGCAAAAATGCTAGAATCAAAGACCACTGAAACCTGAGTTGGGTATCTAGTATCCTGCAAAATAAGCTCAGATAAATATCTCACAGCGGAATTGACTAAAATATAATAGTAAGTAAATACTCACCAATAAAATAACAATTTCTAAACAAGTGTCTCAAAGCTGGAAAGTCTCTGCCATCTACCTAACCTATAGGGTGTTATGAGGAGGGGGTCAGAACTAAAGTTCTGGTGAATGGACAAATTATACACTTCTAAGCTTAATTCTACATATACCATTTTATTTCCATTTACTGTTATATTAGGTTTATTGGGTTTATAATACTCTCGCCTTAGTGCGTAAATCATTCCCATCTACTCTCTAGTAGATTAAAACCTAATAACTGATATATATATAGTTATATCCCCTTGACCGCATCGGTCCTAGATACTACCCATAGTACCTTCCGTATCCTCCTTGCAAAGGACTCCATCGTCTTGCTACTATGGCGTTCTGTGACTAAATCTATAAAGGACTGCCTCATAAGGCCTATAATATAGATGTTCCGTCGTTTACTATGAAAACGTAAAACTACGTCCGCACTAGTCTATACTAATGCTCAGACATCCATAATGTACCACCTAGTGCGTACCTTGAGGACTATATGTAATCGTTCTGTCTACTCCCCGAATCCCACTTAACAAGGTCTACCTTGTACGGAACTCAGTCAGGGATTTTCTATTTCTGTAAAGGACTGCCCTGTTAGGCCTACAATACAGATATTCTATTTGGTCTGTCTCTTTTCTTATCGTGGCTATGGCCCCAGGCAGCCACCCCTCAACTAATTGAAAGACCTCTAAAGATCTAAGTGGCTGTGCCCTACTGTAAACAATCTAAACATCCAATTGGCTGCGACCACTCCCCCGGCATCCAATGTTCGATAGTGAAAGAATCATTGGACTTTTGGTTTAACTCTAGTCTTTCCCAAACTCGCTTCTTGGTTTTGATGCTGGCCCGATATCCGCATGTGACTATCCTTTTGGGTCCTGCCCACTAAAACTTACTTGCAAGTACTGGGACATACATACGAATATCCTACTCAAAACATCAACCCCTTTTGACTGCCTATAATGGTCCTGCCAGGCAAAAAGCAGTCAAGGCATACTCTTTTGATGGAACACCTACATACTTGCATTCGGGGGACTGCTCCATTATGCCTACCCCAGAGGGCCATCCTAGAGTACCCTCACGTCCCGTTGAAGTCTTGTACTTCCTCTAGCCTAAAATATCTATGTTGGACGTGCTCCTTCTGTACTGAAATCTGTGATGAACTACTCGTTAGGCTCTTGATCCTTTGGGCTGCTCCAAATGCATCTTACTCTTTTATTAGACCCTACGTCTAATTTTTTATTATGCGTTTATTTTACTTTTCTTATTATGTTGGCTATTTATTTACCCTAATCAGCATAAGCTTGTCCCGGCCTCACCTAACTATTGTGAGACCATTAGTTCCTGACTGAAAGGGAATGCTATTGGTATGGGCCACTTCTATTATCTTGCTTATTAACTAATCCAAGATATAAGTTTATTAAAATAAGCCTTTTCTGTTATCTCTGCTCTATTTGCTTATTAACTTAATCTAAGTCTTAAAATAAGCCTTTTCTGTTCTGTCTACTTAATTATAACCTATGTTATAATTTTACTTGCAATTGTCACTACTGTATTCTTTTATAATCTATGTATTATAAATATAATTACAAGCATCTCTTTTCTATTCTAGTCTGCCTTCTTTTATTATGAAATTGAATTCTCTTTAATTCTCTTATTATATGACAATCTTTGATTGGGACTACGTCCGACTGTCACAAATTTACTTATCATAATAACTGATTTGCCTTTATTCTTTTATCTGCGCAGTAATTGTAGATCTAGGTATATTTCTTTTAATTGCTTCTAGTCTTGTCTAATAATTAACTCGATTTCTTCTTTACTTCCTATAAATCTTCACTTTATTTTCGTATATTCTATGAAGTAGTTTATTCTATTTGGTTAGTTACAAAAATTGTGCTAAAATTTCATTTCCATGTTTTAATACTAAACAATGCTATAAACAATAATCCATAACTGCAAGATATTTCTTTTACTATTTCTTTTACTTTTTGGATAGTGCAAAATAAAGTAGTTCTCTATTTTACACTAATTCTCTTTTTCTTTCTTTTATTCTTGCAATTACGTTTATCGTTATTTTTTAAATATTAAACTATGGAAATGTATTCTCCTTTCTAAACCAACCAATTAATCTATCACTTACTTCCTAATCAAGTTATTAGATTTTCCCTTTAAACTTATTTTTCCCCGTTTTAGCATAATTTACTGTGAAATTCTATTTTTCTCCTTTTATTTCAGCTTTTCTTATTTTACATCTAATTTATGTAAATCTAGTGTTCTTTTATTTTGGTCCGTATTTGCGAATTCTTCTCTTTACTATTTTATTCGCATAAAAAGGAATGAAAAGAAGCTAACATTTACAAGCTAAATTTCAACTTTTAAAATAGATGTAAATAACTGTAAATTTCTTACTTTTAGGCTTATGCCTTTCTCTAACTATCAAGCCTAATATTATTTATATTTAATTGGATTACTATTTCCTTTTTTTCCATATAAATAATAATTACATATAAGCTCTCTTGTACAATTTACAGTCTCAGCATAACTAATTAACAGAATTAATTACTGAAACAAATACTGAATAAAATTATTTAACGGGAATCTAACGATAATATATCATAAACGTTAAAGATATATAATTAAATCCACTCACTTGGAAAGAAAACACTTCAAGTTCCAGATCTGATTTTTAACCCAGTTCTATTATCCATAGCCTTCCCTATTGCAGCCCTATTTGGATCCACAAATTGGGATTTATATGGATTTAGAAATCTGTATCTACTTGAAGAAAAATAAAATAAATAAACTAGAGAACCAGATCTGAGAACTTTACCTCATTCGGACGACTTTATTTGAACATCTATATTTTAGACCGATAATTTTTATCTCCAACTTGTAAATCAGAAGGCGTAAATCTAAAATAGCTAATTTTTGAAGAATTGGAGGAGAAAGAAGAGTGACACGGCTTCCGCACCCATTTAGAAACATATGAGCTTGAAGGCTAGGCCTACCTCTTTATTTATAGAGTGTCAAAATAGTGTCGTCCGTCCGCTTAAAACGATGCAAATCAGGTCGTTCAAAAGGGTGCAGAATGAGCGCGCCTGATTTGTTTTTAACGTTTTATTTGTTATAAACGTTTAACGTTTAAACGTTTCTTATTAATTCCAATTAACTCTCATTAATTCTCTGATTTAATGCTCTTTATAAGGCACGTCTATTTTGGATTTTAAACGTGCCTTATTTTTTTATTAAATGTTATTTATAAACGTTGACTTTTAAACGTTATAAATTATAAGCGTTTAACCTTTTTTTATGTTGCTTGTTTATTCTAATTAATCACCATCAATTTCTTGATTAATTTCCCAATATAAAACTTGTCTATTTTGAATTTCACATGTGACCAATTAATGTAAATTAATTTCCTCCAATAGCTGATTTGATTAAATTGCCTGCTAATGTTGATTAATTGTCTTTAATTATTGATATCAATTAATTTCCTTATTGATGGAAATGTTAATTAATTACCTTTATGACGTGCGTCTATTTTAAAATTCAAATGCTCATTATTTCTGGAATTTCATACGCACATATATTTATTTATTACAAATATATTTACGTACATTTACATGTATAATTATTTCTCTATACAAAACTTCGAACGTCATTAACTTTTTCATACGAACTCCGTTCGAGACATATTATATATGTAAATTGATCAGAAAATCGCCACGAACACAATGGAATAAGTTTCAAGGCCAAATTCTGACAATTCCAAAAATGCTTATTTTCACCGTTCATAATTATTTGATTATTTAATTATATAAAAATACGGGGTGTTACATTCTCCCACCCTTTAGGAAATTTTATCCCTGAAATTTAGCAAGGGTAAAACTATGTAATTCCTTGCATTAATTACATCCATTTTGTGTTCATCCAATGTTTCAACTATTTGTGTCATTGTGCAAAATGCAATACATCATAAAATATACACATGTATAAGAATTTCTACGCGGTACCTCCTATATGAATGCGTTTTCTTTTAGAAATTCCTTTTAAACATGATGCACACATCCTAAATATACTTGCAATTTCTATATGAATGCAATCTTTTGAAAACTCAAAACATTTTTCATCCAATTTTTCCCACACTCCTACTGAATAGGGGTGTAGTACAACAAATTTTTCATCCAAATCCTACCACACAACTTATAATATTCGAATTTTTGAAAAATCTAATTTTCTGAACTCGATTTCTTATGTCAGAAAGAAGGTAGAAAACAGAAAAACTTCACATTTCTTCATTTTACTTTTGCGTACCTCTCTCTCCGTACTTGGAACTTATGCCGCTATCCTATAAAATCTCTATTTTCTTTCCCAAGCATGGTTTACATAAGAAAGATTTTTCTTTTCAAACTTTTTATCAAGCTTAATTTATGGGAAAGATGTATTTTTCTTTTGCAATTCTCATTTATATCTATTGACGTTTCTGTTGCTTTCTTTAGATCTTACTATTATTTCTTTAGTTACCTTTTATTTGCTTTTACTCTTCTTTTAATAAAGCAACTAAACACAACTATCATCTAGGGCTAGGAGGTCCAGGACCATGTCCACTCTGACACAGAAAAGTACTATTCTAGGAATCCAAGTAACTCATATGCTCCTATTGCTGCCTAGTACTTGTTACCAACTTACGCTGTGTTACTCATGACGAATAACATCTATTCATCTCTTCTATTCTAAGTCTCATTTACTACAATGGATAAGGGTTTCAATCTATGCAGTCTTTATCTAAAAAGGCAACTAAGCTTGGGGAAATTTTCTCTTTACCTTTCATTTTTCCCCAACTAAGGTCTACTTTTCCCAACCACGTGTGTCTTACTATCTTACTAATACCACTTCACTATTCTTCTATAGTCTACACACATGAAGCAGCATTCCTAGGTTTTCACTAGTGTCCAATACACCTTATGGGAACTTTAATTATTATTACTAGGAGTAATTACTACCATAGCTTTACACTTTTCCCATTACACCTAGGAAATGATTCCTATCTACTCCATATTTAGAAGTCCGTTTGGTTTGGTATTTATCATTTTACTTCAAAAATTAAAGCTTCTAAATTTTTGAAACATCAAATCCCAAAATTCTTGCCTTTGAAAGTGTTATTTTGAAGTTTTCTGTTAAATTCAAGGGTACTTGGTTACTTAAAAAATTTATCTTTACAAAAACTTATTTACTTTTCCACCAAATCATTTTTCTTTAAAACATGTCTTGCTTGTTCTTAAAACATTTTTTCTTTTCTTTTTTTCTTGACTGAAAAAATGTCCTCACATGTTTTCAAAATATCTTCTTTTCACAGATTTTCAAATTTACTAAAATTGTAGTAGATAAGAACAATTATTTTATCAAAAATCACCTAACTTTTCTACTCTTCCAATTACTTAACCTCGGAGGAGTTTCTAACTTACTACACTTAATGGTTTTATACCTTAATGTAATGGAATTACTTTCTCTTATGAGAACCATTAATGCTAAAACCTTCTACGAAACCTTTAAAGGAGGATTTCATGTTTATGTGAAATTACAAGGAACTTTTTTTTTCGAAACAGGCTATTAACAATATGGTGCTTTCCATACCTTGTACATCTCTTTCACGTATTCCCCTATAACTTGCACAAAACATCTTTATTTGTGATTCATAGAAAAGTTTATCATTATTCATTTCATTCCAATAGATTAAAGTATGTTTAATCTATATTCACTTACAATAGATATTTCCTACCAAATTTATTAATTTAACTTAAATCCTTTTTCAAAAGAACTCATTTTCAAAACTGTTTTAATATCTTCATAACTAGAAAACATTTTCATATACTTGTTTAAATAATAAGTGTACATATAAATCACTTTAGAAATTATCTCCAAAACTCATTTGGGTCAAAAAAGATGTGGCGAAAAACACCGTTACTACAACCCAAAAATACTAGTATATGGATTCAATTAAAATAAATATTAATAAATCCCATATGCTATGCAAAAACATTTCCTTTGGGAGTCACCTACTATAACAATAGTGTCATAGTCTATGCTTCCTTTATTTTTACCGAAAACATCTATTACAAAAATAAATGTTGTAACCTACGTTTTCGATACTTAGCACACTCTAGGCTTTTATATTTAAAATCTTTGTTTACCTACAAAGAAACTAGCGAGCTATACGTGCTCTATAATTCTTCAAAAAGAATTTCACTTTTAACAAAATTTACATCATATAAAAATCAATTTAAATTTCATACCACTTATTATTTTTTTCAAAAACCCAATATTTACTTCCTCAAATATATTAACAATTATATTTTTCAACTTTTCAATTCCAAAAGTTTCATTTTATTGGGCTAGACATAAAATGGATTTTAGTACATAATATATTTATATTTTATTCAAAAATACAAATACGTTCACTCATTATCTACCTAGGAATCCTAAACCTAGGCTCTGATACCAAATGTAACAACCCGAATCCCAGTGAGTCCGGATTTTTTGCAAAAATGCTAGAATCCAAGCACACTGAAGCCCGAGTTGGGTATCTGGTATCCTACAAAATAGGCAAAGAAAAATATATCAGAGCTCAGATGAATATCTCACAGCGAAACTGACTAAAATATAATAGTAAGTAAATACTCCCTAATAAAATAACACTTTCTAAACAAGTGTCTCGAAGCTGGAAAGTCTCTGCCATCTACCTAACCTATAGGATGTTATGAGGAGGGGGTCAGAACTAAAGTTCTGGTGAATGGACAAATTATACACTTCTAAGCTTAATTATACACATACTGTTTTATTCCATTTACTGTTATATTAGGTTTATTGGGTTTATAATACTCTCGCCTCAGTGCGTGAATCGTGCCCATCTACTCCCTAGTAGATTAAAACCTAATAATTAATATATAGCTATATTCCCCTTGACCGCATCGGTCCTAGATACTACCCATAGTGCCTTCTGTATCTTCCTCGCAAAGGACTCCATCGTCTTGCTACTATGGCGTTCTGTGACTACATCTATAAAGGACTGCCTCATAAGGCCTACAATAAAGATGTTCTGTCGTCTACTATGAAAATGTGAAACCGCGTCTGTACTAGTCTATACTAATGCTCGGACATCCACAATGTACCACCCAGTGCGTACCTTAAGGACTATACGTAATCGTTTTGTCTACTCCTGAATCTCGCTTATAAAGGTCTACCTTGTATGGAACTCAGTCGGGGATTTTCTATTTCTGTAAAGGACTGCCCTGTTAGGCCTACAATACAGATATTCTATTTGGTCTGTCTCTTTTCTTATCGTGGCTATGGCCCCACGTAGCCACCCCTCAACTAATTGAAAGACCTATAAAGAGCTAAGTGGCTGTGCCCTACTGCAAACAATCTAAACATCCAATTGGCTGCGCCCCCTCTCCCCACCATCCAATGTCTCGATAGTGAAGGGATCATTGGACTGTTGGTTTAACTCTAGTCTTTCTCGAACTCGCTTCTTGGTTTTGATGCTGGCCCGATATCTGCATGCATCTATCCTTTTGGGTCCTGCCCACTAAAACTTACTTGCAAGTACTGGGACAAATGAATATCCTACACCAAACATCAACCCCTTTTGACTGCCTACAATGGTCCTGCCATGCAAAAAGCAGTCAAGGCATACTCTTTTGATGGAACACCTACTGTTTGCGCCAAAATTGGTCACAAACACCCAATTGTCGATGAAAGCACCCGTTCACAATCACAGATCACAGATAACAAGTATGTAGAGAATTAAAAATGAAGAACACTCAGAAAAGTAAGAGGAAGGCAGTAAAGAACATAGAGTTTATAGTGGTTCGGCAATCCGGCCTACGTCCACTTTGAATTTGACGACTTTATTGATGTTTGCTTGCTGATTACAATGAGTTACCACTGATTACAATAGCCAATTTTAAGTACAATGATGATTCTGGCAGAGTCTGGACGTAGAAGAGCCAAAAAGTCCCTTTTCTATAGGCCTTAGGATGCTATTTATAGGCGTAGGATGCAAATATCTCGCTCAGATCTCGGGAGACCTCTTCTGGCACGTGCACGGGACCACGCGACCGATCCCATGCGATTTTGACTCGATCCGTGATAGATACGAATGAATTTTGTATCGATCAAGATTTTGCCCGATCGAGTCGAGATCGATCATGAACATTCTTTAGGTTGTACGCAAGCTCCTGTGAAAATTTGGTGGCATTTGGACTTGTAGATTGTGAGATATGATCGATGCAAGTTCGTGTTTTTCAAAGGTTGTCTTCTTCACATAGATCACCTCTGCCTTGTTCGTATCGATCACCTCTGCCTTGTTCGTATCGATCACCATTGCACTATTCATATCGATCGTCTTTGCCTTGTTCATATCGATCACCATTGCACTGTTCATATCGATCGTGATGGATACGAAATGACGACCACTTGATGGATATGTACCAATATAGCCGATGGATACGAACAGTAGAGGATTGATGGATATGAACAGTTGATGATTGATGGATACAAATAGTAGAGGCCCGATGGATACGAACAGTAGAGGATTGATGGATAAGAATAGTTGATGATTGACGGATACGAACAGCTGAGGCCTGATGGATACGAACAGTAGAGAATTGATGGATACGAACAAGACCTTTCAGTTGATTGCTTGAATTGCATTGATCATATCTTGAGCATACGTACTCCGATTGACTTGAAATTTTGGAACGTTGGCTTTCACGGCTTTGCTTGTCATGTCTTGTCAATTGTAGCTCGATCCGGACTTGGACAAAATTTATCGATATCCATAGTGAAACAGTGTATAACTAATCTTTGGGACGAACTGTTCTTGATTTCCAGTCTACTTTTTGGTGTCATGGCCTTGCCAAAAGACGGGATAACACTTGCCTCCCAAAACATGCATTGCGATAGGTAGGTGTATTTTGTATTTCGATAAGCTGGACGTTCATATCCTATTAATGACCTGCAAAGAAATTGATAATCTTAGCTGACTGTGAATAATGATCGTTCGTGATCGTATGCAGTTCAGGGTGGTATGTGACCGTTCGTGGTCGGGTGCCGTTCGAGGCGAATTGTGACCGTTCACGGTCGGATGCCGTTCTTGGCAAGTTGTGACCGTTCGCGGTCGGGTGCCGTTCGCGGCGAGTTGTGACCGTTCGCGATCGGATGCTGTTCGCGGCGAGTTATGTGTGCCCGGGGGGGACTTGGTATCATTAACGTCATATTTCACGTTCGAGTGAGTTTCTGAGTTGCTTGTTATGGCAGTTTATCGCCATCTCAGAGCATGCCTGAGGATCGTTCGCGATCCCGTACATGTGTAAGTAGCATAGCCGTTATGGAATCACAAATAGCGGATTTTCATTCAAAATAAGTATTTCAACAGAAATGTTCAACAAAATCAAGTTCAAACGTGTGAAATAGAAAGCAAAAGCAAAACAGAGAGGTCAAAGTGCAAACACCTACACTGACGCGATTGGCAGTCGTATCAGAGCATGCCCGAGGATCGTTCGCGATCCCGTACATTTGTAAATGACTTAATCGTGTTGGTGTGGAGTTTGCTACTTATTCGTCATTATTTCAATCAGTTGATGACAAGCTGACGCCTCGATCCTGAGCCGTTCCCAGTTGGTGCAGGTGGTGGTTGTTCTTGCTCCACCGTTGTGGCTCACCTCCTTACATATTGCGATAGCAGGCCATTTCAGATATGTCCCTCTATTTCATCCCTCAAGTGCCTGCAATCATTGGTACTGTGGCTGCTTAGCTCATGGAATAAGCAGTACTTGCCTGATTTCCTCTCATCGCTGGTCGGGTCCCTTCTCATAGGCTTCCGATAAAGAATCTGTCCCCTGGTGTCCTGGTAGATCCGTTCCAAGGTTTCGCTCAGCTCTGAATAGGAAGTAAATCTCGGTTCTTTTTGTGATCGCTTTGGTCTATTATCACTATCCTCGGCTTTTCGTTTTCCTTTATCCTTGCCTGAATCTCTTTCGAGAGGATTTCCGCCTTTGACTGCATAAACTTATGTTCCCTCTCCTTCCTCTCTTTCAACATTTGCGTCCTCTAATTGCAGGAATCCTTCGGCCTCATGATAAAATTCTCCTAGATCCATAGGCAGATCCCTTGTCAGTGAATTTTTAAATTCTGTTCCATCAGCTATGCCAGATACGGCTGCCATCAAAACCATGGATGGATCTGGGCGATCCACCGATGCCGCTGCTGCATTAAATCGTGTTAGAAAATTCCTCAAAGATTCCCCAGTTTTCTGTTTCAGTGTTGCCAAACTCATCACATTCTTGGGTCTTGAAATGTGAACTCTGAACTTCTTCATAAACTTCTCGGTCAAATCGGTCCATGTCCCAAAGAAGCCGCTCTCCAGTTGTCTAAACCATAGTGCTACAATGTCCGTCAAATACAATGGGAAGCACTGGGCCATGACCTCCTTTGATGCCACCAGTACCTCCATATGCCTCATATACCTTGTCAGATGAACCGCAGGATCCGTCCTCCCATCGTACGTCTCCAATGTTGGTAGCTTGAATTCAAGTGGATTCCTAGCCCATCTAATTGTGGGAGCGAAGGGACTCTTGTTCACGTCTTCCAGATCTCTATTCACTAGTCCACCTCTCATGGCTCGTCTGACCATCTCCGCCAATCTGTCACTGTCGCCAAGCTGTGGTCCTTGTTCGTTGCCTCTGATCTGCCCCTCGAGTTCACAAGGGTGTTTTGAAATCTGCTCTCTTGGACGAGCATCTGTTCCTCTATCAATGCCGTGTTGAACAGCTCCACCTGGTACTCTACCCGAGGTTGGATTAGCATGCTCCGGGTGATTTCCCCCTAGATCTGGTGTCGCTCCTGATGGTCCTGCCATATTCTGAACTCTGGTTGCTCCATGCTCCTGATCTCTATCTCCAGCATCTCCTGCAGCAGCGTTCCCTTGATTTTGCATTCTGACTGGTCTAGCTTGTTGGAGTAGGTTCTGCATCATCTCCTCTTGTCTTTTCAACATTCCTTCCTGCATAGCTTCCATCATCATCTCCATCTCGTCCCGAGTGATGAAGATTGAGGTGTGATTTGCTCCAGAGGAAGCCTCCTGGCTCCTTTCATGCTGACCCCTTCCAGCTCTTTGTCTTCTTGTTGGTTGTCTTGCCATTGCTATCCAAATCCAAGCCTTTAAGCTTTCAGATCCGGAGTCCTGGTTGTAGAATTCCTGAGCGCTAGCGTTCTCAGTGAAAGCACCAAAATATTTGCGCCAAAATTGGTCACAAATACCCAATTGTCGATGAAAGCACCAGTTCACAATCATAGATCACAGATAACAAGTATGTAGAGAATTAAAAATGAAGAACACTCAGAAAAGTAAGAGGAAGGCAGTAAAGAACACAGAGTTTATAGTGGTTCGGCAATCTGGCCTACGTCCACTTTGAATTTGATGACTTTATTGATGTTTGCTTGCTGATTACAACGAGTTACCACTAATTACAACAGCCAATTTCGAGTACAAAGATGATTCTGGCAGAATCTGGACGTAGAAGAGCCAAAAAAAGTCCCTTTTCTGTAGGCCTTAGGATGCTATTTATAGGTGTAGGATGCAAATATCTCGCTCAGATCTCGGGAGACATCTTCTGGCATGTGCACGGGCCCACGCGACCGATCCCATGCGATTTTGACTCGATCTGTGATCGATACGAATGAATTTCGTATTGATCAAGATTTTGCCCGATCGAGTCGAGATCGATCATGAACATTCTTTAGGTTGTACGCAAGCTCCTGTGAAAATTTGGTGGCATTTGGACTTGTAGATTGTGAGATATGATCGATGCAAGTTTGTTTTTTCAAAGGCTGTCTTCTTCGCATCGATCACCTCTGCCTTGTTCGTATCGATCACCTCTACCTTTTTCGTATCGATCGCCTCTGCCTTGTTCGTATCGATCGCCATTGCACTGTTCGTATCGATCACCTTTGCCTTGTTCGTATCGATCACCATTGCACTGTTCATATCGATCGTGATGGATACGAAATGACGACTACTTGATGGATATGAACCAATATAGCCGATGGATACGAACAGTAGAGGATTGATGGATACGATCAGTTAATGGTTGATGGATACGAACAGTAGAGGCCTGATGGATATGAACAGTAGAGGTTTGATGGATATGAACAATTGATGATTGATGGATACAAACAGTTGAGGCCTGATGGATACGAACAGTAGAGGATTGATGGATACGAACAAGACCTTTCAGTTGATTGCTTGAATTTCATCGATCATATCTTGAGCATGCGAATTCTGATTGACTTAAAATTTGGAACGTTGGCTTTCACGGCTTTGCTTGTCATGTCTTGTCAATTGTAGCTCGATCCGGACTCGGACAAAATTTACCGATATCCATAGTGAAACAGTGTATAACCAATCTTTAGGATGGACTGTTCTTGATTTTCAGTCATTTTTTTGGTGTCATGCCTTGCCAAAAGATAGGATAACACCTACAGACCTGCATCCGGGGGACTTCTCCATTATGCCTATCCAGAGGGCCATCCTAGAATAACCTCACGTCCCGTTGAAGTCTCGTACTTCCTCTAGCCCAAAATATCTAAGTTGGACGTGCTCCTTCTGTGCTGAAATCTGTGATGAACTACTTTGTTTGGCTCTTCATCCTTTGGGCTGCTCCAAACGCATCTTACTCTTTTATTAGACCCTACGTCTAATCTTTTATTATGCGTTTAGTTTAATTTTCTTATTCTGTTGACTATTTATTTATCCTAATCAGCATAAGCTTGTCCCAGCCTCACCTAACTATTGTAAGACGATCAGTTTCTGACCGAAAGGGAATGTTGTTGGTATGGGCCACTTCTATTATCTTGTTTATTAACTTAATCAAAGATCTAAGTTTATTAAAATAAGCCTCTTCTGTCATCTCTGCCCTATTTGCTTATTAACTTAATTTAAGTCTTAAAATAAGCCTTTTCTGTTCTTTCTACTTAATTATAACCTATGTTATAATTTTACTTGCAATTGTCACTACTGTATTCTTTTATAATCTATGTATTATAAATATATTTACCAGCATCTCTTTTCTATTCTAGTCTGTCTTCTTTTATTATGATATTGAATTCTCTTTAATTCTCTTATTATATGACAATCTTGGCTTGGGACTACGTCCGACTGTCACAAATTTACTTATCATAATAACTGCTTTGCCTCTATTCCATTATCCGCGTAGTAATTACAGATTTAGGTACATTTCTTTTAATTGCTTCTAGTCTTGTCTAATAATTAACTTGATTTCTTCTTTACTTCCTGTAATTCTTCACTTTATTTTCTTATATTCTAGGAATAAGTTCTATTTTATTTGGTTGGTTACAAAATCTATGTTAAAATTCCATTTCCGTGTTTTAATACTAAACAATGCTATAAACAATAATCCGTAACTGCAACATATTTCTTTTATTATTACTTTTACTTTTTGGATAGTGCAAAATACAGCAGTTTTTCTATTTTACACTAATTCCCTTTATCTTTCTTTTATTCTTGCAATTACATTTATCGTTACCTTTTAAATATTAAACTATGGAAATGTATTCTCTTT
Organism: Allium fistulosum; assembly: GCA_030737815.1. Lineage (NCBI taxonomy): Eukaryota > Viridiplantae > Streptophyta > Magnoliopsida > Asparagales > Amaryllidaceae > Allium > Allium fistulosum. The sequence continues at coordinate 263,830,803 of CM060904.1, read as the reverse complement.
TCTAAACCAACCAATTAATCTATCACTTACTTCCTAGTCAAGTTATTAGATTTTCCCTTTTAATTTATTTTTCCCCGTTTTAGCATAATTTACTGCGAAATTCTATTTTTCTCTTTTTATTTCAGTTTTTCTTATTTTAAATCTAATTTCTGTAAATCTAGTGTTCTTTAATTTTGGTCTGTATTTGCAAATTCTTCTCTTTACTATTTTATTCGTGCAAAAAGGAATAAAAAGAAGCTAACATTTACAGGCTAAATTTCAACTTTTATAATAGATGTAAATAACTGTAAATTTCTTACTTTTAGGCTTATGCCTGTCTCTAACTGTCAATTCTAATATTATTTATATTTAATTGGATTACTATTTCCCTTTTTTCCATAGATATAATAATTACATATAAGCTCTCTTATACAATTTATAGTCTCAGCATAACTAATTAACATAATTAATTACTAAAATAAATACTGAATAAAATTATTTAACGGGAATCTAATGATAATATATCATAAATGTAAAAGATATATAATTAAATCCACTCACCTAGAAAGAAAACACTCCAAGTTCCAGATCTGATTTTTAACCCAGTTCTATTATCCATAGCCTTCCTTATTGCAACCCTATTTGGATCCACAAATTGGGATTTATATGGATTTAGAAATCCGGATCTAATTGAAGAAAAATAAAATAAATAAACTAGGGAACAGATCTGAGAACTTTACCTCATTCGGATGACTTTATTTGAACATCTCTATTTTAGACCTATAATTTCTATCTCCAACTTGTAAATCAGAAGGCGTAAATCTAAAATAGCTAATTTCTAAAAAATTGGAGGAGAAAGAAGAGTGACACGGCTTCCGCACCCATTTAGAAAAATATGAGCTTGAAGGCTAGCCCTGCCTCTTTATTTATAGAGAGTCAAAATAGTGTCGTTCATCCGCTTAAAAGGATGCAAAGCAGGCCGTTCAAAAGGGTGCAAAATGAGTGCGCCTGATTTGTTTTTAAACATTTTATTTATTATAAACGTTTAACGTTTAAACGTTTCCTATTAATTCCAATTAACTCTCATTAATTCTCTGATTTAATGCCCTTTATAACACACGTCTATTTTGGATTTTAAACGTGCCTTATTTGTTTTATTAAATGTTATTTATAAAAGTTGACTTTTAAACGTTATAAATTATAAACGTTTAACCCTTTTTTTATGTTGCTTGTTTATTCTAATTAATCGCCATCAATTGCTTGATTAATTTCCCAATATAAAACTTGTCTATTTTTAATTTCACATGTGACCAAATAATGTAAATTAATTTCCTCCAATAGCTGATTTGATTACATTACCTACTAATGTTAATTAATTGTCTTTAATTACTGATATCAATTAATTTCCTTTATGATGGTAATGTTAATTAATTACCTTTATGACGCACGTTTGTTTTAAAATTCAAATGTGCGTTATTTCTGGAATTTCATACGCACATATATTTATTTATTACAAATATATTTACGTACATTTACATGTATAATTATTTCTCGATATAAAACTTCGAACGTCAATAACTTTTTCATACGAACTCCAATCGAGACATATTATATATGTAAATTGATCAGAAAATCGCCACAAACACAATGGAATAAGTTTCAAGACCAAACTCTGACAATTCCAGAAATGCTTAGTTTCACTGTTCATAATTATTTGATTATTTAATTATATATAAATACGGGGGTTACAGAAATACTAGAGAATTGTTTGCATAAACAACGAATTCCTTGTAAAGAAGTATTTGGACTCAAAGTCTCGTAAGTGATACTGAGTATGATATGCGTGACACCCCACCTCTATACCCACGCTTGCCAAGAACACTACTGGGTAATGCTGTCGACTAGCGCGAAAAATAAAGCTGTTGAGGAGCGACTATCCGTGTAATTGCTTTGGGCGAGTACCGATATGTCAGATAAAATAACTTACATTTCATTTCAAGAGGAAATCCAATATATCAAATACAAACTCAAAGCTACCACACAGTGGCTATGAGGCCTTCGAAAACAAATATAGAAATAAACATAACACAAATCAGTCACAGACATTCATATCACAAAGGCGGAAACAGATATGAATGTATAATGCAAAAAGGTGTACATCAGAGTAGTGGTCAAATAAGATCCACAATATCACAAAAGAATAGATACAAGTGCTAGACAAAAGAATAAGTATACATCATGGAGTCTATCTCTCGAATGTATAACAACAAAAACTACAAATGTAATGTAGTTAGACAAAAGTCAGAAGATGATCCCAGATAAGGAGTCAACCAGAAGCACCTGAAACATCTCGGTCTGAACCGAGTATTATTTAATAAGAAAATAATAAACGGATCAGTCCAGCTATAAATATCAGATAAAGGAATGAGATATAAGCAGAGATATAATAAGAACGTATGATGACAATATTGTCATACAAGAACAAATATGATTTAAACAACATCAAAATCATAAAATATCTCAAGAATCTCAAGCACCAAAAAGAATATCATATTCTTTATTTTATTCACCAAGCTACAAATATTGACAAACATATTAATGCCAATCGCAAAATTTGATGAAACACAAATTCTAGAAATCATCAAATAGAAATCCAGAAATCACAAAGGGGGAGGCCTATCACAAACGGGAGCATGAAAACTCACCAACACGTGTATCACAAACGGAACGCTATTCCATGGTCGCTAACCATAAATTTTGAGCCGAAGCTCCATAAACGGTCCGAAGACCACGGGTCGCTACCCCGCCAAATTGAACCGAAGTTCCACAAAACGGGGTTTAGTCTCCCTCGCAGACAAATAGACATCGCACATCGCTAGTCTAAAACACAAAATGATCATCAACGATCAATAAAAAGTGTGAATTACACTAAGCCAGTAAATATAAGAGTTTAGCTTCATGTCCCATAACCACTAGCTTAACTTAAATATTTACGAACAAATTGTAGATTTCCACTCGAAAATTATCATAGGATTTTCAATCGAACAAGTCCATAAATTAACCGACGAAGTAAACGCAAGCGTTTCATACCACTTGTTTTGCTAAGCCGTTTAATTAGATTTTTTCATACCCCTTGTTTTGCTAAGCATTTCATACCACTTGGTATCACAGAAATGATTGTAGAAACAATCAACCATCAAAAATTCACATACGAAGACGTGAATCAAATCCAGATAAATCGATACCGAGTCCATCAAAATGGATAACGACAAAAATCCCGAAAGAAAAGTCATTAGAGAAGATAATAAATGACAATGACAAATCGGAAATCATGAATCGATAAAAACTGGAAATCAAAACAAAATAATTAATTTGACTACGGCAATCAGGTCAGTCGACTGACACATGGATACAAATTTCGTATCCCTAGGGTCAGTCGACTGACCCAGATGGTCAGTCGACTGATACAGACCCAGGAAATTTCCTGGGTCTGGTTCAGTCGACTGAACCTGCTTCTGAGAAATTCTGATATTCTGGTTCAGTCGACCGAACCTTTGGTTCAGTCGACTGAACCTGCTCCAGAAGCCCATTCAGTCTAGCCCTCTTTGGGGTGTTTCCTGGAGATTGGGCCAGGCAACTTAGTACTCGGCATAGAGATTGGGCCAGGCAACTTAGTACTCGGCATAGAGATTGGGCCAGGCAACTCAGTACTCGACATACCCACAGTTCGGCCCAACTGGATCGTTCGGCCAAAGGCATCATTCAGCCAGAGCCATCGTTCGGTCAGAGACTTCGTTCGGCCAGAGGCATCGTTCAGCCGGAGACATCGTTCGGCTAAAGGCATCGTTCAGCCAGAGGCATCATTCGGCTTGAGACATCGTTCGGCCAGAGGCATCGTTCGGTCAGAGACTTCGTTCGGCCGAAGGCATCGTTCGGCCAGAGACTTCGTTCGGCCAAAGGTAGCATTCGGCCAGAGACTTCGTTCGGCCAAAGGTAGCGTTCGGCCAGATACTTCGTTCGGCCAAAGGCACGTTCGGCTTCGATTGTTACTCGGCCTACTCTTCCCACACAACAAGCACCTCGTTCGGCATGAGGAGGATGGTTCGGCATCCGACCATTCGGCCTGTTTGGTTCGGCATACAGTGACCACTCCATTTGGGCCAAGGTGTTCGACTGCTAGGCCCGCCAGGGAAGTCCAACCCATCTTTGTCTATAAATAGAGGGGCAGGGGCACAGTGAAAAGGACCCTTTTTCGGGAATACTGGGGAGACACTACCGCTTTCAAGAATCATCCTCTTTACTTAGCAATTGTATTCAAGTATTTAATCTATGGATTGCATCTGTAATCAATCATCAAGTAAAGCAATAAAGTTTAACCTCAAAGTGGACGTAGGCAATTACGCTGAACCACTATAAATCTGGTGTTCTTACTTTCTGCATTCAAATTAGCATATTCTTCCTTGTTTAAATTTATCTTCATCACTTATATCTCTACACAATCTTTCTTAACGAGGTTAGTGACCAATTTTGGTGCTAACACTTTGGTGCTTTCACTGAGAGTTGAATTCTCAGAGCTCAAGGATCTGCTTTGAAGTTACTGGATTGAATAAATCTCCCAAAGAAGATCCGACTCATTCATAGGACGTCCACTAATTCTACTCAGAGTTCATACCAATAACTCTATAATGGCAAGACCACGTACCAGATCAGCTTCTCATAATGCGGACGCTCACGAGACTGCTAGCATGCAACAAGCAGGACCTAGCAATCAGCAAGCGATTCCATGTGCAGGGACTACCGCCCATGACCAAATGTCGGTTGTCACCAGAATAGAGTTCAACGACTTGATGAGAGAACTCAGGGAAAATAGGAGACAACTCGGAGAACAGATGCAAGCCAATGCCAACCTCATGGCATAACTCACTCAACAATAGCACCAGAATGCTAAAGGCAATCCAGCTCCTTATTCCTCTTCCGACAGCTCAACTTCGTCCGATGAGCCTCCCAGGCGTAGACGCCGTAAGACTGAAACTGCGTAGGCAGGTGCTGCTGTCCGAACAGCTGGAGACCGTGACCAAGCTGGAACAGGAAACTTAGGAGCTGGAGTGCAGGTGGAGGCTGGAGGCCCAGACCATCAAGATGCTAACGGTGTTGAACCTCAGGATGCACATTTGGCAGATCGCCAGCAGAGGAGGCATCGTCATGATCAGTCATGTAGAACAGACTCCAACCTTCCACCTTCCATACAAACACCAGACCTGACAGCCATGATCAAACAATTGATGAAAGAGAATCAAGGCTTATCGAACGACGATTGGGGAGTGTCAAGAAGTCATACTCCGTTCATAGACATTGTTCTACAGGCATCGTACCCCAGAAATTTTAGTATGCCAACTATCCCGGCATATGAAGGAAAGACTGATCCCAGACAGCATGTCATGAGGTACGAATGGATGACGGATTCAGCTAGAGAAAATGATGCAACCAAGTGCAGATGCTTTCCAATAACCCTATCTGGGATCGCTACCATGTGGTTCACCTGACTTCCTCCACGGTCCCTCTCTAGTTTCGAGGAGTTGGCAAAGAAGTTTATAGAGCAGTTCAGGATACACACTACTCGTCCAAAGGACGTGATGTCTCTATCAAGTGTAATCCAAGCTCCTGGGGAGTCATTGAAGGAGTATTTACAAAGATTCCATGTTGCGGCGACTGAAGTCAGTAATCCCAATGATCATGCAATTCTTATGGTTGTGATGCGAGGTGTGGATCCGGATTCTGAGTTTGGATATTGGCTGGCAGGAAAACCTCCGACTACACTAGAGCGTTTTTACTCAAAGGCACACCAGTTCATAAGAAGAGAGGAGGCCAGGTGGGTAAGGCGAGATAAGGCACCGGGGCCTATCCAGGAATCCGTGAAAAGCAACATTGCTGTGAAGCAGTCCGGGGACAACTCGGGAAAAGTTCAAGTCAATGTCCAGAACAAGCCCGGGCAACCTAAGGAATCCAGAGGAAGAAATCAAGGGAAAAAGAAAGAAGCGGGGAAGTGGAAGCCGAGGATTCCAACATACAACGAGTATACCCCGCTGAATGCGTCCCTTGAGAACATTTACCTATCAACCTGCAATACCTTTCAGTACAGAATGCCACGTCCAAAGGAGTCAACCGAGGAACAAAAGCGGACTGGGAAATACTACCGCTTCCATGAGACTTATGGGCACAATACGGAAGAGTGTAGACATCTACACGACGCTATAGAGAAGTTGATCAGGCAGAAAAAGTTACAGGAGTTTGTGAAGGATCCACATGAAGGAGGACATGGAACATCCAACCCAGGTCGTGCACCAGCTCCGCGTCATCCCGAGGAGCCTGCCCGGACTATGGGTAGACTAGTCACAAACACGATCATCGGCGGGCCTCACCCTGCGGATAAGAACTGGCAAGAGATGGACCGGTATGCTAGTTCCCTGAAGCACGCAGATTTTGAGTGTTGTTCCAACGTAGAGTATGGGACCCCTGCTAAACAGCTGCGTGTGATGACAGACGATATTGTATTCAGAAGCAGAGATGCTGACCAAATAGAGGCTCCTACCATCGACCCGATGGTCATATCTGCGACAATCGGGCCAGCTTATGTGAAAAGAATTTTGATTGATTGTGGAAGTTCTGTCAACATCATCTTCAAGAAGGCTTATGACCAAATGAAGATGGAAACGAAGGATTTGAAACCGTCTAAAGCTCGTATACATGGCTTTAATGGCGCAGCGACCGATGCAGTGGGGTATGTTGAGTTACCAGTTGAACTGGGACAAGGCGAGCGTCGGAGTGTGCGAATTCTACCCTTCGTAGTTTTGGATGTGGATTCTCCATACAATGTGTTCTTAGGCCGACAGGCCCTGGCTGAGTTTAGGGCAGCATTAGCCCCGTGGTGCTTGACTTTGAAGTTCCCGACTGACAAAGGAGTAGGTGTTGTTCACGGTGACCGGGCAACTGGTCGTGCATGTTATCGGCTGAGCTCCGAGAGGCCCAGCGGAGAGAGAAAGGAAAGGTTGCGGACAAGTCCGTCCGCATCCAGAATAACGACAATTGACAAGTAATGCCCGAGCCCTGGCTCGGGCATAATTCCCGGATCTACAGAGACGGATCTGAGAGACGACGATGAGGAACCCAGGGATGTAAAAGCAGCACCAGCTGAACTAACAATTGACATTTCAGTCAGTCGAGATGATCCATCGCAAGTGCGAGTGCTAAAGATTGGATCACAACTCAGCCCCGCAATGACTGAAGACCTTAGTGATTTCCTCCGAGCGAATCTTGATGTTTTCGCTTGGACACATTCTGATATGTGTGGGATTTCTCTTGCTATTACGAGTCATATGTTGAACATAGACCCGAAGTACATCCCAGTTAAAAAAAGAGGAGAGGAATGGACCTGGAGAAGTCCGCTGCTCTCAGAGAGGAGGTGGACAAACTCAAAGCCAATGGATTCGTCTGCGATGCCCTCTACCCTGAATGGGTATCAAACCTCGTGCTGGTGAAAAAGGCGAATGGGAAATGGAGAACTTAAGTAGATTATTCCGATTTGAACAAAGCGTGCCCCAAGGATAGTTTCCCATTGCCCAGGATCGATCAGCTAGTCGACTCCACTGCAGGACACGAGTTGTTGTCATTCATGGATGTGTACTCGGGATACAATCAGATCCCGATGCATATTCCAAACCAGGAGCACACCAGTTTCATCACAGACGTTGGGCTGTATTGCTATGTAGTAATGCCTTTCGGATTGAAAAACGCAGGAGCAACCTATCAGCGTTTGGTGAATCGAATGTTCAAAAACCAGATTGGTAGAACAATGGAAGTCTATGTGGATGACATGCTCGTGAAGTCACGATGGTCAAACGACCACATTTGAGACTTAGCAGAGATGTTCGATATACTCAGATATTATGGGATGAAGATCAACCCTCTGAAGTGTTCCTTCGGCGTTGCATGGGGGAAGTTTTTGGGATTCATTGTTAACGCTAGGGGAATTGAAGCTAACCCAGAAAAGATTCAAGCTATTCGAGATGTGCAAGTGCCCAGAACTATAAAACAGGTGCAAAGCTTAAATGGGAAAGTGGCTGCGCTGAGTCGATTCATATCTAGAGCCACGGACAAGTGCATTCCTTTCTTCGATATAATAAAGAAAGGGAAGAGGAATTTCGAATGGACATCTAACTATGAGGAAGCGTTCCGAGATCTGGTGAGGCATCTATAGAGTCCTCCAGTGCTGTCAAAGCCAGTAGACCACGAGATGCTGTACGTATACTTGGTGGTATCCCCACATGCTATAAGTGCGGCTTTGATCCGCGAGGAGGACCGAGTCCAAAAGCCGGTGTATTACGTTAGTAAACGCCTAACGGGAGCAGAAAGAAATTACACCAAAATCGAGAAATTGGCCTATTGCTTGGTGATTGCATCACATAAGCTACTTTCATACTTTCAAGCACACTCGGTCAGTGTCTATACCGATCAGCCCTTACGGTAGGTACTCCAACGACCAGAAACATCTGGAAGGATGTTAAAATGGAATATCGAGTTGAGTCAGTTCGATATTACCTACCTGCCAAGAAGAGCCATACAAGGGCAAGCACTAGCAGATTTCATTGCTGAGTTTACCGTACCTGACGAACCAGATGGTCGCAGTGTCATTCCCCGCATTCGATGGAAATTGTACACCGATGGGGCATCAAATGACCGTTGCTCCGGAGCTGGTGTAGTTCTCGTAACTCCAGAAAATCGATCGATTTGTTACGCTTTGAAGCTCAATTTCCCGGCTACGAATAATGAAGCAGAATATGAAGCACTGGTTGCTGGCTTAAAACTCGTTGGAGAACTTGGGGTTAAATCAGTTGAAATCTTTTGCGACTCACAATTGGTGGTCTACCAAGTGCGGGGAGATTACCAAGAAAAAGGACAGAAGCTTGCTCCGTACCTTGCTCTGGTTCATGAACTATTGACGAACTTTGAACATTATGACATTTCACATGTCCCACGTGAACAGAACAAAGAAGCCGACTCGTTGGCTAAATTCGCAAGCACTGGCGATGCACAACAAATGGGATTGGTCCTGTTGAAACTTTACACGCTCCAAGCATAGACGCGATGAAAGTTGATTTTGTGTTGGAAACAGGAATCGAAAGGGAGTCATGGATGACCCCATTCAAACTATACCTGATGACCGGGACTTTACCCGAAAAAAGAGGCGAAAGACGACAAGTCATCATAAAAGTCGCGCGATATGTGATGTATGATGGAATAATGTATCGAAAGGGATTCTCGGTCCCCTTATTACGATGCATTGCCCATGATGAGACAATGCGGGTCTTGGAGGAAGTTCATGAAGGAGAATGTGTCGACCATACTGGGGGGCAAACGCTAGCAAAAAGGATCCTCCATTACAGATACTATTGGTCAACTGTGAATCGGGATGCTGCAGACTACGCAAGAAAATGTGACAAGTGTGAAAGATATGCGAAAATCCCGAGAGCTCCACCAACAGAAATCACACAAATGGTTAGTCCCTGGCCATTTGCAATCTGGGGAATCGACATAATCGGCTCTTTGCCTATATCCAAAGGTGGTGCAAAATACGCGATAGTTGCAGTCGACTATTTCACAAAATGTGTCGAGGCAGAACCTTTAGCCACAATCACCTCTAAGAAGGTCATTAATTTCGTTGTACGAAACATTATATGTCGCTTTGGTCTCCCTCGAATCATCATTACGGACAACAGAACACAGTTTGAAAGCAGAGAATTCAAAGATTTCTGTTTAAAGTACGACATTGAGAAGAAGTTCGCCGCCGTTGCGCATCCGAAAGCTAACGGACAAGTCGAAGCCATAAACAAAATAATAAAGGCCATACTGAAAAAGCGTTTGGAAAAAGCCGGAGGCAAGTGGGTAGATGAACTCCCAACAGCATTATGGGCTTATAGAACTACCCATAAGTCCGCGACTGGCCACACTCCATTCGCATTGGCCTACGGCTTGGAAGCCGTTATACCTGTGGAGCTTGAAGTTCCATCGCATCGGGTGACATATTATGATCCTAGGATGAATCAGGATCTATTATTGGAATCACTGGACTGCAACGACGAAAAACGTGAAGAGGCCGAACTAAGGGCGGCAGCACATAGGCACCGGACCGGAGTTGCAGTCAAGTGATATTACGACAACAAAGTCCGATCAAGGATCTTTAATGTGGGGGATCTCATTTTGAAACGAGTTTTCCCAGTACCATCGCATATGAATCCCAACTGGGAAGGTCCATATGTTGTTGAACGGAAGCTTGGAGAAGGAACTTTCAAGCTAGCGACCGTTAATGGCGTGACACTCCCCCGAGCGTGGAACAGTGAACATTTGCGACATTTTTACATTTAGCCTGTTTCTTTCCTGTTTTAGGTACAATTGTTTGCTATATGTTTTTATTCCGCTGATTCTTAGTTTCCTTTTTGGTGTGTGGTTGGACAATTTAGTTTGTTTCATTAATAAAGGCTTGAAGCCATCTGTTCCACGAATTATTAATGTTTCTGTACCTTGTAATCTGGTGATGAACCGTTGGAGTTATATTATTCCGTATGATATAGGAACTCATATAAACGACTTCAATCTCCGAATCCCCTGAGCGTGGACCGGAGTACTCTAAGTCTCCTGAGCGCGGACTAGAGTATAAATGACTTAAATTTTCGAGTCCCCTGAGTGCGGACCGGAGTACTCTAAGTCTCCTGAGCGCGGAATAAAAACGACTTCAATCTCCGAGTCCCCTGAGCGCGGACCGGAGTACTCTAAGTCTCCGGAGCGCGGACTAGAGTATAAACGACTTCAATCTCCGAATCCCCTGAGCACGGACCGGAGTACTCTAAGTCTCCTGAGCGCGGACTAGAGTATAAACGACTTCAATCTCCGTGTCCCTTGAGCACGGACCGGAGTACTCTAAGTCTCCTGAGCGCGGACTAGAGTATAAACGACTTCAATCTCCGAGTCCCCTGAGCGCGGACCGGAGTACTCTAAGTCTCCTAAGCGCGGACTAGAGTATAAACGACTTCAATCTCCGAGTCCCCTGAGCACGGACCGGAGTACTCTAAGTCTCCTGAGCGCGGACTAGAGTATAAACGACTTCAATCTCCGAGTCCCCTAAGTGCGGACCGGAGTACTCTAATTCCCTGGAGTGCAGATTAGAGTATAGACGATTCGAATCTCCGAGTCCCCTGAATGCGGACCGTATTTCTCTAAATCCCCGGAATGCGGATTAGAGAAAATTCTAAGTACCCAAAGAATGTTCGAACAATGTAAGAATAGATTGGGAAATTATGCGACTCATAAGAACTTGAGTTTCGACCATAGTTATACAGAAAGCTAAAAGCGAAAAAATCGTTCAAGTAACAAAGAAAACTAAACTTTATTCAATAATCCAAGATGGGGTTACACAACTACTCCTCCTAAACTCGGAGTCAAAATTCTATCTACGTGAACTACGGAAATGAAAAAGTAAGAGTAGATACAAGACTTAAACAAAATCTCGTTGAACGAGTATAGCGACTATTTCTTCGGCTTCTTCTTCTTGTCTTCCTTTGTTTTCTCAGATGACTCCTCTCCCCCACACTTCCTCTGGGATTTTTTGCTTGCCAACGAAGCGGAGTCAAGAGTGGGAGAAGGAACATCAAGCGGTTTGGATTTGCCTGGGAGAATGATTTTCAGAGGCCTATTCAGCGGGTTGGTAAGTTCCAGTATTTGAGGCTCGACCTTGATCTCGACCTTCTTTTTCTTCTCTTCTGCGAGTCACTCTTTCATGCTCATCTCCGAAGTATGTTCTGAGGCGCCAGTGATCTCGATTTCCTCACTCCCTTCAACGGGAGATGAAGTGTCAAACTTATCATCATCTAGCGCCCCGATCACTTGTACGTCAAGGTCGGGAGTTACACCCGCATGAGCGACATCGCTTGTCTTCTCTGCCTCCTCCTTGGCGTCATCGCTCCTCGGAGTTGGTTCGGGATCAAAACGGCCTGCATAAAAACATAAAGAATGAACGTTAGGACAAATAACCGCTACCCGAAAGTGATAGATCTTTGAACTTCTAAAAGAAGAGTTTTATACCGGGTTCTGGTTGGCTATCAGTTGCGCATGGATTTTCGCCCTCTAGAATAGGGGATAGCACATGAACGCCAAGCCCAGGATCTTCTGGGTCATAGCCGGCATGCTGCTCAAATGGGTCAAGTATTGGCCGACCGACCGATTGAGCAGAGGGAGGAGCAGCAGAAGGAGGAGCTGCAGCCTTAGCACCAGATGGACCAGCTCCATCGTCTTTCTCTTTTGATAAGGGAGAGCCTTTACTATAAAGAGCCAAAGTTGCAGATAAATCCACTGGCTCGTTCCCTCTGAGAAATTCTTTCACCAGGGCATCCTCATCGACTTCCTCAATGCCCGACTTGATCTTTCTGATCTTTATTAAAGTCTCCCAGGCCTCAGCTAGAGATTCAAGATAGCCCTCGCCTAGGAATGTCAAGTCACAGTGCATAAGGACGCGGGCGCTGTATTCGGCAATCAGCGGATCAAACAGGCACTTAACTTCTTCTCTACCGGCCTCTGCAGCTGCTTCGAGACGGGAGTCAATCTCCTCGGAAGCTAGTCTCTTGCCCTCCCCCCGGGCTTCGCTCTTCATCGTCTCAACTTTAGAGAGCTCATCATCGAGCTTTGCTTTTAGGAGACGTGTGTAACCGATCTCGTTACAGTACCGTTGAGACTCTTCTTGAGCCGCTATCTTTTCTTCCCTCTCCTTAGAGAGTAGCTCCTTCAGCCCTTTGACTTGCAGGGTAAGTGTATCCCTTTCTTTTTGAATAGAATCTTTTTCTAGAGCTAGGGCCCCGATGCGATGGACTGCGATGTCAAGTTCTTTCTTGTGGGCCGTCTCTAGACGAGCGACGGCCTCCGCAGTCTCCTTAGCGTTCTGTTCTGCGGCTTCAATCTTAGACTTGTACGAAGCAAGCTCTTCATCTTGACTCTTGATGATGTCCTTGTCAAAGCCAGCTTCCAACTTCAAACGGTCAATTTCATGTTGTCGCTCAACAGATACTTCCGAGACTTTTTCAACCAAGTGTACAAATGCGTCATGTTGGACATAGACGTCGTTGTTGCAAGCGATGGCACTCTGCTTGACGTGCCCTGGGATGTGATGAATAGCTGGGAGGAATTTCAGGCCGTCAAAGCAGATTTTTGGGAATTTTGCCTTAAGGTCGACCATCTTCTCTACTATCATTGGATCAGCCGTAGGAGTAGAGGGAGGAGGCTTTGAAAGTTCTGTTCTTTTCCGATGCTCCCGAGTTTGCCTTGTGCTCGATGAACCTGAATGTTGTTCTCGGGAGACATTGAGTTGAGACCCCTTCTGCAAAAGTTTTTCTCTATCTGGCTCAGTTTGAGGAGGGGGATCGCGAGAGTATGAAGACTGGGAATATGATTTCTTTCGATAAGACGATTCACGGGGACGGTTGTCTCGATCCTCGTAATCATCTCTATCCCTACGTCTACCTAAGCCTGAATCCCGTCTAGGATGGTGAAATATAGAAGAACCATGGAGGCGATCGAGTCCATGGGAGCGCCCCATGTCACCTGCATAGAATAAACATAACAGCAAAAATCAGGATAACGGCAAAAATTAAAGTGTATGGTGAAGTGCGTGCATGCGTGTGTGTCCTAGTGTTCCCCCTGACGGACCAGTTCCTTTGTCTTTACTGATTGGAGTGTTATCTCCCTGGACTAGGGCTTGGACTCCCGTATCGCCTCTAGCGGGAGAATGAATTTTAAGGGCTTCTGGATCGTCGAAACCGTAATTGAGAAGATCGTCGGGAATGGTAAGGTTCGACAGACCCTTTAAAGAACTTTCCATGTGCTGTGAAGAAGCCTCTTTCTCTGTTGGGATGAGCGTAACTTTGGAAGTTCCGCCAACTTTCTCCTTCCATATCTTATACGTCAATTTCTTTTTCCCCTTCGAAGGGGAAGATGACGTTTCAATATCGTGCACTTCGACCGCCGAGTCCCAAGCAGGACCCACATTCTCGCCCTGTGTCTCAGGAGTTTCATCCGCTTTGTTTTTCCCCCTTCCTGTGCATCGGGGGTATGGCGTGATGACAGTTCAGCTTGTTTCTTCCCTTTACCGGATGCGGACTTGGGAATGGAAACGCCCTTAGGAAGGCTAATCCGGCGACCTCCTGCTAACAGTCTGAACCTCGATAACGACTCATTTGAAATGATGGTTCAGATGTCCCGTTCCTCGGCAGGAAGGGCTCTAATGGCTTCGACGGTCTCAGAATATCCTCGGCCCTCAGGACGCGGGATAATACCTGAAAAGATGAAACAAGAAGTTAGAAAAAGCATAGCTCCGATTGAGCGCGAATTTCGACTCAGGGAAAAGACTTACTGCCTTCGACCCATCTCCTCGCGAAACCAGGAGGGCAACGCACATAGAACCATTCATGTTTGTACAGGGCGAATTTGCTACATGCTCCGGTCAAAATCCGACATTTGTGGTACGGCTCGAGGAACGTAACGGAGGGGCTACCTTTCTGCTTCTTAATCATATAAATATATCTGATGTCACCGGGAGTTGGAGGCCTAGAGAAGACAGCCATGAAAAGGAGGTAGGTCCCGTATATGAAAGCATGGTCATTTGGATGCAGCTGGGATGGGGCAATGTCTATGTATTGCAACACGTCCCGAAGAAATAGATTGAATGGAGGCACGCTGCCCATCTAGCACATAAACTTATTACAGGCAGTATATCCGACTGGGGGCAAATGAGGATGATCATGCCTTGACGGAACCAACACGTCGGCGAAAGGTATTCCATGGATGGAGCATATTCGCCGAAGCGCGACTTCGTTAATCTTCGAAGCCTGTGAGTCGATCGGATTATCCAAGAGAATCGATGCCTCTAGGGCATTGGGAGCTAAATTATGAGCGGGGGAAGTCGACAGATTTGAAGTGTCCGCAACTTCTTGCTTTGAAGACGGTCCGGGCCTATCTGAGATAGTGGCGGAGCTAGACTTTTTAGACATCTCCAATAAATAGTGAATCTGGCAAATCACCTGTGAGAACTATACTTGAAAAATGTTCAACATTAGAATTAACAACACGAATATTCCCCCCACGTGGTGTGCGAACTAGTGAAATTAATCGTGTATAAGCGTTGAAAATTAGAAAGTCACAAGGTTACAGATATAAGACTGAACTTCAAATCATCGCTTTCGAAGACCGTCATCGCTGACCGTCTCCAAAAGCCTGCCTTATGGCGATTAGTCAATCTAAGTTCGGGTTTATGTCTACTAGAGCTAGGGAGTTGATAGTCCGGATCAGTTTGATATGCTAGTATGCTAGAGTCCTTGTCCTTGTTTTGTTATGTGATTAGGCAAGGCAATTGTTGGTTCGGCATTTGTGTTGTTCGGCTTAAGTGTGGTTTGGCACTTATGATTGTTCGGCATTTGTATTGTTCGGCTTAAGTGTGGTTCGGCGTTTACGTTTGTTCAGGCACTTATGATTGTTCAGCATTTGTGCTGTTCGACCTAAGTATGGTTCGACATTTATGTTTGGTCAGCCTATATATGGTTCGGCATTTACATGAGACGGCCTAAGTATGTTTCGACATTTATCATCGTTCGGCCTTGATATCGTTCGGCATTTAAGTTATGATCGGCCTTGATATGGTTCAGCATTTAAGTTATGATCGGCCTTGATATGGTTCGGCATTTAAGTTATGGTCGGCCTTGATATGGTTCGGCATTTAAGTTTGTTCGGCCTGAGTGTTGTTCGGCTGAAATATTGTTCGACATTCGTGATCGTTCGGCATCCCCACTAATTCATGCTTTCACCTTAGCCTTCCATTTCACTGTTTAGCATATGGTAAGATACGCCGAACCAGAGTTATGCCGAGCCTTGACATTCGGTACTCCACCCTTGACTACAGTTCCACTCCTCTCCTCCTCCATCTACACCGAACAACAAGAATAGGTCGCTCCGCGAGCCATCCCAGATTATGCCATTCGGCATCCTAATCGCCTCTAACACTTCCTCTATTCTTTCTTTTCTTCCGGTCTCGTTCGGCAAGAAGAAGTTAAGCCGAACTACCACACATCACCCAACAACTCCTACATGCGATCACCCCTCATCATTTCTCTTCGCCTCACATCATTCAACCCTAAAGATATCCTAAACGAAGTTTGATTCCTCCATCCATATAACCCTCTCGGCTACGGTTCTAATGCACAAACCTAAGTCTCTTATTGTTTAATCATGGAAGGGATTTAGATAGAAGGGATAATACCTAGTCGGTAGATCGAAACTTGGGAAGGATTGATTCGGCCTTAAGTATCTGATTCGCAGGCGAGAATTGCAAGGTTTTTTGAAGAATGACAGAAATAAAAGTGGAAAAGAGGGGAAGAGGGAGGACACCTATTTTTATAGGGAAGAAGAAGAAGTTGAAGAGGCCATAACCGGTAAGGCCGGTCAAGATGGTATCGTTCGGCACACACGGAACGTTCGGCTTCGAATGTGTCATTCGACATTTACACTATGTTCGGCACACACCTCCGTATCCGGCATTCACAAAAAAAGCAACCCCCAAGAGTGATGAACCAAGGATTTGAAGCGAAACATGAAGGATACGTAATTCAAAGCGTATCATGTTCAGTCACGTAATACACTTTGGGGGGCAAGTGTTTCCTGGAGATTGGGCCAGGCAACTTAGTACTCGGCATAGAGATTGGGCCAGGCAACTTAGTACTCGACATACCCACAGTTCGGCCCAACTGGATCGTTCGGCCAAAGGCATCGTTCGGCCAGAGGCATCGTTCGGTCAGAGACTTCGTTCGGCCGGAGGCATCGTTCGGCCGGAGACATCGTTCGGCCAAAGGCATCGTTCGGCCAGAGGCATCGTTCGACCGGAGACATCGTTCGGCCAGAGGCATCGTTGGGCAGATACTTCGTTCGGCCAAAGGCATCGTTCGGCCAGAGACTTCGTTCGGCCAAAGGCATCATTCGGCCAGAGACTTCGTTCGGCCAAAGGTAGCGTTCGGCTAGATACTTCGTTCGGCCAAAGGCACGTTCGGCTTCGATTGTTACTCGGCCTACTCTTCCCACACAACAAGCGCCTCGTTCGGCATGAGGAGGATGGTTCGGCATCCGACCATTCGGCCTGTTTGGTTCGGCATACAGTGACCACTCCATTTGGGCCAAGGTGTTCGGCTGCTAGGCCCGCCAAGGAAGTCCAACCCATCTTTGTCTATAAATATAGGGGCAGGGGAATAGTGAAAAGGACCTTTTTTCGGGAATACTGGGGCGACTCTGCCGCTTTCAAGAATCATCCTCTTTACTTAGCAATTGTATTCAAGTATTTAATCTACGGATTGCATCTGTAATCAATCATCAAGTAAAGCAATAAAGTTTAACCTCAAAGTGGACGTAGGCAATTACGCTGAACCACTATAAATCTGGTGTTCTTACTTTCTGCATTCAAATTAGCATATTCTTTCTTGTTTAAATTTATCTTCATCACTTATATCTCTACACAATCTTTCTCAACGAGGTTAGTGACCAATTTTGGTGCTAACATGGGGCAAGTTCGATTACACGGACGGAAGCGACGAACGACCCACTTCGACTGAGGATTTATGCCAATGACAACCAACGCAGCGGATTAATCAAAACAATCTTCAATCGGTGAAAGTAGTAATCGATGGATTGGAAGATACTGAAATGCCCAAATTCGTTGATCCGAAGATACCGAATTCTAGCTATCCCGAACTCGTTGATCGCGCACGATACCGGGTTCAAAGATCTTCAATTCTTCAAGCGTTGATCAAGCGCACTTGATTCCGCGAATCGGCTTCTGTAATCGTTGAATCGAGCGCACTCGATTATCCGAAAGAGGAGATAGGAGATTACACTCAACTACCAATTTGAATGAAAGCACAAAGCAATCAAAATAGAATTTTATTCAATATTCAACAACCTTTTACAAATGACCATACATGCCTATTTATAGGCTACAACTCAACACAACAGAAAAATTCAAAATTTTTACAAGTACTTAGGTCGTGAGCGACCTACGACCTAAAATGGTTCGACCTAAGAATATACGCGACTTATCATAGGTCGGCAGCGACCTAACAACAAACAGTTACAACACCCTGTCTTGACGACTTAACAATCAACGGCAGAGATCCACGCGGCATAAGAATCAATGACCTCCAGAGCTTTGCGACTTAAGAGCTTTGCGGTATCCCAACTCAACGACTTAAGGAAATCAATGGCATCCAGAGCTTTGCGACCTAAGAATGAACGGCATCCTTTCGTTTGTGACCTAACAGAAGCGGCTTCAGAAATTCTTTGCGACCTAAGGCCTCGCGACCTAAGTCTCCGCGACCCAAGACTTTGCGACCTAACTTAGCTCGTTCCGTTTTCTTGCGACCTATCATAGGTCGTGATTTGTTAGGTCGTAGCACCTTCTCAGCTCGTTCCAGCGACCTATTCCTTATCTCGCTAGGTCGTTCACGAGTTAACTGGTTAAGTCCTTCTTGCGACCTATCTTCTAACTCGCTAAGTCGTATACGGGTTAAAAACATGTTAGGTCGTTCCATTAGCTCGTTAGCTTGCAAATCTTCGGTATGTCGCTGGAGCGACCTAAAAGCCTCGTTAGGTCGTATGCGACCTAACACTTCACCAATTTGGACACTGCCACTTTTTCCAGCATTACTTGCTCCCTCCTCTATCTTGCTAGGTCGTGAGCGACCTACAAACTTCTTAGGTCGTGAGCGACCTAGGCCTTTAACTTTCTGCGCTGCATCATCCTCCCCAGGTTGAGAAAAATTCGACCTCGAATTTGCACCTTCTTCTTCCACAACAGACTCATCCCCATGATATGGTATAAGATGTTTAACATTGAATACGTCAGACGTATACACATCATCTGGCAGCTTCAATTTATAAGCATTTTCATTGATTCGTTTCACAATTTCCACCGGACCAATTTTCCTGGCTTTCAATTTGTTATAAGCGCCTACTGGAAAACGATCTCTTGTTAACACTGCATAAACCATGTCTCCTTCATTAAACTCAACATTTCGTCGTTTCAAATCTGCAGATTGTTTATACTTCTCATTTGCTTTCTCTAATCGTTCTTGAACGATTTTATGACATTCCGTCAGCCCTTCAACAAAATCAGCAGCTTTCTTAACTGTCTTCTTTGATTGTGGCACTACAGTTAGATCCAACGGTCCTTTCGGTAAGCTCGAATAGACAATCTGGAATGGACTAAACCCAGTACTTCGATTCACAGCATGATTATGAGCAAACTCTGCCTGGCATAACTTCACATCCCAACTCTTCAGATTATCTTGAACAAGACACCTCAGCAAATTCCCAAATGATCTGTTCACCACCTCGGTCTGTCCATCCGTCTGCGGGTGATAAACACTACTAAACTTCAGCTTCGTTCCCACCATTTTCCACAAACTCAACCAAAAGTGACTCAGAAATCGAGTATCTCTATCCGACACAATAGATTCTGGCAATCCATGAAGTCGATAGATCTCCTTGAAAAACAATTGAGCAACATGAACAACATCCGCCGTCTTCTTACAAGCAATAAAATGTGCCATTTTCGAAAATCGATCAACCACCACATAAATGGAATCGTTACCACGCTGTGTCCTCGGTAATCCCAACACGAAGTCCATACTCACATCAACCCATGGTTTAATTGGTACGGGTAACGGTATATATAAACCAGCATTAGTCGCAGTTCCTTTCGAAACCTGACAAATATGACAACGCTCCACAAACCTCTCTACTTCTTTCCTCATCGATGGCCAAAAGTAGGACTGTGAAATCAACTGTAAAGTACAGTCTCTCCCAACATGTCCCTCTTCGTGTAATTCCTTGATAATCTTCATTCTCAGACTACCCTCCGGTATGCACAATCGATTTCCTTTAAAAAGATAACCATCTACCATCACGAACTCATCCGTCTCTTCCTCCTTGACTTTATTAACAAACTTTGCAAAGTAAGGATCATCAGTAAATAATTCTGGCAATATTTCAAACCCAGTCACTTCAACCTTCATTGTTGTCAACAAATGATTCCTCCTGCTCAAAGCATCAGCCACTCGATTCGTCACCCCTGACTTGTGTTTAACAACAATAGTAAACTGTTGCAGATATGCAATCCACGATGCATGTCTCGCTGAAATCTTATCTTGCCCTTGCAAATGCTTTAATGCTTCATGATCAGTATACAGAACAAACTCTTTCTGAAATAGATAGTGTCTCCAGTGTTTAATAGATTGTACAACGGCATAGAATTCCACATCATACGTACTGTATCGCATCTTTGCTCCTGACAACTTCTCACTGAAATAGGCAATAGGACGACCCCTTTGACTCAACACTCCTCCAATCCCAACCTTGGATGCATCAGTGTGTAGTTCAAACACTAGCTGAAAATCAGGTAATACTAGAATTGGTGCAGACATCAAAAGTTCTTCGATTCGCTCGAAAGCAACCCCGGCTTCCTCCGTCCATGCAAACTGTTTACCCTTCATGCAATCAGTAACAGGTGCCATCACACTACTAAAGTGTGGTATAAATCTTCGATAGAATGAAGCCAACCCGTGAAAACTACGAACTTCCGTTATTGTCTTGGGCTGCGGCCAATCTCTAATTGCTTCGACTTTACTTTGGTCAACCCGTATTCCTTCTTTTGATACAACATATCCCAGAAATAACACACTATGCGTCATGAACACGCATTTCTTCGTTGCCGCATAAAATTGTTCTTGTCGCAATACCATTAGCACTTCTCTAAGATGATTTAAATGTTCCTCTAGACTCCCACTATAAATCAGAATATCATCAAAATACACCACCACAAATTTCCCAATGAACGGTCGAAAAATCTGATTCATCACCCTCATAAAAGTACTCGGTGCATTGGATAAACCAAATGGCATGACCAACCATTCGTATAGACCCTCCCTGGTTTTAAAAGCAGTCTTCCACTCATCTCCTGGTCTGATACGAATTTGATGATATCCGCTCTTCAAATCAATCTTCGAAAATATAGTAGCTCCGCTTATTTGATCTAACAAGTCATCCAACCTTGGCATTGGAAATCTATACCTCACGGTAATTTTATTCAAGGCTCGACTGTCAGTGCACATCCTCCACGTTCCATCCTTTTTGGGTACCAATAAAGCTGGTACAGCACAAGGACTTAAACTCTCCTGCACACGCCCCTGCTCAAGCAATTCCTCTACCTGCCTCCGCAACTCTTCATGTTCCTTCGGACTCATTCGATAATGTGGTCTGTGTGGCAGCACAACACCTGGAACAAGATCTATCTGATGTTGTATATCCCTCAACGGTGGCAATTCCATTGGTAACTCCTCTGGAAATACATCGTCAAATTCTTTCAAAACCGGTTTAACTTCTTCTGGTATTTCAACCTCTTCACTGCTTTCTCGCCCAATCAACAAAAACACTTCAGGCTCTTCCTCAACCTCTTTAACAAACTCTTTCAAAGATAATAAAGTTTTCAGCTCTTCAATTTCTTCTGACTTACTTTCTCCTTGTGGTCTCTTCTTTGGAACTAGGATAATCTTCGTGCCTTCAAACATAAAACTGTAACTATTGGTCCGACCGTCATGTTGTACTGCTCGATCATACTGCCATGGTCTTCCCAATAATAAATGAAAAACATCCATCTCTACTACATCACACCAGATTTCGTCTTTATTTCTTCCCAATAGAGAATGGAACACGAACTCGTCTATCCACTTTCACTTCTCCTCCTTTTCTTAACCATGCTAACTTGTATGGATTTGGATGTTTCTCTGTCTTCAATTTCAACTTTGTCACAGCTTCGGTTGAAACAATATTGTCACAGCTTCCTGCGTCGATCACAAACTTACACACCTTCCCCAGAATAGTACATGTTGATTGAAAGATATTACTCCTCAACCAACTAGCTTCCTCCTGCTTCGGTGTTAAACACGATCTCCTCAGCATTAGATTACAACCTTCATCTGCTGACGCAATATCCTGCTCATCCTCCTCAACTGGACTAGAACAATCCCCATCACCATCCTCATCCTCAACTTCTGCAATCATGGTTCTCTTCTTTGGCTTTGGACACTCAATGCTTTTATGACCCAATTCCTGACAATTGTAACATTTGAAACCATTGTTAACTTTCGCCTTCTCAACCTCCTTCACCACTGGTCTACTGATAGGTTTAGAAATATTAGAACTCCCACTAACACCCTTCATTTGATTGTTGGAATTAGTAAACACACCACCTCCTCGTCTATCCTGTTTCTCCCAAGCCAACGCTTTCTGATGTGCTTCTGCTACAGATCTTGGATCGAACATATTAACCATATCATGGATCTGCATTCTCAATCCCCCAATGAATCTAGATGTCAGCTGCTCTTCTGTTTCCATAATATCATTTCTTGCAATAAGTTGATAGAATTCATCAGCATAGTCATTAACTGTCTTTGTGCCCTGCCTCAAGTTTTGCAAACGTTGATACATCAAAGATTGATAATTGTATGGTAAGAACGTTGCTTTCATCAATTTCTTCATCTTCTCCCAAGATTCAACTTTTGACTTTCCCATCCGATCACGTGTAAGTTTGGTTTGCTGCCACCATGCCAAAGCTCTACTCCTCAACCTTGTAGCAACCAACTTCACCCAACGATGTTCTGGAACTTCCTTGAAGTCAAAAATCTCCTCGACATTAGCCACCCAATCTAGAAACTCCTCTGCTTGCATACCACCTTTGAATTCAGGAATTTCAGTCTTCATCCCCGACTCCCATTTGTGATCATACTCAGCGTAATTTCTTCCTTATCCTCGAACACTACCACCATCATACTCCTCTTCAAAATCAGATGTATATCGTTGTCTACCTCGTCCACCCACATCTCTACTACCTTCACGCCTACCACCATCATCCCTTCTATCTACATTCCTCCGTTCACGATCATTCACGTTCCTCCCACGCCTTTGATCATTTTCAACACTTCTGTCTCGATTGGAATGTGGCGAGACTCTACTACCCCCATGGTTAGATTCCGGTGAAACCCTTCTCCGATTTTGATTCATCTCCATCATAAGCTTCTCTAATCGGCCAATTCCTTCGTTAAGCTTTTCACTAAAGTTCTCATTGATTCTTTGCTCCATCTCATCAGCTTCTTCTCTTCGATACAAAGCTTCTACGTTTTGGTGGCGATTAGCTCTTCTTGGCGGCATACTTGAAATCTATACAAACACTTCAGCACTTCAAAATTCAAACACAATTCGGACTTTGATCCAAAATTAAACGGATCGAAAACTTCCACTTTGTAGCAAATCGCGATGAACACGATGGACAAAGTTTCGGCTTCCAATACAAATTCGATCAATCAATTTTCGAACAAAATCCTCTTACTCTCGGCCGTGATAAACAGCTTCAAACTTCAAAATGATTAGGCTCCAAGTCTCGATCTAACTATGATTGGTTAGAACAAGCTCTGATACCAAAACTGACGCAGCGGATTAATCAAAACAATCTTCAATCGGTGAAAGTAGTAATCGATGGATTGGAAGATACTGAAATGCCCAAATTCGTTGATCCCAAGATACCGAATTCTAGCTATCTCGAACTCGTTGATCGCGCACGATACCGGGTTCAAAGATCTTCAATTCTTCAAGCGTTGATCAAGCGCACTTGATTCCGCGAATCGGCTTCTGCAATCGTTGAATCGAGCGCACTCGATTATCCGAAAGAGGAGATAGGAGATTACACTCAACTACCAATTTGAATGAAAGCACAAAGCAATCAAAAGAGAATTTTATTCAATATTCAACAACCTTTTACAAATGACCATACATGCCTATTTATAGGCTACAACTCAACACAACAGAAAAATTCAAAAATTTTACAAGTACTTAGGTCGTGAGCGACCTACGACCTAAAATGGTTCGACCTAAGAATATACGCGACTTAGCATAGGTCGGCAGCGACCTAACAACAAACAGTTACAACACCCTGTCTTGACGACTTAACAATCAACGGCAGAGATCCACGCGGCATAAGAATCAATGACCTCCAGAGCTTTGCGACTTAAGAGCTTTGCGGTATCCCAACTCAACGACTTAAAGAAATCAATGGCATCCAGAGCTTTGCGACCTAACAATGAACTGCATCCTTTCGTTTGCGACCTAACAGAAGCGGCTTCAGAAATTCTTTGCGACCTAAGGCCTCGCGACCTAAGTCTCCGCGACCCAAGACTTTGCGACCTAACTTAGCTCGTTCCGTTTTCTTGCAACCTATCATAGGTCGTGATTTGTTAGGTCGTAGCACCTTCTCAGCTCGTTCCAGCGACCTATTCCTTATCTCGCTAGGTCGTTCACGAGTTAACTGGTTAAGTCCTTCTTGCGACCTATCTTCTAACTCGCTAAGTCGTATACGGGTTAAAAACATGTTAGGTCTTTCCATTAGCTCGTTAGCTTGCAAATCTTCGGTATGTCGCTGGAGCGACCTAAAAGCCTCGTTAGGTCGTATGTGACCTAACACTTCACCAATTTGGACACTGCCACTTTTTCCAGCATTACTTGCTCCCTCCTCTATCTTGCTAGGTCGTGAGCGACCTACGAACTTCTTAGGTCGTGAGCGACCTAGGCCTTTAACTTTCTGCGCTGCATCAACAACCCAGCCTTGTATGGCCCCTCCGAAATGCTCCACTAACGTGGTTCGAACATCAAAGATTGGATTTTACAAAAATTGGAATCCAAAAACCAAAAATTGAACAACTCACCAATTCGATCCAAATCGAAAGCAAATGCACATGAATAAGTGTTAGGAATTCATACCCAACAACAATGATATTTATAGAAATAGATGTGAGTTCAAAAACTCACCTTTAAACCCGAAAACGATGAAGGAGAAGCTTGAATGCAAAGGAAGATCAACTAACCTACCACTTCAACTCTAGAAGCTTGAATCTATGCTCAAAAGAAGAACATTTCCTAAGTTAGGTTTAGGAAATTTCTGAAATTAAAGAGAGAATGAGTTGGAGAAGAAGAAGGAGATACCTACCTTTGCTTCTCTTTAAATTTGGAGCAAGAATTTGGTTTTGCAAATGAGAACTAGGGCTTGGAATTTCTAATTCCTATACTCTTCCCTCATTTTCAGTTTTGCTTAAGTGTTTGAGAAATAGAAATGAAGTGAAGAGGAGAGGGCTGAACTAGGTTATAGAGTTAGCTGGGGTGAAACCCAAAACCAAAGCCCAATAGAAAATAGCAAAATTCAACTTACTCCAAATATATCGATGTTTATACTTAAAAAAGTCGCAAACGCCGTTTTGGACTCAATGGAAGTGGTCTCGAGTCCCAATTCAACTATTTGAAAAAAGTAGCTTTTCGGACCTTAATCTGATTCACGATTCTTTATTTAAATAAAATATTTAAACATTCAAAACTTTAAAATATGCGGGTTGTTAAGACTCCCCTCCTTAAAGAAATTGCGTCCTCGCAATCTTTAAGAAATAAATAAGAAGTAACAACAACAAAAGCATATTAACACAAAAAGAAGAAATTTGAAAATAAAAAAAATCACCTTAAGGAGCACGAGAGAGCAAGTCCGGATGTGTTCGCTCGATGAATTCTCTGGATTCCCAAGAGAAATCCTTAGGATTTGATGACCATTGAACTTTCACAAGAGAAACATCTTTATTTCGAAGGTGTTTGACCTCCGAAGCAATGATTCGAATAGGATGTTGCTCATAAGTCAGATTAGGTGAAACTTCAATTTCTTCAATAACACTGGGCTCAAGAATGGAATCGGAATCTCGAAGGCATTTCTGTAGTTGAGAGACGTGGAATACGTCATGAATAGCAGAAAACTGAGCCGGTAATAAAAGGCGATAAGCCACAGAACCAATGCGTTCGGTGATGGGAAATGGGCCAATATATCGAGGTGCTAATTTTCCCGATCGACTGAAACATACAACACCTTTCATAGGTGAAACACGGATAAACACAAAATCTCCCACAGAAAATTCTAATTTCCTTCTTCGGTTATCGGCATAGGATTTTTGTCTACTTTGAGCTTCTTTCATCCGATGACGAATAAGGTCGATCTTTTCTGTGGCATCACGAATAAAATCTGGACCTAAAATCAGCTTCAAGCCAACACGAAGGTGATCGGTGATGGGAAATGGACCAATATATCGAGGTGCTAATTTTCCCGATCGACTGAAACACACAACACCCTTCATAGGTGAAACACGAATGAATACCAAATCTCCCACAGAAAATTCCAAATTCCTTCTTCGATTATCGGCATAGGATTTTTGTCTACTTTGAGCTTCTTTCATCCTATAATGAATAAGGTCAATCTTTTCTATGGCATCACGAATAAAATCTGGACCTAAAACCAGCTTCTCACCGGCTTCAAGCCAATAAGAAGGAGACTGGCATGGCCTTCCGTAGAGTGCCTCGAAAGGTGCCATACGAATACTAGATTGGAAGCTATTATTATAGGAAAACTCGACAAGAGAAGTATGGTCTTCCCAACTTCCACCAAAATCAAGAACACATGCACGAAGAAGATCTTCAAGAGTTTGATTCACACGCTCGGTTTGTCCATTGGACTGAGGATGATAAGCGGTGCTAAAATTAAGCTTCGTTCCCAAAGCTTTTTGAAGACCTTTCTAGAATCCACTAGTAAACAATGGATCACGATCGCTAACAATAGAAGTTGGAACTCCATGCAATTTAACAATTTCCATGACAAAGAGTTTAGCTAAAATAGGTACGGTCCGATTGGGCCAAATGGGAATAAAATCGGCGGACTTTGTAAGTCTATCAACTATCACCCATAGGCTATCATGACCCGAATGAGAACGGGGAAGACCGTCAATAAAGTCCATGGAAATTTGATCCCACTTCCATATTGGAATTTCCAATGGTTGCAATAACCCACCGGGCCTTTGATGCTCGGCCTTTACAAGTTGGCAAGTCATGCAACGCTTAACAAAGTTAGCAACATCAGATTTCATTCCATCCCAATAATAAAGTCGCTTCATATCCACGTACATTTTACTACTACCGCGATGAATGGTAAATTTAGAACGATGAGAATCTTCTAAAATTTCTTTACGAAGATCAATAATATTTGGCACGATAAGTCTACCAAATTTCCGAATACCGCCACGAGCATCAATATCAAAGTCTTTCAAAACTTCAATATCAATTTTATCCCTACAACTTTGGCCAAGAAGAACCAATTCAGGATCATGCTTTTGAGCTTCAAGAATGCGGTCTAAAAGAGAAGGATGAGCTTTAAGGCTACATAAAACAAGAGATGAACATGAGTTGGATTCACGATATCGAATCTCACAAGTGGATAAAGTCGCGAGATCATTCCACTCGGATATCATCATAGAAACAACTGCTTGTTGCTTTCGGCTGAGTGCATCGGCAACACGATTTCCTTTTCCGGGAGTATAAAGAATATCAAGATCATAAGATGCAAGGAACTCGAGCCAACGTTGTTGATGCAAATTAAGTTCCTTTTGAGAAAATAAATACTTCAATGATTTATGATCGGTGTAGAGAACAAATTTCTCTCCCAAAAGATAATGGCGCCAAATTCTAAGGGCGAAAACAATAGCCGCGAGCTCTAAATGATGAGTGGCATATCTAGTCTCGGCAGGCTTTAATTGTCTAGAAGCATAAGCGATAACACGTTCCCTTTGCATAAGAACGGCTCCCAAACCAACATGACTAGCATCAGTGTAAACAATATAATCTTGGTTCCCATCGGGAATCACAAGAATAGGAGCATCGGAAAGGAGTTCTTTTAATTTTTGAAATGAAGCTTCACATTTGTCCGACCAAATGTACTTAACTCCCTTCTTTGTCAAACTAGTAAGAGGTACAGAAATATTAGAAAAGTCTTTTATGAACCGACAGTAATAGCCCGCCAATCCAAGGAAGCTACGAATTTCCGTCACACTCTCCGGTCTCTTCCAATTTTGAATTGCTTCAATCTTTGAAGGATCCACGGAAATTCCGGATTCAGAAATAATATGTCCCAAAAATTTCACACGAGATTGCCAAAAGTGGCATTTAGAAAAATTTTCTTTCAATTGGTTGTTCCTAAGAGTTTCCAACACAATCCGAAGATGTTTTTCATGCTCCTCTTCGGTTTTAGAATAAATAAGAATATCATCGATAAAAATGAGAACAAATCGATCGAGGAAGTCTTTGAAAACTCGATTCATAAGGTCGACGAAATAAGCTGGAGCATTCGTCAAACCAAATGGCATAATAAGCCATTCATAAGATCCATAACGAGTACGGAACGATGTCAAAGGAATGCTATCCTCTGAAATATGGAGCTGATGAAAACTGGTTGCTAAGTCTAATTATGAAAAGACTTTAGCACCACTAAGCTGGTCAAATAAATCATCAATCTGCGTTAAAGGATATTTATTCTCGATGGTGAGATCATTAAGTTTGCGGTAGTCAACGCAAAGTCTAAGTGTACCATCAGATTTCTTCACAAAAATAGCTGAAGCTCCCCATGGAGAGGAACTAGATTGAATAAATTACTTCGCTTCCAATTCGGATAATTGTTTGCGCATCTCCTCATTTTCTTTATTGGATATACGATAAGGAGGACGAGTAATAGGTAGAGCTCCAGGGATTAGATTAATTCGGAACTCAATTGCTCGCTTAGGTGGTAATCCTAAAACGGGCTCAAATATGTCGGGAAATTCACGAACAATGTGAATGAGGGAAATGACATCTTCCTCATCATCGTTATCGTCATCACGAGGATTTAGAGAATACAAGGACGCTCCCGAATTGGAATCTGAATCTTTTAGAACAAGAGAAATCTGCTTAACAGATTGAGGATGCCGAAGGTATATAGTCCGTTTAGGACATAGAATATGGGCTTCATAACGGTTAAGCCAATCCATCCACAAAATCATTCCGAAACCTAAATAACGCATAACATGCAAATCGGCACGGAAAGAGTGATCACATAAAATAATTTCGACATCTTTATAAAGTAAACTAAGTGTTGCGGATCCACCAACTGGATTCGCAATCCTTAATGAAGTCATCAAGCCAATAACATCCAAAGCAAAGCATCAACAAGTTCTTTTGATATAAAAGAGTGAGATGCACCCGTATCAAAAAGAACTCGAATAGAAAGATCACGAAATATAATAATGCCATCAAGGATGGAATGAGAAATAACTTGACCGCGAGAAGTGTTAGCAGGGGCTTGTACAACATTTAGCTTGCCTTCCTTCTTGCCTTGAAGTTTGGGACACAAAGATAGAGTATGGCCCGAACTCTTGTAATAGCAGCAAGAAACAGACTTCGGGCACTTGTTTTCATAGTGGTCCTTAGAACCACAATTGTAGCATTCTCTGCGACGAGGGTTAGGAGTATTTGCTACCGGTGTTGCTTGCTTTCCCTTTTTGTTGGGATTAGGCTTGAATTTAAAAGGTCTCTTTTTGTTGATGTTTGGTTTGACCACATCATCACTATCTTTATCAGCCTCTTCGAGTCGAAGAGCAATATCAACAAGTTGATCAAAAGAAACTTCCAATTTCAGAAGTAATGACTTTTTGAGGCTCTTGTTCAACCCATAAACAAATCTCTGGTTTTTCTTCAATGGGGTATTAATGTATTCGACCCCATATTTTGAGAGAGACTCGAAAGATGCAACGTAGTCGGTCACGGAAGATTCACCTTGAACAAGGTCTATGAAGCGTCGGGCTAAGGATACTTTTTCAGCTTTCGGCACGAATTTCACCTCGAACCTTTCCCGGAATTGCTCCCAAGTAAGGTCCGCTTCATTAATTTTGGAGATCAGAAGTTCGTACCAGTCTAATGCTCTTTCTTGGAGCATACTAGAAGCCACTTGGACTCGATGAAGATCAATAAGATTCATGCGAGAAAAAATGTGGTCGCATGTTCGAAGCCAAGCCTGGACTTCTATAATGCTCTCGGAACCTTTGAATGGCTTCCCACCCAAATTGGTGTAATCACTGCACAATCGTGCAAACCCAGATTTGGGATGTGTGGGCTCAGGAATAGGTCCGACAGCTTGAGCATTTCTTACAAGATCAAGAAGTTGCTGAGCAGACATAAATACTCCATCCTGGGGAGTAGCACTAGATTGACCGGCGCTGGGGCGGCCAGGTCTAACCATTTCTCTTCTTTAAGTCAGAAAGAAAAGAGGAAAAAGGTTAATCTCAAAATGAATATCAAACAAACTTGATTGATAAAACAAGGCATCATAAAAAGAAATAGGATAGAACGGGTTCAATGACTCAAATTAATCTTATAGCACGATTTCTAAGAAAGACTTAAGACAATGATCCTTGCTAGATTATTCTATATTGTTCCAAAGTTTGGCTCTGGTACCAAGTCATGACGCCCCATCTCTATACTCACGCTTGCCAAGAACACTACTGGGTAATGCTGTCGACTAGCACGAAAAATAAGGCTGTTGAGGAGCGACCATCTGTGTAATTGCTTTGGGCGAGTACCGATATGTCAGATAAAATAACTTACATTTCATTTCAAGAGGAAATCCAACATATCATATACAAACTTGAAGCTACCACACAGTGGCTATGAGGCCTTCGAAAACAAATATAGAAATAAACATAACACAAATCAGTCATAAACATTCATATCACAAAGGCGGAAACAGATATGAATATATAACACAAAAAGGTGTACATCAGAGTAGTGGTCAAATAAGATCCACAATATTACAAAAGAATAGATACAAGTGCTAGACAAAAGAATAAGTATACATCATGGAGTCTATCTCTCGAATGTCTAACAACAAAAACTACAACTGTAATGTAGTTAGACAAAAGTTAGAAGATGAACCTAGATAAGGAGTCAACCAGAAGCACCTAAAACATCTCGGTCTGACCCGAGTATTATTTAATAAGAAAATAATAAACGGATCAGTCTAGCTATAAATATCAGATAAAGGAATGAGATATAAGCAGAGATATAATAAGAACGTATGATGACAATATTGTCATACAAGAACAAATATGATTTAAACAACATCAAAATCATAAAATATCTCAAGAATCTCAAGCACTAAAAAGAATATCATATTCTTTATTTTATTCACCAAGCTACAAATATTGACAAACATATTAATGCCAATCGCAAAATTTGGTGAAACATAAATTCTAGAAATCATCAAATAGAAATCCAGAAATCATAAAGTTGGAGGCCTATCACAAACGGGAGCATGAAAACTCACCAACACGTGTATCACAAACGGAACGCTATTCCATGGTCGCTAACCATAAATTTTAAGCCGAAGCTCCACAAACGGTCTGAAGACCACGGGTCGCTACCCCGCCAAATTGAACCGAAGTTCCACAAAACGGGGTTTACTCTCCCTCGCAGACAAATAGACATCGCACATCGCTAGTCTAAATCACAAAATGATCATCAACGATCAATAAAAATTGTGAATTACACTAAGCCAATAAATATAAGAGTTTGGCTTCATGTCCCATAACCACTAGCTTAACTTAAATATTTACGAACAAATTGTAGATTTCCACTCGAAAATTGTCACAGGATTTTCAATCGAACAAGTCCATAAATTAACCGACGAAGTAAACGCAAGCGTTTCATACCACTTATTTTGCTAAGCCGTTTAATTAGATTTTCTCATACGAATGAGGTAAAGGTTTGTATATGCTAATAGATTAGAAAACGGTTTTGAAAACGAGCTTTGTATTAAAAATAGATCATTTTAGTAAAAGAGTTTGAATATTTACTATTAGTATAAAAACCTTTGTAATTTAAAGTGACAAATCACAGAAATGATTGTAGAAACAATCAACCATCAAAAATTCACATACGAAGACGTGAATCAAATCCAGATAAATCGATACTGAGTCCATCAAAATGGATAACAACAAAAATCCCGAAAGAAAAGTCATCAGAGAAGATAATAAACGACAACGACAAATCGGAAATCACGAATCGATAAAAACTGGAAATCAAAACAAAATAATCAATTTGACTGAGGCGATCAGGTCAGTCGACTGAACCAGGTGGTCAGTCGACTGACACAGGGATACAAATTTCGTATCCCCAGGGTCAGTCGACTGACCCAGATGGTCAGTCGACTAATAAAGACCCAGGAAATTTCCTGGGTCTAGTTCAGTCGACTGAACCTGCTTCTGAGAAATTCTGATATTCTGGTTCAGTCGACTGAACCTGCTCCAGAAGCCCATTCAGTCTAGCCCCTTTGGGGCAAGTTCGATTACACGGACTGAAGCGACGAACGAGCCACTTCGACTGACGATTTATGCCAATGACAACCCAGCCTTGTATGGCCCCTCCGAAATGCTCCACTAACGTGGTTCGAACATCAAAGATTGGATTTTTTACAAAAATTGGATTCCAAAAACCAAAAATTGAACAACTCACTAATTCGATCCAAATTGAAAGCAAATGCACATGAATAAGTGTTAGAAATTCATACCCAACAACAATGATATCTATAGAAATAGATGCGAGTTCAAAAACTCACCTTTAAACCCGAAAACGATGAAGGAGAAGCTTGAATGCAAAGGAAGATCAACTAACCTACCACTTCAACTCTAGAAGCTTGAATCTAAGCTCAAAAGAACATTTCCTAAGTTAGGTTTAGGAAATTTCTGAAATTAAAGAGAGAATGAGTTGGAGAAGAAGAAGGAGATACCTACCTTAGCTTCTCTTTAAATTTGGAGCAAGAATTGGTTTTGCAAATGAGAACTAGGGCTTGGAATTTCTAATTCCTATACTCTTCCTCCATTTTCAGTTTTGCTTAAGTGTTTGAGAAAATAGAAATGAAGTGAAGAGGAGAGGGCTGAACTAGGTTATAGAGTTAGTTGGGGTGAAACCCAAACCCAAAGCCGAATAGAAAATAGCAAAATTCAACTTACTCTATATATATTGATGTTTATACTTAAAAAGGTCTCAAACGCCATTTTAGACTCAATGGAAGTGGTCTCGAGTCCCAATTTGACTGTTTGCAAAAAGTAGCTTTTTGGACCTTAATCCGATTAACGATTCTTTATTTAAATAAAATATTTAAACATTCAAAACTTTAAAATATGCGGGTTGTTACAATATGTTAATAATAAATTTAATTTAAGAATCTTAGTTGGAAATGTTCCAATGAAAGACTGTAGTTGATTCAATGGAAAAGGTTAAGTACATCGCCTTGAATAGCGCAGCAATAAAGAAATGTATATAAATATAAATACGCAAATTTATAGCTGAGCCGAGGGTGATTACAAATGTCGAGAACCCTACAAAACTGTTATATGATGCATATAACAATGTCACTATATACTTCATAACATAACTTAGAGCTCACAGGAAGTCGAGAGACATACACTGGATCGTTCTACATGATAAATGTAGTTTATCAACATTGGAGAGAGTTAATTGACAAAGTAGATAATTGAAACATAATAGCATACCCGTCTAATGAGAGACTGACCCGGTCTATTTTGAAGAAATCAATTGGAGCAGTTGGAATAAGTTTCCATATTTAACCCAAGTGCAAGTTGGAGATTGATAAAGTTAGGGGTATGCCTAGGGGCAATTATGTAATTTGTTACATATATCTAACTCAACAACCAATCTTGTTCGAAATCAAAGGTATTTTCTTTCTATTATACACTTGATATAATGTGGTTATATTATTAATTAATTTAATTAAGCTATATTTAATAGAAAATCCATAAATGGTATGTTTTGTGATTGTAGTTACAAAGTGTTGTAACTATGAGTAATTTATCACAATGAAAACAAATACACCATTTTAAATGTTCCTAGTCAAGATGCATCGAGATTAGATATCGATGTAGCCATTGGGACTAGAGTACGTGACGCTCTCCAAATGTTTGACAGTGTATTACTCATGGCTGTTGTGGGCACCAAGAGGTTACATATTGATGGTTAGCGGATAACTATGGAACGACTCACTCAATAGTTTTACGTTGGTCAATATAACTAAGGTCAACCAGAAATATCGATGTGACTAATTTACGTAGTTCTCTTGACTTGACAACACTATGGATCTTCGATATGAAAGCTCCGCTTTGATTATAGTCAAATCATGGCATGGCATTCCATCGAGTTTGTAACGACCCACCTTTTTGGACGGTTTAAATCGACAATAAACCACACGTCAACTCAAACCATTCAAAAGGGAAGATTGTTAATGGGGAAAATAATAAAATAATAGAGAAGAAGGAAAAACAAACTCAGAATCTCACAGTGGAATAATAAAATATAATAATCAAATAAACAGTTCATGAAGCTGTTTTACAAATAACATTTGATTACACCTTTACAATACAGATCAGAGTATACATACAATAGGAATAAATAAATAATGTAGTGGAACAACATGATGTAGGGGAATAATACTAGTAATATAATATGAAAACTCCATCTTTGTCCTCCAAAAATAATGTCTTCAACACTGAAAAGCTCAGGCTGACCCGAGCGTAATGAAAAGAAAAAACACTTGAGTCAGAACTAAAAGATCTTATGTAAGTTATATCAAATTAAGTAAATATGAGTGTAACGGCTTCAGAAATGTTTACGGGATTTTACATCTCCTATCCAGTGTCCAACGTGCGTGCAATAACTTAAGAGATGTTCAGGATTCCATCTCCTAAGGATCCGTTAAACTATCTACTATGTAGTAATATACGCTATTATAATATGTCTACAGTAAAGTATTAAAATAGCGTTAAGGCATTACCCATATCCCCCTTAACACATTTTTATAAATGTCGTAGTCTATACAGTACTGTAAACTCCACCAAACCGGTGCGCTATCAGGGAGCACTCCATAGGTACGACATAAACCAAACTCGTAGTGGGCGTGATAAGGCATATGACAAGGCACGCGAGGCAATGCCCAAGGTAGGATACTACCGTTTTGCAGATCCGGACTGGTGGTATCGCATAGCAGCTACTACCGCCCACCTCGAGACACACTCCCATAATCAAAATCGAGAGGTGGAAACCAAATCAATCACAAAGTAATACATATGGTATCGAAGAATTGTGCCCGATTAGGGGTGCGACCCCACTTAGCCCAGCATGGCTCATGTTTTAGTCATATCAAGCTGACCCGAGGGAGTCAAGGCTACGTTCATACCTTATACAGTAGCATTCGAAAAACCATCCTACTTCATTCTGGATTCTCCACCACGTGCACAGTTGTTAAAATGGTTTTCGGTATTGGTAGAGAGTATGACAATATATGATCCCGGTCTCTTTAACAACCAAACGCTTGTTTCACACCGGTTGGTTCTTTTACATTTCCAAAACTGATTCATAATTGGTATCAAAATATCATATTCACTTCAAAATCATATCACTTTCGAAATCATATTCACTTTCGAACTCATTATACACTTTATATCATATTCATTTTCAAAATCATAATCACAAAATAGGTTAAACCATCATATCAAATATTCGCATTTAAATCAATTAAATCTAAATCATAACAGTTCCACTTTAAACTGCTAGAATATTGAAAGTAGTTTATATATATTGGAATAGTTATACATTAAAAATAGTTTATATTTTAAAATAAGTTATAGATTAAAATAGTTTATATATTAGAAATAGTTTATATATTAAAATATATACATTAAAAGTTGTTTATAACTTAAAATAATATATATTAAAATAGTTTATAATTTAAAAATAGGTTATATATTAAAATAGTGTATGTATTAAAATAGTTTATATATATTAAAATAGTTTATATGTTAAAGGAGTTTGTATATTAAAAGAGTTTATATCGAAATAGTTTCAAATTAGAATTGTTCTTCCAATTTCACAAATCAGTTCAACTCAACTTTAGTTCTCAAAATTCAATTTAAATCAATCTCAGTTTAGCGATTTCATTAAAAAAGGCTAAAGGTTTCAATTCAAATTCACATTAAAACCATTTCAATATATATCGATTTCATATCCATGTTTGAACTACAAATTTGAACCACTTCAAATTCAATAGGTTTCAAGTTTAAATATTCAAACGTTTACAATAACTCAATTTTTGATAAATTTCATTTATATTTCAAAATTCAACTTTAAGATTTCAATTTAAATTCGTTAAACAATTCATTTAAACCAATTTCAATTTCAACATTTTAAAGCTTGGATTTTGAAAATAATTCAGTTCATATAAATCAAATTTTATTTCATAATATCTTTTTAACTTGATTTAAAAATCATTTAATTTAACCAAACCGATGTCCGTATATAATTTTCTACCCTATGGTCAAGTGATACGGATGTATATCATTTTAACCCGTAATAATTTAAATTTACAGGTATATATCATTTCAACCCGCTATCTCGAGTTAAAATTTAAAATCCATAAAATCGCTCGAGTTTATCATTTCAACCCATAACGATTTTTCCCTAATCTATAAGATCATTCGGGTATGTATCATTTCAACCCATAGTGATTTTCCTAAAAATACTAAGGGAACTTGCAGTGTGATAATGACATATACAATAAACATACATCCAATCATCCAAATATCAACAATTAACATCCATCACAATCATCATTCAAATCAAACAATCAATCACAATAATTAACTGGTTATCAATCAGGTATTTAACAAACAATTTAAAATTCCAATATTAATTTTAACATGATAATTAAATTCTAATAATGAATTAAATGGCAGTTAAATTCAATGTAAATTCAAATTTAACTAGAGTGACAATTTTAATATACCAAACAGCAACCAATCAATTTCTAATCTGTTACGAACCGTCTCCTCGACCCTTAGAAATCGACACTAATACATCCATGGTATTCACATGCCATAAATCCAAGTGCTGGGGAGGCAGATTATCAGGGGTGTAAAAGAAAATAAAGGCAGAATATAACACAATTATATAATCTCTAATCGCATTCAACATTTTAATTATACATAAATGATCAGAGTCAAATACAAATCTAGCGGGATAGCTATAACTATCTATCCATAAATATGCTGGAAAATACATTCTACATAACACATCGGAAATGGGTAGATATCTACATAAGGTACTTTAGCTTTATAGCTCCAAAAGACTTCTCCAAAATGCTCCCCAACATGCTCCAAAATGCTCCGAAGGTATCCTGACTACTTGGCTGCCCGAAAAATAGGGCACCCGGAGTTTAAAGGGAAAAACAAACTCCGGGTCAATCATGGGACTGGTGTGAGAACTCAAAGTACGATGTTTTGAAAACAAAAAGGTATCTCATAAGACCACGCTGCACATAAACATGGAATGGGTTTTTACCTTATGATAACCAAACTCTTTATTACGTAAAATTTGGGGATATTATTTTTAATGACTTTCTTTGAAAACATTTGCAAATAAACTTATTAATCTTAGCCAAAATTGTTACATTGATTAAATTCCCGCATAATAGGTTTACAATCAAGTCCGCAGGTTCTTATTGGAGAATGGATTTCCAAAAAAATGACAAGGTGAAGGGACTATATTCCGATGGGTACACCTCTAGACGGATGTCCCGAGGAACCATCACAAAGCTCCTCTACCAACACAAGACCGACCTACCTCTATAACTAGATAGTACCGAATATGTCATCCCCCGGTCGTTACCGACCTTTATCCGAGAGCTCTCTTTGCATACATCCACATTAATTTACATCCCGTACGTCATAGCGGAAAGAAATATATCTAGAAGGGAATGATCATACCCTAATTGGGAATGACCCACTTAGCCTTGCTGCATCTTAACCATGTTTCGGTCATTTCCGGTTGATGAGGCTCGAGGCTACGATTACCTTTTACATATCACATATCACTTTTGAATGACACAATCGCCATTTCCGTTGACTACTAATTGCCTTTCACAAAAATACAACCCTTGAGCTCGTACGTCTCAAGGAAGGGTGTTAAGCTAAGAGAAGTTGCCTTCTCTGCCACCAAACAGATGTACGTTTGTAAAAACCAATGTATGTAATCTTAGAAAATGCAATATCAGCCATTCATCCAAACAAGTTCGTTCTGGGATTGAACGAAACCAAAGGTACTTTCCTCGGCCATTACTAGGTGAGAAGTCCTTGTGGTTTTGAGATTTTTCATAACAAAGAGACCACTTCTATAATATAGTGAATCGGGAGTTTATCCCCAATTAATCAACAAGTAGTCCCTCGTTATTATTCGTCTTAATATCTCCATCTTCAAACATCTTCAATCTTCGAACACATAAATTGGTTCGAAGTGGTTTTCGGATAGGAATCACCCAAATCCGACCACGGTTCTTTCGAAATCCAATCATCGATAAAAATGATGTAAT
Organism: Allium fistulosum; assembly: GCA_030737815.1. Taxonomy (NCBI): domain Eukaryota; kingdom Viridiplantae; phylum Streptophyta; class Magnoliopsida; order Asparagales; family Amaryllidaceae; genus Allium; species Allium fistulosum. The sequence continues at coordinate 263,792,327 of CM060904.1, read as the reverse complement.
TAGATGATTGTTTTTCGATTCATTTATTTTCCTTTACCAAAATATCTTCGAGAGATGTAAATTTTCAAAATATTCTTTTAGTGAATACGAAATCATTTAAACCTCTTTTTGAATATCTCTCAAATCATTTTTAAAGTTTATCTTTTGAGAAAATAGGATTATGGAAATTACTCTACTTTTATTCAATATCAACTTCTGTATTCAACAAGTGCTATGGGCGGAATAACGGTGAGATCACCTTTTAAATTCCACGAATAGGACAAGTTCCCTCTTCGGATTTTAACAATGAGTATAAGAAGAATATTCCTATAAAATCCAAGTTGAGTATCCGGGCTTTCCTTTCGATATGTTCCACCCCTCGCCTAAAAGAGAAAACTAAGGCCAGGTAAGTTCAGGGCACTGGTTACTCCATCCCTAACCTTAGTTACACACCTTATTTTCACTTTTAGATCTCACAGGCGGGACACATGTACTAGTCGTTTCCGCATACTCATTTTCCCTTTTTAAATCACTTAACTATTTGTTTAACCATCTTTGAAATAATTTTGAATTGTTCAAATCTCTTTTTTAAAATACTTTATCTTTTACTTAAAAAATGTTTACATAAGACTTGGGAAAGGATTGTTTAGTTCCAACCTTTATTTCAAAAGTTATTGAAAAAGCGTTGCGAAAAGGTGTTGCAAAAAATGTTACAAAAAGTGCTTTAAAAGCTATATTCTTCAAAATGGCTTTTATATAATTTAGAAAACCATCTTTTCAACTTAAATCACTTTTAAAACATTTTAAAAGATTTTTAGAATTTATTTCATATTTTTAAAACGATTATTTTATCAATTTTCAACTTTAGTCATTTAGTGCAAAAACTGGATTTTTCTTGAAAATTGATTTTGCCATATTTCAAAATATACAAGAATTATTTTATCAATTTTCAACTTTGATCATTTAGTGCAAAAACTGGATTTTTCTTGAAAATTGATTTTGCCATATTTCAAAATATACAAGATGAAATCTTGATTTTCTTATTTCATTTGAAAGATATGGGTATAAGGATTCGGAAAATTCTTACTTCGAAGAATTCTGAACTATATTCCACTTCGTATGTTCATTTGAACTTTTGATGCGAAAACACAAACTACCATTACGCGACGCGTCAAATTTTAGGCATATTTTGAGATTCATATCCAAACTTTGTCGAAACAAGTTTAAACACATAGGAATCATTTCTAAAGCATATTCAAACATTTTTCAAAGGTATAAATGATTCCATATCATATTTCATTTCTTTTGGAAAGTGATTTCCATGTGATTATATGTCGTGTAAATCCGTGACTTGTTTCAACATATATATTCAATATATAACCAATAAACATCCAAAATAATGTTTATAACCATTTTAACATATCCTAACTTTGTTATATGAACTTGCATATCAATTTAACAACTTTTTCATTACAATGTCGCATGATTGTCATTTATGTACATATTTGCTAACTAACTTTTGCAAATGACTTAAAGGTGATTGCTTTCTTTTTCAAACACTTATCAAACATTATTATTAACATCCAAACAACATTTATAACTTGCAAAACATCATATAAACATTTCCTACTTAAAAATTTAGAGTTCTCACCTTTTGTTGCTTTCAATCTAGTTTTAAACTTTTCTAACTTTGATAAACTTTGCCTTAAGCACTTAGAACTTGCTAAACTTCCTCGTACTTGCCTTAGGAGGCCACGACCAAGCTTGAAGGGAAAGATGTGCTCGGCCAAATGGATAAAGGAGGGGGCGTGAGCAATAAGAGGGGGAAGGAGGAGTTTGAAGTGGTTCAGATGGAGTTTTGTTGATATTTTTCTTTGTTTTATTTTTGGGAATATTTTGGCATAACTTTATTAAGGTGAATAGCCATTAATGGATGTAAGAGAGCTTGAGAAAGTAGAGAAGAAATGGTGTAAAAGTGAAGAAGAAGAGGATAGGTATTTAAAGAAAATATTTCAGATTAAAATATAGATTTGTGTTTTTACTTAAATAACCTCCCTTAAGAATTAAGTAAACTTATTTAATTCAACACTTACCATCCACATCACATCACACTTTTTAAAATTCAAACACTTAAGAGTTAAGTAAAAATAAGAATGATTACTTTACTTTATGTCACATGTGATGTGACATGTGTTTTGTCTTTTATAGTTTACTTTTGCTAATTACATTCTAGAATTTTCTAAGTGTGATTATTAAAAGTAACCTCATTTAGTTAATTGTTAACTACCTTTATATGTTAACATATTTATTAAATTATGTACATAAAGGTGCAACAACGTTGCGACAACTTTAAATCGACAAAACGTTGTTTTTTAACAAAATGTTCTACGGTCACATTTTGACGTTTTAGTTAAACTATTTATTTATGTAAACCATATTTAAAAATAAATTTGTATAATGTTATTTAAAAATAAAAACACTCATAAATAAATTAAAATAATTTATTAAACCTGAAATGACCCTCTCTTTTTATACCTTAATTTGTAAGGAGTTTTTTTTAACATATATATATATATATATATATTAGCATATATATATATATATATTTCTGAAGCCTAGAGTCATTTTTCCTTTCATCAAATAAACAATTTATCCAGGATCAAAATTTCTACCAATATAAATATATCAGTGTATTCATAAAGATATGCGCATACATATGAGGATGCATGTGTCCCTCTTGTTTAAATCGGAGTTATGGTAAACAAGAGGATAATTTGATTGATTAAATTTAATCAATCCACACATAGTTCAATTTAATTCATACAATAAAATTCCACCCATATATGTATTTGTAAGATTTTAACTCTTGATTTCTTGCTGGATTCTCTATGAAGGGTAATTCCTAGAAACAAGGGAATTGTGTTATGATCACATATAAATGTTTGGTGTAGTGCTTATGTCCTGAAAATGATATAAGTTTATATCATTTTCTATGTTTGATTTTCTATAAAATCTGCCTTAGTTACAAACTCTTTTCTGGAATATTTTTAAGTGAGATATCATGTTCCTAAAGCTTAATTCTTTGATGTCATGATGCTATGCTAAATGAAATGCAAGCATGAATGATATTCCTAAGACCCTGAGGATCCAAAACATGGTTTTAATGGTAAGATGATTTGCTACAAACCAGACTCTTTGTTCTGATATAAGCCATAGGGCTTTAAAATGCATTTGAACAAAGCTTTAGTAAAAGGAGTTAAGATTCATGTTAAAATGCAAAGGTAACTGATGTGCAAATATTTGAATAAAATATGTTTAAACATGCATATATATACAAACTATCATGTACATGGCTTTCAACTCCTATAGATACAGATTCTTCCTTTATTCAAGAATGAGGTATAAAACATTTGCATAGTACAAATTGCATTATGAAAACATGCAGACACATAATACATTTTCCCCATGCCTTTAAACTCTTGTATGCAAATGTCATGATGAAAGAATGAACCATATTGTTTATTGAGACTCAACTATCCAGATTTCCAATACTTAATCCTTTTCAAAGACTCAAGATTGACTAATACATTTATAAAATATAACCATCCTATTTATCATAGTATTCTTGCTCAGATTTACATACAAAATCATAGGTTAACTTCTTCAACTTTTCAGATAATATCCATATTTATAAACTCTAGTTACAAGTCAATTCCTTAGCAAAATACTTAGCAAAATATCCATCCATCATTCAGTACTTAATACAAGTGATAATTTAAAAATATCAATACATGCAGATTTCATCTTTTAAGCTCTTATCTAACTAATTTTAGCATGCTATAATCTTCTTCTCAAAGCCTTGCTCCTACTCCTACTTAGTTGCTGCAATTCTTGAAAAAGCATTTGAAGCTGCCCCATATTAAATGAGACACCCCATATGCCATTAGCACACTAGGGTCAGACACATGTCTGGTATGAGAAAATCCACTAAAACAATTGGTAAATCAAGTTAAAGTTGGAACATATATAAATAAGTATATCCTGCCTTTAAAAAACAAGTAAGTCATAGTGTGCATGTTCTGTGTCAATGTTCATGTGCACACTTAAATCTTTCTTTCCAGAAACCTTATAAAGATATAGAACATGCATACATTCATACAAATCAGCCATAAATCAAATAAGCATCCACACAAAACAGGGAAATCACCAAAATGAATTTAATCATTTATTCCCTACTCAGATTTCATCCAGGAAAACTCTAGTTCCTCCTTATATCAGATTTTCTTACATTGATATATTTATCTATCTTGGTCTCATCTGCAATCATATGAATCAATGGACACATTGTAATGGACTAATTCACTCCATTACACAAAGATCTCAGAACATAAACAAGCCATGTGTCAACTTGTATTGCTCAAGAACACAAGTCATTCCTGCAGTGCTCTTGACCCCATTTCCTAGTTAGTTTTGAGTTGATAATAACTCTTTTGATTTTTCATGACTAAGCCATTCAGTGAATCATTTCACTAAAACAAACATCCATGTCATGGCATTTCATATCTTCCATAACCAAAGAAAGACAAGCAGGTCGTTAAACATAGGTGTCTAATAAATAAGATTCTGCATCCATATATATATATACTTGCATTTTTAAAAGGGGTATAGGCAACTAACATTGGCTTATGGCTTTTGAGAGAGTTTTTCATCTTGCAAACATCTGTGCTTAAGTTAAACTCAGAATGACCAAGTTTCACTGAATCACAAATTTATTTGCTATGTATATGGCTATTTATATACTTTAATTGAATTAGGAGCATCAGCACATAGGCAACCCTATTGCACCCCTAATTCCTTTTTGTCTCAAGCCTCAGCACCTATACACAAGTATATTGCAGCTCAACATGTTTATATTCTCTGGGTTATGCCAGAACCAACACTACTTGCCTATATTCATCATTTGATTCTCTGGGTATTCACTTATTTATCCTAATATTAACATATCAGAGAGAGATCTGGGTTTATAAAAACATATTTACTAATAATACTTAGAACTTTCACATAATAGATCAAGCAGTACAACCAAACTAAAGATCAAAGCATTTTCATCTTAGAAATCACAGAAAGATAACCACATATGAAAATACATTTTAAGAAAGATCAACTTATAAACTGGCTGCCTTCATTAGGACTTAGTGCCTTAGATTTTTGAGTGAGTTTTCTCACCTAGCTCTCCTTCACTTCTTAGTTGATTGATAAGCTTCTGCCTCCAAACCCTTTTCTTCACTTGTCTTATATATATATGATATATTTTTTTTTCAAGAGCTATCAGGGAAGAAGAGAAGGCCCCTCTTATCACTGCTTATTTATGCAGGGTTCTTCTAGGGTTTAAGGTGCTAGCTAAAGTCATTTTTGCCCACCCAAAATCATGCCATTTGTATTTAGTTTAAACCCAAAATCCTACCCTCCCCGGCTCAAGTTTGTGGAGAGAAAAGAGGTTTTATCATTTTTGTTATTTTCAGAAATTTTCTTTTCCAGAAAATGCTTTTTCTCCTATCTAATATCATGCTAAAGGTGTGACTTGATTCCCATTATTTTATCATATATATATATATATATATATATGCCAAGGGTTCTTCCTAATTCTGCCTATACAAAACATATCACTTGTTTATCTTACTTTTCTATTTTTAGCTTTCACTTAAATAGCATGTGCTTCCCTTATTTATTTATAAAAGGATTGCACCTTTTATATCTTCATTCTTGCTTTCTGCCTATAGTTAAAATACATTTGTGTATTTTTATTTTACTTATTTGAACACCTGTGTTTGATTAGCATACATATATGTATATATATGTCTTACAGAAATAATTAATACATATATATATATATCTATACATTATTTTTACTGAACACATATGCACATATACACTCAAATACAACCAGTAGCATCCATATATATTTATGCATATAGCTTTTAAGGATTTAATCTATTTATCTGTGTGTGTATATATATATATATTTTCATACACATCAACATATGTTCATTCATATCATCTAGGAATTAAGCTTCTATTCATGTGTATTTCATGTGCGCACATGTACACATATAGCTACACCATATCAACCATATCAATTCCTTTTCAAAATTAGTTTAAAAATTATTTTAAACTTATTTATATTTTCAAAATAAATTCCTAAAATCTTTGGTCATTACATATACCCCACCTTTTAGAAATTGTGTCCCACAATTTTCCTAAGCTTAAATCAAATTTAAACTTAATTTAGAGAACAAATACATTCTCAACCAAATAGATTTTTAGTTCTATCACAATAACTAAAAATACATGCATCCAAAAAGAAAACAAATTAAAAATCAGAATTACCTTTAATCTAAAAATAACTTAGGATAGTTCATCCTAACCTTGTCTTCTAATTCCCATGTGCAATCACTAGGATCAAGACTCCACTGTACCTTCACAAGTTTCAGTGATTTATTCCTCAACTTCTTCACATCCTTTGCCAAAATTCCCACTGGATCCTTTTCATAAATCAAATTAGGATTTATTTGCACTTGGGTTGGGGTCTCAAGAATTTCTGCCTTGTCATGAACCCACCTCCTCGATTATGATACATGAAAAACATCATGCATCCCTTGCATGTTTTCTGGTAATTCCAACTTATATGCCAAGGAACCAATTCTTTCCAGAATTTTGTATGGCCCAATATATATTGGGGTTAACTTGCCTTGTTTCCCAAACCTCAGTACATTTTTCATAGGTGAGATTTTGATGAAAACAAATTTCCTACTTCATATTCCACCTGCTTCCTTTTCATGTCTGCAAATTTCTTTTGCCTGTCTTGAGCTGCTGCAATTCTTCTCCTTACCAGCTCAATTTTCTCTTTAGTTTCTTGTATGTACTCAGGCCCTAAAATAGCTCTTTCTCCTGTTTCTACCCAACATACAGGTGATAAACATTAAACTCAGCTAAATTAAATTTGTGTCTTGTTCTTGCATTTTTCCTACCTTCAAAATTAAATCTGATTGCAGAGACATTAAACTCAATTTTCCTTTACTCTTTTCTCCTTCAACCGGTACCATTTGTACCTTACTACTTGCTTCAATTTCCAAGTCAGTGATATAGACAAATCTTTAAATTCTTCCATCATCAACATAGCTATCTTAGCATGTTGTCTACTCAAGGCATCTGCAACTTTGTTTGCTTTACCTGGTGTATAGAGTATGTCTAGATCATAGGCAGCTAAGAACTCCACCCATCTATGTTGCCTCATGTTTAAATCTTTTTGTGAAAATAAATACTTTAAAGACTTGTGGTCAGTATAAAGTTCAAACTTAGTTCCTAACAAATAATGTCTCCAAAGTTTCAAAGCATAGATCACAGCTGCTAATTCAAGATCATGTGTGGCATACCTTACTTCATGGGGTTTGAGTTGTCTGGATGCATATGCAATGACTTGGCCTTGGTGCATCAACACTGCACCCAAGCCAAACCCACTAGCATCAGTGTATATAACTAATTCTTCATTTCCCTGGGGTACTTTCAAGATTGGAGCATTCACCAATGCCTCCTTCAACTGTTCAAAAGACTTCTCACACTTCTCTGACCAAACAAAAGCTTGATTTTTCCTGGTTGTGACATCCCGGAATTTCGAGGAATTTAAAATGCGATAATCTCTTAATTAAAGTATTTAAATTTGATTTAAGTTGTTGTTTTCAAATATAAATAAATAATTAATTAATAATGTGATGTTTTAAATTATGATTTTTGATTGATTCTAAATCAGAATAATTAGATACAAATTTAATCTATGTTATTTTATAAATAGATTTAAATAGTCCTATTATTTCTAATTTAATAAGTGTTATTTAAATGTGTATATATATGTGTGTAGTTAGAGGAAAATTATGATTTGAAAATTTAATATAAAAGTGTTCCAATATAATTACAATAAAAATATATCTTAAATTTAAATAAAACTCCACTTATTCACTTTTGATCTATATATAATAATTTGATGTAATTTTGGTAATAATGTTTAAACTAAAATAAATCTTGAATATAAATATAAAGCAAATATATGGTCTTAAATGTAAGTATTAATATATAAAAACATATTAAACATAAGTAAAAATAAAATAAAATAAAATAAATAAATATAAATAAAGTGTTTGGTAGTTAAGTTTAAATTAGAAAATATACATTAGTTAAATAAATAAATAGTCATGTAAAAATAAATGTAACAACTTATAAAAGCTTGAGATAGTTCTAGAATTGTATATGTATACATACTATAACCATATGTGTATGCAAAGTAACAAGTTAAAACAAAATAAAAGATATACTTGATGTACAATATAAAGTAAATGAATGGTATTGTAAGCATCTAGATTCGCAGGCAAGAAGTAAGTCTAAAACAAAGTAAAGTAAATATATGTACTAGCAATGAAGCTTTGCAGGCAAGAAAAGAAGTAAAATAACATATAGGTACATGCGAATAGGAATGAAGAAGATAAATATGGCATGTTCATAAATGCTTGTGTACTAAATGTTTCATTTTAGCTCCATACCCCAAAGATCTCTGATCAAAATATAATAATCTTGTACCAGCTGAGATTATTTTCTTTCGTACAAATACAACTTAGCCTCTGCCTTGTTTTATTTTATATCAAAGTTTTCTTTCCATTCTCGTTCATTTAAAACAAAGCAAGACATTTCAGTTTTTAAAGAAAATCAAAGCTTTTCATGTTTCTAGTTTTTAAAAGCTTTCAGTTTTAAGTTGCAAGCAAAATATTGTTCTCTGGAAAATAACAAAAGTATGCAAGTTTCAAGTTTTCAGTTCAAAGGAAATAAAGCATCCCAGTTCTTTTCAAAGTCTCTGCCTTTTTCCAAATCTGGTGAGTAAACATTTTTAATAAAATCTAAATAAGTTAATGATGTTGCTTGCGTAATCTCTATGATAATGATGCCTGTATGTGCATGAATAAGTGTAGAACTCTGATAGATGATTGTATTCATGTTGTATATGCCTGTTATAAATTGTTCTTCTCTGTTTTTTTTATTTACAGAGTTTAAGTTGAATTCAAATTTCACTTTTCTTTCTCCTCTGGTCTGTGATAGGCTTTAGATTCATACAAATATAGTTTGTTTAAACTTAAAGTTGGATCTAAAAGAGTTTAACATGTTTACATTTATATAGTGTCTGGAATCAAGCTCTAAAGTAAAAATCAGAAAGTAAATTACAAACATGTTAAAAACTAATGGATTAAATTCTCTAATTCAAGTTTATAACTTGAAATGGCCTGGGAAAATATGATTTTTAAAATCAAAATCACAAATTTTAATGAAGTAATGAATGTGGGATTTTGGGTTAACTGGAAATAGGATTTCGAGTGTTTTCTGATGATCTACGTGTCTGGGATGGTCGGAATCGTGGCTGGGGATGGACGAACCTATGTGGTGTTTGGGAAAAATGACTGGAAGTGTTCCAGTTCATTGAGGCGACGTGGAAGAGGGGATTTAGGTTTCTAACCCTAATATAGTCAAGTCTGGAAATTGGCGTGATGCATCTTCCCTATTGTCTCGAGTGCGATGGAACGATGGGTATGGTTTCGTGGATGGTCGGGGAGTGTGTGGCCAGAGTTTCTGGTGATCCGGTGATCGGCGTGGGCAGTTCGAGGCATTTTTCTGGTCATGTCGAGTTCCAGGGTCGAACTGGAATGCTCGATTTCGTTGTGGGGTCGTGTTGGATGACTGGAGAGTGGGAGATGTTTGTCGTGGCGATTTGTGGCTTGCCGAAGGTGGTGAGGTACGCCGGAGCGGCGGCGAGACACTGTGCACGTGCACGTGTACAATTCGATCTGGGTTTGGGGATTTGGGGAAGACGAAGTTTCCTGTGTGTTGCTCGAGTTTTTTTGTGGTAACGACTCGAAGCAAGGTAGGGGTTTTAGGGTGTTTAACTCGGGTCTACACTCGGGTATTTGATGGTGGTATGCTTCAGTTTTTAAAAAAACTGTAATATTAAAGTTTAAGTTTTGAAAAGAAAATGGTAAGTAGGGAAAACTCGGGTCAACACCCGAGTAGTATTCGGGTATGACCCGAAGTAGATTTAAGCCCAGTTTTATAAAAGTTTTAAAAATAGAATTTTTGAAATTTTAACAAACTTTGTTAAAACTTTCTTTATAACATTTTTTTAATATCAAATTGGTTCTTAACATTTGTTAAGGAGATTTTAAAATTTATTTAATCTTGTTTTAAGTTAATTTTAAGATAAGGGGTTTTAAAATGAAAATGGTAATTAAGATAATGTTTATCTTAAGTTAAAGAAGTTATTATCTTAGAATTAATTAAGTCAATTAGAAAATTAAGTATAATTAATTAATTTAATTAATTAAGGATAAGGGTTAATTAAATAATTGATTTAAGAATAATTAATTAACTAATTAACTAATAATTATGATTGATTAACTAATAATTAGAGATTAATGAATTGGGAATTTATTAATTAATAAATTAAAGGTTGATTAATTTGTAATTAAGAAGTACTTAGTTGTAATTATGTTTTATTAATTAATAATTTGGTTTTATTAATTAATTAATGAATAAGAAATAATTAATCTATAGAGATCAATTAAGAATTAATTTGTTATTAAGTCTGATTAATTGATAATTAAGGTTTATATATTAATAATTAAAAGAATAATTAATCTGAAATTAAAGATTAATAAATTTGTTAAAGGCAATTAAGAAATGAATTACCAATTGTAATGAATCAAATGAATGTGATTGATTCAAGATAATTAATTGTAAATTAATTAAAGATAATCATTTGATGGTTAATTAAGTATAAATACTTAATGAAATTGAATAGTATAATTACTTAGCAAAGTAATTAATGTATTATTACTGGATGTAATTAATTAAAAGGAATTACTTAATGGAAGTAAAATAAAGTATAATTACTGAGTAGAAGTAATTAAAGATTTATTACTTAGTGTAATTAATCAAAGGATTTATATAATTAATTAAGAAGTTAATTAATTAAGATAAGTAATTTCAAAGATGGAAATTCCTGTATATGATTTGGGTTGATAAATGGTAGTGAATATTTGAAGTTTAATTAATTAATGTAATTAATTAAGGATAAATGTAATTAATTATAGTTAATTAATTAATGGAAGTAATTTATTAAGGATCATTAATGAATGTAATTGATGAAGTAATTAATGGTAAATTACTGTGAATGGTTAAGGATAATTAAGTTGGGGAATTAATTAAAGTGTAATTACTGGAATGTAATTAAAGGTTAGTTAATAAAAGGTGATTAATTAAGATGGAAATTAGAGAATGATTAATTAATTGATTTGTAATTAATCAATGGTTAAGTAAGCAGGATTTATAGAATGAAGTAATTAATTTAATTTACTTTAAATTAATTAGAAATAATATAATTAATTTAATTCATTTTAAATTAATTATAAATGGTGTGATTATTAATCCTTGCTTATGTATGGATGGATGATATTGTTTGCCTTGGATGGTTTGAAGTCTCAATATGAGATAAGTAATACTGTGTGATATGGATTATCTATTTATGATGATATTGTGAATTATCTATTGTGACGATGTTATGAATTATCTATCTGTGTATAAATAGATAATGGAATTGAATTGTCTTAACTTTAAAACAACTTGGACCTAAAAGATGGCGATTTCGATTTGATGAGACCGGGATCGGGTTTCCAGATTTGGATATCCGAAAACCACATCGATCCAAATTAACGATAGGTCGTGAATCTCAAGTGAAGATGAAGATTCAGAATGCAAGGGTTATTGTCGTTAACTCTGAGGGTGATTCCAAAATGAGTGTAACGAGATAATGCCTTCGGTTTCGTTCGAACCCGGAACGAACTTGTCTGGATTGAATGCTTTTAGAACATCGTCAGGCGGACGATGAGCATTCTAAGTGATGAGTTCTGATAAAGGTAATCGTGGCCTCAAGCCTCATCAACCGAGAATGGCTAAAACAGGGGGTGCAGCAAGGCTTTGTGGGTAGCCCCCACTTGAGAGTATGGTCATCCCTGTCAAGATGTCCCTTTTATTTCGGCTTAGTGGTGCGGTTGATGATCACAACCGTGGGGTGATTTTATTCGGAATTATCCAGTAAGGGATGGTTCCGGCCTTGTGTTGCAGGGGAGCGGGCGTACTCCTCGGTACGCTGATCTAGGCTAGGTACTGTGACGGGCGGTACCCCAGTAGCCCTGCCATTGTATGGAATCCAATCTCCAATACGTGCCGTACGTATTAGTTGTGCCCAACTATGTTGGAACGTGAGATGTAAGCATTCCAGTTATTTCTGTATTTTACTTGAAAACCCTAGACACTATTATAATATAACTGGATTTCCTATCAAATGTTTTGGTTAGCGTAAGGTAAAAACTTTTCCATGTTTATGTGTGGGAAGTCTTACGTGATACCTTTTGTTTTCAAAGGTTTTTAAAGTTAAGCAACTTGAACCGTTTACTCATACCAGACCCATGTCTGACCCGGAGTTTATTTCCGTTTTTCATAAACTCTCGGGTACCCAAATTTTTACGGGTAGCCAAGGGATTCAGGTTAGCTTTGACGAAATCTGGAGGAGCAATGGAGCAGGAGGCTTTAGCGTATAGCTATATATATATATATATTGGTTCAGCTGTGTCAGTGTTTATGTGTATTTCCGCTGTGTTGTATCTCTGTGATGCTTTGAGTTGTATCGAGTTGTATTAACTAGACAGGTGTTTATAACTGTCTAGTATGGGTTGTATTATCTGTATAGCTCTGATGTATATGTTACTATGTAATCTCTTATGTGATATTATATTTCATTCGTTCCGCTGTTGAGATTCTGATGTTGTTTCTTCTTTCTTCTCTATCTTTTCTATTTCTCACCCCTTTCTTTCTTAAAAATGATACGTCTTTCTGTGTGTAGAAGGGCGGGTCATTACACTGGTTAGGTTAGTAAGTGGTGTAGAAATTTTTGAAAAATCTTTTATAAATCTCCTATAATATCCTGCCATCCCCATAAATGATCTTACTTCACTCACTGTGCTAGGCCTCTTCCGTGCTTGAATAGCTATTACTTTATTGGGGTTCACAGAAATTCCTTTGGCAGAAATGACATGGCCAAGGAAATGTACTTCCTCTTTCCAAAATGCACATTTTGAAAATTTTGCCTTTAAATCTTTTTCCCTCAATCTAGACAAAACCAGATCCAAATGACTTTTATGTTCTTCCACTGTTTTGGAATAAATTAAAATGTCATCTATAAAAATCAGCACAAATTTGTCTAAATAATCTCTAAAGGTTCTATTCATTAAATCTACAAAGTATGATGGTGCATTAGTCAAGCCAAATGGCATAACCAGAAATTCATACAACCCATACCTAGTGTTAAAGGCAGTGTACTTGATACTTGACTCCTCCACCTTCATTTGATGAAAACCAGATGCTAAATCTAGTCTAGAAAACACTCTTGCCCCAGCTAATTGATCAAAAAGATCATCTATTCTTGGCAATGGATATTTATTTTTGATAGTTACTTTGTTCAATTCTCTATAATCTATACAAAGTCTTAAGGAACCATCTTGTTTCTTAACAAATACCACTGGTGCTCCCCAGCAAGAATTACTTGGTCTTATAAAACCCTTATCTTCTAATTCCTCTAGTTGTTTCTTTAATTCCTTTAGTTCATTTGGCCCCATTCTAGTTGGCTTTTTATTCACTGGGCTTGCTCCTGGAACTAAATGAATTTGGAATTCCACTAGTCTATGGTTTGGAACACCCTTAACCTCCCTAAACACATCCAAGTATTCATTGACTATGGGAATTTCTTCAATAGTAAGTTCACTGAAATCTTTTTCCAAGTCAATTAAATGATACAATTTCCTTCCCTTAGCTACTTCACACAAAATTGTGATTCTCTGGCCTCTAAAGTTTTGCAATGATATGGTGGATGAATCTAAGTTCATTATGGCTTTAAATTGCCTTAACCAGTCTACCCCATAACACCTATATTTGGGTAGTTTAAAACATATAAATTGGAAATAAAAGTATCTCCTCCTATGTTTAATTCCACATCCACACAAATCATATTTAAAACACTAGAACTCCCCAGTGGACTTTGTATAAGCAATGGAGTTTCAACCAATATGCAATTCAATTTTAGCATTTTAACTAGTTCATAAGAAATCAAAGAGTGAGTTGCGCCAGTATCATATACTACTGCTATGGGTATGGTACAAATAAATAGTGTACCTTCCACTTGACTGTGATTTTCAGCATTAATCTCCACTGTGGATTTGCCTTTGCCTTCCAAATTTGCCAATTTTCCTTGCTGTTTATACTCAAGACAGTTTCTCTTCATATGCCCCTCTTTCCCGCATAGATAACACTTGAAAGCTCCTCCTTTTAATTCTGGACATTTTGGTTTGATGTGTCCTTCCTTACCACAGTGGTGACACACAATTTTCTTCTTGATTTCCTTAGCTTTGGTATCTCCAGTGCCTTTGTTACTGGCCTCTTCTTTCTTCTTATCATAAGGGTGATATCTCCCCTTACCCTTCTTAGTGTTATTATTCCTAAAATTTCTAAACTTCTCCCTCTCCTTGTCATGCTGCTCCAATTTCAAAGCCAAGTCTATTACTTGATCAAAAGTCCTGTCAGCATAAGGTAACATGGCTCTACTAAGTCCTGGGTTCAAACCTTTAATGTACCTATCATTTTTGGATGCTTCATCTTCCACTAGCACTGCTCCATATTTAGATAACCCCTCAAACTTTTGAGTGTATTCAGTGACATTCAGAGTTCCTTGCCTGAGTCTAATAAATTCTTCGAGTAAAGTGGTCTTAGCTGATGCTGGTACAAATCTTGCCTCCAACATCTCCTTGAATTGATTCCAAGTGATTTCATTATCATTTCTCCCTGTAATGATTACTTCCCACCAGCTTAAAGCTACTCCTTTCAGCTATCTCGAAGCCACTTGCCTCTTCCTTTGATCATCAAGCTGCATGTCATTGAAAATCCTATCCAATGTTCTCAACCATGCTTGAATTTCCATAATACTTTCTGTCCCTTCAAAGCTTTTGCCTCCTAAATGAGTATAAGTCTTGAGTAATTTTGAGAGCTCTTCATGGGGATTTTCTTGCCTTTGTCCTGCCCCATCCCTAAATGCTCTCACCAAATCTTGTAGATTGACCATTGGTGGTGCATTGGAGGATCCTGCTCCCTGATTTGGTGGTCTTCCTACCATAGTTTGCTAATAATAATTTACATAGCTAGTTAGTTTTTTTTTAATGACCAACTCAGACTTGATCATCCAGTGATCAATCCCTACAAAATATTTTACTTATATTTTTTTCTTTAGTTTTTAGTCTCATAGAAGGATTTGATTTCAATTTTCAACTATGTTTTAGTAACATAGCTCTGATACCAAATGAAATGACCCTCTCTTTTTATATCTTAATTTGTAAGGAATTTTTTTAACATAGAGATATATATATATTTATTAGCATATATATATATATATATATATTTCTGAAGCCTAGAGTCATTTTTCCTTTCATCAAATAAACAATTTATCCATGATCAAAATTTCTACCAATATAAATATATCAGTGTATTCATAAAGATATGCACATACATATGAGGATGCATGTGTCCCTCTTGTTTAAATCAGAGTTATGGTAAACAAGAGGATAATTTGATTGATTAAATTTAATCAATCCACACATAGTTCAATTTAATTCATACAATAAAATTCCACCCATATATGTATTTGTAAGATTTTAACTAGATCTTGATTTCTTGCTGGATTCTCTATGAAGGGTAATTCCTAGAAACAAGGGAATTGTGTTATGATCACATATAAATGTTTGGTGTAGTGCTTATGTCCTGAAAATGATATAAGTTTATATCATTTTCTATGTTTGATTTTCTACAAAATCTGCCTTAGTTACAAACTCTTTTCTGGAATATTTTTAAGTGAGATATCATGTTCCTAAAGCTTAATTCTTTGGTGTCATGATACTATGCTAAATGAAATGCAAGCATGAATGAGTTTCCTGAGACCCTGAGGATCCAAAACATGGTTTTAATGGTAAGATGATTTGCTACAAACCAGACTCTTTGTTCTGATATAAGCCATAGGGCTTTAAAGTGCATTTGAACAAAGCTTTAGTAAAAGGAGTTCAAATTCATGTTAAAATGCAAAGGTAACTGATGTGCAAATATTTGAATAAAATATGTTTAAACATGCATATATATACAAACTATCATGTACATGGCTTTCAACTCCTATAGATACAGATTCTTCCTTTATTCAAGAATGAGATATAAAACATTTGCATTGTACAAACTGCATTATGAAAACATGCAGACACATAATACATTTTTCCTATGCCTTTAAACTCTTGTATGCAAATGTCATGATGAAAGAATGAACCATATTGTTTATTAAGACTCAACTATCCAGATTTCCAATACTTAATCCTTTTCAAAGACTCAAGATTGACTAATACATTTATAAAATATAACCATCCTATTTATCATAGTATTTTTGCTCAGATTTACATACAAAATCATATGTTAACTTCTTCAACTTTTCAAATAATATCCAAATTTATAAACTCCAGTTACAAGTCAATTCCTTAGCAAAATACTTAGCAAAATATGCATCCATCATTAAGTACTTAATATAAGTGATAATTTAAAAATATCAATACATGCAGATTTCATCTTTTAAGCTCTTATCTAACTAATTTTAGCATGCTATAATCTTCTTCTCAAAGCCTTGCTCCTACTCCTACTTAGTTGCTGCAATTCCTGAAAAAGCATTTGAATCTGCCCCATATTAAATGAGACACCCCATATGCCATTAGCACACTAGGGTCAGACACATGTCCGGTATGAGAAAATCGACTAAAACAATTGGTAAATCAAGTTAAAGTTGAAACATATATAAATCAGTATATCCTGCCTTTAGAAAACAAGTAAGTCATAGTGTGCATGTTCTGTGTCAATGTGCATGTGCACACTTAAATCTTTCTTTCCAAAAACCTTATAAAGATATGGAACAAGCATACATTCATACAAATCAGCCATAAATCAAATAAGCATCCATACAAAACAGGGAAATCACCAAAATGAATTTAATCATTTATTCCCTACTCAGATTTCATCCAGGAAAACTCTAGTTCCACCTTATATCAGATTTTCTTACATTGATATTTTTATCTATCTTGGTCTCATCTGCAATCATATGAATCAATGGTCACATTGTAATGGACCGATTCACTCCATTACACAAAGATCTCAGGACTTAAACAAGCCATGTGTCAACTTGTATTGCTCAAGAACCCAAGTCATTCCTACAGTGCTCTTGACCCCATTTTCTAGTTAGTTTTGAGTTGATAATAACTCTTTTGATTTTTCATGACTAAGCCATTCAGTGAATCATTTCACTAAAACAAACATCCATGTCATGGCATTTCATATCTTCCATAACCAAACAAAGACAAGCAGGCAGTTAAACATAGGTGTCTAATAAATAAGATTCTGCATCCATATGTATATATATATATTATATATATACACTTGCATTTTTAAAAGGGGTATAGGCAACTAACATTGGCTTATGGCTTTTGAGAGAGTTTTTCATCTTGCAAACATCTGTGCTTAAGTTAAACTCAGAATGACCAAGTTTCACTGAATCACAAATTTATTTGCAATGTAAATGGCTATTTATATACTTTCATTGAATTAGGAGCATCAGCACATAGGCAACCCTATTGCACCCCTAATTCCTTTTTGTCTCAAGCCTCAGCACCTATACACAAGTATATTGCAGCTCAACATGTTTATATTCTCTGGGTTATGCCAGAACCAACACTACTTGCCTATATTCATCATTTGATTCTCTGGGTATTCACTTATTTATCCTAATATTAACATATCAGAGAGAGATCTGGGTTTATAAAAACATATTTACTAATAATACTTAGAACTTTCACATAATAGATCAAGCAGTACAACCAAACTAAAGATCAAAGCTTTTTCATCTTAGAAATCAAAGAAAGAGAACCACATATGAAAATACATTTTAAGAAAGATCAACTTATAAACTGGCTGCCTTCATTAGGACTTAGTGCCTTAGATTTTTGAGTGAGTTTTCTCACCTAGCTCTCCTTCACTTCTTAGTTGATTGATAAGCTTCTGCCCCCAAACCCTTTTCTTCACTTGTCTTATATATATATATGATATATTTTTTTTCAAGAGCTATCAGGGAAGAAGAGAAGGCCCCTCTTATCACTGCTTATTTATGCAGGGTTCTTCTAGGGTTTAAGGTGCTAGCTAAAGTCATTTTTGCCCACCCAAAATCATGCCATTTGTATTTAGTTTAAACCCAAATCCTACCCTCCCCGGCTCAAGTTTGTGGAGAGAAAAGAGGTTTTATCATTTTGGTTATTTTTAGAAATTTTCTTTTCCAGAAA
This sequence comes from Allium fistulosum, assembly GCA_030737815.1. NCBI lineage: Eukaryota > Viridiplantae > Streptophyta > Magnoliopsida > Asparagales > Amaryllidaceae > Allium > Allium fistulosum. The sequence continues at coordinate 263,773,800 of CM060904.1, read as the reverse complement.
ATGCTTTTTCTCTTATCTAATATCATGCTAAAGGTGTGACTTGATTTCCATTATTTTATCATATATATGCCAAGGGTTCTTCCTAATTCTGCCTATACAAAACATATCACTGGTTTATCTTACTTTTCTATTTTTATCTTTCACTTAAATATCATGTGCTTCCCTTATTTATTTATAAAAGGATTGCTCCTTTTATATCTTCATTCTTGCTTTCTACCTATAGTTAAAATACATTTGTGTATTTTTATTTTACTGATTTGAACACCTGTGTTTGATTAGCATACATATATGTATATATATGTCTTACAGAAATAATTAATACATATATATATGTATCTATACATTATTTTTACTGAACACATATGCACACAGTCAAATACAACCAGTAGCATCCATATATATTTATGCATATAGCTTTTAAGGATTTAATCTATTTATCTGTATATATATATTTCATACACATCAACATATGTTCATTCATATCATCCAGGAATTAAGCTTCTATTCATGTGTATTTCCTATGCACACATGTACACATATAGCTACACCATATCAAGCCATATCAATTCCTTTTCAAAATTAGTTTAAAAATTATTTTAAACTTATTTATATTTTCAAAATAAATTCCTAAAATCTTGGGTCATTACAAAACCATTTAAACTTACTTTTCTGAAATCAGGATTTTGTCACTTTTGTCGATATAAGCAAATGTTACTATTTTTATGTATATTTCTATTTCCAAATCCTATCTAATATTGTTTGAATCATATAACCTTACCTATTTTATATTTAAGATCACTTTAAATAGTATATTTTAAAGTGGTCAAATTCTGGGTCGTTACATTCTCCCCTACTTAAAAGAACACGTCCTCGAAATTAGGTAAGAAGAAAATAGCTCAAATGGAAATATATATTCAATAAGATACAATAAGTGACTACACCATATGAGGTGAGTACACTCAAATGATAGATAAAGTCTATACATCGATCCTAACTCAGGATATGTTTTTGTCATTCTATCTTATGTTTCCCATGTGTAATCATCAGCATCCCCGCTCCATTGAACTTTGACCAACCTTACAACCTTCCTTCTTAATTATTTCTCATCTTGATCCACTATTCGAATGGGCCTTCTAATAACCGCTAAGTTTGGTTCTATCTCCAAATCATCCTGAGCATCCGTTTCTATGATTTGTTATGGGTCATATACATGCTTCCGTAAATGTGATATGTGAAAAACATTGTGTACACCAGACAATCTTTCAGGTAATTGTACTCGATAAGCTAATGGGCCGATTCATTTGAGAATGGGAAAAGGTATGATATATCGAGGTGCTAACTTCCCATCTCTTCCAAATCTTACTACTCCTCTCATTGGAGAGACTTTCAAAAAGACTGAATCTCCAATTGAGAATTCCAGATTTCTACGCCTTCGGTCTGCATAACTCTTCTGTCTACTTTGGGCTTCTTTTAGCTTCTTTCTAATCATATCAACTTTCTCTGAAGCTTCTCTTATCATATCTAGGTCAAGCACTAACCGATCTTCGGTTTCTATCCAACATGCTGGTGATTTACATGGATGACCATACAAAGCTTCATACGGCGCCATGCCGATACTAGCTTGATAGATATTATTGTAGGAGAACTCTACTAAATGTAAATGATTCTCCCACGAGCCTCCAAAGTCTAGAATACATGCTCTTAAAAGATCTTCTAAAATGCGGTTGACTCTTTCCATCTGTCCATCAGTTTGGGGGTGATATGCAGTGCTTATACTCAGCTTGGTTCCCAAAGCTGTTTGTAGTGCTTCCCAAAACTGACTAGTGAAGATTGGATCACGATCGCTTACTATACTGCTCGGAACTCCATGCAATCGGACAATCTCCTTCATATATATATATATATATATCCGCAAGGCTTGCTGCAGTTATTGTTGGCTTAACTAGAATAAAGTGTGCACTTTTGGTTAATCGGTCTATGATAACCCAAATGCCTTCATTTCCTTTCCTTGTTCGGGGTAAGCCATCAATGAAATCCATGGATATTTGATCCCACTTCCAAGCTGGAATCTCCAAAGGTTGAAGTAATCTTGCCGTCTTCTGTTGGTCACTTTTGATTCTTTGGCAATTTTCACAACGGTTGACATAGATAGATATGTCCCTCTTCATGCTTCTCCACCAAAATGTACGCTTCATGTCCTTGTACATCTTATGAATTCCCGGATGAATGCTAAGTTTGGTTGTGTGGCATTCAGCTAATACTTAAGATTTCCAATATCTGGAACACAAATTCTTCCATTTAACCGCAATACTCCATGGTTATCTATTTTAAAGCTTGAACTCCTTCCTCTGTGTATATCTTCAATAATCTCCATTAGGAATCAATCTTCTTTTTGCTTGCCAGTTATTTTCTCCCGAAGAGTTGGAGTTACTACCATATAAGAAATAGTAGCTAACTTCCTACTTAATGCATCAGCTTCTACGTTGGCTTTCCCGGGTGTATATAAAATATCTAGATCATATGACGCGAGAAATTCTAGCCAGCGTTGTTGTCTCAAGTTTAAATCCTTCTGGGTGAAAAGATACTTCAAAGATTTATGGTCCGTGAAGAGTTCGAATTTTTCTCCTAAAAGATGGAATATTATTTACTAAGGTCAATTCAAAGTTTTATCGAAATAAACTATGAAAAATTCTTACCCAGCAAATAATGTCTCCATGTCTTTAGAGCGAACACAACGGCTAATAATTCTAAGTCATGTGTTGCATAATTCTTCTCATGCGTCTTCAGCTGTTTACTTGCGTAAGCAATCACCTTCCCATCTTGCATTAAAACTGCACCAACTCCTTCTCCACAAGCATCTGTATAAACAGTCAACCCACTATTTCCATTTATAATTGCTAAAACTGGAGCGGTTGTCAACCTCTTCTTCAGTTCTTGGAATGCTTCTTCACATTTTGGAGTCCAAACAGATTTAGCATCCTTCATTGTCAACTTCGTTAGGTGATAGGCAATCTTAGAGAAGTCTTGAACAAATCTTCTATAATATCCTGCCAAACCTAAGAAGCTACGAATTTCTTTAGGAGTTTGTGGCCGCTTCCAATCTTGAATAGCTGCAACTTTCCATGGATCTACTGAAATTCCATCCCTTGATATTATATGTCCAAGGAATCTTACCTCCTTCTCCCAAAATGGCACTTTAAGAATTTGGCTTTAAGCACATTATTTCTCAATATCTCTAACATGGCTTCTAGATGCCTTGCATGTTCTTCTTCTGTCTTTGAGTATATGAGGATATCATCGATAAAGACTAACACAAATTTGTTTAGCACATCTCTAAACACTCTATTCATAAGGTCAACAAAATAAGCGGGTGCATTAGTCAGCCCAAAAGGCATAACCAACCACTCATAGAAAGTATTCGGACCTTTGAATGCAGTTAGATGGATGCAATCTTCTGTGATCCTTAACTGATGGAATCCTGTAGCTAGGTTCATTTTAGAGAAAACTCTAGCTCCGCGTAATTGTCAAACAATTCATCTATTCAGGGTAGAGGATACTTGTTCTTAATGGTTTGTTTATTTAGATCTCGATAGTCTACACACAATCTCAAAGATCCATCTGATTTAGCAACAAAAACTACTGTTGATCCCCAACTTGAACGACTAGGTCTTATTAGTCCCTTCTTTAATAGCTCTTGGGTTTGGTTATTCAACTTATCCCTTTCATTCAGAGCCATCCTTCTATCTCGTTGTTTAATTGGCATCACACCAGGAACTAAGTCGATATGGAATTCGATTTCTCGATGTGGGGGCAAACTTTTTACTTCCTCAAAGACATCTGCAAATTCTTTAACAACGGGTATTGTTTCTAATCTTCTCTGGGATGTATCTAAAGCATAAAGAAAACTATCCCTTCTTGGACTAGGATCTTCACAAGGTATTTCTATGAGTTTCCCTAACTTTGTTTTCACTACAACCGTTCTTTTCAAACAATCTAGAATAGCTTCATTTTTAGTTAACTAATCCATACCAAGTAAAATTTCGAATCCAGTAAAATCTAAGATGAAAAGATCAAAAGGAAAGTGATAGGCAGGATAGGAAATTGGGACTTTTTCACAGTGTATACAAAGATTAGTGGAACCTCCTATAGGATTCGTCACGCAGATAGGGTCGTTAACAATTTTAGGTTCAAGTTCTAATTCTTCTAGAGTGGTTTTAGAAATAAAACTATGAGAAGCTCCTGTATCAAATAATACCCTAACTAAAACATCTTTGATAAAAATATTACCTTCCAATACTCCCTTGCCCTTTGCATCTTTAGAGGTTGAAGGCTCATCCTTGATAGCATAAACTTTGGCTTGTTCTCCTTTCTTCATTAAGGGACAATCCTTTATAACGTGTCCTGATTGATGACAATTATAGCAGCTTCTTGGTGCTGATCCTTGAGTTCCTTGAGTTCTGGGTTTTCTACAATGAGTTGACAGGTGGCCCTTTTGTTGGCAATTGTAGCAAGTGACATTTTTAAAGCGGTTATCCTGAGATCCTCCTTTGGGTTTCCCTGCCATGGCTTCTTGCCATTGAACTTCCTCTTCTTCCAGTTATTGTTGTTGCTTTCTTGTACTACGGGTGGATCTATCTTATCCAAAGCTTCATATCTGTATCCCATGTCTATTAAGTCTACAAATGGTTCTTTCACATGCCCAGTCATTCTGACATGGTATTGCTTCTTCATTCTCGAGATAAACTTTTCATTCTTTTTGAGAGGCGTATCTATCAATCCAGGCCTAAAACGAGATAATTCGTTAAACTTGTTAGCATACTCCTCAAACGACATCTCCTCCTCTTGTTTAAAATCCATAAAATTTCAGTAAAGACGGGATTTTCCTGCTTCCAGCATATACTGTTCCTCCGGAACTTCTTTGAATCGTTCCCATGAAAAATTATCTTCTAACTCATTCTGAGTAATAGATTCCCACCAAACTAGAGCTCCATCTTGTAGTTGCCAAGAAGCTAAGAATCTCTTCTGCTCATCTCCAATATTCAGTCCTTTGAAAATTCTTTCACAAGAGTGGATCCAAGCTTGTACTTCAATAATGGTTTCCGTTCCTTTGAAAGGTTTACCACCAAGGCTGGTATAGTTCTTGCATAAAGTTGCAAAGTTAATTTGGGGCTGCACCGGAACTACTACTTCCTCGACTACTGTAGCTGCGGGAGTTTGACCATTTGTGGTATTACTTCTTCCCCTACCTCATCCTCTTCTTCCACTCATTTTCTACTATTTGTATATAGTAAGAAAAGATCTTTAGGATATATAGACGAGAAATCTTAGGGAATGCTATACAGTATGAATATACTTATTCAAGTTAAAAGTTTTAATTATGCGCTCCCTCAGACTAAACTCATTCTAGGGCGTTACTAACCCTATCTCTAATGAGTCATACCCCAACAAAGCCAAGGTTCTCACTTAACCTTCTGCTCTGATACCAGATGCGACGAACCATCTCCTCGACCCTTAGAAATCGACACTAATACATCCACGGTATTTACGTGCCATAAATCCAAGTGCCGAGGAGGCAGATTATCAGGAGTGTAAAAGTAAATAAAGATAGAAGATAACACAATAATAGAATCTTTCATTGCATTCAATATTTTAATTATACATAAATAATCAGAGTCAAATACAAATCCATCGGGATAGTAATAACTGTCTATCCATACATATGCTGGAAAATACATACTACATAACACAGCGGAAAATGGGTAGATATCTACATAAGGTACTTTAGCTTTATAGCTCCAAAAGACTTCTCCGAAATGCTCCCCAACATGCTCCAAAATGCTCCAAAGGTATCCTGACTACTTGGCTGCCCGAAAAATAGGGCACCTAGAGTTTAAAGGGAAAAACAAACTCCAGGTCAATCATGGGACTGGTGTGAGAACTCAAAGTACGATGTTTTAAAAAAAAGGTATCTCATAAGACCACGTTGCACATAAACATGGAACGGGTTTTTACCTTATGATAACTAAAACTCTTTATTACATAAAATTTGGGGATATTATTTTTAATGACTTTCTTTGAAAACATTTGCAAATAAACTTATTAATCTTAGCCGAAATTGTTACATTGATTAAATTCCCGCATAATAGGTTTACAATCAAGTCCGTAGGTTCTTACTGGAGAATGGATTTTCATACAAACGACCAGGTGAAAGGACTACCTTCCGATGGGTACACCCCTAGACGGATGTCCCGAGGAACCATCACAAAGCTCCTCTACCAACACAAGACCGACCTACCTCTATAACTAGATAGTACCGAATATGTCATCCCCCGGTCGTTACCGACCTTTATCCGAGAGCTCTCTTTGCATACATCCACATTAATTTACATCCCGAACATCATAGCGGAAAGAAATATATCTAGAAGGGAATGATCATACCCTAATTGGGAATGACCCACTTAGCCTTGCTGCATCTTAACCATGTTTCGGTCATTTGTGGTTGATGAGGCTCGAGGCTACGATTACCTTTTACATATCACATATCACTTTTGAATGACACATTCGCCATTTCCGTTGACTACTAATTGCCTTTCACAAAAATACAACCCTTGAGCTCGTACGTCTCAAGGAAGGGTGTTAAGCTAAGAGAAGTTGCCTTCTCCGCCACCAAACAGATGTACGTTTGTAAAAACCAATGTACGTAATCTCAGAAAATGCAATGTCAGATATTCATCCATACAAGTTCGTTCTGGGGTTGAATGAAACCGAAGGTACTTTCCTCGGTCAATACTAGGCGAGAAGTCCTTGTGGTTTTGAGATTTTTCATAACAAAGAGACCACTACTATAATATAGTGAATCGGGAGTTTATCCCCAATTAATCAACAAGTAGTCCCATGTTATTATTCGTCTCAATATCTCCATCTTCAAACATCTTCAATCTTCGAACACGTAAATTGGTTCGAAGTGGTTTTCGGATAGGAATCACCCAAATCCGACCCTGGTTCCTTCGAAATCCAATCATTGATAAAAATGATGTAATTAGATGATTGTTTTTCGATTCATTCATTTTCCTTTACCAAAATATCTTCGAGAGATATATATTTCAAAATATTCTTTTAGTGAATACGGAATCGTTTAAACCTCTTTTTGAATATTTCTCAAATCATTTTTAAAGAGTATCTTTTGAGAAAATAGGTTTTATGGAAATCACTCTACTTTTATTCAATATCAACTTCTGTATTCAACAAGTGCTATGGGCGGAATAACAGTGAGATCACCTTTAAATTCCATGAATAGGAAAAGTTCCCTCTTCGGATTTTAACAATGAGTATAAGAAGATTATTTCTATAAAATCCAAGTTGAGTATTCGGGCTTTCCCTTCGATATGTTCCACCCCTCGCCTAAAAGAGAAAAGTGAGGCCAGGTAAGTTCATGGCACTGGTTGCTCCATCCCTAACCTTAGTTACACACCTTGTTTTCACTTTTAGATCTCACAAGCGGGAGAAATGTACTAGTCGTTTCTGCATACTCATTTTCCCTTTTTAAATCACTTAACTATTTGTTTAACCATCTTTGAAATAATTTTGAATTGTTCAAATCTCTTTTTTAAAATACTTTATCTTTTACTTAAAAAATGTTTACATAAGACTTGGGAAAGGATTGTTTAGTTCCAACCTTTATTTCAGAAGTTATTGAAAAAGCGTTGCGAAAAAGTGTTGCAAAAAGTGTTACAAAAAGTGCTTTAAAAGCTATATTCTTCAAAATGAATTTTATATCATTTAGAAAACCATCTTTTCAATTTAAATCACTTTTAAAACATTTTAAAAGATTTTTATAATTTATTTCATATTTTTAAAATGATTATTTTATCAATTTCCAACTTTGGTCATTTAGTGCAAAAACTCGATTTTTCCTGAAAATTAATTTTGCCATATTTCAAAATATACAAGATGAAATCTTAGTTTTCTTATTTCATTTGAAAGATATGGATATAAGGATTCGGAAAATTCTAACTTCGAAGAATTCCGAACTATATTCCACTTTGTATGTTCATTTGAACTTTTAATGCAAAAACACGAACTACCGTTTAATTTTAAAATATAAATTCTGGATATGATAAATTATATATATATATATATATAAACTCCACCATTTAAATTTAAAATAAAATATCCATATATGTGTATATATAAATATACACAAGCTTGATGATGATAATTATATATATATATATGCATATATACATATATAAGTATACCTATATATATGTATATATGCCCATATGAAGTGATGTATATGAAAATATGTATAAATGTAAATATATATATACGATGATAAATATATGTAAGTAAATATATATAAGTATATATGTGTATATATATTTAGAAAAAAAATATAGTATATGAAAATAAATGTTTGTACATAAGGGGACATCATGATGGTAAATATCTACTCAAGCATGAAATAAATCAAGTCACATACAAAACTTCAAGTAATAGGAAATCAAATCAACCAAATTCTCAAATCAAGTCAAAATTTTCAAATCAAAATAAAGAGAGAAAAAAGGGATGAGTATTGTATAAGCTTCAGCCCCTTTCCAATTTGCTCTCTCTCTCCATTTTTAAATACCCTGCCTAAGATTTATTCACGTTAACATTCTACCAGTCTAACATTTTGAAAAAAAAAGGGAACAAAACAACAAAGTGTTACCATTAATTCAGAAAGATCCAAGACAGTAAATAGCTGAAGCAGGAGCAAAACCAAGCAAGCAGTGTTCATTCTTTTGATAACTGTGAGTATAAAAAACTATATTTTAGTTACAGTTTATCACTTACGGATATATATATATATATGTATGTATGTATATATAACTAAGTTATGGATAGATCATTAATATATAACAAATATGTGTTATAATATGATTATGTATAGGTATGTGTATACTGTTAGATCCATCAAACTCTATAAAATCTTCCTCTGTCCATTTTCTAATGATGAAATCAGTAAGCTTCCCACTTTAAAAATCTACACCTCAAAATCCTTCCAGTTTTAAATCTTGATTTCAAAACAAAGGTTGGTTGTTTTTAAGTTTAGATCCTTTAAAAATTTATTTCATTCATTTTCATCAAGCAAAGAGAGAGAAAGACCCATTTAACAGTAAGAGGTTCATGATAGCCGAAAAATAAAACATCATAATTTAATAAAAAGATTATATTATGGAGATCGTTATTGAAAAATAGGATTTTTAGGAGTCATTTGGTAATTTATAATATCATGTCGATGGGGAAATGGGAAGATGGTCGGAATTGGGCATGAGGTCAAATTCAGGCGACGGCGTCGATTTCAAGCCGTGGTGTTCGGCGTGGAGGAGGTTTGAAGGGTGGCACGCTTGGGAAAAATGTCGAAATATTTTTTTATGGCCATGGAAGTTGGTCGAGGTCGATGTAGGGTTAGGATGATCGTTTGATGGGGTTCGGGTTTTTTTGAAAATGGCGTAGAGACGAGGAAGATAGGATTGTGCGCACCTTAGGGAAAATGAAGAAGAGGTCGTGGCAGAGCTCGGGGTAGGTTCTGGTGTTGGATAGTGGCTAGGGGCGTCATGGCGAGGCGGTTGAATGGGTTTGACTTCGTTCAAGTTTAGGCAAAGGAGTTCGAAATTCGAACTGATGGGGTGGTCGCGATTTCAGTGGGCAGGTTGAGTCGTAGAGGTCGTGGACGACTCGCGGGGTCGGACGACGATGAGTGTAGTCGGTTGTGGGTGGGGTGCATGTGCACACAGTGGTGCACAAATTTCATGCACGTGGTAGACAAGGAAAGAGAACTGGAGGAAGAGATGAAGGAAATGGGCTGGGGAGAAGGTAAGTAGAGATGGGCCATGATTTGTTGGTTTTGGGCTTGGGTCTGGTTTAAAAAGAGAAAAAAGGAAAAAGAAAAAAGAAAAATGAAAAGAGAAAAGAAAAGTTAAGGAAAAAAGAAAGAAGAGAGAAAAGAGAGAAAAAAGAGAAAATAAAATGAAAATAAAATAAAAGGGTTGATTAATTAATTGAATAAATAAAAATTTAAATCAATTTCTTTTACAATTCAAATCCAATTGACATGGAAACTTTTGCGTTGTGATCCACTCATCTAACTTTAAAATCTAAACTAGTTTTGCTAATTAATGTGGAACTTAATTAATTATAATAAATAAAATAAGTTATTGATTAAAATCTTATTCGATTAAATATTATGTTAATTAATGAATAACTGGATTCTTAATTGTTTAAAAACTTATGTTAATTAATAAAATTTGTTATTAATTAGACTAGTTACTTTTAATTAACTAAAAATAAATTGATTTATAATTTCTTAAAGTATAAGTAATTTTGGATTAAAAATATAAGTAGATTCAGTTAATGAAAATTTATTAATTCTGATTGTGAATTGTTTTAATATTAGTGTTAAGCATTATTTTAGTTAATGATCTATGTTTTGGTTATTGTTCTTGAATATTTATTTAATTGTTCCTGTCCGGGCCATCAAGTGGCCAGGCAAGTTAAAATAGTTTCAACAAAACGTTGATGCATTTTATTTGAATAAACATATGTAATAAATTTCATATGTGAATATTATCATTCTGAATATAAATTGTTTATTTTAAACAATTTGGCCTTTTAAAATTTAACGTTCAGTTCGAAGAGACCGGGATCGGATATTAGTGTTATCCGGAACCACTTCGATTTAATAATCATTACGAACCTTTACGGTTTTGATTATAAAGTCTAATATGCTGGAATTGGATTAATTAAACAAATTCGACTATTTTAAATAAGTATTGTACTTGGACACTATTATAATATCGATGGTTTTCTCTAAAAGTGCTTTGGTTATAATAAGATAAAAACTCATCGTGTTTGTACGAGTTACCTTGGTTTTCAAAGAATTTTTGTAACGATCTGCCTTTTTGGATGTTTTAAGCAGACACACATCTTAGAGTCAAACCATTCAAAAGGGCAGATTATTATGGGGTAAATAAGAAAAAACAGAGAAAGAAAAAAAAACAAATACAAAATCTCGCAGCGGAATGATAAAATATAATAATCAAATAACAGTTCATGAAGCTGTTTATAAAACATTTAATTATTCTTTTTACAACACAAATCAGAGTTACATAAAATAGGAATAAATAAATAAATAAATGCAGCGGAACAACATGATGCAGTGGGATACATATAATAAGTAATACTAGTACAAAATCTTCGTCTTCATCCTCTAGAAATAAGGTCTTCAACCCTGAAATGCTCAGGCTGACCCGAGCGAATTGAAAAGACAAAACACTCGAGTCAGAACTAAAAGATCTTATGTAAGTTAAATCAACGGTAAATAAATATGAGTGGAACGGCGTCAGAGATGTTTACGGGGTTTGACATCTCCTATCTAATGTCTAACGTGAGTGCAATAACTTAAGAGATGTTCGGGATTTCCATCTCCTAAGGATCCGTTAAACTATCTACTATGTAGTACAATACACTATTATAATAGTGTATACAATAAAGCAAAGTATTAAAATAGCGTTAAGGCAATACCCATATCCCCCTTAACACATTTTTATATATTCCCATAGTCTATACAGTACTGTAATTCCTCCGTAAACTGGAGGGCTATCAGAGGGCACTCCATAGGTATGGTACAAACCAAATCGTAGAAGGCGCTCTAGGGCATGTGAACACGGCACTCGAGGCAATGCCAGGGTAGATTTACCGATTGCAGAACTGGGCTGGTGGTAACGCATAGCAGCTACTACCGCCCACCTCGGAACACACTCCCAGAACAAAAATCAAGGGGTGGCCACCAAATCATCACATAGTCATAATATGGTATCAAAGAAGTATATCCAATCGGAGGAATGACCTCACTTGGCCCATGTATAGCTCCTGTTTTAGTCACATCTAAGCTGACTCATGGGAGTCAGGGTCACGTAAATACCTCATACAGAATTGTTCACCAAACCATCCTACTTCATTTCTGGAATCTACACAACATACACAGTTGTTAAAGTGGTTTTCGGTATTGGCAGAGAGTATGACACTATCCGATCCCGGTCCCTTTAACAACCAACCGCTTATTTCACACCGGATGGTTCTTTTACATTTCAAAAGTCAATTCATAATTAATATCAAAATATCATATTCGATTTCCAAACCATATCACTTTCGAAATCATATTCACTTCCAAAACCATATTCACTTCAAAATCATATTCACTTTCAGAAAATCATATTCACTTATGAAATTATCGATAAGATAGGTTAATTAAATCCTCGTTCCAAAATCATCATATTTACTCAAATATGTCATTTCACAAAAGGTATCAATTTCAAAACCCAACTTAGGTTTTATTATCATCAAGGATTTAAATGTAAATACTTTCCCTTTACACAGTCTGAATTTTTAGAAAATGGTTTAGATAGGCTAAAATAGTTTAAAAATAGTTTAAATAGATTAGAATAGGTAAATAGTAGAAATAGTTTAAAATAGATTTAAATTTGGTTTAATAGATTTAAAATGATCTATATAGATTTAAAGTAGATTAAATGGATTTAAAATAGATTTAAATAGATTTAAATCATATTAAATAGATTTAAAATAAATTAAATAAATTTTAAAATAGATTAAATAGATAAATTAGATTAATTTGGATTAAAGAGATAAAATAGATTAAAATAAATTAAAAATAGTTTAAATTGATTAATATAGTTTAAATTAGTTAAAAATATATTTCAAAGTTATATCCAAACATTTTCAATAACTCAATTCCGATAATTCATTTATATTTGACACTTCAACTTGAAATTCAAATTTAAATCCTTTGAGCAATTCATTAAATCAATTCCAATTTCAACATTAACGCTTGGATTATCAAAAATAATTCAATATATATGAATCAATTTCTATTTCAAAATGCCAGTTAACTGAATTCAAAATTTACAAAATTAAAAATCATTTAATTTAACTAATCCGGTGTCCGTATATAATTTTCTACCCTATGGTCAAGTGATACGGATATTTATCATTTCAATCCGTAATCTAAAATTTTACAGTTATATATCATTTCAAATTAGAATACCGAATTAAATAAAATCCATAAAATCGCTCGAGTCTATCATTTCAACCCATAACGATTTTTCCCTAATCTATAGATCATTCGGGTATGTATCATTTCAACCCAGTAGGGAACTTGCAGTGTTATAACAATATAAAAATACAACATCAAGTCAACCAATATCAACAATCAAACATACATCACAATCATCATCCAAATCAACCAATAAACTCCAATAGATGACTGATTATCATTAACAGGTATTAAATTGACAACTAATTTCAATATTTAATTAAACGATGATTAATTGCAATAAAAGTCAATTTTAACTAAAATGACAATTTTAAACATACCAAACATCAATTAATCAATTTCTAATCACATTCGAGATAGAGACTCCTTAATGTATACTTATTCTTTTGTCTAGCACTTGTATCTATTCTTTTGTGATGCAGTGGATCTAGTTTGACCATTATTTTGATGTACACTTTTATGTGATATATTCATATCTGTTTCCGCCTTAGTGATATGAATATCTGTGACTGATTTGTGTTATGTTTACTTCTATATTTGTTTCCGAAGTCCGTATAGCCATTGTGTGGTAGCTTTGAGTTTGTATTTGATATGTCGGATTTCCTCTTGAAATGAAATGTAAGTTATATTATCTGACATATCGGTACTCGCACAAAGAAATTACACAGATGGTCGCTCCTCAACAGCCTTATTCTTCGCGTTAGTCGACGGCATTACCCCGTAGTGTCCTTGGCTAGTGTGAGTATAGAGGTGGGGCGTCACAGCTTGGTATCAGAGCCAAACTTCGGAACAATGTAGAATAATCTAGCAAGGATCATTGTCCTAAGTCTTTCTTAGGAATCATGCCATAGGATTTAATTCGAGTCTTTGTACCGTTCTATCCTATTTTCTTTTATGATGCCTTGTTTTATCAATCAAGTTTGTTTGATATTCATTCTGTGAATAACCTTTTTCCTCTTCTTTCTTTCTTAAAGAAGAGAATTGGTTAGACCAGGTCGTCCCAGCGCTGGTCAATCCAGTGCTACTCCTCAGGATGGAGTTTTTGTGTCTGCCCAACAGCTTTTAGATCTTGTGAAGAATGCTCAAGCTATCGGACCCATTCCAGAGCCTACTCATCCTAAATCTGGGTTTGCACGCTTGTGTAGTGATTACATCAACTTGGATGGAAGGCCTTTTAAGGGTTCCGAGAGCGTTATAGAAGCCCAAGCTTGGCTTAGAACATGCGATCGCGTCTTTTCCCGCATGAATCTTATTGATCTACATCGAGTCCAAGTGGCTTCTAGTATGCTCCAGGAGAGAGCATTAGATTGGTTTGAGCTTCTGATTTCGGAAATTATTGAAGCGGATCTTACTTGGGAGCAATTCCGGGAAAGGTTCGAGTTGAAATTTGTGCTGGAAGCTGAAAAAGTATCTCTAGCTCGACGCTTTATTGACCTTGTTGAAGGTGAATCTTCTGTGACGGATTACGTCGCATCTTTCGAATCTCTATCTAAATATGAGGTCGAGTATATTAATACCCCATTGAAGAAAAATCAGAGATTTGTCTATGGGTTGAATAAGAACCTCAAAAAGCCATTACTTCTGAAACTAGAAGTTTCTTTCGATCAGCTTGTTGATATCGCTCTTCGACTCGAAGAGGCCGATAAAGAAAGTGATGTTGAAGTTGAGGAGGCCAAACAAAACATCAATAAGAAGAGGCCTTTTAAATTCAAGCCTAATCCCAACAAGAAAGGGAAGCACTCAACTTTGGTAGCAAAGACTCCTACCTCTAGTCGTGGAGAATGTTACAATTGTGGTTCTAAGGACCATTATGCAAACAAGTGTCCAAGGCCCCTTACTTGCCGTTATTGCAAGAGTTCGGGTCATACTATATCTTTGTGTCCTAAACTTCAAAGCTAGAAGGAAGGGAAGCTAAATGTTGTGCAAGCCCGTAGTAACACTTCTCTTGGTCAAGGTATTTTTCATTCTATCCTTGATGGCATCATTATATTTCGTGATCTCCCTATTCGAGTTCTTTTTGATATGGGTGGATCTCACTCTTTTATATCAAAAGAACTTGTTGATGCTTTGTCTTTGAATATTATTGGCTTGATGACTTCATTGAGGATTGCGAATCCAGTTGGTGGATCCTCAACAGTCAGTTTACTTTGTAAAGATGTCAAAATTATTTTTATTCTTTCCAAGCCGATTTGCATGTTATGAGCTACTTAGGTTTCATAATGATTTTGGGAATGGATTGGCTTAATCGATATGAAGCCCATATCCTATGTCCCGAGAGGACTATTTATCTTCGACATCCTCAATCTGTTAAGCAGATTTCTATTGTTCTTAAAGATTCAGATTCCAATTCGGGAGCATCCTTGTATTCTCTAAATCCTCATGATGACGATAATGATGATGAGGAAGATGTCATTTCCCTCATTCACATTGTTCGTGAATTTCCTGACATATTTGAGCCCGTTTTAGGATTACCACCTAAGCAAGCAATTGAGTTCAGAATTAATCTAATCCCTGGAGCTCTACATATCACTCGTCCTCCTTATCGTATGTCCAATAAGGAAAATGAGGAGATGCGTAAATAATTATCCGAATTGGAAGCAAAACAGTTTATTCAATCTAGTTCCTCTCCTTGGGGAGCTTCTGCTATATTTGTGAAGAAATCCGATGGTACACTTAGGTTTTCATTGACTACCGCAAGCTTAACGATCTCACCATCAAGAATAAATATCCCTTACCTCGGTGATTATCTATTCGATCAACTTAGTGGTGCTAGAGTCTTTTCACAGTTAGACTTAGCAACCAGTTTTCATCAGCTCCGTATTGCAGAGGATAGCATTCCTTTGACATCGTTCCATACTCGTTATGGATCTTATGAATGGCTTGTTATGCCATTTGGTTTAACTAATGCTCTAGCTTATTTCGTTGACCTTATGAATTGATTTTTCAAAGACTTCCTCGATCGATTTGTTCTCATCTTTATCGATGATATTCTTGTTTATTCTAAAACCGAGGAAGAGCATGAAGAACATCTTCGGATTGTGTTGGAAACTCTTAGGAACAACCAATTGAAAGCAAAATTTTCTAAATGCCACTTTTGGAAATCTCGTGTGAAATTTCTGGGACATATTATTTCTAAATCCGGAATTTCCGTGGATCCTTCAAAGATTGAAGCGATTCAAAATTAGAAGAGACCAGAGAGTGTGACGAAAATTCGTAGCTTTCTCGGATTAGCGGGTTATTACCATCGTTTCATAAAAGACTTTTCTAAAATTTCCGTACCTCTTACTAGTTTGACAAAGAAGGGAGTTAAATACATTTGGTCAAACAAATGTGAAGCTGCTTTTCAGAAATTAAAAGAACTCCTTTCCGATGCTCCTATTCTTGTGATTCCCGATGGGAACCACGACTTTATTGTTTATACCGATGCTAGTCGTGTTGGTTTGGGTGTCGTTCTCATGCAAAGGGAACGTGTTATCGCTTATGCTTCTAGGCAATTAAAGCCTGCCGAGACTAGATATGCCACTCATGATTTAGAGCTCGCGACCATTGTTTTCGCCCTTAGAATTTGGCGTCATTATCTTTTGGGAGAGAAATTTGTTCTCTACACCGATCATAAATATTTGAAGTATTTATTTTCTCAAAAGGAACTCAACTTGCGTCAACAACGTTGGCTCGAATTCCTTGCATCTTATGATCTTGATATTCTATATACTCCCGGAAAGGGAAATCGTGTTGCCAATGCCCTTAGTCGAAAGCCACAAGCAGTTGTTTCTATGATGATATCTGAATGGAATGATCTCGATACTTTGTCCACTTGTGAGATTCGAGATCGTGAATCCAATTCATGTTCATCTCTTGTTTTGTGTAGCCTTGAGGCTCATCCTTCTCTTTTAGACCACATCCTTGAAGCTCAAAAGCTAAATCTCGAATTGGCTCTTCTTAGCCAAAGTTGTAGGGATAAAATTGATATTGAAGGTTTGAAAGACTTTGATATTGATGCTCGTGGCGGTATTCGAAAATTTGGTAGACTTATCGTGCCAAATATTTGTGATCTTCGTAAAGATATTTTAGAAGATTCTCATCGTTCTAAATTATCAATTCATCCCGGTAGTAGTAAAATGTACGCGGATATGAAGCGACTTTATTATTGGGATGGAATGAAATCTGATATTGCTAACTTTATTAAGTGTTGGATGACTTGCCAACTCGTTAAGGTCGAACATCAAAGGCCCGGTGGGTTATTGCAATCTTTGGACATTCCTGTTTGGAAATGGGATCAAGTTTCCATGGACTTTATTGATGGTCTTCCCCGTTCTCGTTCAGGCCATGACAGCCTATGGGTGATAGTTGATAGACTTACAAAATCTGTCCATTTTATTCCCGTTCGGTCCAATCGGACCGTACCTATTTTGGCCAAACTCTATGTTAAAGAGATTGTTAAATTGCATGGAGTCCCTACTTCTATTATTAGCGATTGTGATCCATTGTTTACTAGTGGATTTTGGAAAGGTCTTCAAAAAGCTTTGGGAACAAAGCTTAATTTTAGCGCCGCTTATCATCCTCAGTCCGTTGGACAAACTGAGCGTGTGAATCAAACTCTTGAAGATCTTCTTCGTGCATGTGTTCTTGATTTTGGTGGAAGTTGGGAAGATCATATCTCTCTTGTTGAGTTTTCCTACAATAATAGCTTCCAATATAGTATTGGTATGGCACATTTCGAGGCACTCTACGGAAGGCCATGCCGATTTCCTTCATGTTGGCTTGAAGTCGGTGAGAAGTTGGTTTTAGGTCCAGACTTTATTGGTGTTCATTTTTGTTTCACCTATGAAGGGTGTTGTGCGTTTCAATCGATCGGGAAAATTAGCACCTCGATATATTGGTCCATTTCCCATCACCGAACGTATTGGTTCTGTGGCTTATCGCGTTTTATTATCGGCTCAATTTTCTGCTATTCATGATGTTTTCCACGTCTCTCAATTATGGAAGTGCCTTCGAGATTCCGATTCTATTCTTGAGCCCGGTGTTATTGAAGAAATTGAAGTTTCACCAAATTTGACTTATGAGCAACATCCTATTCGAATCATTGCTACGGAGGTTAAACTCCTTCGAAATAAAGACGTTCCTCTAGTGAAAGTTCAATGGTCCTCAAATCCTAAGGATTACTCTTGGGAATCCAGAGAATTCATCGTGCGAACACATCCGGACTTACTCACCCGTGCTCTTTATAGTGAACTTCTCATTTCAAAATTTCTCCTTTTTGTGTTGTTATGCCTTTGTATGGTTGTTACTTTTTATTTTCTTCTTATGTATTGCGAGGATGCAATTTCTTTAAGGAGGGGAGTTTGTAACAACCCGCATATTTTACGATTGTATATTTAAATGTTTTATTTAAATATAGCATCATTAATCGAATTAAAGTCTGAAATGTTACTTTTTGTAAACAGTCGAATTAGGACTCGAGACCACTTCCATTGAGTCCAAAATGGCGTTTGCGACTTTTTTGAGTATAAACATCGATATGTTTGGAGTTGAGTAGAATTTTGCTATTTTTCTACTTTGGGCTTTGGGTTTGGGTTTGGGTTTCAGCCCACTAACCCATCTTAATACCCTAACTCAACTCCTCTTTACTCATTTTCATTCCTCATTTCCTAAAATTCAAGCTCTAGAGAAAATGGGGGAAATGATTGGAAATTAGAATTCCAAAACCCTAGTTTGTTTAGGAAATGCAAATTCAAGTCCAATCAAGGAGAAGCTTAGGTAAGCATCCTCTTCATCTTCTCCATCTCAATCTCTCTTCAATTTTCAGAAATTCCTATAACCTAACTTAGGAAAAACTTTACCTCTGTTGGTAGATTGAGGATTCTAGAGGTGTGTTGAAGAGGAATTGTTCTTGCCTTGTTTTAAAAGCTTCTCATTCATTGTTTTTGGGTTTCCAAATTTTGGTGTTTTGGTCCAATTTTATGAAAATCCTACTATGTATGTTTGGACATGATATTTGGGGTGTATCGAAGAGCCTATAAGGCTGGGTTGTCGCTCGGCATAAATCCCTAGTCGTCGTTGCTCGTCCGATCACTCTCGAAACGTTTTGGCCACCTTGGCCTAGGAAAATTGTTGCCCAGACCAGGTGACCAGACGTCTGGTGACCAAGTCCGGACGTCTGGTTTTGACCTGGAGAGAAAAAAATATAAGCACGCAGAATAAAAAAAAGGCAGAGACTAATTCCAAACGTCTGAAATATAGGATCGGACGTCTGGTTGAGTCTCAGACGTCTGCCTTGACATTTCAGGCGTTTGGGTGTTTTCTGGATTATTTCCAGAGAACAAATCCAGACATCTGGATTCTAAACCAGATGTCTGGATTGTATTCAGACGTCTGGATTGAACCTCCAGACGTCTGGAATTGTGCATTTTGCCTATTTACTTATGTTTTTAAGTGGATATCCTATTTTAATCGATTTTTGTTGATCCGGATAGTTGTTATCACTTATTATCGACTTTGATGACTTCTTTCTTTGGATTTTTGGGAATATCCGTTTTGACGGATTTGATATCAATTTCTATGGATTTGATTCACGTCTTCGTATGTGAATTTTTGGTGATTGATTGTTTTTACAATCATTTTTGTGATTTGTCACTTTAAAATACAAAAGTTTCTATACTAGTAGTAAATATTCAAACTCTTTCACAAAGATGATTCCAACTCTATTTTTAATACAAATCTTGTTTATAAAACCGTTTTCTAATCTATTAGTATATACAAACCTTTACCTCATTCGTATGAGAAATCTAATTAAATGGCTTAGCAAAACAAGTGGTATGAAACGCTTGCGTTTACTTTGTCGGTTAATTCTTAGACTTGTTCGATTGAAATCTTGTGACAATTTTCGAGTGGAAATCTACAATCTGTTCGTAAATATTTAAGTTAAGCCAGTGGTTATGGGACATGAAGCTAAACTCATATATTTACTAGCTTAGTGTAATTGACAATTCTGATCGATCAATGATGATCCTTTGGTGATTTAGACTAGCGATGCGCGATGTCTCTTTGTCCGCGTGGGGGACTATACCCCGTTATGTTGAGCTTCGTCTCATTTTTATGGGCTAGCGACCCATGGTCTTTGGATCGTTCGTGGAGCAATCGGCTCGATAAGTCGGGGCATGGGGCGTATCTTTTAAGGTGCGTCGATGTTTGACTATACATGGGGCGTATCTTTTCAGGTGCGTCGATGTTCGACTATACATGGGGCGTATCTTTTGATGTTTGACTATACATGGGGCGTATCTTTTTAGGTGCGTCGATGTTTGACTGTACATGGGGCGTATCTTTTCAGGTGCGTCGATGTTCGACTGTGCATGGGGCGTATCTTTTTAGGTACGTCGATGTTCGGTTCATGGGATAGCGTCTCATTTGTGATACACGTGTTGGTGAGTTTTCATGCTCCCGTTTTTGATAGGCCTTCCCCCTTTTGTGATTTCTGGATTTCTAGTTGATGATTTCTAGAATTTGTGTTTCACCGATTTTTGCGATTGGCATTGATATGTTCTGTCAATATTTGTGTTTTGGTGAATAATTTAAAGAATATGACATTCTTTTTGGTGCTTTGAGATTCTTGAGATATTGTATGATTTTTGTTGTTACCTTATGTATACTTGTCATAGTATGGCATTTTTGTTATCATACGTTTTTGTGATATCTCTTATCCTATCTCATTTTATCTGATATTTATAGCTAGACTGATCAATTTATTATTTTCTTCTTAAAATAATACTCGGGTCAGACCGAGGAATTTCAGGTGCTTCTGCTTGACTCTTTATCAGGGTCCGTCACTTGGCTTTTGGCTAACTACTTTAGCTTAGTAGTTTTGTTGTTATACATTCGAGATAGAGACTCCTTGATGTATACTTATTCTTTTGTCTAGCACTTGTATCTCTTCTTTTGTGATGTAGTGGATCTAGTTTGACCATTATTTTGATGTACACTTTTATGTGATATGTTCATATTTGTTTCCGCTTTAGCGATATGAATATCTGTGACTGATTTGTGTTATGTTTACTTCTATATTTGTTTCCGAAGTCCGTATAGCCACTGTGTGGTAGCTTTGAGTTTGTATTTGATATGTCAGATTTCCTCTTGAAATGAAATGTAAGTTATATTATCTGACATATCGGTACTCGCACAAAGCAATTACATAGATGGTCGCTCCTCAACAGCCTTATTCTTCGCGTTAGTCGACGACATTACCCCGTAGTGTCCTTGGCTAGTGTGAGTATAGAGGCGGGGCGTCACAATGAGGCTGTACGTGTATATATATAGTATATAATAAAATATTGAGTAATATATGCATACATATTCTGTGTATATATATATATATCAGTTTATAAATGTTATTTATATATATGTTAGTATATATATACTTTAACGTAGCATAGATTTACTAGTTTATCTTGTAGTATATTGTTTACATATGTTCTGGCTGTGGTTTTATAAAAGAAGTTAGTTTTAAATATACATAGGTTGTAAAATATATGTTTGGCCTGTACAATATAATGATATTGTGTGGAATATATTTTGTTTTATGTAGGTTATATCGATGCTTTCTGTACGCATATTGCATTAGATTTTTTTAATATAGAAGAAATGTATACTATATTATATTATATCAGATTTTATTTTATTGTAGCATGTTACAATATATTGTATTATATATTTCAAAGGTTGATTTACCTGCTTCGGATGTGTATATATATATATATTAGAATATAATAATAATGCACAAGCCTTTTATATATGAAAGTATATGTTTGGTTGCAGTTATATATTAGTACATATAAGTTTTGTTTCGGCCATAGTTTATATATATATTTGTAAGTATATAAGCCGCATGATATATATTGGGTTTTAATATTGATTTTTTTTATTTATAATATAGTAATAATGTATATATTTTCAGTCTATATCGAAACTGATTTGATTTGTTCTCATCGTTTCCTTATTTTCAGCTTCGTTCGTCGATTCGAGTTCAATCTTGCCTTGTCTTGAGATTCATGCCTGGATTTCGTAACTCAAATTCATTGTCTATCTCTCTAGCCTCGAAAGGTGAGCAATCACTCACGATTAACGTTCTTTTATTTATCAAATTTGATTTCAATTGAAACGACAATTGAAATATGCTGTTGTTAGTTACTTACATTGCTATATATATGTTGTTATCTGTATCCGTTCACCTATGACATCTGACACCATTATCTGTTATTTATATTGATGATATATGCCTGTTATATTATTATCATATCTATTATCGCACTGCCAGTTCCCTGTTAGTATAGAATTCACTATGGGTTGAAATGATACATACCCGAACGATCTGTAGAATAGGAGAAAATCGTTATGGGTTGAAATGATAAACCCAAGCGATTTTCATTTGAATTGAATTTGGGATTGCGGGTTGAAAAGATATATACTCGTATATATATATATATTTAAATTGCGGATTGAAATGATAAATAAGTGTATCACTTGACCATATGATAGAAA
Source organism: Allium fistulosum (assembly GCA_030737815.1). Taxonomy (NCBI): domain Eukaryota; kingdom Viridiplantae; phylum Streptophyta; class Magnoliopsida; order Asparagales; family Amaryllidaceae; genus Allium; species Allium fistulosum. The sequence goes on along the minus strand of CM060904.1, from coordinate 263,751,152 downwards.
ATTATATACAAACACCGTTGGTCTATATATAAATATTTTGAAAATGATTTCTATGGTTTTGAAAAGAAATATATGGTTTTAATAAATATTGGTTTTAAAGATTTATTAAAGTTGATTTAATAAAGTTGATTTAACAAAGTTGATTTAATCAATATAAAATATGTTTAAGTATTTATGTAAAATTTATATTTTCAAATATAGAGTTTATAATGTTTCAGGTTGAAAGATAAATTTGAAATTGATTTGGAATTTTAATTATAAGAATTATACTTAAATAAGTTTGATTTGAAATTTATTAAATTTGAAATTTTAAGATATGTTTTATAACTTGAATTTGATTAAAAGTGACTTAAATGAATATTTCAAACTTATAAAAATTTAAATGGGATATTTTGTTTATTTTAAATTTGTAAACTGAAGTTGTATTTAGATGTTATTGAAATGATTAAATAAGTATTTCCGAAAATAAATATAATGAAAATAAATTGAGATATAAATGGAATTATCAAATTTAGTTTTGGAAATGTGGAATATTTAAAGCTTTGAAATATATTGAAATTCAATTGTAACATCCTGAAATTTTCAACCATTCGCATCCATACATGTCGGATTTGAATTGCTCAAAATATCAGATTGTTAATTTAAAATTTGGCAAAACTCAGCATATACAGTAAATAAAAAATCACTGAATCACAGACACAGAGTAATATAACAATAATGCAGCGGAAACAAAAGAATAGTAGTTCATGAAGCTACTATATATATATATAACAGAGTTCAACAAGATACAACTGAAGTCACGAATACATAGATGTCTCAATATAATAGTCAAATACAAGATCTGAATACATCACTGGAATCAACTGAATAACTGAAAGTTGGATAGATAGCTGGATCTCCAAGTGAAGCTCCAACTCCAAAGGTGAGTCTCAAATGCTGTATCACTCAGTCTGACTTGAGCGTAAAGCAAAACACAAAACACTCGAGTCAGGATTAACATCAATAAATCCAACTCAAGTGAAATATCAACTGAAATACAGTAACTTAAAGGATGTTTGGGATAACCACCCACTAAGGATCCGCTAAACTATCTACTATGTAGTAATATACGTTATTATAATAATGTCTACAGTAAAGTATACTATTTAAAAATAGCGTTAAGGCTTTACATTTTCCACCTTAACACATTTTAGGTGTGCCAATAGTCTATACAGTACCGTAATACCCCATAAACTGGAGCTACCAGAGGATACTCCATAGGTACGACACAAATCAAACTCGTAGTAAAGCACGCTATGGTAGGTGACACGGCACAATAAGGCAATGCCAGGGTAGATATACCAATTACGCATCCAGACTGTTGGTAACGCAAAGCCGTAGCAATCGCCCAACTCGAGCCACACTCCCGAATCAAAGGTGCGCACCAAATCAATCATAAAGTAATAGAATGGCATACGATGGAGTGTGTGTAACAACCCGGGATTTGCATTAATTACCAATTAATAAATAAAAGTTAGGATTTTTATTTATTTTAATGAAGCATAAAAGGATTTGGAATAACAAAATTTATTTGAAAAAGGCTATTGTAATTAAATGGGAAATATGGGATTTTAAAATGAGGATACAATGTTATTTTTGGAAAGTTAAATATTTTAGTAGAGATTTTAAAACGGGTTTGGATAAGAAAAATGAGTTTTATAAACATATATGAACACTTAGACTAATTGTTGGAAACATGTAAATAACTCTCTTCTTATTGGGTTACTAAACCTAGTCCAATAACCCACCCTAAACCTCCTCTATAAATTATCTCAAACTCTCCTAACCTCATTCATTCATCCTTAATCAAAACATAATCATTTCCTAAAGCTTTCATAACAAAAATGGCCTCTATGTTCATCTCCTTCTAGTTTTAGCTTATGCAAGTCATTCTATGCAAAGGTAATGCAAAAACTCATCTCAAATCCATTTTTATATCTTTCTTATTTCTGAAATTGATTTGGTAAAACATGTTTTATGTGTTTTTTTGATCTTATAGCCTTCTAATCATCTTTTGCTAACTTGGGTTGATGCTATAGTAGTCTTTGTTGCTTTCTAAAGAGGTATATTGCTAAAAATCTCTTCTAATATGTGTTTAATCATCTTTTGATTTTGGTAATCAGTTAGTAACACATGTTTTATTATGTAACATGTGAATCATAGCTCTTTGATCATCTTTGCTTTCATTTGGGGTGTGCACATAAGGTACTTGTAATATATGCTAGCTGAAATTATATTTAGTTTATTGCTGTTAGTAAATTAGGCATATCTCATTCACCTTAAATCGGAATTAAGATTTTCTTGAAGTTCTGGAAAGCTTATTCTGTACCCTATAACTTTTATGTTTTGTGCTTTGCCTAATTTTGAGGTTTGAATGGTCGAAATCATGCTTGTTTGTCGCTGACCTGACAACAAACTACAGGGTTGATAAAATAAAAACCTGAAATTGATTTGGCCATAAGTTACTCGTTTCTTATCCAAATCTAATAATTTTGAATGTTCTGGAAAGCATAGATTTAGAGCTAAAACTTTCAAATTTTGATTTTCATGAAATTTCGAAGTTAATTTGGTCAAAACTGTGCATTCTTACCACTGTCCCGAGAGCACAACGACAGTGATATAAAATTTAGATCTGAGAATTGTTTTAGTCATAGAATTTTCATCTCTGGTCGGAATTTGACGATCTTGGTCATTCCGGAAAGCTTAGAAACTAAGCTACAACTTTCATTTTATTCATTTTGCCAGAATTTGAAGTTTACTATGCCAAAATTGTAGTTTTTCATCTCTGGCCAGTTAGTGCATAGCTATAGGCCTTGGTTTCTTTTCTCCCGTTGTTTTCAGCGTAGAACCCCAACTTTGCGACGCCATCCCGGGCTCGTCCTTTGACGGATTTCATCATTTTTGGTCTCGTTAAAAAGATGAGATCGATATCTTTAACCATGCAAAGTTTAGTTTAGATCTGGGTGCATTAGATACTTCGTTTCTATTGCCGAAGTAGCACCCAGAAACTGTTTTACAATAGTGATCATTTTCAGTTATCGTCGGACCAACTTTGAAATATTTTCGTTTCTTCGTTTCAAGTCAAAACCGAACGATTCTTATTGCATATCAAAGTATGAGTACTTTACTACGCTCCTGCAAATTTTCATCAAGATCTGAGTTCATGTGACACTTCGACCATGTCGTCGAAGTGGGACCTTTACACTGTTTTGACACAGTAAAGTTTTATGATTTTTGTCCGATTTTGAGACGACGCCGTTTCTTCGTTTCAAGTCAGAATTTCCCGATTCTTTTTGCCTTTTGGAGCAGGAATGTTGGACTATATGCCTACCAATTTTCATGCCATTTGGATTCAGTTTGCTGGTCCGAATAATTTTCCGAACTTGGGTTCGCGTCATTTTTGGACTATTTTCCAACACTTAGAATATTTTCAGTGATTTTCTGGTTTTATTGATTTCTTTGAGATTTGTCTCTAGATTTCGTACACGGGTTTTATGAATTATTTTCAAAGGATTTTTCACTCCTAAATGGCTTTCGAAATTATTATATAATATTATTTTTAATTATTAAATTAATTACTCCATAATAGGAGAGTTTTCAAAAGCCGTTTTAAAGTGATTTCAAAATCAATTATAAATCCGTTTCGCACCATTATTTTCTATAATAAAAATCTCACACTCACTTTTTAGCACGTCGAGTGAAGTGGAAAGGTGCTTAAACGGTTAGAAAATCTCCGGCCTATGGAACCGTGTGTATTTTCTTTCCGGTTAATCCCCGACCTATTCGATTGATCGTTTTGACCTTTGGGTCTAGTTTACCGATGATACGAGGTGGACTTTTTATTGTTTGGAGTGTGAGCTTGCTATTGGTTAGTAAACCGTTTAGTGCGAACGTGGGGTATGGGACTCATTGTTAACACTTTACGGGTTCCTCTCCAAGAAGTTTGTGACATATTAGCCTCTGGGCGGCCAATACTGGACCTCTGGGTCACCACGCCTCTGGGCAACCGTCTCTGGACACCTGCTCTATGGAGCAGTTTATTTTTCAGCATGCGCCTCTGGGCCTCATCCTTCTGGGAAGGATCTCGCCATCTCGTGCGTTCCGCATCTGTGCGAGTGATCGATCACAACTCTACAGTACTTGGCAATAACGACTCCGGTCAGTGCACGTGCTATACTTGTATCATCTGATGATTTTTATATCCATTCGAGTACCGCCATTCGGTGTTGGTTCTATGGAACCATACGATGTAAGTGCGATTACCTTGTGGATTCACAGTGTCTCTGGACACTGCTTTTCAGTGTTTGATTTCATTGATTTTTCAGTATATCCCCATTGCTCTTTGGAGCATCGATCTTTGCTTGGGCATTGATTACAGACTCTGGTTACACATGGGATTATTGCCTATGTGCAACTTTATATAGCTTTGGCTACGCCGATGATATGAGGCGATTTTATTTATTCAACACTTTGGTGCTGATATTCTCTTTGGAGATTTTTACTGTTGATTGATGATTAGGGACCGTCATTATATTCATGTGGTCCAAAATACTCTTCTCTTAGGAAAAGTACTATTTTATTTATGTACCGCATTATTATATATCTCAGTTATTACTGATTGTTTAGCTAGCCTGACCCGAGTGTTTTCGCTCGGGTCAGACCGAGTTGTTTCAGGTTAGGTCTCTAGACTTAGCTTCTGTGCTTCCGCTTGGACATTATCTGTTATGCTGATAGATAGCGCTTTTATTTGTCCCCTATTCTGCTACTCTGTTATTATTCAGACTTTGATATGTACATATTTTTGACTCACGTGTGTGGGCAGTGGCTTTGTACCCACTTATAGTATTTGGATCTGTATTGACGATGTATTGTCCTGGGATTTTATATCTGTTATGTGATTATGTTCTGTGATGTTTTATCATTTTATTACTATGCTTATTCTGATAGATCTTTAGCCATTGTAATTTCGTTATAAATATTTATTGAATATGTCGAACCACTTGAAAAAAAATAGATACCACCCTTTCGACGTATTCAGTAGATAGTTATAGCTTGATTACAAATGGTCGCTTCCACTATACTCTATTCTCCGCTTTAACAGACGGTATTACTCCCGTAATACTCTTTGTTACAGTGGGTCTCAGAGTGGGGCGTTACAGCTTGGTATCGGAGCCAGGTCAGGAATAAGCATAATAAACACAGAACAGATACACTTAGTACAATACATTTTAATTAGATCCGAATTAAATCAAATCCCTTCCTTATGTTTATTATTAGATAAGTTAGGAATATGTATAGGAATCTGTTATATTCCGTAGTATTCCTTAATTAATTATCTATCATTGAATCATGGCTACTCTGCTGGATTGGCTCGCTCAGTACGACGCCAAAATCATTTGTTCGGAGCGGATATTATTCATTCATCACCTTGACTCGTCCTCTCTGTTAGCTATTGTTCTTCAAGATGTTGGGCTTTCTGATGATTACTTTATTTTCTCTCGATTCACGAGATGAAGATTTGAACTTATCTCGTATTCCTGTTGTTCGGGATTTCCCCGACGTTTTCGAGCCAGTATCCAGACTGCCGCCAAAGCGAGCTATTGAGTTCCGCATCGATCTCATCCCAGGCTCTCATCCAGTTGGGCGTCCTCCCAAGAGGATGTCTACTAAAGAGAATGAGGAACTCAGGAAGCAGTTAGTTGAGCTTGAAGCGAAGCAGTTCATCCGGTCCAGTTCTTCGCCATGGGGTGCTGCTGTGGTCTTCGTTAAGAAGCCCGATGGCTCTCTTAGGCTTTGCATTGACTATCGCAAGCTTAATGAGCTGACCATTAGAAATCGCTACCCACTTCCTCGGATAGATGACATGTTTGACCAATTGAGCGGTGCGAAGGTCTTCTCTCAGCTTGACCTTGCCACCGGATTCCATCAGCTACGAGTCGCGGAAGACAGCATTCCTCTTACAGCATTTTGCACTCGTTATGGTTTTTTTGAGTGGTTGGTCATGCCGTTCGGCTTGACGAACGCTCCGGCTTTCTTCGTCGATCTCATGAATCGAGTATTCTGGGAATACATCGATAGATTCGTTCTGGTTTTCATCGACGATATTCTTATTTATTCTAGATCCGAGGCAGAGCATGCTCATCATTTGCGGATAGTCTTGGATACTCTTTGTCAACATCAGCTTAAGGCCAAGCTCTCCAAGTGCCATTTTTGGGAGAGCAAGGTCAAGTTCTTGGGCCATATTGTATCATCTGAGGGTATTTCTGTCGATCCTGCCAAGATCGAAGCTATTCAGAATTAGAAGCAGCCCGAGAACGTTCATGACATTCGCAGCTTCCTTGGTCTGGTGGGTTATTACCGTCGATTTATCAAGGATTTCTCTCGTGTTGCACTTCCCCTCACGACTCTGACTCGTAAGGGAGTTCGCTTTATTTGGTCTGATAAGTGTGAAGTTTCTTTTCAGCGATTGAAGGAACTTCTCACTCATGCTCCTATCCTTGTGGTTCCTGAGAGTAACCAGGATCTTGTTGTTTACACCGACGCTTGTGGTAGCGGCCTCGGTGCTGTACTTATGCAGAAGGATCGGGTAGTTGCTTATGCTTCTAGGCAGCTACGTCCGAATGAGGTTCGCTATCCGACTCATGATCTTGAGTTGGCAGCTATCGTCTTTGCTTTGAAGACGTGGCGTCACTTTCTATTAGGCGAACACTTCACTCTTTACACCGATCACAAGTCGCTGAAGTATTTATTCAGTCAGAAGGATCTCAATATAAGGCAGCAGCGATGGCTTGAGTTTCTCGCCTCATATGACTTAGACATTCAGTATACCCCTGGCAAGGGTAATCGTGTGGCTGATGCACTCAGTCGCAAACACTCAGCAGTAGTTTCTATGATGATAGCCGAGTGGGATATTCTTGAGACTCTTTCTATGTGTGATATTCGAAATCGAGCTCCGTCTTCTGATCCTCAGATATTGTTATTCAGCTTGGAGGCTCGACCTATTCTATTGGATCGCATTGCCCATGCTCAGCGGTAGGATCCAGACTTGTTGTGATATATTAATCTCCTTGAGTCGGGATCCAGTGATGAGACATTGTTGGATTATTCTATTGATTCTCATCGGTGTCTTCGCAGGAAGAACCGTATTTTGGTACCATCTGATTTATCACTTAGGCGTGACATTCTAGACGAGTGTCATCGCACTAAGTACACTATACATCCCGGGTCGAGTAAGATGTATGCCGACATGTGTCGCCTATTTTATTGGGAGGGCATGAAGAGTGATGTTGCAAGTTATGTAAGCCGTTGCATGACTTGTCAATAGATCAAAGCTGAGCATCAGCGTCCATCTGGTCTTCTTCAGCCGCTAGAGATTCCATTGTGGAAATCGGATCAGATATCCATGGATTTTATTGACGGTCTGCCTCGATCGAGGTCAGGCCATACTTCTATTTGGATCATCGTCGATCGCTTGACCAAATCAGCTCATTTCATTCCTATTAAGTCCGCTCGGACTGCTCCTCAACTTGTCAAGCTATATGTGAAGGAAGTCGTTCGACTTCATGGCATTCCTAGATCTATCGTCTGTGATCGAGACACTATCTTTACTAGTCACTTTTGGAAGTGCCTACAGTCAGCTTTGGGCTCAAAGCTGAATTTCTCGACTGCTTATCATCCTCAGACCGACGGTCAGACGGAGAGAGTGAATCGCGTTTTAGAGGATCTTTTGCGCTGTTGTATTCTGGATTTCGGAGGTAGTTGGGAGGATCACTTACCGCTTGTAGAGTTCTCCTACAACAACAGCTTTCAGTCTAGTATTGGCATGGCTCCTTTTGAGGCTCTTTACGGAAGGCCATGTCGTTCTCCTTCGTGTTGGTTAGAATCTGGCGAGAAGCTCCTTCTTGGTCCAGATTCAGTTTGGGAATCTTTTGAGAAGATTATTCTTATTCGTCAGAGAATGAAAGAGGAGCAGAACCGTCAGAAATCCTACGCGGACAACCGTAGGAAGCCTCTTGAGTTCTCCATTGGTGATCATGTCTTTATTCGGATATCTCCTATGAAAGGGGTTGTGCATTTCAGCTCTACAGGGAAGTTGGCTCCTCGCTATGTTGGACCATTTCCTATTACGGAACGCATTGGCCCCGTGGCTTATCGTGTGGCTCTACCTGCTCACTTCTCTGGAATGCACGGCGTGTTCCATGTTTCCCAGCTTCGCATGTGTGTCCGCGATCCTGATTCTATCATTGAGCCGCATGTTGTGCTTGATTTAGAGGTCTTACCTGATTTATCTTTGGAGCAGCAACCTCTTCGTGTGCTTGATTCGGAGGTTAGACGCCTTCGCAACAAAGAGGTTCCACTCGTAAAGATTCAATGGTCACTGAATCCTAAGGACTGCACTTGGGAGACCAGAGAATCTATCGAACGCTCTTATCCTGCCTTTCTCCCATCTTCTTCTACGGGTGAGAATTCTCTATTTTATCTCTATCACTTCTTTTGTGGATTTGACGTTATAGACGACATCTATCTTAAGGAATTGTGGGGATGCAATTTTCTTAAGGGGGGAGTCTGTAACAACCCGGGATTTGCATTAATTACCAATTAATAAATAAAAGTTAGGATTTTTATTTATTTTAATGAAGCATAAAAGGATTTGGAATAACAAAATTTATTTGAAAAAGGCTATTGTAATTAAATGGGAAATATGGGATTTTAAAATGAGGATAAAATGTTATTTTTGGAAAGTTAAATATTTTAGTAGAGATTTTAAAACGGGTTTGGATAAGAAAAATGAGTTTTATAAACATATATGAACATTTAGACTAATTGTTGGAAACATGTAAATAACTCTCTTCTTATTGGGTTACTAAACCTAGCCCAATAACCCACCCTAAACATCCTCTATAAATTATCTCAAACTCTCCTAACCTCATTCATTCATCCCTAATCAAAACCTAATCATTTCCTAAAGCTTTCATAACAAAAATGGCCTCTATGTTCATCTCCTTCTAGTTTTAGCTTATGCAAGTCATTCTATGCAAAGGTAATGCAAATACCCATCTCAAATCCATTTTTATATCTTTCTTATTTCTGAAATTGATTTGGTAACACATGTTTTATGTGTTTTTTTGATCTTATAGCCTCCTAATCATCTTTTGCTAACTTGGGTTGATGCTATAGTAGTCTTTGTTGCTTTTTAGAGAGGTATATTGCTAAAAACCTCTTCTAATATGTGTTTAATCATCTTTTGATTTTGGTAATCAGTTAGTAACACATGTTTTATTATGTAACATGTGAATCATAGCTCTTTGATCATCTTTGCTTTCATTTGGGGTCTGCACATAAGGTACTTGTAATATATGCTAGCTGAAATTATAATTAGTTTATTGCTGTTAGTAAATTAGGCATATCTCATTCATCTTAAATCGGAATTAAGATTTTCTTGAAGTTATGGAAAGCATATTCTGTACCCTATAACTTTTATGTTTTGTGCTTTGCCTAATTTTGAGGTTTGAATGGTCGAAATCATGCTTGTTTGTCGCTGACCTGACAACAAACTACAGGGTTGATAAAATAAAAACCTGAAATTGATTTGGCCATAAGTTACTCGTTTCTTATCCAAATCTAATAATTTTGGATGTTCTGGAAAGCCTAGATTTAGAGCTAAAACTTTCATGTTTTGAGTTTCATGAAATTTCGAAGTTAATTTGGTCAAAACTGTGCATTCTTACCACTGTCCCGAGAGCACAACGACAGTGATATAAAATTTAGATCTGAGAATTGTTTTAGTCATAGAATTTTCATCTCTGGTCGGAATTTGACGATCTTGGTCATTCCGGAAAGCTTAGAAACTAAGCTACAACTTTCATTTTATTCATTTTGCCAGAATTTGAAGTTTACTATGCCAAAATTGTGGTTTTTCATCTCTGGCCAGTTAGTGCATAGCTATAGGCCTTGGTCTCTTTTCTCCCGTTGTTTTCAGCGTAGAACCCCGACTTTGCGACGCCATCCCGGGCTCGTCCTTTGTCGGATTTCATCGTTTTTGGTCTCGTTAAAAAGATGAGATCGAGATCTTTAACCATGCAAAGTTTAGTTTAGATCTGGGTGCATTAGATACTTCGTTTCTATTGCCGAAGTAGCACCCAGAAACTGTTTTACAATAGTGATCATTTTCAGTTATCGTCGGACCAACTTTGAAATATTGTCATTTCTTCGTTTCAAGTCGAAACCGAACGATTCTTGTTGCATATCAAAGTAGGAGTACTTTACTACGCTCCTGCAAATGTTCATCAAGATCTAAGTTCATGTGACACTTAGACCATGTCGTCGAAGTGGGACCTTTACACTGTTTTGACACAGTAAAGTTTTATGATTTTTGTCCGACTTTGAGACGACGCCGTTTCTTCGTTTCAAGTCAGAATTTTCCGATTCTTTTTGCAGTTTGGAGCAGAAATGTTGGACTATATGCCAACCAATTTTCATGCCATTCGGATTCAGTTTGCTGGTCCGAATAATTTTCCGAACATGGGTTCGCGTCATTTTTGGACTATTTTCCAACACTTAAAATATTTTCAGTGATTTTCTGGTTTTATTGATTTCTTTGAGATTTGTCTCTAGATTTCGTACACGGGTTTTATGAATTATTTTCAAAGGATTTTTCACTCCTAAATGGCTTTCGAAATTATTATATAATATTATTTTTAATTATTAAATTAATTACTCCATAATAGGAGAGTTTTCAAAAGCCGTTTTAAAGTGATTTCAAAATCAATTATAAATCCGTTTCGCACCATTATTTTCTATAATAAAAATCTCACACTCACTTTTTAGCACGTCGAGCGAAGTGGAAAGGTGCTTAAACGGTTAGAAAATCTCCGGCCTATGGAACCGTGTGTATTTTCTTTTCGGTTAATCCCCGACCTATTCGATTGATCGTTTTGACCTTTGGGTCTAGTTTACCGATGATACGAGGTGGAATTTTTATTGTTTGGAGTGTGAGCTTGCTATTGGTTAGTAAACCGTTTAGTGCGAACGTGGGGTATGGGACTCAGTGTTAACACTTTACGGGTTCCTCTCCAAGAAGTTTGTGACACATTAGCCTCTGGGCGGCCAGTACTGGATCTCTGGGTCACCACGCCTCTGGGCAACCGTCTCTGGACACCTGCTCTATGGAGCAGTTTATTTTTCGGCATGCGCCTCTGGGCCTTTATCCTATTGGGAAGGATCTCGCCGTCTCGCGCGTTCCACTTCTGTGCGAGTGATCGATCACAACTCTATAGTACTTGGCAATAACGACTCCGGTCAGTGCACGTGCTATACTTGTATCATCAGATGATTTTTATATCCATTCGAGTACCGCCATTCGGTGTTGGTTCTATGGAACCATACGATGTAAGTGCGATTACCTTGTGGATTCACAGTGTCTCTGGACACTGCTTTTCAGTGTTTGATTTCATTGACTTTTCAGTATATCCCCATTGCTCTTTGGAGCATCGATCTTTGCTTGGGCATTGATTACAGACTCTGGTCACACATGGGATTATTGCCTATGGGCAACTTTATATAGCTTTGGCTACGCCGATGATATGAGGCGATTTTATTTATTCAACACTTTGGTGCTGATATTCTCTTTGGATATTTTTACTGTTGATTGATGATTAGGGACCGTCATTATATTCATGTGGCCAAAATACTCTTCTCTTAGGAAAAGTATTATTTTATTTATGTACCGCATTATTATATATCTCAGTTATTACTGATTGTTTAGCTAGCATGACCCGAGTGTTTTCGCTCGGGTCAGACCGAGTTGTTTCAGGTTAGGTCTCTAGACTTAGCTTCTGTGCTTCCGCTTGGACATTATCTGTTATGCTGATAGATAGCGCTTTTATTTGTCCACTATTCCGCTACTCTGTTATTATTCAGACTTTGATATGTACATATTTTTGACTCACATGTGTGGGCAGTGGCTTTGTACCCACTTATAATATTTGGATCTGTATTGACGATGTATTGTCCTGGGATTTTATATCTGTTATGTGATTCTATTCTGTGATGTTCTATCATTTTATTACTATGCTTATTCTGATAGATCTTTAGCCATTGTAATTTCGTTATAAATATTTATTGAATTTGTCGAACCACTTGAAAAAAAAATAGATACCACCCTTTCGACGTATTCAGTAGATAGTTATAGCTTGATTACAAATGGTCGCTTCCACTATACTCTATTCTCCACTTTAACAGACGGTATTACTCCCGTAATACTCTTTGTTACAGTGGGTCTCAGAGTGGGGCGTTACAGTGTGTCCGATAAGAGGAGCTACCTCATTAGCCCAGAATCGCTCTTATTTTAGCCACCTTATGCTAACTCAGGGGAGTTAGGTCCACGTAAATATACCTTAGGATCGTCTCCACCATCCTACTTCATTCTGGAATCTCCACCGCGTATACAATTGTTGTAAGGACCCGATTCTTCGACTTCCGAAAATTCGACATCGATACTCACTTTATCGACTGCCGAGCAACGAATGCCGGAAAACCGAATTCTTAGGGTTTTAGAAAGAAGAAAACAGAAGAAAAAAGTAGAAGAAGAAGAGAAGAAAGAAGAAAAAGAAAGAAGGAGAACAACTGAACAACATCAGAAACGAAAACAATATCAGAATCTCACATATCGCAGCGGAACAATATATAATAGATAAACACTAGTCTTTTAAAACAAAGAACTATATCAGTTTATACATAGTCAATATACAACAATGGACAGTTATATAACTTGTCCTCATACAGAATACACAGCGGAATAAATACTATCAGATACAAATACTACGTCTCGTCATCCAGCTTGCTTCCAAAGCTCCAGAATATCCTGATAACCTAATAATCTAACTCTAGACTGCCCGTGTGGAAATTGGTGGGCACCCAGAGTTTAGAAGGGAACAATAAACTCTGAGTCAGTCATGGTGACTGGTGTGAGATCGTAAAACAGTTATTCTTTAAAATAATCAGAAGATTTAAAGTCAATTCGCAATGCTTTTGGAAAATGAAACCACCATAAGACCTCCCACCACACACACAATGCAAACGCAGAATTGGAGGAGATTTCTTCTTATGATAGTCAAAGATGCTTACTACGCAAAAATAAAATTCTTTTTGATATTATTATTAGTGCATAGTGTAGAAATCATTTCGAAAGTATAATATAAATCTTAGCCAGCATACGACCAGTATCGTATGCCTACTATAGCTACCATCCAAACAATGGGGCGCCACCATAAGTGAATGATAGGTTCTACAACTAAAACCGTACAAGGCTCGTATTGTTTCTTTGGATTTCCAACAAATGGTCAGGCTAAGGAACTTCCTATCCACGATGGGTACGTCCCTGGAATAGACGACCCGAGAACCTAACCGGATCTCTGCCAACACAAGGCCGGGTTACCTCTGCAAAAATAGGTAACTACTGACACGCGTATGCCATCCCCCGATCGTCACCGATCTTCCCGAGGATCCCCGATTCGCAACAACCACAAAGTAATAAATTTGCAGCAACCACAGAGGTTAAGTATCTGGGCTCCATACCATGATACCACCTTTATCCAGAAGGAATGACATACACTAAGGGGCGCTACTCCCTAGAATATTGCTGCATCCTTGCTGTTTTGACCATTTCCGGGGTGTGAGGCTCGACGAAGTCTCGTCCACAAAGCTACGCTTTCTACAAAGCCATGCTTCGGGTCAAACAAATGATCAACCTATGATCACAAAGATATAAGATCAAACAAATGATCATATCGCAAATGATCAAACACTAATCATTTCACAGCAACACTCAGTATGCCACGTTACCAAATTGGGATATATCGCTGATAAATTTCAACTACATAACCTCTGAGCTCGTACGTCTCAGAGAAGGGTGTTAAGCTAAGAGAATAAATTCTCCGCCACCAACAGAAATGTATTTGAAAGAAATCAGCTTTATATCTCAAATTGTAACGTCAGACACACAATCCATACAAGTCTGTTCCGGGATCGAACAGAACCGAAGGCACTTCTCACGAAGCCCTTGCATATCCGGATAAATTTCTAATCACGTCCGGACTTCCCGTCACTAAGGGTGATAAAACCTCTAAATCGGAGATCAGCCGATGTAGAGTAACTCGACGGTAATCCTTCTGTTTTCAAAAATATCCGGTCTTCAACCCTGGTCTTCGAATGCAATTCATAACGACGTATCACATATTCGGAATGGGTTATACGACCCCATGGTCCTTTCCCGGCTAACCCGAATAGTGAGCATTTATTCAAAAATAAGTGTGGCATTCAAATTCATCCAATTCACAACAAATACCATATTCAAGGTAATTATTAATAGTCGGTTATTTAACTATCAATAAAGATGCGCAACATCATCAGATTCCAAATAATCTTCCAAATTATTTCATCTTCCAAAATATCTTTTACTAGATATAAAATTTCCACACTTAATCATTTGAAAACAATTTCAAATCAATTTCCACATTTCATTTTATTTTTGAAGATAAAATCTCAAAACAGTTCATTTCATATTGGAAAAGTATTTCCATACTTATTTAAAAATAAGTATTCCACAAATCTATTTATTTTCAACATTTGAAAATATTCGATATACTTAAATCAATATTAAGTATATATTCATTCTTTAAGGAAATCATTAATTTTAACATCTATTTGAGTCAAAACAAATGTTGCGTAAAACATCGTTACGACGACTCGAAATCACTAGTATAGGGATTCGGATTTTAAGATAGATATATATAAATCCCAATACTACATACAACATTTTCTTTCGAAAATCATTTACTATAACAACAATGTTATAGTCCATCATTTCCTTATTTCTCGAAAACGTCTATTTCAACAAGAACTGTTGAAATCTATGCTTTCGATTCATAATACATTTTAAAACTTCTTTAAAATGTTTAACTTCATTTTTAATATCACTTCTTCAAAAATAAATCCATTTTATTCAATAATATATTCACTGTCCAAAATCGTGAATATAATTCATTTAACCCAATTCCAGTCTTTTCTACACATTTATTTCAATAAAATTCGCTATCCAAAATAGCGAATATATCTTCTTTGATAATATTCTATATTTAATTTATCAAATTCAATTGATTTCGAATTTATAAAACAACGTTTATAAATTCTATTTCTATTTTCTAACAACTTCAATTTAATAAATCTCCTTTATGAACAATTCGATTTATAAATCTTCTTTAATGACCTATTCAATTTATACTCAATGTATATACCAAAGGTCCATCTTATAAGTTAATAACTTACAATTCATTTATTTTAAAAGAAATCGTTCTTTTAAACTTCACAGATTTTAAATCTTATTACTTATAAGATTTCATTTATAACCTTATTTTCAACCATAACCGAACTACTTTTATACTATTTATAAATCTCATCTATTAACCATTCATACTTGTTCAAAAATCTCAATTAAAATGCCGAAATCCAATTTATACTTCATTTTAACACTTATAAAAAAACTCGTTTTATAATTCCAACATTTGATTTATAAATATCAATTTGTATAAATCTTTCTATACAAATCGTTTATAGTTATTCAAAAATCCCAACTTAAACCATTTTATAAATAAATCGATTTTTATTTCAAAAATGACACTTTGGTTATATTCCACTAACATTATAATCTCCATAACTTTAAATTTTTAACGTTTATAGATCAATTCAAAAATTCCATAAAACGTATATTTTCAAATATCACTTTAAAAATCCTTTTAAAGTAAAGTCGTTATTTTTAAACTTCAAACTGAATCCGATGATGCAATAGCACCAATTAGTCAATCACAACATCAAACATCATATATCAACATATGATAACAGAATATACATCAATATCTGTAAATAAATAAATACTGGTGAGGAATCCAGTTGGATCCCTCCAACCTGTTTCCCTGCATCCACAGACGTTAGCACAATACCAATTCCAGTTCGAGGTGGAATATCGCGGTATATGGGTTTTATAAAAATATCCGCTTACTAACGGCGCAATAGGGTCTCATCCGCTATACGAGGCGGGAAATCAATCAATCCAATATATACATATGCCAATATGTATATATTGCTATATATATATAGATATATCCTACTATATCTAATATCACATCCAAATAGCAATCAATAACTGCAAAAATTCCACATTCAATTTGAGTGAGAAAAATCTCACCTTAGCTTTTTATTTCGTAGTCCATTTTCCATTTCTGATCATTTCTTCATTGTATTAACCTTGTATAAACATTTATATGGTTTGTTAATATTTGAACTAATCAACAATTCCATTATCCATTTATAATTTTAGTCAACTACCGAATTTATTCTAAACTAAAATTTTTGGGTTTAACTAATAATTTATTTTTAAACAAAATTTCCTTTTTATAAAATATTTTTAGTGACTAAGGTTATTAAATAAGTTTATTAAGCAAATTTATCTTCATAAAACATTATTTATAAATTAACTTGTAATATAAAATATTTATATGTATGAATATTTATTGTATTTATTTTTTTCCTTTGAAACTGCATAACACCAAAAATCCCTAGAGATTTCTAAACCAAACCTTATATTCATATATCATTTCCTATATTTAACATCCTGTATGTATCTCAACATTCATCAGTAATTTTACTCTTTTTTTTTAGTAAATAATAAAACAGGTTGTTACCTTACTGTTTAAAACTTATCTATATTTTCTTGATTTTATCTATATAAATTATAACTGGAAAGGGAACTACCTTACTTAACAGAGGGAGGCGACCCAGACTTTGACTAACATTCTCATCATCGCAATGTTGTTCGCGAACCCTCTACTGTCGCCAAAGCTTCAGCCCATCAACCCGCCAGAGACGAATCATCTTACAACCTTGCGGCCATCACGACTCCCTCTTGCAAATCCCACGACCACTGCAAAACAACGTCTCGAGAAATCCCCAGATCGGAAATCCTTCCCTTATTCGCCTGCTCGAGTAGGCCTCGCGCCTGCCGCTCAGAGCAATGCACCACCATCATTGAACAACTCGACTTCGATCTACGAACTGCCATCCACATCGATCGCGAGCACTGAATTGAAATCGATGTTGCGACTTCGGCATCTTTAATTCGAAATCATTACCATCGCGACATCATGCCGCCGCGCCCATTCGCGCTCTACCACTGCCGCCTTCGAGTTCGCCTTCCCCAGTCCTACCCTCGACGACGCCATCATCAGCCCTAAATTATCGCGACTTGCCAATACGAAACCCTTGCCGTTCGCGCGAGCGTGCGTCTTCCTCTACCCTATCGCGACATCTGCCTCGACTCGCGATTCGACTTCGTGGTTTTTTTTGTTTTGTTTTTGAGGCTCCGCCACTTTTTATTTAACTGCGGCAATTAGATTTCAAATATGAAATCTGAGAAGAGGGAGGATAATAAAGAAGAATGGCTCGCGAATTGAAATTAAAGGGATTTGAAATGGCGGCCATTTTTGTTTACTGAACGAAGTGTTTCGTTTGTTTTTCATTTGAATCTGAAGAGGGATATTTAGAATTGAACGAAGCATGCTCTACACGATTCCTGGCATGATTCCTTGCGTGATTTTAGGCACAATCTTAGGGAAGATAACGTGTATTGATATTGACAAATAAAAATTTTAAATTCAAATTGAACTCGATTAAATTTCAAAGCGTTTACCTACCGTGCGGTCACATATCCACTCCGAAAAATATGAAATTGGAAATCCAGTAATAATTCAATATTATGGACCCAATGGAACTGGTTTCGTCGAATTCCGAGACTGTGCCTCGGACGGCTATTTTTAAATATCGATACGAACGATAATTTTTCAAAACTGAACAAAACAGTTCGAAATACAATTCTAAAGTTGCTGTTATCTTCAGTGTTATCAATAAAAATTTTACAAGCGTTTGAAATATTTTTCTTTAGCTTTCAAATTGAAGATTATTTAACATTCAATAGATTAAATTCTGTAATTTAACCGCCAATTTTAAAGTTATATCGGGGATTCAAATTAAATCATCGTTCAAATATTTAAAATTAATTAAATATTCTCAATTTAATTTGGTCAAAATTCTGGGTCGTTACAGACTTCCCCCCTTAAAAGAATTTCGTCCTCGAAATTACAAGTTAGGAAAAATGGTCCTTAACTCGTCTACTATTTTTCACAATTCAGTAGTTTTATCAAATTTTCAAAACAAATCTTTCTACTAAAGATTCGTTATTAATTCAACTAGCTTTCCAACTTCAATTATAAGTTTCAAAACAACTTTGTTTACTTCAAAATTCAAATTTAAATTTAAATTCAAATTTTAAACTTTCAAAATTTCTCAAAATTTTCTAACACTTGAAATTTTCGAAAAATTTCGCCAGCGTCTCCTTTGCGCGGCTAATACGGCACGACTACAAAACGTCCCTACGGACTCTCAGATTTCAAAAAGAAAAAGAAAAAGCCAAGCGGCTAGACAAGAAATCATCAAATTTCATATTGAAATTCAAATACATACCTTTTGTCGAGCAATTCAAATTTATCTTTGAAATCAAATCCAAATTCCTTTACACCTGTATATCCTACTAGCCATAATATCTAGTTACATATTCAAACTATTTTGCAAATTTGATTACAAAATTTCTAGTATAAACTGCTTATACATTTACTGTTGAAGTTATACCTTCTTTTCATTCAATTTTACATTCAAATTTCTATTCGAATTCAATTTTATCTTCTATTCCGAATATTGAATTTCATCAATTACTTTCATTTATAACTGCACCATTTTAAATTAGTTTCAGTTACTAATCCATTTCAAATTTCAATTTCCAATATTCAGCTTGAATTACATTTACTAACAAATTCAAAACAAAGTTTAACATTCATCTTCAATTTTATTTACTAGCAACTGTAAATTCCATTCATTCAAAAATTTATTTCTACTTACTTGAATATATTTGCAAATTCGAACCATTCTTTTATTTAGTTCACAATTCAAGTTTTAATTTATTTATTTACAAATGTTATCCCATTTGTTCATTTACAAACACAATTTAATTTCATTTAACTTAATTCCAATCAGATTTCAAATATGTGATAAGTTATCAACTTGATAATATTTCATAAATATTTTTACATAGTATTCCAGAGTCTTACCAACATTTCAAAAATCATTTTTGAAAACAATTCAAATTCCATTTGAATTTTCTAAAACAAAATCCAAATTTTCCAAACAACTTTCATTTAAAACAATCGGCAGCAATTCCTCTTTTGGAAACCCGAAAATGAATTCTAATGATGTGGCCATCATCATCAGGATTATTTTCCAGCGACCTAAAAGAGTTTAGAGCTTTCAACTTTCCAAAATACTTTTCAAACCTTTGAAATTCATTTTCATTCCAGAAAGGATTTAAATTTTCCAAATCACCAAAATTTTCAAATTCTTTTCAAAACATTTCCAAATACTTCTCTGGAATTCCATTTTAAATTACAAATTACATTTATAATTTACATTCTCAAATTCCATTTGTATGTGAATTTATTTCTTTATGCTTCAATTCGCATTTATAAATTTCATTCGTTAATTGAATTTATCTCCACATTTTTGGTTATTATTTTAATTTCTCATTCCAATTCATATAACAATGATAACATTTCAATATTATTATTTAATAACAACCATGCATCCATATACTGTAATAATTTACAGAAAAACATTTCTTTTATTTATAAAAATAGTTTTGGGCAAAATTATTCCATTTACCCTATTTAAAAACAATATTGTGTCGAACTGTTATATTCAAGTGTTTAGAAACCCCTTCGATCCAGTTGCGCAGACTGTGCCGACGAAGGTTCATATACCACTCAATAAACCAATCATCACAATATAAAACAATTTTATATTCACTAACAAATACGCGCTCGTATCTATTATTACACTCAAACTCATTCTAGAGTACTACTGACTCTATCTTTAATGAGTAATACCCAACAGAGCAGGGTTGTCGCTTAACCATATGCTCTGATACCACGCTGTAAGGACCCGATTCTTCGACTTCCGAAAATTCAACATCGATACTCACTTTATCGACTGCCGAGCAACGAATGCCGGAAAACCGAATTCTTAGGGTTTTAGAAAGAAGAAAACAAAAGAAAAGAGTAGAAGAAGAAGAGAAGAAAGAAGAAAAGGAAAGAAGGAGAACAACTGAACAACATCAGAAACGAAAACAATATCAGAATCTCACATATCGCAGCGGAACAATATATAATAGATAAACACTAGTCTTTTAAAACAAAGAACTATATCAGTTTATACATACATCAATCAGAGTCAATATACAACAATGGACAGTTATATAACTTGTCCTCATACAGAATACACAGCGGAATAAATACTATCAGATACAAATACTACGTCTCGTCATCCAGCTTGCTTCCAAAGCTCCAGAATATCCTGATAACCTAATAATCTAACTCTAGACTGCCCGTGTGGAAATTGGTGGGCACCCAGAGTTTAGAAGGGAACAATAAACTCCGAGTCAGTCATGGTGACTGGTGTGAGATCGTAAAACAGTTATTCTTTAAAATAATCAGAAGATTTAAAGTCAATTCGCAATGCTTTTGGAAAATGAAACTACCATAAGACCTCCCACCACACACACAATGCAAACGCAGAATTGGAGGAGATTTCTTCTTATGATAGTCAAAGATGCTTACTACGCAAAAATCAAATTCTTTTTGATATTATTATTAGTGCATAGTGTAGAAATCATTTCGAAAGTATAATATAAATCTTAGCCAGTATACGACCAGTATCGTATGCCTACTATAGCTACCATCCAAACAATGGGGCGCCACCATAAGTGAATGATAGGTTCTACAACTAAAACCGTACAAGGCTCGTATTGTTTCTTTGGATTTCCAACAAATGGTCAGGCTAAGGAACTTCCTATCCACGATGGGTACATCCCTGGAATAGACGACCCGAGAACCTAACCGGATCTCTGCCAACACAAGGCCGGGTTACCTCTGCAAAAATAGGTAACTACTGACACGCGTATGCCATCCCCCGATCGTCACCGATCTTCCCGAGGATCCCCGATTCGCAACAACCACAAAGTAATAAATTTGCAGCAACCACAGAGGTTAAGTATCTGGGCTCCATACCATGATATCACCTTTATCCAGAAGGAATGACATACACTAAGGGGCGCTACTCCCTAGAACCTTGCTGCATCCTTCCTGTTTTGACCATTTCCGGGGTGTGAGGCTCGACGAAGTCTCGTCCACAAAGCTACGCTTTCTACAAAGCCATGCTTCGGGTCAAACAAATGATCAACCTATGATCACAAAGATATAAGATCAAACAAATGATCATATCGCAAATGATCAAACACTAATCATTTCACAGCAACACTCAGTATGCCACGTTACCAAATTGGGATATATCGCTGATAAATTTCAACTACATAACCTTTGAGCTCGTACGTCTTAGAGAAGGGTGTTAAGCTAAGAGAATAAATTCTCCGCCACCAACAGAAATGTATTTGAAAGAAATCAGCTTTATATCTCAAATTGTAACGTCAGACACACAATTCATACAAGTCTGTTCCGGGATCGAACAGAACCGAAGGCACTTCTCACGAAGCCCTTGCATATCCGGATAAATTTCTAATCACGTCCGGACTTCCCGTCACTAAGGGTGATAAAACCTCTAAATCGGAGATCAGCCGATGTAGAGTAACTCGACGGTAATCCTTCCGTTTTCAAAAATATCCGGTCTTCAACCCCGGTCTTCGAATGCAATTCATAACGACGTATCACATATTCGGAATGGGTTATACGACCCCATGGTCCTTTCCCGGCTAACCCGAATAGTGAGCGTTTATTCAAAAATAAGTGTGGCATTCAAATTCATCCAATTCATAACAAATACCATATTCAAGGTAATTATTGATAGTCGGTTATTTAACTATCAATAAAGATGCGCAACATCATCAGATTCCAAATAATCTTCCAAATTATTTCATCTTCCAAAATATCTTTTACTAGATATAAAATTTCCACACTTAATCATTTGAAAACAATTTCAAATCAATTTCCACATTTCATTTTATCTTTGAAGATAAAATCTCAAAACAGTTCATTTCATATTGGAAAAGTATTTCCATACTTATTTAAAAATAAGTATTCCACAAATCTATTTATTTTCAACATTTGAAAATATTCGATATACTTAAATCAATATTAAGTATATATTCATTCTTTAAGGAAATCATTAATTTTAACATCTATTTGAGTCAAAACAAATGTTGCGTAAAACATCGTTACGACGACTCGAAATCACTAGTATAGGGATTCGGATTTTAAGATAGATATATATAAATCCCAATACTACATACAACATTTTCTTTCGAAAATCATTTACTATAACAACAATGTTATAGTCCATTATTTCCTTATTTCTCGAAAACGTCTATTTCAACAAGAACTGTTGAAATATATGCTTTCGATTCATAATACATTTTAAAACTTCTTTAAAATGTTTAACTTCATTTTTAATATCACTTCTTCAAAAATAAATCCATTTTATTCAATAATATATTCACTGTCCAAAATCGTGAATATAATTCATTTAACCCAATTCCAGTCTTTTCTACACATTTATTTCAATAAAATTCGCTATCCAAAATCGCGAATATATCTTCTTTGATAATCTTCTATATTTAATTTATCAAATTCAATTGATTTCGAATTTATAAAACAACGTTTATAAATTCTATTTCTATTTTCTAACAACTTCAATTTAATAAATCTCCTTTATTAACAATTCGATTTATAAATCTTCTTTAATGACCTATTCAATTTATACTCAATGTATATACCAAAGGTCCATCTTATAAGTTAATAACTTACAATTCATTTATTTTAAAAGAAATCGTTCTTTTAAACTTCACAGATTTTAAATCTTATTACTTATAAGATTTCATTTATAACCTTATTTTCAACCATAACCGAACTACTTTTATACTATTTATAAATCTCATCTATTAACCATTCATACTTGTTCAAAAATCTCAATTAAAATGCCGAAATCCAATTTATACTTCATTTTAACACTTATAAAAAAACTCGTTTTATAATTCCAACATTTGATTTATAAATATCAATTTGTATAAATCTTTCTATACAAATCGTTTATAGTTATTCAAAAATCCCAACTTAAACCATTTTATAAATAAATCGATTTTTATTTCAAAAATGACACTTTGGTTATATTCCACTAACATTATAATCTCCATAACTTTAAATTTTTAACGTTTATAGATTAATTCAAAAATTCCATAAAACGTATATTTTCAAATATCACTTTAAAAATCCTTTTAAAGTAAAGTCGTTATTTTTAAACTTCAAACTGAATCCGATGATGCAACAGCACCAATTAGTCAATCACAACATCAAACATCATATATCAACATATGATAACAGAATATACATCAATATCTGTAAATAAATAAATACTGGTGAGGAATCCAGTTGGATCCCTCCAACCTGTTTCACTGCATCCACAGACGTTAGCACAATACCAATTCCACTTCGAGGTGGAATATCGCGGTATATGGGTTTTATAAAAATATCCGCTTACTAACGGCGCAATAGGGTCTCATCCGCTATACGAGGCGGGAAATCAATCAATCCAATATATACATATGCCAATATGTATATATTGCTATATATATATATATAGATATATCCTACTATATCTAATATCACATCCAAATAGCAATCAATAACTGCAAAAATTCCACATTCAATTTGAGTGAGAAAAATCTCACCTTAGCTTTTTATTTCGCAGTCCATTTTCCATTTCTGATCATTTCTTCATTGTATTAACCTTGTATAAACATTTATATGGTTTGTTAATATTTGAACTAATCAACAATTCCATTATCCATTTATAATTTTAGTCAACTACCGAATTTATTCTAAACTAAAATTTTTGGGTTTAACTAATAATTTATTTTTAAACAAAATTTCCTTTTTATAAAATATTTTTAGTGACTAAGGTTATTAAATAAGTTTATTAAGCAAATTTATCTTCATAAAACATTATTTATAAATTAACTTGTAATATAAAATATTTATATGTATGATTATTTATTGTATTTATTTTTTTTCCTTTGAAACTGCATAACACCAAAAATCCCTAGAGATTTCTAAACCAAACCTTATATTCATATATCATTTCCTCTATTTAACATCCTGTATGTATCTCAACATTCATCAGTAATTTTACTTTTTTTTTTAGTAAATAATAAAACAGGTTGTTACCTTACTGTTTAAAACTTATCTATATTTTCTTGATTTTATCTATATAAATTATAACTGGAAAGGGAACTACCTTACTTAACAAAGGGAGGCGACCCAGACTTTGACTAACATTCTCATCATCGCAATGTTGTTCGCGAACCCTCTACTGTCGCCAAAGCTTCAGCCCATCAACCCGCCAGAGACGAATCATCTCACAACCTTGCGGCCATCACGACTCCCTCTTGCAAATCCCACGACCACTGCGAAACAACGTCTCGAGAAATCCCCAGATCGGAAACCCTCCCCTTATTCGCCTGCTCGAGTAGGCCTCGCGCCTGCCGCTCAGAGCAATGCACCACCATCATTGAACAACTCGACTTCGATCTACGAACTGCCATCCACATCGATCGTGAGCACTGAATTGAAATCGATGTTGCGACTTCGGCATCTTTAATTCGAAATCATTACCATCGCGACATCATGCCGCCGCGCCCATTCGCGCTCTACCACTGCCGCCTTCGAGTTCGCCTTCCCCAGTCCTACCCTCGACGACGCCATCATCAGCCCTAAATTATCGCGACTTGCCGATACGAAACCCTTGCCGTTCGCGCGAGCGTGCGTCTTCCTCTACCCTATCGCGACATCTGCCTCGACTCGCGATTCGACTTCGTGATTTTTTTTGTTTTGTTTTTGAGGCTCCACCACTTTTTATTTAACTGCGGCAATTTGATTTCAAATATGAAATCTGAGAAGAGGGAGGATAATAAAGAAGAATGGCTCGCGAATTGAAATTAAAGGGATTTCAAATGGCGGCCATTTTTGTTTACAGAACGAAGTGTTTCGTTTGTTTTTCATTTGAATCTGAAGAGGGATATTTAGAATTGAACGAAGCATGCTCTACACGATTCCTGGCATGATTCCTTGCGTGATTTTAGGCACAACCTTAGGGAAGATAACGTGTATTGATATTGACAAATAAAAATTTTAAATTCAAATTGAACTCGATTAAATTTCAAAGCGTTTACCTACCGTGCGGTCACATATCCACTCCGAAAAATATGAAATTGGAAATCCAGTAATAATTCAATATTACGGACCCAATGGAACTGGTTTCGTCGAATTCCGAGACTGTGCCTCGGACGGCTATTTTTAAATATCGATACGAACGATAATTTTTCAAAACTGAACAAAACAGTTCGAAATACAATTCTAAAGCTGCTGTTATCTTCAGTGTTATCAATAAAAAATTTACAAGCGTTTGAAATATTTTTCTTTAGCTTTAAAATTGAAGATTATTTAACATTCAATAGATTAAATTCTGTAATTTAACCGCCAATTTTAAAGTTATATCGGGGATTCAAATTAAATCATCGTTCAAATATTTAAAATTAATTAAATATTCTCAATTTAATTTGGTCAAAATTCTGGGTCGTTACAATTGTTAAAGTGGTTTCCGGTATCGACAGAGAGTATGCCAATATCCGATCTTGGTCTCTTTAACAACCAAACATTATTATAACACCGCGGTCATTTCAAAATAGTTTATACTTCAAACCAAAATATCATTTCCATTTCAAAACCAAATCAATACAATATCATTTCCATTTCAAATATACTCACTTCCAAAATCATAGTACTTTCAAAGATATAATACTTTCGAAACCAAAACAATTTGAAAAAATAATACTTTGGAAACCATAATACTTTGAAATCATAACACTTTCCTTCAAACAGTTTAGATATTAATAATAGTATATAAAATAAAATAGTTTATAAAATAAAATAATTTATAAAATAGTTATAAGTTAAAACAATTTATATTAAAGTAATTAATATATTTAAAATAGTTTATATTAAAATAGTTTGTATTAAAAATAGTTATATAGTAAAAATAGTTTATAAGATAATATAAATAGTTTAAATATAATTTAAAATACTTTATATAATAAAATAGTTTCCACAAATTTCATAAATCAATTCAAATCAACTCAATTTCCAAAATTCACATCTAATTCAATCTCAATTTATAAATTTCAACTCAATTCAGTTTCTCAATAACCATTTTAAATTATATTAATTTCAAATACAGATTTGAACCACAAAATAAACTATTCAAATTTCTATATATTTCAAAGCTTTAAATATTCAACATTTCAAAACTAAATTAGATAATTTCATATATATATATATATCTCAAATTCACTTTATTATTATTTAGTTTTGAAATATTTACTTAATCATTTCAATAACCTCTAAATACAGCTTCAATTTACAAATTTAATTAAACAAAATATCCCATTTAAATTTTATATAAATTTGAAATATTCATTTAAGTCACTTTTAATCAAATTCAAGTTATAAAACATATCTTTAAAATTTCAAATTTAATAAATTTCAGATCAAACTTATTTAAGTATAATTCTTAAATAAATATAATTTCAAATCAATTTCAAATTTATCTTTCCTACCTGAATCATTATATACTCTATATTTAAAAATATAGGTATTAAATCAATACTTAAACATATTATATATCAACTTAATTAAATCCACTTTAATAAATATTCAAAATCAATATTTATTAAACCGTATATTTCTTTTCAAAACCATAGAAATCATTTCAAAATATTTATATATAGACCAACGGTGTCTGTATATAACTCTCTACCCTATTGTCAACTGATATGGATATTTATCATTTCAATTCGTAATTTAAATATATATACGGGTATATATCATTTCAACCCGTAATCCCAAATTTAATGTCAATGAAAATCGCCAAGGTTTATCATTTCAACCCCTAACGATTTTCTCCTATTCTACAGATCGTTCGGGTATGTATCATTTCAACCCATAGTGAATTCTATACTAACAGGGGAACTTGCAGAGTGATAACAGATATGATAATAATATAAAAATCAGTAACAGGCATATATCATCAGTGATAAATAACAGATAATGGTGTCAGATGTAACAGGTGAACAGATATAGATAATAGCATATATGTAACAAAGTAAATAACTAACAACAGCATATTTCAATTGTCGTTTCAATTGAAATCAAATTTAATAAATAAAAGAACATTAATCGGGAGTGATTGCTCACATTTCGAGGCTAGAGATGAACGAGAATGAAGTGAGTTATGAATCCAAGCACGAATTTCAAAGCAAAGCACGATGGAAACAAGTTTGACGAACAGAGCTGATAAATAGAAATTGATGAAATAAATCAGAATCTGTTTGATATAGACTGAAATGAAATATATATTATTCTATTATATTATTTTCTTAACCAATATAAATTTTGGAACTCGTTAAAATAATATATATATATATACATACATTTTCAAATAAATACTAAATCTAAACACCTATAAATAAAAATCTCAATATATTTAATAAAACTCAAACTCTGGTATACTCATGTATATATAAATTAATATATAAACATATACAAACACACATATAATACTTTGAAATCAAAAATAAATACAGACTAATATATAAACTATATATACCTTAATATCTATTACAGAATATCTTATAAAATCTATATATAGTGAATAGGTCATAAACTTTATAAACTTATATTCACAAACAGATTATCTAAAACTCAGGAACACAACAATACAACTTATATCAAAAGGTATAACTCTTATAAAATATATAGTATATACATGTATAACTTACACAATCGATCAACTCTATATAACTTGAAATCAGAACACATATTAACCTTTTAAGCAAACCCAGCCAAACTATACGTATGTGTTTAACACCTATATATATATATATATAAACAAATATATAATCATACATATATATTTTTCCCACGCATACGAATAAAAAAAATTATATACTTTCAAAGCCATCAATATATGAGCAAGCATATTTGAAGTACAGTGCGAATCCATTTTGAAAAAAAATATACTTATGCAACACATATATATATACACCTTCGGCCAACCTCTATATATATACTATATATATAAACTTATCATATTCAAACCCTTACAGACTATATATATACATATGTAGTAGACTTGTACGAAATCTTATATATATATTTACTGTAACTACAACAGATTATATAATTTAAACTTATATAACTTGATATATATATATATAACAAATCTTATAGTATATATGCCTTTATATACATAACACAGAACTTATATCAATTATCTAAACTAATATATATATATAACTGGTATATGCATAAATTCTAACAGATCATAGAACTATAAATATAAATATAGACCAAATATATATACAAACCTATATACATGTATCTATATGTACCAACCGAGTATATAGTATAGACATGTATATATACATAGCTGCTATAATTAACATACTATTAGAAGCTAATATATATAAAACTTTATAACTAAAACATATATATATATATATCTTTTATATATAAGTGCAAAATGGTTGTTAACAAAGATATATGCATATATATACCTCATATATAACAGAATTGAGACACGTGACCCGGTGCTTGTCAAAAGAAGCAAGACGGAAGGCATGAGGCAGGTTGTGGTGCTGCCGAGTACTAACATGGAGATGAGTGGGTGGATCATGTGCTCGGTAGGACTCAGGTGGCTCGGTTGCTGTCGGTTTGAAGTGGATAGGGGAGTGGAAGCGAAAGAACGTGCTGGCCGAACTAAGTGCAAGAGGGAGGAGGAGGGGGTGAAGAGTTGTTGCG
This sequence comes from Allium fistulosum, assembly GCA_030737815.1. Lineage (NCBI taxonomy): Eukaryota > Viridiplantae > Streptophyta > Magnoliopsida > Asparagales > Amaryllidaceae > Allium > Allium fistulosum. The sequence goes on along the minus strand of CM060904.1, from coordinate 263,722,038 downwards.
ATGAACGTAGGTTGCTAGCTTGGAGAGGACGGTGATAATTTGATGAGTGGAGCAAATTTCAAAGAGCAGCATCTCTGGTAACAAAATAAAATGTAAAGGGGAGATGATGTGTCAAGGAGATATGCAGTCTTTTCAAAATAAATAAACAACTGAGAAAAAAAAAAGAATAGGCAATGCATGAGAATTTTTGAAATAATAACAGCAATTGACCGTTGGTTTTCAAACGGTGGGTAAATGAATGGACAAGGAATTCAAAAAAATAACAAGAACCAAAAGTCAAAAAATCAGTATCGATACGGTTACCTTTTCGCGGATTCCGCTGCGAACCGGCCTTCAAAACACAGAATTGAATATACCGTAGAGATCAGCACGATGAAATGACTAAAACGATATACAGATATCAGTGGTACGATCATCCGATCAAAAGTCGATATCGGTACCGAAATGCTGCTAAAATTCCAGAAATAAGATGAACGGAGCAATAGAAGTTCAAATTTGGAGAAACGAAATATGACGTCTCACTCAGAAGATGATTTAAAAATTTATTGTTTAAAAATATTCAGGTTTGGAAAACATTTTATAATCATCAATTTTTAACTGATTTGAATTGATAAAATTACACAAGAAAATAAACTTCCATATTATCTGATAAAAATTTACCATATGCTATGTTTAATTAGACGTATTCCAAATATCAAATTTATATTTCAAAATTCTATTGTTTTAAAATTCACAAAAATTCAATTAAATATATAAATAAAACAAATAAAATCATTAAAAATTTACGGGTTGTTACATCAATGGTTTATTTTGTGTTTCAAATCTGTATTTGAAATCGATATAATTTGAATTGATTTATTGAGAAATTGAATTGAGTTGAAATTTATGAATTGAGATTGAATTAAGTTGAATTTGGAAGTCGAGTTGATTTGAATCGATTTGTGAATTTATGGAAACTATTTTATTATATAAAGTAATTTTAAATTATATTTAAAACTATTTATATATTTTACTTTATAAATTATTTTCATATAAATTATTTTTAATATAAACTATTTTTAATATAAACTATTTTTAATATAAACTATTTTAATATAAATTATTTTAACTTATAACTATTTTATATAAATTATTTTATAAACCATTTTATTTTATACACTATTATTAATATCTAAACTGTTTGAAGGGAAGTGTTATGATTTTAGTACTATGATTTCAAAATGTTGTGATTTTCAAAGTTTTTGATTTTAAAAGACTTATGGTTTCGGAAGTGTTATAACTTTGAAAGTACTATGATTTTGGAAGTGAATATATTCGAAATGGAAATGATATCGTATGGATTTGGTTTTTTTGAAATGGAAATGATATTTTGGTTTTGAAGTATAAACTATTTTTGAAATGACCGCGATGTTATAATAACGATTGGTTGTTAAAGAGACCGGGATTGGATATTGTCATACTCTCTGCCAATACCGAAAACCACTTTAACAACTGTGTACGCGGTGGAGATTCCAGAATGAAGTAGGATGGTGGCGACGATTCTATATGAGGTATATACGTGGACCTAACTCCCGTGAGTTAGCATAAGGTGGCTAAAACAGGAGCAATTGACGGGCTAATGAGGTAGCTCCTCTTATCGGACACATTCCATCGTATGCCATTCTATTACTTTGTGATTGATTTAGTGCGCACCCTTGATTCGGGAGTGTGGCTCGAGGTGGGCGATTGTTGCTGCTCTACGTTATCACCAGCCCGGAAGTGTAATTGGTATATCTACCCTGGCATTGCCTAGTTGTGCCGTGTCACCTACCCTAGCGTGCTTTACTACGAGTTTGATTTGTGTCGTACCTATGGAGTATCCTCTGGTAGCTCCAGTTTACGGGGTATTACGGTACTGTATAGACTATTGGCACTATAAAATGTGTTAAGGTGGAAAATTTAAAGCCTTAATGCTATTTTTAAATAGTATACTTTACTGTAGACATTACTATAATAGCATATATTACTACATAGTAGATAGTTTAACGGATCCTTAGAGTATGGCTATCCTAAACATCCTTTAAGTTACTGTATTTCAGTTGATATTTCACTTGAGTTGGATTTATTGATATAAGAATGTTAATCCTGACTCGAGTGTTTTGTGTTTTTGCTTTACGCTCGGGTTAGACTGAGTGATACAGCATTTGAGACTCACCTTTGGAGTTGGAGCTTTGCTTGGAGATCCAGTTATCTATCGATTCTGCTTTTAGTTATTCAGTTGATTCCAGTGATGTATTCTGATCTTGTATTTGACTATTGTATTGAGACATCTATGTATTCGAGAACTCTGTTGTATCTTATTTAACTCTGTTATATATATAGTAGCTTCATGAACCACTATTCTTTTGTTTCCGCTGCATTATTGTTATATTACTCTGTGTCTGTGATTCTGTGATTATTTTATTTACTGTATATGTTGAGTTTTGCAAAATATAAAAATTAACAATCTGATATTTTGAGCAATTAAAATCTGACATGTATGGATGCGAATGGTTGAAAATTTCAGGATGTTACAACACACATTATTACAATTAATTTACAATCTATAACTAATTATAACTTTTTAAATCATTTCAATTAATAAGAATTACATTTAGAGCAGTTATCAATTACCTTAAATTAATACTATTACATTTCATTCCCATTATATTCTTATTATTTCATTTTTAAATCACAGATTTTTTTATTTCTTCCAACATTAAATCACACAACTTTATTAAATTAACAAATTTTAATTATTGAAAATTCACGGGTCGTTACACTCTCCCCCACTCAAAACTTTTCGTCCTCGAAAAGGGAAAGAAGGGAAAAGAAGGAATTTATATAATCAATATATCTTATTCAAAATATTAGATTTATAAACAACTAATATACATAATCAAATAGTCTACATAAAATATATCAATTTACAACAATTAAATCCTTTTATATTCGTGTTAATAAAAGTTTGAAAACATTTCACAAAAATTTTCTAAGTCCAAAATTCATGAAAAATTTCAGCAGAGTCTCCTTTGTACGGAGAAGTCTGGGAGAAATAGAAATATCAATATAATAATATATATCATATTTTTCAAAATAAAATATCCCAAACGATGGGAAAACAATATAATATCGCTAGAAAACCGTAATCCGAGAACGTGCCTATTTGTCGGGCAAATAACGCTTATTTATGAAACCAAAAGCAGTAGCTATTGCTTCCATAAACCTGTATTTCACTTATATAATCTAAATGAAGTTAGCAAATCATATAAAGAGAAATATTTAAGTTGTTTCAATAAATAACAAACAAAACATCACCACATAACAACAATTTCATTTGCAAACAAACAACTGTACCAACATCATTTCAACAAAGAGAACAGTCATCCATCCATAGCAACCAAAACAAATGGTTTGTTCGATTTCAGAACTTCTAATCATATAAAATGATAAATAAACTATGAAGTAAACCATACACTCAACAGTCGTAGATAACTTTATAGATTATTTATACATCCTACATAATAAAAGTATCCTCTCCCAACCAATCCATAAGTCAAACAAACAAAGAATTCAACACCTTCTTAAGTTTACTCTATTTATCTTTTCACCTCATTTATTGTTCTTTTTTTTTCTTTTCCATACAATGATTCTCTTTAATTCACGTTCATTACTTACAAAAATTTAATTTTCATACATTCAAGCAAGGCTTATTTCATTAATTTACATTCTTTTCTTACATAAGTTATATCCATTTCAATTATTTGGTGCATAAATGAATTCATTATTGAAGTTCATAACAATTTATAACATTAGAATTCTTATTTATAAAAGTAAGTCCATTAAACACTTTCATTTACTGAAGTTTACTTGCACAATATTCTATTACATATCCTATTTAACATTTCAAATTTTAATAATTTGGTAAGTTATATATATGTCTTAAGAATGTAATTGAATATTACCCAAGTTTCTTTTGTTTATTTAGTTGACAAAATGTTCAACCATTTATTATTTTCATTTCCTTTTTATTTACAGTTTTCAAAATTTCAGTTTCTTATCTATTTCATTAATCATTTTAACATCAAATTTCTTATTTTCATTTTAGAAGTTTCCAATTATTAATATAGTCAAGATTCCATTCATTATAATAACTAAATCTACTAATTATCAGAAAAAATCTAAGAACTAAACTCCGGGTTCATTTTAGTCACTTAGAAAATAATATATATATATTTATCCTTTATAGATCAAATCATATTTAGAAATTAAAAATTAAAATTCGTTTATCAAATTAAGGTGTAGTAAAACCACTACAACCATCTACCCACTTTGAAACTCGAAGATGAACGTCGATGATGCATGCACTCATCACCGAAATTATTTTCCAACGATAGAGAGGGGAGTACAACACTTTTCCTTTAAAAATTCCTTTTTAAGACTTTCTTTCAAATCATCTTGAAATATTCATATCAGAAAATACTTCTAAATACTACTAATATTATATTCCAAAACCTTTTGAAAGAAATTTCAAAATCCCAGAACTTAAGTTCTAAAATTTTCCAATTTATATTCATTTTACTTGTAAATCCTACTTTACAATCAATATTTATAAAATTTCTCTACCTAACAAACAACATATTACATCCAACTATATCATTTATAAAATTTATTATTTTATATACAAAAATATATTATAGGCAAAATTATTTCATTTACCTATATTTCAAAACAATATTGTGTCGGTCTGTCCTATTAAGTGTTTAGAAATTCTTATCGATGCCCTAGCGTTCTATGTACCGACCAAAATTTATAAATACAAAACGGGACAGATTAACACAATATAAAAACTTTTTATACAACTAACAAATACGCTCTCTCATATATACACTCAGCGACTCATTCTAGGGTATTGCTACCCTATTTCTAATGAGTCAGACCCCGCAAAGCTAAGGTTATCGCTAAACCAAAGCTCTGATACCAACTATAACGACCTGCCTTTTTGGACTTTTTAAGCAGACATACATGTCAGACTCAAACCATTCAAAAGGGCAGATTGTTATGGGGTAAATAAGAAAAAAACAGAGAAAGAAAGAAAACAAATACAGAATCTCGCAGCGGAATGATAAAATATAATAATCAAATAACAGTTCATGAAGCTGTTTTAAAACATTTTATTATTCTTTTTACAACACAAATCTGAGTTACATAAAACAGGAATACATAAATAAATAAATAAATGCAGCGGAACAACATGATGTAGTGGGGTACATATAATAAGTAATACTAGTACAAAATCTTCGTCTTCATCCTCCAGAAATAAGGTCTTCAACCCTGAAATGCTCAGGCTGACCCGAGCGAATTGAAAAGACAAAACACTCGAGTCGGAACTAAAAGATCTTATGTAAGTTAAATCAACGGTAAATAAATATGAGTGGAACGGCGTCAGAGATGTTTACGGGGTTTGACATCTTCTATCCAGTGTCTAACGTGAGTGCAATAACTTAAGCGATGTTCAGGATTTCCATCTCCTAAGGATCAGTTAAACTATCTGCTATGTAGTACAATATGCTATTATAATAGTGTCTATAATAAAGTAAAGTATTAAAATAACGTTAAGGCGTTACCCATATCCCCCTTAACACATTTTTATATGTTCCCATAGTCTATACAGTACCGTAATTCCTCCGTAAACTGGAGGGCTATCAGAGGGCACTCCATAGGTATGGTACAAACCAAACTCGTCGAAGGCGCTCTAGGGCATGTGAACAAGGCATTCGAGGCAATGCTAGGGTAGATTTACCAATTGCAGAACCGGGCTGGTGGTAACACATAGCAGCTACTACCGCCCACCTCGGAACACACTCCCAAATCAAAAATCAAGGGGTGGCCACTAAATCATCACAAAGTCATAATATTGTATCGAAGAAGCATGTCTGATCGGAGGAATAACCTCACTTGGCCCAGGTATAACTCATATGTTAGTCACATCTAAGCTGACTCACGGGAGTCAGGGTCACGTAAATACCTCATACAGAATCGTTCACCAAACCATCCTACTTCATTTCTGGAATCTCCACCACGTACACGGTTGTTAAAGTGGTTTTCGGTATTGGCAGAGAGTATGACAATATCCGATCCCAGTCTCTTTAACAACCAACCGCTTATTTCACACCGGATGGTTCTTTTACATTTCAAAAGTCAATTCATAATTAATATCAAAATATCATATTCGATTTCCAAACCATATCACTTTCGAAATCATATTCACTTCCAAAACCATATTCACTTCAAAATCATATTCACTTTCAAAAAATCATATTCACTTATGAAATTATCGATAAGATAGGTTAATTAAATCCTCGTTCCAAAATCATCATATTTACTCAAATATGTCATTTCACAAAAAAGTATCAATTTCAAAACCCAACTTAGGTTGTATTATCATCAAGGATTTAAATGTAAATACTTTCTCTTAACACAGTCTGAATTTTTAGAAAATAGTTTAGATAGGCATAAATAGATTTAATAGTTTAAAAATAGTTTAAATAGATTAGAATAGGTTAAATAGTAAAAATAGATTTAAATTTGGTTTAATTAGATTTAAAATGATTTACATAGATTTAAAGTAGATTAAATGGATTTAAAATAGATTTAAATCATATTAAATAGATTTAAAATAGATTAAATAAATTTTAAAATAGATTAAATAGATAAATTAGATTAATTTGGATTGAAGAGATAAAATAGTAAATTAAAAATAGTTTAAATTGATTAATATAGTTTAAATTAGTTAAAAATATATTTCAAAGTTATATCCAAACATTTTCAATAACTAGATTTCGATAATTCATCTATATTTGACACTTCAATTTAAAATTCCAATTTAAATACTTTGAGCAATTCATTAAATCAGTTCCAATTTCAACATTAACGCTTGGATTATCGAAAATAATTCAATATATATGAATCAATTTCTATTTCAAAATGCCAGTTAATTGAATTCAAAATTTACAGAATTAAAAATCATTTAATTTAACCAATCTGGTGTTCGTATATAATTTTCTACCCTATGGTCAAGTGATACGGATATTTATCATTTCAATCCGCAATTTAAAATTTTACGGTTATATATCATTTCAAACTGCAATCCTGAATTAAATAAAATCCATAAAATCCCTCGAGTCTATCATTTCAACCCATAACGATTTTTTCCAAATCTATAGATCGTTCGGGTATGTATCATTTCAACCCATAGGGAACTTACAGTGTTATAACAATATAAAAATACAACATCAAGTCATCCAATATCAACAATCAAACATATATCACAATCATTATCTAAATCAACCAATAAACTCCAATAGATGACTGATTATCATTAACAGGTATTAAATTGACAACTAAATTCAATATTTAATTAAACGATGGTTAATTGCAATAAAAGTCATTTTTAACTAAAATGACAATTTTAAACATACCAAACATCAATTAATCAATTTCTAATCACATCATAAATTAAATTTAACCAACATAGGATAATTTAGTAATTGTGAGTGGGTTAAATCACTCACCTTTGATTTCAAATCGATTTGAAATCCAAACAAGGGCTCAAAATTTAACAATCTTAGAATACGCCCAAACCTGCGTCAAAATGTCTGGAATTCCGAAACGATCCCAATGGAGAAAACCGCGCGTGAATCCGAGCTCGTATGCAAAAGCCATTAACGTTAGAAGATTGGAAAATTTCGACTTCGGCTCTTACTTCAAGTCGCTGCCTCAATTACCCGGTGCTTTCTCTGAGTTTTTGCCAAAATGACCCGAGACCCGAGTCATTTGGCTCATGACCCGAAGTCGCTCCATGGTTTTCGCCTCTAGAACTCGAAGTGCGCCCAGATCCGCCTTGTTTGGCCTCGAACTCTCTCTGACCCCAAGTCACTGCAGGGTTTTCTCCTTTGAAACTCGAAGTAAACCTCTTCACGACTCGAAGTAAACCTGGAGCAAAACTTTTTTTTTGAAACTCGAAGTAAACCCCAAGTCGCTGTAGGGTTTGAGAAGGAGGAAGAAGATGTACGTGCAGAAATTATAAAATGAGAAACAACTAGGGTTTATATTAACCTATATATAGGCAGGGTTGGATCAAAACGATAATAATGGCCCGAAAAGCCCGTTTCGTTCCCGAAACGAAAATGGGTCATCGAATATATCAAAATATAGGTTTTCGATATTTTTAAACTCAATAAAACAAGTTTCAAGTCCTAATACCATTGTATATAGAAGTTAGTTTTTAAAATCACCTTATTTCAAATTGATTTCAGTTAAATTGTTTTCTACGCGTTTCGAGCCCGCACGATCAAACGACAAGTCCAATCGCTACGAAACTTGAAACCCAACAAAAATTCACTGTTATGGATTCGATGAAATTCGTTTCGTCGAAATCCGAGAGTGTGGCCAAAATGGCTATTTTCACGTTAATTAAATAAATTATTATTAAATTGATTAAATCACTTTTTAATTTCAAAATTTATAACTAACAATTTTTATCATTTTTGATTACTTGGATATTTACAATAATTTAAAACAAATTTACATGTCCATTCAATGTTAATTATTTTACTAATTACAGTGTTTAATTTCAATTGAAATAAATACAGTGATTATTACTTTAAATTCCAAAAAATCCATTTATTTGCCTTTTCATCTTGTTATTCAATCAATTTTCATCTCATGGCTATAATTTACATTTGTTTATATCTTATTACACTAATATTTTACCATTATCATCTTAGTTTTCATTAACGTAGTATTTAATTACATTTAATTCCAATAAATCCATTATTATAACTTAAATTCCAATAAGTTGATCAAACTTGATTCCAATTCTTTTTATTCAATCAATCGGCATATTATGAATAAAATTTACATTGAGTTACATCTTATTAAATTTATATTCTACAATTATCAATTTAATCTACATTAACTGCACTAATTAAGTGAATTAATTGCAATTGATTTCAAATTAAATTTAACAGACTAAATAAATAGGTAACGTATAATAATTATCACCATCAACTTTTAATCACATCTTATAAGTTATTATCCACAACAAGTGTTATAATTACTACCACAACACTAATTTTTATCAATTGCAATTGATTACATACTATTTCATAAATTTATACATATTTAAATTATCAATTACACCTTTTACAATTATCGTCTTACTCACATTACATAACATTTAATGACATTCAATTGCAATTGATTTAAATAAATTGGTAACAAATAACAATTGTCACCACTTCTATATTTAATCATATTTGTATGTCTGTTATCTACACATAAATGTTATATTTATTTACACAACACTAATTTTATTCAATTTCACTTTATTACTTACTAATTCATTAATTATTCCAACATCTAAATTATCAATTACTCCTTTAATCTAATTATCAAATAACACACATTATTACAATTAATTTACAATCTATAACTAATTATAACTTTTTAAATCATTTCAATTATTAAGAATTACATTTAGAGCAGTTATCAATTACCTTAAATTAATACTATTACATTTCATTCCCGTTATATTCTTATTATTTTCATTTTTAAATCACGGATTTTTTTATTTCTTCCAACATTAAATCACACAACTTTATTAAATTAACAAATTTTAATTATCGAAAATTCATGGGTCGTTACGATTTTTATAACTTAAGTTTTTCAAATTTAGTGGGTTATACTCATGCTGGTTTCCAGCCTGACTCGGGTGTTACTTTATTGTAATACTCGGGTCAGACCGAGTATTGCAGTTTTCAGGTTAGGACGCCTTTGGAGCTCAAGAGACGAGCTGGACGGCAGAGACGTATTGCACGTATTTTGATTATATTCCACTGTGTATTGTAGGTTGTGTATTCAGTATTTAGGGACAAGTTATTATAACCGTCCAGATTTATTTGTTGATAATTGTACTCTGATAACTTGTATGTATACTAACAGTTACAGTTCTTCCTTTGTATAAAAGCTGTTATTGTATATTATATTTTGTTCCGGTACGATTGTGAGATTCTGTGTTGTTGTTATTTATGTTTCTTCTTGTAACGACCCTGAATTTTGAACAAATTAAATTGAGAATATTTAATTAATTTTAAATATTTGAACGATGATTTAATTTGAATCCCGAAATAACTTTGAAATTGGCGATTAAATTTTAAATTTAATCTAGTATAAGTTGAATAAAAATTCGAATCTTCAAAATTTCTTCAAGTTGAAGAAAAATATTTCAAAAGCTTTTAAAATTCGTATTGATAATACTGAAGATAATAGAAGCTTCAGAATCGAATTTGGAACTGCTTTGTTCAGTTTTGAATTTAAATTGTTCAAATCGAATTTAAAAGTAGCGTTCCGGGACACAGTCTCGGAATTCGATGAAACCAGTTCTATTGGGTCCGTAGTATTGAATTATTACCGGATTTCAAATTCCGTATTTTTCGAAGTTGATATGTGACCATACGATATGCAAACGCGTTGAAATAAAATGAAATTCAATTTAAAAATTTAAATTTAAATTTGAAAACTGGTCAACACAGCATGTTATCTTCCTTTAATCACGTGCGTGAATCACGCCTACAATCACGAACGCATCGTGCAATCCTTACCTCGATCGTTTCTAAGTATCTCGTCCCCATCCCTTATCATCCAGATTTTCAAATCGAACGAAACAAGAAAGAAAATCAATGGCCGCTTGTTCTTTTCTTTTTAAATCCCACTTCAAAAACAATTCGTTCAAACAAAACGAAATCCTCGTTCATTCTACAATTTAAATCAATGGCCGAAGCCCGTCGTCCAATCGAAAAGGAAGAAAGGGGGGATTCGAATCCTCTCTCAACTAAATCGTGCGACTCGAACGACGAGTTTGTGACATCGATCGAAGGCTGGAGCTCGAGTCGAGCGCGAGGCTGTGGCTTTGAGTGACGCGTGGGCTGCTGGAAGGGTACGAAGAGCGGCGGTGAGGGGTTGTTCGACGTGAAGCTTGGGGAGGTCGCGTTTCAGAGGGAGCTTGATTTCGAGCTTGGCGAAGCAGTTAGAGGCGACCGAATAGGGTTTCGATTGGTGGGGTTCGTCGCGACCTGGGAAGCAGGCTCGCGTGCGAAGATGGGTAGCTCGAGCAACGTGGCCGCGAGCAAGCAATGGTAGGGCATCGCGATGGGGACAAGGCGAGTTGATTTCGAGCTCGCGTACGCTGGTATAGGTGGTGGGTTCTTCTCTGGCATTGCTGCGAGGTGGTTGGTGAACTCGCGAGTAGGTTGGGCTTCTTCTCTGGCTGAGGCAGTAAGGTATAATTATATTTTAAATTTATAAATATATAGGTATAGATTGGCAAACAGAAAATGTGTATTAATAACAGTAAATATATGTATAGTCCCAAAAGAAAATTTGGTTATCAGAAAGAAAAAATAAATACATACAGTAAGGCATGTTTATATTTACTAGTTATATTGTTTTCACAGATTTGTTTTAAAATGGAACCACCTATATATATATATATATGTATATGTATATGTATATAGGACAATAAAGAAAATTCTTATTTTTATCGATTACTGAAAAGAAGAAAAATTATAATATGCACATGTTTTTAAACTCACTATTTAATTCTAAAAAAAATGATGGATAAGATGATTTATTAGTTAATTTGCTTATTTAACTAATTCAGCTACTAAAAATATTCATTATAGGAAAATCAGCTTTAAACTAAATTACATCAGTTAATGATAGGTAATTTAAATTTTTATCTAATCAAGAAGGATGAAGTACTGTTCTTTTTACAAATATATTTATATATAGCTAGGGCGGAAAGTTTTTACAGTAAAATAAATCACTAATTTTATGTTTACTGGGAGAAAGAAAACAATTTTAAAAATCTATATAAATTATTTCATATAGATAAGAATTTGAAGAGAAAGGGAATTTAGTTTAAAACCAAATGATAGTATAAATTAAATTATAGGCTAATTTAATTTATTGAATAAAAGATTATTGTATGTTATCTCAGATATTAATAAACTGTATAAATATTTATACAAGGTTTAAAACTATGAAGAAAACAAACTGGATTGGAAATGGATGGCAAATTAAAAGCTAAGGTGAGATTTTCTCACTCAAATTGAAAAGTGGAATTTTCAGTTATTGTTTGATTGTCTGTTTGGATTGTTGATATTAGATATTTTAGGATATATATATAGCAATATATACATATTGGCATATGTATATATTGGATTGATGATTTCCCGCCTCGTATAGCGGATGAGACCCTATTGCGCCGTTAGTAAGCGGATTTTTATAAAACCCATATACCGCGATAATTCCGTACTGGAGCGGAATTGGTATTGTGCTGACGTCTTTGGATGCAAGGAAACAGGTTGGAGGGATCCAACTGGACCCCTCACATTGATTGAATTTATTTCTACTGTGATGTGATAATCTGTGAATGATTATTGATGTTATTGAATTGATGTTTGGAAATTGTTGAAAGCTAAAATTTAGCTGAATGGATGTTTGATATCATTGGATTCCAAAAATAAACGAAATTGAATTTTTGGTAATTCAAGCAGAAAATTTTAAGTGAATTGATTTTTTTGAAATTGAATAAAATTTGAAGAAAAGAATTTAAAGGTATAAAAGTTGATTTTTATAGTATTATCGAATTTATTCCAGAATAAAGTGAAAATGTTAAATAAATGGATTTCGTAAAATAGTGATTTTAAATTGAAGAATTTAATTTAAAATTTGGATTTTTAAATAGATTGAAAGAAACGATTGAAATTTATTTTCTTAAAAAGGAATTTATTTAAGAGAAGATAAGTTGGAAATCCTATTAGAAATTTAATTGGTAAATTGAAACGAATTGGGAAATCAATGTAAAATGATTTCAAATTGAAGAATCCATTGTTAAAAACAGAATATTGAATAATTTGAGGAAAATAAGGAATTTACTTAGTAGTGATAAATAAATTTTTAAATCAATATCGAAATTGATTTGGGATTGAAGTTTTTATAAATAGAATTGGAATTTATAAAGTTGTTTATAAATCCGAAATCACTTATTCTGATAAGTAAAATATAAAAGTTGATAAAAAGAAGATTTATAAGTCGAGTTGTTACTAAAATAGGAATAGAATTTATAAACGTGTTTATAAATTCAAAATCAGTTGAATTTGAGAAATTAAATATAGAAGATTTTTAAAGAAGGTATATTCGCGATTTTGGATAGCGAATTTTTATTGAGATAAAAATGTGTAGAAAAGACTGGAATTGGGTTAAATGAAGTATATTCACGATTTTGGACAGTGAATATATTATTGAAAAAATGGATTTATTTTTGAAGAAGTGACATTAAAAATGAAGTTAAACATTTTAAAGATGTTTTAAAATGTATTATGAATCGAAAGCATAGATTCCAACATTCATTGTTGAAATAGACGTTTTCGAGAAATTTAAGGAAATGGTGGACTATAACACTGTTGTTATAGTAAATGATTTCTGGAAGGAAATGTTTTATATAGTATTGGGATTTACACATCTATCTAAATTCTGAATCCCTATACTAGTGATTTCGAGTCGTCGTAACGATGTTTTACGCAACATTCGTTTTGACTCAAATAGATGTTAAAATTTATGATTTCCTTAAAGAATGAACTATATACTTAAATTGATTTAAGTATATCGAATATTTTCAAATGTTGAAAATAAATGATTTGTGAAATACTTATTTTTAAATAAGTATGGAAATGCTTTTCTAATATGAAATGAACGTTTTGAGAATTTATCTTTGTAAAGAAAAATTGAAATTGAATATTGAAAACGATTTGAAAATCGTATATCAGAAGATATTTTGAAATATAAATTCACTATGGAATTTATAAAAGAAAGGGAAGATGTTTAAAAATAAATGTTGATTTATTTTTGGAAGTGTGGAAATTTTATATCTAATAAAAGATATTTTGAAAGATAAATAATTTGGGAAAATTATTTGGAATCTGATGATGTTGCGCATCTTTATTGATAGTTAAATAACCGACTATCAATAATTACCTTTAGATAGGTATTTGTTGTGAATTGGATGAATTTGAATGCCACACTTATTTTTGAATAATCGCTCACTATTCGGGTTAGCCGGGAAAGGACCATGGGGTCGTATAACCCATTCCGAATATGTGATACGTCGTTATGAATTGCATTTGAAGACCGGTGTTGAAGACCGGATATTTTTGAAAACGGAAGGATTACCGTCGAGTTACTATACATCGGCTGATCTCCGATTTAGAGGTTTTATCACCCTTAGTGACGGGAAGTCCGGACGTGATTAGAAATTTATCCGGATATGCAAGGGCTTCGTGAGAAGTGCCTTCGGTTCTGTTCGATCCCGGAACAGACTTGTATGGATTGTGTGTCTGACGTTACAATTTGAGATATAAAGCTGATTTCTTTCAAATACATTTCTATTGGTGGCGGAGCATTTATTCTCTTAGCTTAACACCCTTCTCTGAGACGTACGAGCTCAGAGGTTATGTAGTTGAAATTTATCAGCGATATATCCCAATTTGGTAACGTGGCATACTGAGTGTTGCTGTGAAATGATCAGTGTTTGATCATTTGCGATATGATCATTTGTTTGATCTTATATCTTTGTGATCATAGGTTGATCATTTTTGTTTGACCCGAAGCAGGGCTTTGTAGAAAGCGTAGCTTTGTGAACGAGACTTCGTCGAGCCTCACACCCCGGAAATGGTCGAAACAGGAAGGATGCGGCAAGGTTCTAGGGAGTAGCGCCCCTTAGTGTATGTCATTCCTTCTGGATAAAGGTGGTATCATGGTATGGAGCCCAGATACTTAACCTCTGTGGTTGCTGCAAAATTTATTTCTTTGTGGTTGTTGCGAATCGGGGATCCTCGGGAAGATCGGTGACGATCGGGGGATGGCATACGCGTGTCAGTAGTTACCTATTTTTGCAGAGGTAACCCGGCCTTGTGTTGGCAGAGATCCGGTTAGGTTCTCGGGTCGTCTATTCCAGGGACGTACCCATCGTGGAAAAGGAAGTTCCTTAGCCTGACCATTTGTTGGAAATCCAAAGAAACAATACGAGCCTTTACGATTTCAATTGTATAACCTGTCTCCTCAGGAGGCAGCTATAGTAGGCATAATATAATGGTACCTATGCTGGCTAAGATTTATATTCTACTTTCGAAATGTTTTCCACTATGCACTAATAATAATATCAAAAAGAATTTGATTTTTGCGTAGTAAGCATCTTTGACTATCATAAGAAGAAATCTCCTCCAAGTCTACGTTTGCATTGTGTGTGTGGTGGGAGGTCTTATGGTAGTTTCATTTTCCAAAAGCATTGCGAATTGACTTTAAAATTTTTCTGTTGTTTATTTTAAAGATAAATAACTGTTTTACGATCTCACACCAGTCACCATGACTGACTCGGAGTTTATTGTTTCCCTTCTAAACTCTGGGTGCCCACCAATTTCCACACGGGCAGTCTAGAGTTAGATTATCAGGATATTCTGGATATTCTGGAGCTTTGGAGATAAGATGGATGGCGAGACGTAGTATTTGTATCTGATAGTATTTATTCCGCTGTGTATTCTGTACGAGGACAAGTTTATATAACTGTCCATTGTTGTATATTGACTCTGATGATTGATGTATGTATAAACTGATATAGTTCTTTGTTTTAAAAGACTAGTGATTATTTATTATATATTGTTCCGCTGCGATATGTGAGATTCTGATATTGTTTTCTGTTCTGATGTTGTTCTGTTGTTCTTCTTTCTTCTGCTTTCTTCTTCTTCTACTTTTTCTTCTTCTTAAAACCCTCACTATTGGAGTTTCCGGCACTCGATGGCTCGGCAGTCGATAAAGTGAGTATCGATGTCGAATTTTCGAAAGTCGAAAATTTCGGTATGTGACAAAGTGTTATCAGAGCATATGGTTAAGCGACAACCCTGCTCTGTTGGGTGTTACTCATTAGAGATAGAGTCAGTAGTACTCTAGGATGAGTTGAGTGTAATAATAGATACGAGCGCGTATTTGTTATTTGAATATGAAATTGTTTTGTATTGTGTTGACTTATCGGTTGATTGTTTATGGATTCTGGTCAGTGCAGTCTAGCTAACTGTAATCGATAGGGGTTTCTAAACTCTTAACAAGATAAACCGACACAGTATTGTTTTAAAATGGGGTAAATGAAATAATTTTGCCCAAAACTATTTTTGTATAGAAAAAGAAATAATTTTCTATGAAATATAATAGTATATGGATGCTTGGTTGTTAGGAAAGTGATGATATTGAAATGTTATCATTACTACTGAAACTGAATAAGAAATTGAAATCGTAACTCCAAAGTTAAGAAATAAATTCACATACAAATGAAATTTGAGAATGTAAATTGTAAATGTGATTTATAATTTGAAACAGAATTCCAGAGAATATTTGGAAATGTTTTGAAAAGAATTTGAAAATTTTGGTGATTTGGAAAGTTTAAATCTTTTTAGAGTTGAAAGTGAATTTCAAAAGTTTTGAAAAGTATTTTGGAGAGGTAAAAGCTCTAAACTCTTTTCGGTCGTTGGAAAATAACTTCGATGATGACCGCGGCATCATTGGTGTTCATTTTCGGGTTTCCAAAAGAGGAATTGCTGCTAAATTGTTTTGAAAATTGATAAATTCAATATTCAGAAGATAAATAGAATTCAAATTGAATTGAATGGTAAATTTAACTCAAATGAGAAATTGAAATGTGAAATTGAATTCAAATAAAATTTGAAATGTAAAATTGAAGATAATGGATATAACTTCAATAGTAAACTAGAAATGGTATAAGTAGTTTATATTGGAAATTTTGTAATAAAATTTGCAAAATGGTTTGAACGTTGAAACTAGATATTATGGCTAGTAGATATACAGGTATAAAAGGAATTGGAATTGAATTGCAAAGATAAATTCGAATTGCTCGACAGAAGGTATGTATTTGAATTTCAAATATGAGATTTGATGACTTATTTCTCTAGCCGCTTGGCCTTTTCTTTTTCTTTTTGAAATCTGAGAGTCCGTAGGGACGTTTTGTAGTCGTACCGTATTAGCCGCGCAAAGGAGACGCTGGCGAAATTTTTCGAAAATTTCGGGTGTTAGAAAATTTTTGAGAAATTTTGAAAGTTTAAAATTTGAATTTAAACTCAAATTTGAATTGTTAAGAAAACAATGTTGTTTGAAGATTTTGAAAATGTTTAGAAAGTTGGTTGAATTGATAACGAAACTTTAGTAGAATGATTTGTTTAGATGAATTGATAAAACTATTGAATTTTGAAAAATAGTAGACGAATTAAGGACCTCTTTTCCTAACTTGTAATTTCGGGACAAAATTCTTTTAAGGGGGGAAGTCTGTAACGACCCTGAATTTTGAACAAATTAAATTGAGAATATTTAATTAATTTTAAATATTTGAACGATGATTTAATTTGAATCCCGAAATAACTTTGAAATTGGCGATTAAATTTTAAATTTAATCTAGTATAAGTTGAATAAAAATTCGAATCTTCAAAATTTCTTCAAGTTGAAGAAAAATATTTCAAAAGCTTTTAAAATTCGTATTGATAATACTGAAGATAATAGAAGCTTCAGAATCGAATTTGGAACTGCTTTGTTCAGTTTTGAATTTAAATTGTTCAAATCGAATTTAAAAGTAGCGTTCCGGGACACAGTCTCGGAATTCGATGAAACCAGTTCTATTGGGTCCGTAGTATTGAATTATTACCGGATTTCAAATTCCGTATTTTTCGAAGTTGATATGTGACCATACGATATGCAAACGCGTTGAAATAAAATGAAATTCAATTTAAAAATTTAAATTTAAATTTGAAAACTGGTCAACACAGCATGTTATCTTCCTTTAATCACGCGCGTGAATCACGCCTACAATCACGAACGCATCGTGCAATCCTTCCCTCGATCGTTTCTAAGTATCTCGTCCCCATCCCTTATCATCCAGATTTTCAAATCGAACGAAACAAGAAAGAAAATCAATGGCCGCTTGTTCTTTTCTTTTTAAATCCCACTTCAAAAACAATTCGTTCAAACAAAACGAAATCCTCGTTCATTCTACAATTTAAATCAATGGCCGAAGCCCGTCGTCCAATCGAAAAGGAAGAAAGGGGGGATTCGAATCCTCTCTCAACTAAATCGTGCGACTCGAACGACGAGTTTGTGACATCGATCGAAGGCTGGAGCTCGAGTCGAGCGTGAGGCTGTGGCTTTGAGTGACGCGTGGGCTGCTGGAAGGGTACGAAGAGCGGCGGTGAGGGGTTGTTCGACGTGAAGCTTGGGGAGGTCGCGTTTCAGAGGGAGCTTGATTTCGAGCTTGGCGAAGCAGTTAGAGGCGACCGAATAGGGTTTCGATTGGTGGGGTTCGTCGCGACCTGGGAAGCAGGCTCGCGTGCGAAGATGGGTAGCTCGAGCAACGTGGCCGCGAGCAAGCAATGGTAGGGCATCGCGATGGCGACAAGGCGAGTTGATTTCGAGCTCGCGTACGCTGGTATAGGTGGTGGGTTCTTCTCTGGCATTGCTGCGAGGTGGTTGGTGAACTCGCGAGTAGGTTGGGCTTCTTCTCTGGCTGAGGCAGTAAGGTATAATTATATTTTAAATTTATAAATATATAGGTATAGATTGGCAAACAGAAAATGTGTATTAATAACAGTAAATATATGTATAGTCCCAAAAGAAAATTTGGTTATCAGAAAGAAAAAATAAATACATACAGTAAGGCATGTTTATATTTACTAGTTATATTGTTTTCACAGATTTGTTTTAAAATGGAACCACCTATATATATATATATATATATATATATATATATATATATATGTATATAGGACAATAAAGAAAATTCTTATTTTTATCGATTACTGAAAAGAAGAAAATTTATAATATGCACATGTTTTTAAACTCACTATTTAATTCTAAAAAAATGATGGATAAGATGATTTATTAGTTAATTTTCTTATTTAATTAATTCAGCTACTAAAAATATTCATTATAGGAAAATCAGCTTTAAACTAAATTACATCAGTTAATGATAGGTAATTTAAATATTTATCTAATCAAGAAGGATGAAGTACTGTTCTTTTTACAAATATATTTATATATAGCTAGGGCGGAAAGTTTTTACAGTAAAATAAATCACTAATTTTATGTTTACTGGGAGAAAGAAAACAATTTTAAAAATCTATATAAATTATTTCATATAGATAAGAATTTGAAGATAAAGGGAATTTAGTTTAAAACCAAATGATAGTATAAATTAAATTATAGGCTAATTTAATTTATTGAATAAAAGATTATTGTATGTTATTTCAGATATTAATAAACTGTATAAATATTTATACAAGGTTTAAAACTATGAAGAAAACAAATTGGATTGGAAATGGATGGCAAATTAAAAGCTAAGGTGAGATTTTCTCACTCAAATTGAAAAGTGGAATTTTCAGTTATTGTTTGATTGTCTGTTTGGATTGTTGATATTAGATATTTTAGGATATATATATATATATAGCAATATATACATATTGGCATATGTATATATTGGATTGATGATTTCCCGCCTCGTATAGCGGATGAGACCCTATTGCACCGTTAGTAAGCGGATTTTTATAAAACACATATACCGCGATAATTCCGTACTGGAGCGGAATTGGTATTGTGCTGACGTCTTTGGATGCAGGGAAACAGGTTGGAGGGATCCAACTGGACCCCTCACATTGATTGAATTTATTTCTACTGTGATGTGATAATCTGTGAATGATTATTGATGTTATTGAATTGATGTCTGGAAATTGTTGAAAGCTAAAATTTAGCTGAATGGATGTTTGATATAATTGGATTCCAAAAATAAACGAAATTGAATTTTTGGTAATTCAAGCAGAAAATTTTAAGTGAATTGATTTTTTTGAAATTGAATAAAATTTGAAGAAAAGAATTTAAAGGTATAAAAGTTGATTTTTATAGTATTATCGAATTTATTCCAGAATAAAGTGAAAATGTTAAATAAATGGATTTCGTAAAATAGTGATTTTAAATTGAAGAATTTAATTTAAAATTTGGATTTTTAAATAGATTGAAAGAAACGATTGAAATTTATTTTCTTAAAAAGGAATTTATTTAAGAGAAGATAAGTTGGAAATCCTATTAGAAATTTAATTGGTAAATTGA
This sequence comes from Allium fistulosum, assembly GCA_030737815.1. NCBI lineage: Eukaryota > Viridiplantae > Streptophyta > Magnoliopsida > Asparagales > Amaryllidaceae > Allium > Allium fistulosum. The sequence continues at coordinate 263,701,746 of CM060904.1, read as the reverse complement.
AACGAATTGGGAAATCAATGTAAAATGATTTCAAATTGAAGAATCCATTGTTAAAAACAGAATATTGAATAATTTGAGGAAAATAAGGAATTTACTTAGTAGTGATAAATAAATTTTTAAATCAATATCGAAATTGATTTGGGATTGAAGTTTTTATAAATAGAATTGGAATTTATAAAAGTTGTTTATAAATCCGAAATCACTTATTCTGATAAGTAAAATATAGAAGTTGATAAAAAGAAGATTTATAAGTCGAGTTGTTACTAAAATAGGAATAGAATTTATAAACGTGTTTATAAATTCAAAATCAGTTGAATTTGAGAAATTAAATATAGAAGATTTTTAAAGAAGGTATATTCGCGATTTTGGATAGCGAATTTTTATTGAGATAAAAATGTGTAGAAAAGACTGGAATTGGGTTAAAAGAAGTATATTCACGATTTTGGACAGTGAATATATTATTGAAAAAATGGATTTATTTTTAAAGAAGTGACATTAAAAATGAAGTTAAACATTTTAAAGATGTTTTAAAATGTATTATGAATCGAAAGCATAGATTCCAACATTCATTGTTGAAATAGACGTTTTCGAGAAATTTAAGGAAATGGTGGACTATAACACTGTTGTTATAGTAAATGATTTCTGGAAGGAAATGTTTTATATAGTATTGTGATTTACACATCTATCTAAATTCTGAATCCCTATACTAGTGATTTCGAGTCGTCGTAACGATGTTTTACGCAACATTCGTTTTGACTCAAATAGATGTTAAAATTTATGATTTCCTTAAAGAATGAACTATATACTTAAATTGATTTAAGTATATCGAATATTTTCAAATGTTGAAAATAAATGATTTGTGAAATACTTATTTTTAAATAAGTATGGAAATGCTTTTCTAATATGAAATGAACGTTTTGAGAATTTATCTTTGTAAAGATAAATTGAAATTGAATATTGAAAACGATTTGAAAATCGTATATCAGAAGATATTTTGAAATATAAATTCACTATGGAATTTATAAAAGAAAGGGAAGATGTTTAAAAATAAATGTTGATTTATTTTTGGAAGTGTGGAAATTTTATATCTAATAAAAGATATTTTGAAAGATAAATAATTTGGGAAAATTATTTGGAATCTGATGATGTTGCGCATCTTTATTGATAGTTAAATAACCGACTATCAATAATTACCTTTAGATAGGTATTTGTTGTGAATTGGATGAATTTGAATGCCACACTTATTTTTGAATAATCGCTCACTATTCGGGTTAGCCGGGAAAGGACCATGGGGTCGTATAACCCATTCCGAATATGTGATACGTCGTTATGAATTGCATTTGAAGACCGGTGTTGAAGACCGGATATTTTTGAAAACGGAAGGATTACCGTCGAGTTACTCTACATCGGCTGATCTCCGATTTAGAGGTTTTATCACCCTTAGTGACGGGAAGTCCGGACGTGATTAGAAATTTATCCGGATATGCAAGGGCTTCGTGAGAAGTGCCTTCGGTTCTGTTCGATCCCGGAACAGACTTGTATGGATTGTGTGTCTGACGTTACAATTTGAGATATAAAGCTGATTTCTTTCAAATACATTTCTGTTGGTGGCGGAGAATTTATTCTCTTAGCTTAACACCCTTCTCTGAGACGTACGAGCTCAGAGGTTATGTAGTTGAAATTTATCAGCGATATATCCCAATTTGGTAACGTGGCATACTGAGTGTTGCTGTGAAATGATCAGTGTTTGATCATTTGCGATATGATCATTTGTTTGATCTTATATCTTTGTGATCATAGGTTGATCATTTTTGTTTGACCCAAAGCAGGGCTTTGTAGAAAGCGTAGCTTTGTGGACGAGACTTCGTCGAGCCTCACACCCCGGAAATGGTCGAAACAGGAAGGATGCGGCAAGGTTCTAGGGAGTAGCGCCCCTTAGTGTATGTCATTCCTTCTGGATAAAGGTGGTATCATGGTATGGAGCCCAGATACTTAACCTCTGTGGTTGCTGCAAAATTTATTTCTTTGTGGTTGTTGCGAATCGGGGATCCTCGGGAAGATCGGTGACGATCGGGGGATGGCATACGCGTGTCAGTAGTTACCTATTTTTGCAGAGGTAACCCGGCCTTGTGTTGGCAGAGATCCGGTTAGGTTCTCGGGTCGTCTATTCCAGGGACGTACCCATCGTGGAAAAGGAAGTTCCTTAGCCTGACTATTTGTTGGAAATCCAAAGAAACAATACGAGCCTTTACGATTTCAATTGTATAACCTGTCTCCTCAGGATGCAGCTATAGCAGGCATAATATAATGGTACCTATGCTGGCTAAGATTTATATTCTACTTTCGAAATGTTTTCCACTATGCACTAATAATAATATCAAAAAGAATTTGATTTTTGCGTAGTAAGCATCTTTGACTATCATAAGAAGAAATCTCCTCCAAGTCTGCGTTTGCATTGTGTGTGTGGTGGGAGGTCTTATGGTAGTTTCATTTTCCAAAAGCATTGCGAATTGACTTTAAAATTTTTCTGTTGTTTATTTTAAAGATAAATAACTGTTTTACGATCTCACACCAGTCACCATGACTGACTCAGAGTTTATTGTTTCCCTTCTAAACTCTGGGTGCCCACCAATTTCCACACGGGCAGTCTAGAGTTAGATTATCAGGATATTCTGGATATTCTGGAGCTTTGGAGATAAGATGGATGGCGAGACGTAGTATTTGTATCTGATAGTATTTATTCCGCTGTGTATTCTGTACGAGGACAAGTTTATATAACTGTCCATTGTTGTATATTGACTCTGATGATTGATGTATGTATAAACTGATATAGTTCTTTGTTTTAAAAGACTAGTGATTATTTATTATATATTGTTCCGCTGCGATATGTGAGATTCTGATATTGTTTTCTGTTCTGATGTTGTTCTGTTGTTCTTCTTTCTTCTGCTTTCTTCTTCTTCTACTTTTTATTCTTCTTAAAACCCTCACTATTGGAGTTTCCGGCACTCGATGGCTCGGCAGTCGATAAAGTGAGTATCGATGTCGAATTTTCGAAAGTCGAAAATTTCGGTATGTGACACTTCTTCTGTCTCTTTTCTTCTTAAACCCTAACAATCGGGTATTTCTGGCACTCGATTACTCGGCACTCTATATAGTGGACGTATTAATGTCGATTTTTCATGGGTCGAAACCGCCCGGTCGTTACATTAATTTCTTATTTACATTTATAACCAAATTAACTTTACAGTTTATTTCGATTGATTTAAATTACATAAAAATAGTTGTAAATTACATTAAATTAACATTATTAAATTAAATTATAATAATCCATTCCATTTATAAATCATAAATTTTAATTTCTCCCAATATTAAATTCTAAAATCTTATTAATTTAATATTTTATATTATCGAAAAATACGGGTCGTTACACTCTCCCCCACTCAAAACTTTTCGTCCTCGAAAAGGAAAAAAGGGATTTAGAAACTTGATATAATTTTATTCAAAATAATCAATTTATAAACACTTTAAACTTATATAATTAAGTATTTTAAATAATATATATCAATTTATAAAAAAATCTGCATATTCAAGTTTAATAAAAGTTTGAAAATATTTTCACTTTCACAAAAAAAATTCTAAGTCTTAAATTCACGAAATTTTTTGGCAGAGTCTCCTTTGTACGGATAGGTCCGAAAAAATAATAATATCAATAATTTCAATATATATATATCATATTTCAAATATAAAACATCCCAAACCACGGGAAAATAATAAAATATCGCTATAAAACCGTAATCCGAAAACGTACCTATTTGTCGGGCAAATAAACTTTATTTTATGAAACCAAAAGCAGTAGCTATTGCTTCCATAAACATGTATTTCGCTTATATAATCCAAAATAGTGAGAATTATGTACAAGAGAAAGATTTAGTTGTTTCAGTTAGTAACAAAAGCAAATTAACACAAAACAGATGCAACCAAAACAGCACGACCATAATAAGCAACCAAAGAATCCATCATACATCCATAGCAATCAAGACTAATGGATTTGTTTAGTTTGGAAACCTTTCATCGTACAAGGTGATAAATAAACTACTAAGCATACCCTACGCTCGACAGCCTTAGATAATTACTTAATAGATTATTCATACAACCTTAAATAATTAGACGTATCCCTTCCCAAACATCTCATTAGCCAAACAACCAAGAATTTCAAATATTATTTAAGTTTATTCTTATTGATTTCCTTTCACATTATTTACTGTTCATTTAGTTTCATTCATTCATACAATGTCAATTTCCATTAATTTACATTCATTTACTTACATAATTTTTTTTCCATGCACTATTTAAAATCATCAATGAATTCATTATTGAAGTATTTCATACATTCCATTGTAGTTTATTTAACATTTATTATTTATATAGCTTAATTAGTATTAATATTCATTCATGGATCATTTCAACTTAAGTTTCTTAACTTTTTAATTTACATTCATTTCTTCACATACAGTATCATTTAATATTACATCTACTTATAAATAAATAAATATTAAATCTATTAGTGAATCATTTCAACATCTTCTTAGGTTTAAGATTATCTACTTAAATAGTATTCACCTTTATCCATTCAATTAAATTTTTTAAGCATTGAAAAACATTAACTTATGTTTATAACATTTCCTGTACATCTTAATTTTTCATTTATAAAAATTTGTTCCTTTGAAGCATTTTTGTTATTAAGATTTTGCTTGTATAAGATTCTATTACATATCCATATTAATATTTCAACTTTTAAACATTTCAGATAAGTTATATATGTTCTTAGAATGTAATTGAACGTTACACAAGTTTATCTTATTCAAATTTAGTTAACAAAATATTCAATAGTTTCACATCTTCTTAATTTTCATATCTTTTGATTTACAAGTTACAAATTTCCAATTTCTTATATATTTCATTAATCACTTAGCATCTAATTTCTTATTTTCATTTTAGAAGTTTCCAACTATTAAAATAGTTAAGATTTCATTTCATTACAATAATTGAAATCCCTAGTTTATAAAAACTTAAGAACTAAATGTCGGGTTCATTTCAAATCATTTTGAAATAATATATATATTCATATCTTTCATATATCAAATCATATTTAGAAATTTAAGATTAAGATTTGCTTATCAAAAAAAATGTGTAGTAAAGCTACTACAATGGTCTTCCCACTTGAAACTCGAAAATGAATGTCGATGATGCGTGCACTTATCACCGAAATTATTTTCCAGCGATAGAAGAGGGGAGTACAGAACTTATTTCCTTTCTATCAAATCGCATTGAAAATATTTATATCTGAAAATACTTCCAAATAATACTAATATTATATTCCAAAATCTTTTGAAAACAAATTCCAAATCATGGAACTTAAGTTCTCAAATTTCCAATTAAATTCATTTTATTTGTAAATCCTATTTTGCAACCAATATTTATAAAATTTCACTACCTAACAAACATACCTATCACACTCAACTATATTCATTTATAAAATTATTCTCGTATATCCAAATATAATGCTAGGTAAAATTATTTCATTTACCTATATTTCAAAACAATATTGTGTCAGTCTGCCCTATTAAGTGTTTAGGAATCCCTATTGATGCCATAACGTCCTATGTACCGACCAGAATTTATAAATACTAAACAGAAAAAAATAACACAATATAAAAACATTTTATAACACTAACAAGTACGCTCTCTCATATATATACACTCAGACAACTCATTCTAGGGTATTACTACCATATCTCTAATGAGTCAGACCCCACAAAGCTAAGGTTATCGCTAAACCAAAGCTCTGATACCACTTGTAACGACCCACCTTTTTGGACGGTTTAAATCAACAATAAACCACACATGTCAACTCAAATCATTCAAAAGGGAGGATTGTTAATGGGGTAAATAAGAAAATAATATAAAAGAAGGAAAAACAAAACCCAGAATCTCACAGCGGAGTAACAAAATATAATAATCAAATAAACAGTTCATGAAGTTGTTTACAAATAACATTTGGTTGCACCTTTACAATACAAATCAGAGTATACATACAATAGGAATAAATAAATAATGCAGTGGAACAACATGATGTAGTGGAATAATACTAGTAATATAATATAAAACTCCATCTTCGTCCTCCAGAAATAATGTCTTCAACACTGAAAAGCTCAGGCTGACCCAAGCGTAATGAAAGACAAAACACTTGAGTCAGAACTAAAAGATCTTATGTAAGTTAAATCAAAATAAGTAAATATGAGTGTAACGGCTTCAGAGATGTTTATGGGATTTTACATCTCCTATCCAGTGTCCAACGTGCGTGCAATAACTTAAGAGATGTTCGGGATTCCATCTCCTAAGGATCTGTTAAACTATCTACTATGTAGTAATATACGCTATTATAATATGTCTACAATAAAGTAAAGTATTAAAATAGCGTTAAGGCGTTACCCATATCCCCATTAACACATTTTTGTAAATGTCGTAGTCTATACAAACTATAAACTCCACCAAACCGGTAGGCTATCAGGGAGCACTCCATAGGTACGATACAAACCAAACTCGTAGTGGGCACGATAAGGCATATGACAAGGCACGTGAGGCAATGCCCAGGGTAGGATACTACCGTTTTGCGGATCCGGACTGGTGGTAACGCATAGCAGCTGCTACCGCCCACCTCGAGACACACTCCCATAATCAAAATCAAGGGGTGGCCACCAAATCAATCATAAAGTAATAAATATGGTATCGAAGAAATGTGCCCGATCGGGGATGCGACCCCACTTGGCCCAGCATGGCTCCTGTTTTAGTCATATCAAGCTGACCCGAGGGGGTCAGGGCTGCATTCATACCTCATGTAGTATGGTTCACCAAACCATCTTACTTCGTTCTGGATCCTCCACCACGTGCACAGTTGTTAAAGTAGTTTTCGGTATTGGCGGAGAGTATGACAATATCTGATCTCGGTCTCTTTAACAACCAAACGCTTATTTCACACTGGTTGGTTCTTTTACATCTCCAAAACTGATTCATAATTGATATCAAAATATCATATTCACTTCAAAATCATATCACTTTTGAATCATATTCACTTTCGAACTCATTATACACTTATATCATATTCATTTTCAAAATCATAATCACAAAATAGGTTAAACCATCATATCAAAATATTCGCATTTAAATCAATTAAATATAAATCATAACAGTTCTACTTTAAACCGTTTGAATATTGAAAGTAGTTTATATATATTGGAATAGTTATACATTAAAAACAGTTTATATTTTAAAATAGGTTATAGATTAAAATAGTTCATATATTAGAAATAGTTTATATATTCGAAATAGTTTATATAATAAATTAGGTTATATATTAAAATATATACATTAAAAGTTGTTTATAACTTAAAATAATATATATTAAAATAGTTTATAATTTAAAAATAGGTTATAGATTAAAATAGTTTATATATTAAAATAGTTTATATATTAAAATAGTTTATATGTTAAAGGAGTTTGTATATTAAAAGAGTTTATATCGAAATAGTTTCAAATTAGAATTGCTCTTCCAATTTCACAAATCAGTTCAACTTAACTTTAGTTCTTAAAATTCAATTTAAATCAATCTCAGCTCAACGATTTCAATTAAAAAGGCTAAAGGTTTCAATTCAAATTCTCATTAAAACCATTTTAATTTATATCGATTTCAAATCCATGTTCGAACTACAAATTTAAACCACTTCAAATTCAATAGGTTTTAAGTTTAAATATTCAAACGTTTACAATAACTCAATTTTTGATAAATTTCATTTATATTTCAAAATTCAACTTTAAGATTTCAAATTAAATTCTTTAAACAATTCATTTAAACCAATTTCAATTTCAACATTTTAAAGCTTGGATTTTGAAAATAATTCAGTTCATATAAATTTTATGTCATAATATCTTTTTAACTAGATTTAAAAATTAAGGATTTAAAAATCATTTAATTTACCCAAACCGGTGTCCGTATATAATTTTCTACCTTATGGTCAAGTGATATGGATGTATATCATTTCAACGCGCAATAATTTAAATTTACGAGTATATATCATTTCAACCCGCAATCCCGAGTTAAAATTCAAAATCCATAAAATCGCTCGAGTTTAGCATTTCAACCCATAACGATTTTTCCCTAATCTATAAGATCGTTCGGGTATATATCATTTCAACCCATAGTGATTTTCCTAACAATACTAAGGGAACTTGCAGTGTGATAATGACATATACAATAAACATACATCCCATCACCCAAATAACAACAATTAAAATCCATCACAATCATTATTCAAATCAACCAATCAATCACAATAATTAACTGGTTATCAATCAGGTATTTAACAAACTATTTAAAATTCCAATATTAGTTTAACATGACAATTAAATTCCAATAATGAATTAAATGGCAGTTAAATTAAAAATAAATTCAAATTTAACTGGAATGATGATTTAAATATACCAAACAGAAATCAATCAATTTCTAATCACATCATAAATTTAATTTAACCAATATAAGATGGTTTAGCATTTGTGAGTGGGTTAAAACACTCACCTTTGATTTTTCGTCGATTAAAAATCTAATTAAAGTCCAAAAATCTAGCAGTCTCATAATATAACCAAACCAGTTCCATGTTGTTCGAAATTCCTATATGATCACAATGGAGAAAACCGCGTCCAAATTCGAGTTGGTATGTAAAACTTATTCGAGTTGGCACAATTGAAAAATTAATTTTAAATAAAATAGAAATAAGGGCAATATAGTAAATAATTATACCATCTTCCTCTCAACACGTAACCCTAACCGAGCACAGTAACACGCACAAATACTACCAGCCGCCTCGATCAACATGTTGTCGAACCGCCCACAGCTAGTCGCGACCCTGCCCACCACCTCCAACGGAACCGCCTCCACTCGCGCGACCACCCACAACCTCGAACGCCGCCGGATTGTAACAGCCCGATATTTTAAAACGAAATTTTAATTAAAAACAAAACATTTCGAAATATTGATTTAAATATATAGTGTAGTAATTTGTATAAAACAAAAATTTAAAGCGTTACATTTCGTTACGTTTTGTCTGTTCTTAACTTTACATTAGAATTAAATTTTTATTAATGATGATAATAGCTATTTTAAATTTGGTTTAAAATGATACGTTATTTTATTTAAAGAAACATTACCATTTTTAAAGTTTATTAAATAAAAGAAACAAGTAATGGTTGTACGTTACTTTGGGCGTTACACTTTACGTTCGTTGTTCCGTTGTCCATTTGATTTTTATATGCGTTGACTTTACAAAATTTCAGCTGCATATTTTCAATTTGAAAATTTCAAAAATCTTGCTCTAATCTATCCTATAATCGTGCACGTGAGATTGTTTCTTCTTTTGCCTTTCATACATTTCGTTCAACTTAATAGAATTTATTGCCTAAATTTTCTCTAACCGTTCAAAGCAATACGTATTGCCTTCTCCCTGCAAAATTATAGACAGCTGTTTCGTTTTCTCTCATTCACAAATCTCCATTTCCACAAGAACTTTCTCTGTAGCATCCATTACAAAGTACGTGAGCATCCTCTGGAAGGTAGAGAACAGCAACTTCTTTTTTTTATATATTTCAAAATTTTGTTCCCCTGCTTTTAGTCTTTGCTGTTCCGTGTTGGCCACCATCTACCCCAGACCTACCACGCTCGCCACCCTGCCACACCATGCTCCTACCCATGTCTGCCCACCACCACGAGAACCCACCCACGCTCCTCTACCAGACCGCCACTAGCCCACCACCCAGCGACCGTGCCAGCCACCACCTACGTCCCGTGACAGACCGAAGCCAGTCGCCAGCCACGAACCCCACCACCGCCTCCAACCCCATTCGCCGTGACCAGGCACTACCGAAACCCAACCCCACCACAGCAGCCTGCCTCCTCGCCCTACCCGTGCCAGACCGAGGCCCCACCATTTCCGTCCCCATGCCAGACTGCCACCGAACCTAGAACGAGTTCGCCTCCAAACCCAGCCTTCTGCCGAGACCAGCCACCACGTTTCCAGCATCATGCCAAACCCAGGCAGACCAGCCACGCCTCCAACACCATGTCAACCACCACGTCACGCCTAACCGAGCCATGCCTGACCAAACCATATGACTAAAAGTAGTCGAGCCTGGTATTTTGATGTTGTTAATCTTTCCACTGAGCTTCTGTTTGAAAGAGGAAATGATAAAAAGTTGCTTTTGCCTTGCGTTTCTGATATCTTACTTTTAGTTTGTTTTCACTAACCTATGTTTTGAAAAAAAAGGGAATGAACAAAAATCTATTTTGTCACCGTTGTATTTTGGTATTCCAGTCTTTCTGTCTCTGCCTTGTATTTGAATCGGAAAAAAAAAACTGTTTTGCTCCTTTAAATTTTGGTAACTTAGTTTATATTTGCAACCTGGCTTTTGTTTAGTTGAAAAAAAATAGAAGTGAACAAACTTGTTTTGTCACTTTTTGTATTTTGGTATTGAATATAGGTATTCATCTGAGCTTCTGTTGAGAAAATGTGTTTTGTTACTTTGCAAAATTTAAAGTTATAATCTAATTTTAAAAGTGGTCGAGCCAATTCCTTCTATTTTTCAACTTGATTTATTTTTCGGTCATTTGCTTCAGTTTGAAAAAATTTGTTATTCGTGCATTCTTTTTGATTGTCTATTTATTCGCTTTATTCTTTTGACTTTAGATTTAAATCTAGTCGGCGAATCCGCTAACAACAAATCGTGCTTTCCGCGTGCTTTCGACTGATAGCGTACTTCTTTACTTTTGAATCTCCAGCTTCGTAGAGGTGAGTAAATCTCACATGAATATTCATACTTATATGATTGTGAAACGACCGCAACTGAATGTGTAGAAATAAATAAATAAATAAATGATGTTATAACTACCTGTGATTTATTTATAGTTGATGTTAATTGTTAAACCTGCATATCGTATCATCTGTTATATTCTGTTCTTATTTTACTGTTATTCTATTCTGTTAAATCACACTGCAAGTTCCCTGTAGAATAGAATCACTATGGGTTGAAATGATACATACCCGAACGGACTTTAGAATAAGGGAAGATCGTTATGGGCTGAAATGATAGGCCTGAATGATTTTCAATAAAATTTTATTTACTTGGGATTGCGGGTTTGAAATGATAAAACCCGGATTTTTCTTTGTAAATTACGGATTGAAATGATATAGTATCCGTATCACTTGAATTAGGCTAGAAAATATTATACAGACCCGTGGTTATTTTTCTGCATTTTCTGAATATTTTTAAATAATTTAAAAATTGTAATAATATTAAATTGATTTAAACCGAATTTTTAAGTGATTTATTTAAATTAGAAATGATTTTTCTATGTGATAAATATAAATAAATGGAGGAATATTGATTTTAAAACGAAACTTAAATTGGAAATTTTGACTAAAAGAAAAGATGGGAACTTAAGTTAATTAAATTGAAATGAAAATTTAGTTTTAAAAATGGTGGAAAAATGGAGTTTAAGTTTAAATGTTGAAATGAATGTAATAAGCGAATTTGTAAGTTTTGGTTTTTAATGTGTAAACATTTCTCTTTAAATAAATTTGTTAAAGGATTGAAAATGAACATTTTTAATGTATGATTTTATAAGTTTTAACTAGGTAGAATCTGTAGCACTTGTTAAGTGTTGTGGATTGTATAAATGAACCAAAAGACTAAAATGAACTAAGGCTATGATAGTACTTGGTAAGTGCTGTTGTAGCAGAAACTAAAAATTTAACCTGAACTAATAAAAGAGTTACTGTAGCACTTGTTAAGGACTGCGGTAGGCTGAAATATGATTTTGTTTAAAATTGAACTATTATAGCAGTTTGTATATGTTGTTTTGCTGAATTAAAAATGTTTTCAAATATAACTTATAGCAGTTGTTATTAAATGTTGTGAAATGCTGAAATTTTAATAATTAGAGTTTTTGACTTAGTAAACGAACTCAGAATGGTTTGAAACTTTGGAAATTGAATACTTGATTTGAAAATATAATAATTACACTTTTAAAAGGTTTAAATGAATTATTTTGATTGGAATATAAACTATTTAAAAGTGATGTGAAATGATAGTAAATGAACGATATCTTTGAATTTAAAAGGTATTTAAAGTTGAATATTTATGATATTTGGAATATTAAAATGATTTGAAATGAAGTTTTGAAATGATATGATATTTTAAAAATATGGAAATGGTTTGGAATTGATTTAATCTTTATTTTGATAAAGATTTGGATTTGAAATGATATTCTATTTTAAAGTATAAATTGTTTTAAATTATAACCACGGGTTATAATAACGTTGGGTTGTTAAAGAGACCGGGATCGGATATGGACATACTCTCTGTCGATACCGAAAACCACTTTGACAACCGTGTACGCGGTGGAGATTCCAGAATGAAGTAGGATGGTGGCGACGTTCTTAAGGTATGTTACGTGGACCCAACTCCCGTGAGTTGGCATAAGGTGGCTAAAACAGGAGCGATCTCGGACCAGTGAGGTAGCACCTCTTCTCGGACGCATTTCTTCGATATTATACTCTTACTGGTGATTTGACTAGATGGCCATCCTCCGATTTGGGAATGTTGTCCGAGGTGGAACGGTAGTGGCTGCTATGCGTATCCATCAGTCCGTGTGCGTAATTGGTATATCTACCCTGGCATTGCCTAGTTGTGCCGTGTCACCTACCATATCGAGCTTTACTACGATTATGATTTTAAGATCCGACCGCGTTAAGGTTCTCCATCCCCTTAACGCTATTTTCCGATATGATTATACTTTACTTATTTAGACACTATTATAATAGCGAATATTACTACATAGTAGATAGTTTAACGGATCCTTAGAGGATGGGCGGTCCCAAGCATCTTCTAAGTTACTTGTACCTTTACTACAGTTCACTTGAGTTGGTTTACATTGTATAAGTATGTATATCCTGACTCGAGTGTTTATGTTTTATTTTATGCTCGGGTCAGCCTGAGTATCAGTTGGACTTCATCTTCACGGAGCTAGGACTACTGGAGATCATCCTTATCCAGCTGCTATCTGGTTTTATCTGTTCAGTCTGTTGTTCTATTTCAGCTCTTGTATTAGTAGACTTCTATGTCTTGAGACTTCTGTTGTACTCTATTCCTTCTGTTGTATCTTGTGTAACTTTGTTATATTTATATAGTAGCTTCATGAACTACTATCTCTTTTACTTCCGCTGCATTATTTTACTCTGTATCTGTGATCTGTGATTATATTTATTTACTGTATATTCTGAGATTTGCCAAATTTTAATTACAACGCGGTATTTTGAGCAATTCAACTCCGGCATGAGTGTCTACCTATACACTTATAATGGATGCGAATGGTTGAAAATATTGGGTCGTTACACGGATGACGACCCATTTTCGGCCACCGCCGCCTATATAATTCGAACCCTAATCAAATTTTTCACGCTAATCCAACCATCATCTCACCAAACAAACCACTCCAATGAACTCCCCATGAAAATCTCTACACAACCGTACCCTCGAATTGTTGCATCGTCACCATTGGTCAACCACTAAAATCGATGGCCGAGAATGTTTTGCTCATTTCTAGACAAACCAAAACTCTATTGCAAAAATGAACAGCAAATCTAGATTACGCTTGTCGAGAGCTTTCCAACGATATATAATATGATGGGGTTTGGAGAGTTTATAATTTTCGATTTGATTTTGATTTGAAATTGAATATGGGAATTAGGGTTTCTGCCTTTGGGAAGGAAGGAAGGAGCATATGTAAATGTATGTACAAAATTAAGAAATGAGAAATAACTAGGGTTTATAATAGCCAATATATAGGCAAAGCTGAAATAGAAAAGGATGGACCAGATCGATTTGGATTGAACCGATAACAACGACCCAAAAATCCCGTTTCATTCCCAAAACGAAAATGGGTCGTCCAATATATCGAAATATATGTTTTCGATAATTTTAAACTCAATGGAACTAGTTTCAAACCCTAATTCAAAAGTATATAGAAATTAGCTTTCAAAATCAATTATATTCATTTAAATTCTATTAATCAATTTCTACGCATTTCGAGCTCGCACGATCAAACGACAAGTCTGATCGCTACAAAACTTGAAATCCTATAATAATTCACTGTTGTGGATCCGATGAAACTGGTTTTGTCGAAATCCAAGACAGTGGCCAAAATGGCTATTTTCACGTTAATTAATTAAATTATTATTAAATTAGTTTAATCACTTTTAAATTCAAATTTAATAATTAACAATTTTATCAGTCTAGATTGCATAGAAATTAATAATCTATCAAAATAAATTTTCTATGTTAAATTCACTATTAAAATATTTCATTAAATTCAACGTTCAATTACACTGTAATAAAATCCTAGTTAATTATATTTTAAATCCAAATAAATTCTTTTATTTTGATTTCCACTCTTATTATTAAATCAACTATCACCTTATGGATATAATTAACATTAGTTTACATTTGATTACATTCATATTTTATAGTTATCATCTTTTACCATATTAACTACAATATTTCAATTCCATTAATTCCATTAATTACCAATTTAATTCCTTATTTACAATTATAACCAAATTAACTTTATAGTTTATTTCGATTGATTTAAATTACATAAAAATAGTTGTCAATTACATTAAATTAACATTATTAAATTGAATTTTAATAATCCATTCCATTTATAAATCATAAATTTTAATTTTTTCCAATATTAAATTCTAAAATCTTATTTAATTTAATATTTTATATTATCAAAAAATACGGGTCGTTACAGAGTTACTATAGCTGGGTTGATTGGAAGTATTGGAAGTGAAGCACTATTCAAGAGAGGATTCATCTCCTCGGTTATATGGGGCTAGTATCACGGTCAACTAAAGTCAACTCAAAGTCAAAGTCTCCGTCCAGAGCATTTTAGTTAATAATAATTTTTGTTATTGAACCAAAGACTTTGTGTTTGGACTATAGAGTTGAATATGGATGATATTGGAATTTTAACTATTACCAAATTCCATAAGTCCAAAGTGAAATAATTTTATGAAGAGAATTGGTATAAATAAATGTCACAACTGGGTAATGCTTAATAAAATGAAATTGGATTTTACTAAAACTAAGTAAGCGATAAATTTGGCCAAAATTTTACACCACCTGCTAAGCGACGTAAGAACATTAACATTCGAATAGTTCAATGTTAATCGCTGACCGAATTTACACATGACGAGTCACACAACTGTAATGATGAATTCTCTTTAGACCAAATTATTTAATTATTTTATAATTATTATAAATTAATTAATATTTATGAAATGTTAATTATAAAATTTTGAATATGATTTGAGGAATAAATATTACTGTTTATATTTATAAGATCGATATGCGATGTCGATAAGCAATTAAACTAGATTTAATTAATAATATTTATTTGGGTTTAAAATGGTTTTAAAGCCAATGAAAGGGGCTGGAAATTTCGACCAAAAGAGTGCAATATGGACCATAAGATGGTGCAAAAAAGGCTTGGAGATGGAGGGCTAAGATGGAAGAGAATTGGTAAGAGATGATGTAGGGTATTGATCCTAATATTATCTCCAACTTATCCTTTATGTAAGAATCTCTATCCTCGCCACTAAGAAGACTTTTTGGTTACCTCCTCTCTTCATTTTTGCTAGCCGAATTATGCCTCCTAGTGCTCCAACATAATTCAAATAAAATCAATTCAAATCAATAGCAATTTGATAGCAAAGGCCATGCGACTCAAAAACTTGCAATCTGACGAATAGGGAAGGTTTCAAGAGGAAGGGAACTCATCATTACAAGGTGTACTTAAGGGAATTAGTTTAGGTAAATATTTAGTTTCATGCATGATGCATAATCTCTATGTAACTCAATATTGTTCGTATATATATACACTATTATTATTGAATTGTTAGTCATATGAGATTCCTATAGGTATTGTTGTTGTTACGTATATTGATTGGTTATGTGTATAAAAAACATTTTATATAATAGATTTGATACACACATCCAAAATTATTTTATTTCATTTATTATTATTTTATTACTTTATTTATTCATATATTAATGTATTAATTAATTCATTTTATGACTAATACTAATCGATATATAAATATATCGTACAAAAATTGAACCAATATTTTTAAAATGTATATTTATATTAATTATAATTTTTTAGTAATTATTTAATATTTTTAGTATTATTTAATCATTATACGAATTAAAAATTTATATAAAATAAATTATGATTTGAAAATTAGGTCTTAAATTTTCCAAAATTAATTTATCATTATGGAAGCTTTCGGTCAAAAAAATTAGATTTTTTCAACCGTTTTTAATAATTTTTAAAAGTTCATTTTTTTCATTAGGCAAAAAGTAATTAATTCATAAAAATAATATTTTGATTTATAAAATCACAAAATTTCCATAAGCTATAAAATATGATTCCAAATTTTCTGGAAATTTAAAATTTGAAATATATATTATATATTTTCTATCATTTATTTGTTGTTGTTTAACTAATTAATTGATAATATTTATATATTAATGTAATAAAATTATATTTAAAAATGTACCCATTATGTATTCGATCTAGAACATTAAAAAAGGAGATGTTTTAATTTTGTAGTATATATATATAAACCATTCTAAATGATATTTACATTTAAATAATATATATATATTATACATATAATTATGTTACTTTAATATATACAAACACACACACACACATATATATCTTAATATATATATATATATATCTTAATATATATATATACACATATCTTGATTTTATATATAATAAGCATAAATACATACATATATTTGGACAATATACAATGCATACAGGATGAGCTAGCATGTTTGTTGCGATGTAAATCCCAACATCCATATACGGGCATATTGTACTCTTCATGGAATATCATTCTACACATGCACACATATACATACATACATACATACGTACGTACGTACATACATACATACATATATATATGTATATATATTTATATACAAATTGAAAATAAATTAAATAACTTTCTATCAACAATTTATAAACTTAAACGAAATATATGATTTTATTTAAATTAAATTTAGAAATGTTCAAAATAAATTAGACTTCACAGGCCCAATAAAGTTCCTATAAGGTAAAAAAATTTGAAATTCACTCATAACTTCCACTACGGGATGGCGCAGTTCCAAAATTTAGAGAGAATTACGTACTTTAATCTCAATGGATGTATCGATATCCAATCTCGATACATCTTGACTAGGAATATTTAAAATGATATATTTATTTTCATTGTGATAAATTACTCATGATTACAACACTTTATAACTACTATCAAAAAACGTACCATCTATGAATTTTCTATTAAATATACTTTTAGTTAAATTAATTAATTAGTATAACACATTATATCAAATATATAACAGAAAGAAAGCATCTTTTATTTCAAACAAGATTGGTTATCGAGTTAGATATATATAACAAATTACATAATTGCCCATAGGGTATATCCATAACTCTATTAATCTCCCACTTGCACTTGTGGATCAGTTATGGAATCTTATTCTAACTTCTCCAATCGATTCCTTCAAAACCAATTGGTTAGTCCCTTAGTGAATAGGTATGCTATTATGTTTAAATTATCCACTTTGTCAATCAACTCTCTCCGACGCTGGTAAACAACCTTTATCATGTGGAATAATTCGGAGTATGACTTACGACTTCCACTGAGCTCTAAGTTTTATTATGAAATATATCGTGACATTGTTACCATATAACAATTATTGGATTCTTTACATCTAGAATCACCTTTAGCTTAGTTGCAAATTTATCCATTTATATTTATATATATTGCTTTTATTGTGGTACTATTCAAGGCGATGTACTTAGCCTTTTTCATTGAATCAGCCATAGTCTTTCATTATAATATTTCCAACTTAAAGATTCTTAACTTGAATTTATTATTAACATACTATACTTAGTATCACTTATGAAAGTTTGAGTCTGAACACTCCCTCATAAAGAGTTTGTTATTTCCGTAAACAATTCTTTAGTATTTCATAAATACACGAGAACACCTTAAACAATCATTTAGTGATATCAATTTGGATTTGATATTTACTTCATATATCAAATACGTAAACAAATCTTGATATCTTAAACAACATAACATGTATGATAATTCTTATCGCCATTGCATAAGGAATCCATCTTACATGTTCCATATTAAACATTTTAATAAGCTATCCTTGCATATCATTTGGGACATTCCTAATATCTTTTATACTTACTATAAAGACGTCATATACAAATCCAACATCGAGTATTAAAATAACTAAAGCTGATTTTAACACAAGTACGTCATTAACAATTAGCAATGTGTTGTTTACTAATGGTTTAGAAATATCTAGTACTGTAACGACTCGGATTTTTCAACGATTAATTTTAAATATTTAAATTGTTTTAAATATTGAATTTGGAATTTTAATTTAGTTAGTAATTTTTTAAAAATGAAATTTTGAGCGATTTCAAAATTTTGGAATCGTAAATTTAAATTGACGCATTTAAAATAGTGATTCGGGGCATAGTCTCGGAATTCGACGAAACTAGTTCCATTGGATTCGAAACAGTTTATTATTATCGGGTTTCAAATTTTGTAGCATTTGGAGTAATCATTTGGTCGGAGGGATATAAACGCGTTGAAATTTATATCGAAAATTCAATATAATAAATTAGGTCCAAAAAGCTATCTTCTCCATACGATCGAATTAGGAATTGTGACGCCCCACCTCTATGCTCACAATAACAAAGAGTATTAAAATAAATACTTGTTATTACGAAGAATAAGGCTGGATAGGAGCGGCCATCCGTAGTTAGGCCTTACACTAGTATTGGTTACCTCGATAGGAGTGGTATATATTTTTATTTTTCATCTCTTATTTATTTACTCCCATCGACATACCCAATTCCAGTATAAAACGAACTACGATGGTTCATAATAGTTTAGGATAATATATATAATAATAACACAGATAAGCTAAATGCGGAACACAGCTAATATCAAATCTCATATATATATATAACTGAAGGCAGTTACAATACACTTGATACAATACACTTGATACAACTACAACTGTCGACTCTGGAAGTTATATATACAAGTACATTATCGAATAATATACATGAATACATATCAACCTATACTATGACACGACTACTCCAAAAGATATGAAGAGACTTCATAGCTCAAGCAGCAACCCAAAGCAAGATATCTACAACCTGAAATAACTCGGTCTGACCCGAGTATTAAATTCAAAAGAAAATAATACACGGGTCAGTCTAATTCAAACTCAGTTATTAATACACAGAAGCAATAATAATAATAAATAACCAAATAGACGACAGTCACAGAAATCTCATCTATCCAAGCCTTTAACAAGGAAATCGGATAACGGTAGATATAACACTAAATAGTGTTAAACCAAAAATCTACAAATTCAAATCATCAACAAAGATAAATAAAAAGGTTATCAATGAAGATAATATGAAAACCCCAAAATTGCCTAAACAGCAATTACCAACAAAATCTAATTATTAAATAAATAATTAGAAACTCATAATCTAATTATCAATAGATAATTAGACAACAACAAAATGATCAAATAAAACCAAATCAAAGTACTATTCAAAATATATTGAATTGAACACACAAAACAATTCAAGAAATTTAAATATCAATTAAAATGCCAATCCTGTTTTGGCTGCAGTACACGCTCGCGTGTACTGCCTCGCCACTACAGCATATGAAATATTCAAAAGATCAAGTTCACAAATGGGCACAGGGTCAAACCTGAAATATCGGATTCAAGTCAAGTGTGATTAGAAAAACAAATCTAACTGCATCAATGCAATGCAAATCAATAAGGTCAAACTTCATATTACATGAAACTGCAACCACCACTTGAATTCAAGGGCAACTACAAACAAGAAACTGCAGCAAAACCAAGGTAGATAGCAGATAAACCAGACATAAAAAAGTACATGAACACTTGCAACACAAGAAGACCACATGCAAGGCCAGTGAAGGGAATGCACATGTCAACAAAGAAGGGATGCACCCGAGAAACGGCTATTAACACATAATCTAATTATCTAAAAGATAATTAGATACCACGAAATCATCAAATTAAACCAAATCAAAATACATAAATGTTCAACAAAAACTGAAAGGTAACTCAACTCAAATCAAAATGAACGAAATGCAAACGAATGCACAATGAAAGTTCACAACCGAGTACAAGGTCAAACCCGAGTCTTTGAGACTGGATTCAACTCAATGTACAAATCATAATGCAACACTATCTGGATCAAATGCCATCAAGAAAGCAAGACCAAAGAGTAAAATAATCAGACTGCAAACTTCAACTTAAACCAACAAGAGACCAAACAAACAAGTACACATTCAAGTACTTGATTAAATGGCCAGATCCAAACAACTCAATTGCACAAGGGCAGTTGTACAAGAGCAAGTGCAGCCCCAACATGAAGCTTGAACACTTACAACAGAAAATGGTGCAAATACAACCAGTAATCAAGTACATAGGAGATTGCAAACTGCAGCTCAAAGTAAAACAAGAGTGCATGTATGCATATATATGAATACACATACATATCTACACCAAATGAAACAGCACTTAGCATAAGCAAATGCCAAAGATAGTTCGAACAAAGCCATCAAAACAGAGTCGAACCCAAAAGTCCTCAAATCAAATTCGATACAGTCAAATCATTAACAAAATGCAAAGGTCAAGTCACTGCTATCATGACTCAACACACTACAAGACTAAACCAAAGCTAATAGCAAATCAAAGCTGCAAACAAATACAAACTACATGAAGGCAACGCATAAACATGTAGCCACACATGTATGCATACATGTAGTGACAGCAAAACTCAAGCCAGCCATGATATGGAAGCAACCAGACCAGTTCAAGTTACACAAACAAAACCCAAAACTACATAATCAAACTGCAATAAATGAACCTGCAGTATAGCTTCAATTGAAAATAATGTACACTGTGAAGCATTGCATAGCAGCACACAAAAAACAACAATGAAATTAATATCGAACCAGTTCAAATGCCAAGGTGAAGTCACCAGACTTCAAGTCTAACTGACAGTGTCTCAACATCAAAATGCAATATGAACCGGACAAGTTTTCAATCACAAATCAAAATGTTCAACCTAGATTGGTCAGAGAAACCACAATGCAAAGTGGTAAAAGCAAACTGAGGTGACAACAGGAAATTGTACCAAGAAATAGTAACAAGTGAAATAGTGAAACAACAATGGTGCAACAACATACATATATTTATGTATGATCATAGATGTATGTATACACATGGTAGCTGAAACAAATGACTCGAACTCAAGTAAAGAAAAAGTCCCAGCAATACCCAAAAATAATTCAGGCATGCACAACAGAGAGAAGCAAGTGCACCCAAGACCAACAGCAAGTGTCGACTAAAAAAAACTAACAAACAACAGCAAATGCATATGAACTCAGTGGTCAAGGCAAGATAGAAACAGTGACCCGACCAAATGCTATCAAGTGATGCGAGACTATCTATATTGCAAACACAAGATCATAGAGATGTGGAACTACAAAAGTCAGAAGCAGTTTCACATTTTAAAGTCAAGTCCGATGTCAACAGTTAATGGCCACAGTCGAGCACAAAAACGAAATCAACATCATCATCAAAAAAATTCAACGGGCAAGCAAAGTCAAAGTCTTGGAAATCAGGAAATCAGCAAATTCACAAAACCCCAGTTTCACCAAAGTCGAACAAGTTAGAAATCTAAGCTGAAGACAACGCAAGTAAAATCAAACAGCCGAGAATACTCAAGTGACGAGTTCAATCAAATAAA
The DNA here is from genome assembly GCA_030737815.1 of Allium fistulosum. NCBI lineage: Eukaryota > Viridiplantae > Streptophyta > Magnoliopsida > Asparagales > Amaryllidaceae > Allium > Allium fistulosum. The sequence continues at coordinate 263,679,653 of CM060904.1, read as the reverse complement.
ATCGAAGAATCATCAACATCCAACATAATCAAATGGTCGAGACACAGTATAGAACTAGATGTGAGTGAAAGAAATTCACTCACCTTTGTCGAAGAACCCAAAAACAGCCGAGCGGAACTCAAGAAATCGAGCGATCGACACAGCCAAGCTCGCAATACCCATTCGATCGATCAACAGAGGCGTGACTTCGATATCAATCACAAGCCCTAATTTTGCAAAGAGGACGAACGAGTCGCCATTCTTTTTTTTTCTTTTTTTTAGATTAGGGTTTCTCGATGAAATGAATGGATCGGGGAAAATGAACGGGCATGGATAACTATCACGACAACAAAATAAAACATGGGCTAGATTCAATTTTTTTGAAAGCCCACCAACACTTAACACATTATTTAAAAGAACTTCAACGGATTAAATCTCCCAAAAAAAATTAACAACCAATTTAATCATCATTTGACGAAAATTAATTGTTACAAAACTCCGGGTTGTTACAGACTCCCCTCCTTATAAAAATTGCGTCCCCGCAATTTTCATAATTAAAGTCGTCAATAACAATTATTTTTCTAACATAAACTGGTTAAGCTAGAAAAATAAAGATCGAGAATTCAAACACTAAAGAAATCTTTTAATTTCATAAGAGAAATTCACAAATTCTCAACAAAATCTAATTATCAATAGATATCAGGAAATAGAAAAACTGAATAATTACAATTATCAGCAATATTCAATTATCAATTAGATAATTAGAACACAGAAATCACAAAACAGCAATATCTAATTATCGATACGATAATTAGAAAACAACAAAATCTAATTACCAACAAAGACAATTAGAAAACACAAATCACAAATCGCAAAACCGCAATTATCAAGTTATCCAACAAATAACTAGAAAACACGAATTTCATAATCAACAAACTCTAACTATCAACAGAGATAGTTAGAAAATAACAATTCAATATAATCAACATAATCTAGAATCAATTAGAGACTAGAAAATCTCATAATCAGCAAAATTAGCAATTATCAAATTATCAAAAACGATAATCAGAAAACATCAAATATCTAATTATCAAAAACGATAATCAGAAATCTCAAATCAACAAATATCTAATTATCAAAAACGATAATCAAAAATATCAAATATCTAATTATCAAAAACGATAATCAGAAATCTCAAATCAACAAATATCTAATTATCAAAAACGATAATCAGAAATCACAAATCAACAAATATCTAATTATCAAAAACGATAATCAGAAATCTCAAATATCTAATTATCAAAACGATAATTAAATCTCATAACAACAAATATCTAATTATCGATACGATAATTAAATCTCATAACAGCAAATATCTAATTATCGATACGATAATTAAATCTCATAATAGCAAATATCTAATTATCGATACGATAATTAAATCTCATAACAGCAAATATCTAATTACCTGCAGATAATTAGAAACAACAAATATCTAGAAATCAATTAAGATGACTAGAAAATCAACATAAAAGGTGGATCGATCCCATCATATGGCGAGTCTAAGCTACGCCACACCTGCATCAACATATGGCCGAAGCCTACCAGGTACTGTCATCATAATTTTGGCGCCCAACAAATGACCTGAAGGTCCGCAGAGTGACCCAAAGGTCTAGTACTGGTATTTGACCCGAAGGTCTATCATATGACCCCGAAGGTCCAACATATGACCCGAAGGTCCAACATAGTGGCTCGAAAGCACACAAAATCATCAAAATCATCAAACAGTAGATGTTTCAATTAACAAGTCCAGAATTAACCGAAATAGTAAACGCACATGTCCCATACCACGTGTTTTGCTAAATCGTTTGATTGTCTTCATCGTTTCCTTGAAAGTGCAAAATTGTGTATTTTAAATAAATACATTTTACGTTCTCAAACGGACAAGTCTAGAATTAAGCGAATCAGTAAAAGTGAGGGTTCATAGTCCTCAATTTTGTTGAAGCGTTTAAATCGCTTCCTCATTCTTTTGAAAGCGCAAACTGTAAAATTTTTGGAAACAATTTTATTTTAAAAACAATTTTCAAACACGTGATTAAAACTGCAATATCGGTAGCAATTTCGAAAAGGAAATCGTACTTCCCAAAACACCGTAAAATCGGATCTCAAAATCAGCATTGCGGAATAACCGCTTGAAAATCCACTTTAAAATTGACGGTTACTGAAGTCAAAGCGACAGTAATTTTTATACGTCAAAATCTCATCAAAATAATTCGCATCAAACTATAATACCAGTGAATTTTCATTCATTACAAATGTCAACAAAACACCGTGCTTCAAAAATTTAGCACCAGTGTAAAAATCCCATTATAAAAATAACGGCAACTAAATACGTTCAAACCAAACACCGGTTCAACGTAAAATTAATGTAGTAACGTGCAACTCAAATCTGCACGTACACTACAAAATGAACAAAGAAATCACTAGATTATATCTTCAATGAAGATAATTTAAAACAGCAAAATCTCAACAAAATCACATAACAGCAATCGCTTCGGATCCTCAAATCGGATTCGAAATTTTCAAAGAAAACAAAATAAACACATCCATGTAACAACACAATGAAATTTTATTTCATTTTCATATTTTGATTTTTAAATCAAAAAGGTTATCAGCCGTACACGGCGAAGACAATCACTATTTCCGCTGCGCATTCTGATAAACAGAACACAAATTACTCAATCATCAAAACACAGTTTCACTATTATTTTTAAATAAAGATTTAAAAATTTCATCCTAATTTCAAAACTTTAGTTTTGACTCAAAGCACAACTAAAAACATCGACAAATAGTTGTAACACATGTTCCATCTAAATTATGTTTTATATTATGTCCATAAACCCCTTGCTCTGATACCAACTGTGACGCCCCACCTCTATGCTCACAATAACAAAGAGTATTAAAAGAAATACTGTCTGTTATTACGAAGAATAAGGCTGGATAGGAGCGGCCATCCGTAGTTAGGCCTTACACTAGTATTTGTTACCTCGATAGGAGTGGTATATATTTTTATTTTTCATCTCTTATTTATTTACTCCCATCAACATACCCAATTCCAATATAAACCGAACTACGATGGTTCATAATAGTTTAGGACAATATATATAATAATAACATAGATAAGCTAAATGCGGAACACAACTAATATCAAATCTCATATATATATATAACTGAAGGCAGTTACAATACACTTGATACAACTACAACTGTCGACTCTGGAAGTTATATATACAAGTACATTATTGAATAATATACATGAATACATATCAACCTATACTATGACACAACTACTCCAAAAGATATGAAGAGACTTCATAGCTCAAGCAGCAACCCAAAGCAAGATATCTACAACCTGAAATAACTCGGTCTGACCCGAGTATTAAATTCAAAAGAAAATAATACAAGGGTCAGTCTAATTCAAACTCAGTTATTAATGCACAGAAGCAATAATAATAAATAACCAAATAGACGACAGTCACAGAAATCTCATCTATCCAAGCCTTTAACAAGGAAATCGGATAACGGTAGATATAACACTAAACAGTGTTAAACCAAAAATCAGCAAATTCAAATCATCAACAAAGATAAATAAAAAGGTTATCAATGAAGATAATATGAAAACCCCAAAATTGCCTAAACAGCAATTATCAACAAAATCTAATTATTAAATAAATAATTAGAAACTCATAATCTAATTATCAATAGATAATTAGACAACAACAAAATGATCAAATCAAACCAAGTCAAAGTACTATTCAAAATATATTGAATTGAACACACAAAAATTTTCAAGAAATTGAAATATCAATTAAAACGCCAATCCTGTTTTGGCTGCAGTACACGCTCGCGTGTACTGCCTCGCCACTACAGCATATGAAATATGCAAAAGATCAAGTTCACAAACGGGCACAAGGTCAAACCTGAAATATCGGATTCAAGTCAAGTGCGATTAGAAAAACAAATCCAACTACATCAATGCAATGCAAACCAACAAGGTCAAACTTCATACTAAATGAAAATGCAACCACCACTTGAATTCAAGGGCAACTGCAAACAAGAAACTGCAGCAAAACCAAGGTAGATAGCAGATAAACCAGACATAAAAAAGTACATGAACACTTGCAACACAAGAAGACCAAATGCAAAGCCAGTGAAGGGAATGCACATGTCAACAAAGAAGGGATGCACCAGAGAAACGGCTATTAACACATAATCTAATTATCTAAAAGATAATTAGATACCACGAAATCATCAAATTAAACCAAATCAAAATACATAAATGTTCAACAAAAAGTGAAAGGTAACTCAACTCTAATCAAAATGAACGAAATGCAAACGAATGCATAATGAAAGTTCACAACCGAGTACAAGGTCAAACCCGAGTCTTTGAGACTGGATTCAACTCAATGTACAAATCATAATGCAACACTGTCTGGATCAAATGCCATCAAGAAAGCAAGACCAAAGAGTAAAATAATCAGACTGCAAACTTCAACTTAAACCAACAATAGACCAAACAAACAAGTACACATTCAAGTCCGTGATTAAATGGCCAGATCCAAACAACTCAATTGCACAAGGGCAGTTGTACAGGAGCAAGTGCAGCCCCAACATGAAGCTTGAACACTTACAACAGAAAATGGTGCAAATACAACCAGTAATCAAGTACATAGGAGATTCCAAACTGCAGCTCAAAGTAAAACAAGAGTGCATATATGCATATATATGAATACACATACATATCTACAAAAAATGAAACAGCACTTAGCATAAGCAAATGCCAAAGATAGTTCGAACAAAGCCATCAAAACAGAGTCGAACCCAAAAGTCCTCAAATCAAATTCGATACAGTCAAATCATTAACAAAATGCAAAGGTCAAGTCACTGCTATCATGACTCAACACACTACAAGACTAAACCAAAGCTAATAGCAAATCAAAGCTGCAAACAAATACAAACTACATGAAGGCAACGCATAAACATGTAGCTACACATGTATGCATACATGTAGTGACAGCAAAACTCAAGCCAGCCATGATATGGAAGCAACCAGACCAGTTCAAGTTACACAAACAAAACCCAAAACTACATAATCAAACTGCAATAAATGAAACTGCAGTATAGCTTCAATTGAAAATAATGTACACTGTGAAGCATGTGCGTAGCAGCACACAAAAAACAACAATGAAATTAATATCGAACCAGTTCAAATGCCAAGGTGAAGTCACTAGACTTCAAGTCTAACAGACAGTGTCTCAACATCAAAATGCAATAGAAACCAGACAAGTTTTCAATCATAAATCAAAATGTTCAACCTAGATTGGTCAGAGAAACCACAATGCAAAGTGGTAAAAGCAAACTGAGGTGACAACAGGAAACTGTACCAAGAAATAGTAACAAGTGAAATAGTGAAACAACAATGGTGCAACAACATACATATATTTATGTATGATCACAGATGTATGTATACACATGGTAGCTGAAACAAATGACTCGAACTCAAGTAAAGCAAAAGTCCCAGCAATACCCAAAAATAATTCAGGCATGCACAACAGAGAGAAGCAAGTGCACCAAAGACCAACAGCAAGTGTCGACTAAACAAAACTAACAAACAACAGCAAATGCATATGAACTCAGTGGTCAAGGCAAGATAGAAACAGTGACCCGACCAAATGTTATCAAGTGATGCGAGACTATCTATATTGCAAACACAAGATCATAGAGATGTGGAACTACAAAAGTCAGAAGCAGTTTCACATTTTAAAGTCAAGGCCGATGTCAACAGTTAATGGCCACAGTCGAGCACAAAAACGAAATCAGCATCATCATCAAAAAAATTCAACGGGCAAGCAAAGTCAAAGTCTTGGAAATCAGGAAATCAACAAATTCACAAAACCCCAGTTTCACCAAAGTCAAACAAGTTAGAAATCGAAGCTGAAGACAACGCAAGTAAAATCAAACAGCTGAGAATACTCAAGTGACAAATTCAATCAAATAAAATCAGAGAATCATCAACATCCAACATAATCAAATGGCCGAGACACGGTATAGAACTAGATGTGAGTGAAAGAAATTCACTCACCTTTGTCGAAGAACCCAAAAACAGCCGAGCGGAACTCAAGAAATCGAGCGATCGACACAGCCTAGCTCGCAATACCCATTCGATCGATCAACAGAGGCGTGACTTCGATATTAATCACAAGCCCTAATTTCGCAAAGAGGACGAACGAGTCGCCATTCTTTTTTTTTCTTTTGTTTAGATTAGGGTTTCTCGATGAAATGAATGGATCGGGGAAAATAAATGGGCATTGATAACTATCACGGCAACAAAATAAAACATGGGCTAGATTCAATTTTTTTAAAAGCCCACCAACACTTTACACATTATTTAAAAGAACTTCAACGGATTAAATCTCCCAAAAACAATTAACAACCAATTTAATCGTCATTTGACGAAAATTAATTGTTACAAAACTCCGGGTTGTTACAGGACTCGAAACCTTTTCCATTACGTTTGAAATAAGGGTATAACATTATAAATGCCTAGCAGCACACCTTAATAGGTTTTCAAAATAAATATCTAGATATTTGAAAATTTTATATATATTTGTTATTTTCAAAACGTCACTTCGGTTCTAAATTGAAGTCAAACTCTATCTTGTTGCTGCAACCTAGATCGTGACAATTACCTCCTTTACACGCCACCCCTCTCCTTTTTAAATTCGCATCCTCCTTCTTTCTTCGAACGATAACAGGCACAAAGATTTAATAAAATTATATAACAAATGAACGAAAAACCAATTTAAAACAAAAAAAAGATGAGGGGAAACGAAATTGATCAACAGAAATGGCGGACAAAAATCATTATCAAATCGGTTCAAATGCCGAGTTCCTTTTTCCTTCACTATTAGTAAAACAAGATCGAAATCGATTTGTTTAAACGGAAAAAAAAAGAGGGAACCGCGATCGATCGAATCGCGATGGCATTCGGCGATGGGTGGCGGCTCAACTGTCGTTTATGCCAGGGTCTGTCACGAGTTAAGGGAAGTCGAGGCGTCTGGGCGGTAGGGTTCGTGTGCGCGCGAGTTGCTGTGTGGCGATTTCTGGTGGGGCAGCGATGGCAGCGGAGGGATAGAGGCATGACAACCGATGATGTGGGGCGCGGCGCGTGTGCATGGCGATGGTGGTGGCACGCATCTCGAGACGATGGTCGCAAATCAAAAGGGCAGTGGATGTCGCAAGTTGGTGGTCGCGATCGATTATTGTCGGGTGTTCATAGCTAGAGTCTTTGGGATGAGGGTTTAACTAAGAAGGTAATTAACATTTTTTTTAAATTAACTGATTGAATAAATCGATAATTAATTGTTTTAATAAATTGAATCTGATAAAATTCGTAAATGGCTTATACGAGGTGGAATTCGGGTGTGGACTTTTTTTCATTGGATTCATGATGACATAGGATACAATATAAATTTGGAATGGATTGCAAATTTAAAATCAAGGTGAGAATTTCTCACTCATTCAGATTGTCATGTTTAAATTTAAATGTTTATATTTAAATTAATTGATGCTTGATTGGATTGATAAATTTATAATTATCTGTTGGATGACTATATACATATAGTAGTATATATATTAGTAATTGGAGTGATATTCCCACATATTATAGTGGATGAGACCCTATGTGCCCCGCATAATAGCGGATGACCCTATATACCGCGATATCCCCCTCGAAGTGGGATTGGTATTTTTATTATTGTCTAATATCTATGGATGCAGGGAAACAGGTTGGAGGGATCCAACTGGATTCCTCAAATATATAGTTTTTTTTCATATATATAAAATATATGATGTGATTGAATAAACTGTTGGGTTATTATGTGTTTTTAAATGTTAAAATAGCATGCAAATTAACTTTGGTATATTAAATACCATAAATATTATTTTGAATTTTTAAGGAATTAAAAAGAGATATTTAATACAAAAACATGTATATCGAAAATTTGGATTATTTAAAAGAGATTGATTTGAATAAGCAATAATGGATTTTTGATCGTATTAAATAATGCGGGAAAATATTTTAAATAGAGATTTTAAAATAAATTATATAAAGGGATCTTTAAGACTAGATTTTTAAAATGATATTCGGGAAATATAGAAGTAGTTGAAATCGATAGTAAAAAAATAGATTGGTAAAAATAAATGGAATTTATAAGAAATTGAATTTATAAAATAGGATTTTTATAAATGAGATTATTTTTAGTGAAACTCAAGGGAGTTATAAAAATTTATAAACGGTGTTTATAGAAAAAGGAAATTGATATCAGATGATAAATTGAAATATAAATTTACAGGGATAATTTATATTTGAAAATGGAAATATGGTGAAAAAAAAATAGTGGGTACTATTTTTGAAGCGAAAATGGTTAAGGAGACCGAAAAGGAAGTGATGTGGTAGACATCGAGAGGGATTTATAAATTTAAAATTTGGTTATTGAGATATAAAAATATTTTTTTATTTATAAGTTAAGTTTTATTTTAAAAGGAAAATTTTATTTATTAAACTATGTAATTTAAAGTTAGTTAGTACTGAATACTTCAAAAGTGAATTTTTCAAATAATTAATATATATTTTAATAAATCCCAAATTTTTAAATCGGCTTTGAAAAATGATGTATAAAAAAATGTATTTCAATATTTTAGATAATTATTTGAACCTGCCTTAAAAATAAATTATTATTATTCTTTTAAATACATATTATATATATATATCTGTGTGTGTGTGTATAGAGTTTGAAATGTTTAAAAATTTATTTATAAACCTTCTCGGAAGCTTGGAAATGGGGTTATTCAATATATGGGATTTATAATAAAATCCTTAAAATGAAATTGGGAAGAAAAGTAAGAAAATTTCTGAAGTAGTTAAATAAAAGTGAACTTCGAAAAAATGAAATAGAATTCATAAAGAAGTACAGAGGGAAATTGAAATTATAAGCAAGTATAATTGGCTTTGGAAATATTAAAGGGAATTAATAAAGGAATTCCGGAATTTATAGGACTCGTTATAAACTAATCAAGGGATTTACAAATAAAATTGTAAATGATTTCAAGAAATAGGAAGTAAGGAAATAGATGAAATACTTCCTAAGTGTGAATATAAATGAGGTGGGGAAAATATTCAAAGTATTGGAATGGATAAAAATATTCAGTTGAGAATATAAGGATTGAAACTGTTTTCAAATGTTGAAGTACTGGGAATATATATATCTTATAAAGATATTTTGAAATAAATTTTGGGAAATTTATAATAAGGCCTGATGATTGCTTATGGATGTGTATCGATAGTTAAATAACCGACTATCAATTTTGGCCAATTTCGTTAATCGTTTTGAAAGAGGCCGGGATCAGATTTAATTATCCGAAAACCACTTCGATCTGGTTTGAACGTTACGAATGAATACCGTGAAGATGGTGGTTCGGTTTGTCCAGACCCAGGACAACTTGTATGGATGAATGCTATCAGAACATCATCATTCGAGGACGATGAGCATTCTAAGTGAAATTATTCTTGAAAGGTAATCGTAGCTTCTAGCCTCATCAATCGGAATGGCTGAAAACTAGGAGTATGCAGCAAGGCTAAGTGGGTCATCCCAATTAGGGTATGTTATCACCTTTCTTGATAACCTCAGATATATTATATTAGATGGATACGGTGCATGCGAAAGAGCTCTCGGTAAGGGTGGGAACACCCGGGGTGATAACATGTTTGGTTTTATCCAGGTTAGGGATAGAGTCGGTCTTGTGTTGCAGGGGATCCCGACGAGGTCCTCGGTACATGCTTCTAGAGGTGTACCGTGATAGGTGGTACCCCAGTGCCTAATAATTGTATGGAATCCAATCTCCAATAAGCGCCGTGCGGTTTTGATTGTGCCCAACTATGCTGAAACGTGAGATGCAAGCTGTAATGACCCTGAATTTTTGATATTGGAAATCAGGATATTTAATTGATTTTAAATATCTAGAAGATAGTTTAATTTGAAATTAAAATATCAGAATGAATTTGACAATTTAATTATTGAATTTAATTACTGAAAGTTAGGTAAAATATTGTATCTTTAGTTTTAAGCTGATTAAAAATAATTTCAAGCCTTAGAAAAATTCATATTGATTATGCTGAAGATAATAAAAGCTTCAGAATTGAATTTGAAACTGTTTTGTTCAGTTTTGAAATTTTATCGTTTAAATTGAATTTGAAAATAGCGTTCCGAGGCACAGTCTTGGAATTTAGCGAAACTAGTTCTATTGGATCCGTAATATTGTATTATTATCGGATTTCAATTTTCGTAATGTTTGGAGTGATCGTTTGGCCGTACGATAAGCAAACGCGCTGAAAATTTTATCGAAATTTAATATAATAACTGAGTCCAAAAAGCTATCTTCTCCATACAATCGAATTTGAACTCGGAACCTTTTCCATTGCGTTCGAAATAGGCGTATAACATTATAAACGCCTGGCGGCACGCCTCGATAGCATATCGAAATTTTGAGTTGCAAATTCGTGACGATTTGAATTTGAATTTGAATTTAAATTGAATATATATTTATACTCCAGTCAACATCAGCCGAAATTGTATTCACATCTACGTCTTTTCTTTCTTTTCTCCAGCAACCCTATACGCTAATATTTTCAACGCAGAAATCAAATCATTGTCGCTCATCTGGATAGTAAAATCCCTAAAAATCTCGTTCAAAAGAAAATGGCCGCGTCCTTTCTCAAAATCAAAGAAATAAAAATCGAGTAGACAAAATAAAACAAATAATGGCCGCTCTCGTTCGAAATCAAAAATAAATGGCCGCTCGTTATCCAATTTGAAATCCAAATCCTCTCGGAAAAAAATGATTTGGGTTTCCTCGTGAGGGACGCGAACGTGAGGGATTCTTTCTAGCTTCAGATATCTTCGATTGTGAGGATTCGCGAACGTGAGGGACGCGGGGTTTCCTCATGGCGTGGGAGGTTGGAGGGACGACGAGGTTGGGTGGTTCAATTCGATTTTGGGTTGAGAGGGTCCCTCGATTCAGGCACAGCATCTTGGGTCGCGAAGTAACAAGCATGCGCAGGCGATAGGCGCGAGGCGGCGTCGATGATGAGCAGCGGTTCGATCGAGAAGGAGGCAGTCATGAGCTCGCACGCCTGAGTATGGAATCGACACTGTGCTCGGTCGTGGCGCGATCGCCAGAGCGATCTTGGTTTTCGCGAGCAAGGTCTAATACAGTGAAGGTATTTTCCAGTTTTGTTTAAATTTAAATTTTAATTAAATAAATTTACTAAAAGGAATTTGTTCTTTTCGATTTAAATCTGAGAATATTTGTAAAGAAATTTTATATAGTGAAAGAAAATTTTATATGCAGTTTTTCAAATTTAAAAAAATATATATACATGCAGAAAATAGAAATGTATATATATATTTACCTAACTTTGGAAAATATATTGGAATTCTTAAAATGTTAAAAAGGTTATTTAAAAATTTAATTTAGAGATCCATATAGATATAGATTGGAGTTTTTCAGTAAAGGAAATTATGAGTAAAATCAAATTATTAGGTTAACCAAACTTTTAGTTAAATTAAATTGTTGGTTAACTAAGTGGTAATTAAAGGTTTGATCAATTTGAATATTAATAAATTGTACAAATATTTATACAAGGTCAAAAGATCGTGAAAAACAAACTGGAATGGAAATGGGATTGCAAAATAAAAGAAAAGGAGAGATCTTCTCACTCAAATTGAAATAATTGAAATTTCAGTTATTGATTGATTGCCTGATTATGATAGTGTATATATATAGTAGTATATAGCAATATATATATATTGGAATATATATATATATATTGGAGTTGTTGATTTCCCGCATTATATAGCGGATGAGACCCTATGCGCTGCGTAACAGCGGATGATATTTTATAAATCCCATATACCGCGATATTCCACCTCGAAGTGGAATTGGTATTGTGCTAACGTCTGTGGATGCAGGGAAACGGGTTGGAGGGATCCAACTGGATTCCTCAAATTATGTGAATTTGTTTCATATATTGTGATGTGATTATTTATAATCTGTGTGTGATTATATTTGTGATTGAAATTGTTGAAGGCTAAAATTTAGCCGAATGTATTTTTGGTATTGTTGGATACCAAAAATAAATAAAATTGGATTTTGGAAACTAAAGTGGAAAACTTTAAGTAAATTAAATTTTAAAAAATGGAATAAACTTGAAAGAAAGAAATTAATAATAAAAAGTTGATTTCCGTAATCTGATTGAATTATTTCCAAAATATGGGAAGTGATTTTTTTAAATGGATTTTGAATAATATTGTTTAAATGTTGAAGAATTTATTGAAGATGGAATTTTAAATAATTTAGAACGAATAAAGGAATTTATTTAAAAGGTGATAAAATTCTAGAAATCAATTTGATAATTGATTTGGTATTTAAAAATAAATCCTGGGAAATCCATTCTAAAATCGATTAGGTGTTTGAAATAAATGTTTGGAAAATCAATTTGGGATTGGAAATAAATTTGGAAATCAATTTGAAAGTTGATTTGGAGTTGAAAGTGAATATTTGAGAAATCGATTTGAAAATCGTATAAAAAGTGAATATTTGGGAATGTAGATTTAAAAATGGAATTTATAAAGGAAAGGGGAATTTGTTTTAAAAATAAACACTGATTTATTTTTAAAGTGTGGAAATAAATTTACGGATTTGGAACGTAAATTTAAAATGAATCGATAAGGATTATTTAATTGGTTTAAATGGACCATTTTGAAGTGAAAGTGTATTCTCACTATAAAGCCGAGTATATTTCCAAAGTAGCTTTTAAAATATAAATTAAAGGTTCTAAGGTTGGTTTTTTAAAGGAATATTTCGGAGAAAATGTTTTCCCAATTATATTTTAGATAGGGATATGAATCATTTTAAAATATTTGAACTCGGCAGATTTCCAGTAGGAATGAATAAATATTTGGAAATATATTCAGCGTAAGGAAATTGATTTGAAATTTATTTTCAAAGCTTGAAAGGTGAAATGTGATTTGAAATTTGTTTTCAAAGTGATGAAGTGTGGAAAAATATATATCTTGTGAAGATATTTTGAAATTAAATAATTTGGGAAAATTATTTAAATTGGTTGATTGTTATGAATGTTGTTTGATAGTTAAATAACCGACTATCAATGGCCTTTGAAATGGCACTTGAATTTGTTTTAAAACAAGCGCTCATTATTCGGTTAAGCCGGGAGAGGACTTTGTGTCATATAACCCATTCCGAATAATGATACGACGTTATGGATCGCAATTGAAGACCGGTGTTGAAGACGGGGTGTTTGCAAGAACGATAGGATGACCTATCGTTTGTCTCTGCACCGTTTACTACAGTATAGAGATTTCCTTTGTGATGGGAAGTCCGATCGGGATTGTGGATACCCAGATTGCAAGGGCTTCTTTGGAAGTGCCTTCGGTTCTGTTCGAACCCGGAACAGACTTGTATGGTTGTATGTCTGACATTACACTTTGAGATATAAAGCTGATTTCTTTCAAATACATTTCTGTTGGTGGCGGAGAATTTATTTTCTTAGCTTAACCCCCTTCTCTGAGACGTACGAGCTCAGAGGTTATGTAGTTGAAGCTTATCAGTGATATACTCCCAATTTGGTAGTGTGGCATGCTAAGTGTTGTTGTGTGTTGCTGATCATTTGTGATCAAAGCATGGCTTTGTGAAAAAGCGTGGCTTTGTGGACGAGACCTCATCGGACCTCACACCCCGGAAATGGTCGAAACAGGAAAGATGCGGCAAGGTTTTGAGGGTCGCGCCCTTTAGGGTATGTCATTTCCTTCTGGAAAAAGGTGATGTTATGGTATGGAGCCCTGATATTTACCTATGTGGTTGCTCCAATCTCATTTACTGTGTGATTGTTGCTGTGTGATCGAGGCGCCTCGGATAAAGGTCCCAAAGGACCGAGGGGTGGCATATTCGTGTAGTAGTTACCTAGTGTAAGAGGTAACCCGGCCTTGTGTTGGCGGAGAGCTAGTTAGGTCTTGGGACGTCCATCCAGAGGCGTTTCCATGTGGCAGTAGGAAGTTCCTTAGCCTGACCATTTGTTGGAAATCCAAAGAAACAGTACGCGCCCTGTACGGTTTTAGTTGTATAACCTGCTATGGAATGTGGTGGTAACCTGCTATTGAACATTGTAGCTATAGTAGGCATACAATAATGGTTGTATGTTGGCTAAGATTAATATTATACTTTCGAAATGTTTCCTACACTATGCACTAGTAATAATATCAAAAGAGTTTTTCTTGCGTAGTAAGCATGTTTGACTATCATAAGAAGAAATCTCCTCCAATTCTGCGTTTGCATTGTGTGTGTGGCGGGAGGTCTTATGGTAGTTCCATTTTCCAAAAGCATTGCGGAATTTCTTTTATTTTCTTTGTGAAAATAACTATTTTACGATCTCACACCAGTCACCATGACTGACCTGGAGTTTATTGTTCCCTTTCTAAACTCTGGGTGCCCATAATTTTCCACACGGGCAGCCTAGAGTCAGTTTATCAGGTCATTCTGGATTTCAGGAGGCTTTGGAGCTCAAGTGGTGAGTTGGATGGCAAGAAGTATACTCGTACTTATTCATGTATTATCCGTTGTGTATTGTGTATGTGGACAAGTTTATATAACTGTCCAGTGATGTGTGTTGTTGTTGTAAACTCTGATGATGTATTGTATAAACTGATATAGTTCTTTGTTATCAAGATTATTCATTCAGTTATTATATATTGTTCTGCTGCAAATGTGAGATTCTGTTGTTGTTCTGTTTCTTCTTCTTTATTTTTCTTCTGTCTTCTTCTACCTATTCTTTTTCAACTCTAATGATTCAGTTTTCCGGCATTCGATTGCACGGCATTTGATACAGTGGACGAATTAATGTCGACTTTCGAGCGTCGAAAGATCGTATCGTTACACAAGCATTTCAGCTATTTTCTATTTACTTGATTTAGACACTATTATAATATCATACGGATTTGATAAAAATGTTTTGGTTATCGTAAGGTAAAAACCCGTCGTGTTTATGTGGGGCGTGGTCTTACGAGATACCTTTGTTTTTCAAAGGATTTTGTAAAAAGATAATAATTCATTGTTTTCTCACGTTGTTTTCCAAACTGACTCGGGTGTTATTTTATTATAATGCTCAGGTCAGACCGAGTATTACAAGTTCTGGTTAAAATGCTATGGAGCTCAGGAGACGAGCTGGAGGAGTTCAATCGTATATCACGTACTTGGTTATTTCCGCTATGTGAGTTATGTATATTAGGGCAGCTTATTATAACTGTCCAGATTGATGTATTGATTGTTGTACTCTGATGGTTGTAAGTAATAAACAGCTACAGATTCTTTGTATAAAATCTGTTATTATATATTATATTTTGTTTCGCTGCGATTATGAGATTCTGTGTTGTTGTTTCTATTTTCTTCTATCCTTTTCTTCTTCATCCCTAATGAACTGGTAATTTCTGGCACTCGGATTGCTCGGCATCCTATATAGTGGATGTATTGATGTCAATTTTCGAGGGTCGAAAATCCCGGTCCGTTACAGTTGGTATCAGAGCTGAAGGTTAAGCGAGAACCTTAGCTCTGGTGGGGATTACTCATTAGAGAGGGTCAATAGTACCCTGGAATGAGTTTGAGTGTATTAATAGGTATGAGCACGTATTTGTTAGTGAATATAAATTATTTTATACTGTGTTGACTTATCGGTTGGGTGTTTATAAATTCTGGTCGGTATAGTCTGGAAAACTGTATCGATAGGGATTACTAAACTCTTAAACTAGGCAAACCGACATGGTATTATTATAAAAAGTGGGTAAATGAAATAATTTTACCCAAACCATATTTGGTATGAAAGAAATAATTTTTTGAAAATTATTATATATAGTTGGAGTGTTTGGATGATAATATTATAATAAAATAAGATTATAAATTGGAAATGGTTTATATAACCAAAAGAAAATTTGTATAAATATAAATTATACAAATGGATTATAACTAAAATTGGATTCAAAATAGAATCTGGAAATTTAATCCCGGGAAGTTTGGAAAAAATATATTTTTCAAGGTGGTGTGGAAAATAATAATAAGAGTATTATTTTTGAATATTTTCGAAAGGAAATTGTTTTAAAATGGATTTTGGAATAGATATAGCACTGAACTTACTTCAGTCGCTGGGGAATAATTCTGGTAATGACTGCAGCATCACCAGTATTCATTTTCGAGTTTCTAGGTGACAGATTGCTATCGTAGTATTTTGATATGGGGATTTTTCATGAAAAACAAATCTTGTTTCAAAATTCCAAGGAAATTGTTTTGGATAAAAATCAAGTTGATTTTTGGAAATTTGAAGGAAATGGGTTGTTAAAACAGGGTTATATATTTATACAAATATTTATATTATTTCAAATGGTTTGAAATAAGAACCGGGTGTTGAATTCTGAAATTCCTAATTAAAAGAGAAGTGAAATAAGAAGAGAATAAGTTTTGAATAAAACTTGGAAAATGAAAATTTCAGTATGAAATTAAAATTTAACTCATGTATGTTAAATAAATTGGATTGTAAAAGAAATTTGTAGGGATTGGAATTTAACTTAGGCAAAATTTAAGTAAAATAAATAAAATAAAATGAGTAAAAGGCGACGAAGTTAACTAAATATAAGTGAATATTGAATGTGTAAGTAAATAGAAAAAATAAATATAAGTAAGGGAGTGTGGAGAGACTTGAAATTTGAATTAAATTCTTACTTGATTAAAATGAATGAATTAAAAATAAAATTTGTTGGAATGAAATTAATTCGAATATGGTTCGGAAATATTGGTTAGATGAAAATTGAAAATAAAATTAAATTGGATTTGAAACCATATTGAATGGAATATATAAACTTGGATCGTTGAGTGACTAAATAACTATAAGTTATAAAAATTTAAATGGAATAAAATTTAAGTGAAAATTGGGATTGCGAATAAATAAATTTGAATAGCTTATAAAATTTGAAATTTATGGAATAAAAGTATACTTAAGCTATGAGTGATGTAAATCTTGAGTTAAAAAAATAGAATGTGAATATACTCGAGTATAAAATTGAGGGAAATGTGAAAAAATAAGTTGTGTAACTTATAAAAAATTGAAAGTGGAATAGAAAACCAAAAATAAAAACGGTTCGATATTTTAGTGAAGAAATAAAAATCTAAACCTGGAGTACAAAATAAATTTGAACTCAGGTGGATTAAATAGAATGATTTTTGAAATAAAAATCAGGTATTGAATTATAAATGGGAAGTGAAACAATTAAATAAATTAATTAGTTAATCCAATATGGGAATGGAATTTAACTTGATTAAATTGTATGGATTGTGGACTGAAACTGAAGTTGAATATAGAACTTGAGTAATAAGTAAAATTCGACTTATATATAAGCTGATTAAATATATGTTGAATGTGACCAAATAAAATTGGATTGAAATAAAAATGGCTCGAGTTATAAATAAATTAAATGTGAGTGGAAATAAATTAAATATGCCCTTAAACATTATTTTAAATTAATTAGAGAATGAATTTGATTTTGAAATTAAGATTTAAAGTAGGATAAATGAAGGGACTAATTAAATTAATTAGTAAGAGTGGAATGGAATTTGATTGAATAAAAAATTAAATCAAAATTTTGAATTGAAATTTGATGGCAAGGGAAACAAACTTAAGTATATGATCGAATAAATTGAAAATAAACAAATTAACTTAAGTTAATAGTTTGGATGGAAGTTTGGCTCGAGTAAATTGTGAAATGGTTATTAAATAAATAGCGTGGAGTGATTCCGAGCTTAATAAAATGGATTTGAAACTAATGTGGATATGAATGGATTGAATTTGAAATGGAATAGAATTAAATATAAATTGATTTGGAATCAATTTAAAATAGCTATATACTGGAATGGTTATTTTATTAAATAAGTATCGCCGAATTGGCATAGAAAAATTGGTGTTTGTCGTAAACAGAAGTAAATGAAATTCTATAAAGTAATAGAGAGTGAATAGATTGATTTTTAATCAATTTGAAATAGATATGGGTTTGTTTGCTATAAATAGGAATTGAATGCAAATAATTTAGTTGTACATTATTCGGATTGAATGAAATGGTATGAAAATCGATTGAAAGCAATTAAATTAGTAACGGAACCTTATAATTGCTTTAAATTCTTTGTTGGCATGTTATATATGAAATTCATGTGTAAAGTTAGTTAAATGAATGAAATGTTATGGAACTTATATATTTTGGTACTTACGTGGTTAAATTGAGTAAGTACAGGTACCCGGAGGCTATTGGGCTAGAGTTGGGTGCGTAGTTGCATATAAAAAAGTCGCTTGCTTAAAAATGCTAAAATAA
Organism: Allium fistulosum; assembly: GCA_030737815.1. Lineage (NCBI taxonomy): Eukaryota > Viridiplantae > Streptophyta > Magnoliopsida > Asparagales > Amaryllidaceae > Allium > Allium fistulosum. The sequence continues at coordinate 263,661,135 of CM060904.1, read as the reverse complement.
CGTACGTTTTCGGATTAAATACGGCAGATATACAAATATTGATATATATTTTTGTTTTACGACCATGTGGGTCAATGTATACATTTTTATCTCTCTTGTCATATTGCAAAAGTCTCTCCGTACAAGGGAGACTCTGCCAAAATATTACGGAAATTTAGGGTGTTAGAAAATTTTTGAAAATTTTTGTTAACTAAAAACTTGATGTTCAAATTTGAAACTGAAATAAGAGATTTTGGTTTAGAAGTGGAAACTAAATGTTTGGATAGGACTAAAGGGTTTAGAAAAGTGAATCTCAAGTTTTAACTAAGTGGGTTTTGAATAAGTAATGGATTTGGAGCATTTTCCTGCCTTAGCAATTTCGGGGACGAAATTTTTTTAGGGGGGGAGGAATGTAACGACCCAGATTTTTCAACGATTAATTTTAAATATTTAAATGGTTTTAAATATTGAATTTGGAATTTTAATTTAGTTAGTAAGGTTTTAAAATTGAAATTTTGAGCGATTTCAAAATTTTGGAATTGTCAATTTAAATTGACGCGTTCAAAATAGCGATCCGGGGCATAGTCTCGGAATTTGACGAAACTGGTTCCATTGGATCTGTAATAGTGTATTATTATTGGATTTCAAATTTCGTAGCATTTGGAGTTACGTTTGTTCGTACGAGGTATAAACGCGTTGAAATTTATATCGAAAATTCAATATAATAAATTAGGTCCAAAAAGCTATCTTCTCCATACGATCGAATTAGGACTCGAAACCTTTTCCATTGCTTTCGGAATAGGGGTATAACATTATAAAAGCTTAGCAGCACGCCTCGATAGGAGTTCAAAATAAATATCTAGATATTTGAAAATTTTATATATATTTGTTATTTTCAAAACGTCACTTCGGTTGTAAATTGAAGTCAAACTCTATCTTGTCGCCGCAACCTAGGATCGTGACAATTACCTCCTTTACACCCCACCTGTAACAAAGCGGATTTTGCCCGCTCGAAAATCGACATCCATACTTTACATCGTACTCGAATGTCGTAGATTCGACCGTTCAAATCCGAGTCGCCGGAGCTTATAACATAGTTAAGTAAATAACACAGAGGAAAAGAAAAAGAATATAGATATACAACATCTGATACAATATCCTGATACAATGATGATACAATGAATATCTATATACATCAGAGATATGATACAACAAATAGCAGCGGAAAAGAAAACGATAACATCAGCAGCGGATAATCTCCATCTTCAAAATGCCAATCCAGAAATAGCTCGAACTCCAAATAACAATGCACAAAGATAAGCAAGTGCAGTCCATATCCAAAGACTGAACTAGCTCCAGATAATCTACTAAACCTGACTATCTGAAAAACCAACTCTAGACTGCTCGTGTAGAAAATTTTGAGCATCCAGAGTTTAGGAAAGGAACAATAAACTCCGGATCAGTCATGGGACTGGTGTGAGCAACAAAAACAGTTTATCTTTAAAAACAAATAGCAAAAGAATTTTAAAGTCAATTCGCAATGCTTTTGGAAAATGAAACTACCATAAGGCCTCCCGCACACACACACACAATGCAAACGCAGAATCGGAGGAGATTTCTCCTTATGATAGTCAAAGATGCTTACTACGCAAAACAAATCATTGGATATTATTATTAGTGCATAGTGCAGAAAACATTTCGAAAATAGAATATCAATCTTAGCCAACATACGACCATTATCGTATGCCTACTATAGCTACCATGTTCAATAGCAGGTTACCGCCACATTCCATGGTAGGTAATACAACTAAAACCGTACAGGGCTCGTATTGTTTTGTTTGGATTTCCAACAAATGGTCAGGCTAAGGAACTTCCTATTCCATGAAAGAACGCCTCTGGCGAGACGCTCCGAGAGACAAACTGCTCTCTGTTAAACAAGGTCGGCTACCCCCCTTCCCGGGGAATATACAAAACCTCAGATATGCCACCCCCGGTCCTTTGGGACCTTTATCTGAGCGCTCGGTAACCAACATCACACATAATAAATAAAGTGTGTCCACATGAGTAAGTATCTGGGCTCCATACCATGATACTACCCTTTTCCAGAAGGAATGGTCATACCCTAGGGAAGCTACCCCTGAAACCTTGCCGCATCATTCCTGTTTCGACCATTTCCGGGTTGTGAGGTTCGACGAAGTCTCGTCCACAAAGCTACGCTTTGTCACAAAGCCATGCTTTGGGTCAACAGATGATCAAAGAAATGATCACCTAGATAAATGATCAAACAAATGATCATATCACAAATGATCAAACAATGATCATCACACAGCAACACTCAGCATGTCACATTACCAAATTGGGAGTATATCGCTGATAAATTTCAACTACATAACCTCTGAGCTCGTACGTCTCAGAGAAGGGTGTTAAGCTAAGAGAATAAATTCTCCGCCACCAATAGAAATGTATTTGAAAGAAATCAGCTTTATATCTCAAAGTGTAATGTCAGACATACAATCCATACAAGTCTGTTCCGGGTTCGAACAGAACCGAAGGCACTTCTTACGAAGCCCTTGCAAATCCGGGTAATTTTCTTATCACGTCCGGACTTCCCGTCACTAAGGGTGATAAAACCTCTATACCGGAGATCAGCCAATGTAGAGTAACTCGACGGTAATCCTTCCGTTTTCAAAAATATCTGGTCTTCAACACCGGTCATCAAATGCCATCCATTACGACGTATCACATATTCGGAATGGGTTATACGACCCAAAGGTCTTTTCCCGGCTAACCCGAATAGTGAGCGAAATATTTAAAACATATGGATATGGGATTTCAATTAAGTCACAGCTTAAACCCCAAAACTTTTCATTCGAATAGTTAAAACAAATTACCATTTTCAAATCTTTTAAACAAAAAGATTCAATTCACAAAGTTAACCCCATTCACAAAGATCCATTTATGGATTGCAAAAAAATTTCCATTTTAATTGAATTAACTCGTTAAACCTTTAAGTCAAGATTTAACTTATAGTTTTCAAAACTCGTTTCCAAAGATTCATTCATAGCCTTTCAAAACAATTTTATTTCAAGTTGGATTAACTCATTCGGTCCTTGAATCAAAGACTCATTTCACAGTTTTCAAAACATTTCAATTTTATTTTAAACTTGAAACCTTTCAACACAATTAAGAAATCCTTTCTTAAAATGAAAGCTATTATAATTTGAAAACAAGTAGTTTTCATTTTGGAAAAATCCAGTTATATTTGCTCGAGTTAAAACACTTGAATTAAAACTCAAATTCCCAAATCAATATCTTTAAAATGGTTTAACCCATATATAACTTGTACATCATTTTTAATCCCTAGTTTCAAATCATAGAATTCAATTTCAAACTTGAATTCAAATTTAAATCAAATTATTTAAATTTTCAAAACTCGATTAAGTTATTCAAAATAACTTTTATCTTTGAAGTTCCATTTCAAAAGTTTTTCACTTTAAACCCAAATTTCCAATTTCAAAATCAATTGAAAATAAAATTTCAATTTCAAAAACATCAAATTTACATTATCTGTGACTTAACCGATTTCCACGTGAAATCCATATTTGTGTGTGTAAAGGTGTAGTCCAGGGTTTAACACACAATAGTGCAACTGTAACGACCCAGAATTTTGAACAAATTAAATTGAGGATATTTAATTAATTTTAAGTATTTGAACGATAATTTAATTTGAATCCCGAATATAACTTGGAATTTGGCGATTAAACTTTAAAGTTTAATCTAGTGAATGCTGAATAAAAATTTGTATCTTCGATTTTAAGCCGAAGAAAAATATTTCGAAAGCTTGTAAAATTTATATTGATAACACTGAAGATAACCGCAGCTTCAGAAATTGATTTGGAAATTGATTTGTTCGGTTTTGAAATTTTATCGTTCGAACCGATATTTAAAAATAGTCAATTTTCAAACAGTCTCGGAATTCGACGAAACCAGTTCCATTGGGTCCGTAATATTGAATTATTGTCGGATTTCCAATTTCGTATTTTTCCGAGTTAATACGTAACCGTACGACACATAAATGCGTTGGAAATTTTCAAATTGAATTCAATTTAAAATTGGTAATTATATCAGTTCACATCACCACGACCATTCCCTTTGTTTCAGCCTTAAATTACGCCGAGCATCACGAAAAAAATCATGTCGTCCTTCATTTTATAATAACCGATACTCCCTCCATTCTTTTCAAAAGACAAACGCCTTCGTTCCATCTTTCTTCCCCCTTTCTCGTTCAAAAAAATTAACAATGGTTTCCTCCTCTTTCATTTAAAATTCAAAACCTAAAGCCTGTTATCCTTTTCTTCCCTGTCCTTTATTCGAAAAATCAGAGAGAGAGAGGGACGCGAATGATTTCGCGAGGGGAGGCGTCGCCTATCACGGCGAAAATGGGAAGTCGCGACCCAGCTCGCGTTCAATCGAGTGGTTGGGTGAAGGCATTCGCGAGGTCGAGATCGCAGCGTGCTAGGGTTTTGGAAGTATCGAACTCGGGTTCGAATCGCGCGTGACAGGGATGGAGGCGGCGGCGCTCGCTGGAGGGGGTGGCACTGGCGAAGTCGCGGTTGGGTGTTGGTGGAGGATTTCGCGATGACTGGAGGGAGTTCGATGATGGATGGCGACTCGAGGGGATGGCGGCGATCAGCGTTGTGGAGACTCGCGATCGAGCAGGAGCGGCGCTTGCTGGGGTTGGGTACAGCGGTGGCAACACGCGCGCGTAGGCGCGAGGCGGTGGCGACGCCGTGGAATCTCGAGTTGATGATAGGGTCACGGCAGTTAGAAATTCTCGATGTCGAAGTCAAGGCCGGAGACGAGTTCGTCTAAGTGGTGTAATCTACGATTTCCAGTGAGGTATTAAAAGTGAATTTCTGTTATTCATAAAAACACCTGTATATATATATGTAGATTCAAAATAAAACATTTACAGTGAGGTATATAAAATTCACTCAGTTCAATCTAAATTTGAATTTGAAAGTAAATGAAAAAGGAATTTTACAGTAAAACATAAAAATACTTCTGTTTTGAATATTTACATATACAAGTTGAAAGGGAAAATTTTCAGTTAAAAAAAAAAAATGAAATCTGTTTCAAAGAAAATATTTTTTGTTAAAAGAAATTAGTTTAAAAGTCAAATTTTAAATTTTTAAAATTAAAATCATTGTATAATTGAAACCTATCAAGTAGAAATTGAGTTATTTGATTTGTTCGAATATTAACGAATTGTATAATTATTTATACTAGGGCAAAATCTGTAAAGAAATCAAGCCGAGAATGAAAATGGGATTGCAAAATAAAAGCTAAGGTGAGATTTTCTCACTCGAAGGAAAAATTTAATATTGCAGTTATTGATTGATTTGTTGAATGTGCTATTAGATATGATAGGATATATCTATATATATAGCAGTATATACATATTGGCATATGTATATATTGGATTGATTGATTTCCCGCCTCGTATAGCGGATGAGACCCTATTGCGCCGTTAGTAAGCGGATTTATAAAAACCTATATACCGCGATAATTCCGTAGGAGCGGAATTGGTATTGTGCTAACATCTTTGGATGCAGGGAAACAGGTTGGAGGGATCCAACTGGACCCCTCACATTTATTTAATTCATTTCTATTGTGATATGAATCTGTGAATGATTATAGTGATACTATTAATCATATTGATATCTGGAAATTGTTTGAAAGCTAAAATTTAGCTGAATGGATGTTTTGACATCATTGGATTCCAAAGATAAACGAAATTGAATTTTTGAATCAAAGTAGAAATTTCTAAGTGAATCAATTTTAGAAATTGAATAAATTTTGAAGAAAGGAATTTTTAAAGTATAAAAAGTAAATTTTTATAATCGTATTGAATAATCTCCAGAATAAAGTGAAGATGTTAAACAAATGAATTTCGTATAATAGTGATTTTTAAATTGAAGAATTTAATTTAAATTGGATTTCTAAATAGTTTGAAAAAAAAAGATAAAGGAATTTATTTAAGAGAAGATAAGTTGGAAATCCTATTGGAAATTTAATTGGTAAATTGAAAAAAATTGGGAAATCGATGAAAAATGATTTCAATTTGAAGAATCCATTTAAAAACAGGATGTTGAGTAATTTGAGAAAAATAAGGAATTTATTTAGTAGTGATAAATAAAATTAGAAATCAATCTGTAATTGATTAAATATTTGGAAATGAATTTTTGAGAAATCAGTATGGAAATTTTATTTAAGGTTGAAAATAAATTTAGAAATCAATATTGAAATTGATTTGGTAATGGAGTTTTTACAAACAGAATTGAAATTTATAAAAGTTGTTATAAACCCAAAGTCACTTATTTTAATAAGTTAAATATAGAAGTTGATAAAAGAAGGTTTATAAGCCGAAGGTGTTATTAAAAAGAGAAATAGAATTTATAAACGTGCTTATAAATTCGAAAATAGATTGAATGTGATAAATTTAGTATAGAAGATTATTTAAGAAGTTATATTCACGATTTTGAATAGCGAATTTTTATTGAAATAAAAATGTGTAGAAATGATTGAAATGGGTTTAAGTAAATTTTATTCATGATTTTGGACAGTGAATATATTGTTAAGTAAAATGGATACGTTTTTGAAGAAGTGATATAAAAAATGAAGTTAAACATTTTAAAGATGTTTTAAAATGTATTGTGAATCGAAAGCATAGATTTCAACAGTTCTTGTTGAAATAGGCGTTTTCGAGAAAATAAGGAGATGATGGACTATAACACTGTTGTTATAGTAAATGATTTCCGAAAGGAAATGTTTTATATAGTATTGGGATTTATATATCTACCTAAATTCCGAATCCCTATACTAGTGATTTCGAGTCGTCGTAACGATGTTTTACGCAACATTCGTTTTGACTCAAATAAATGTGTTAAAAGAATATTTTCCTTAAAGGATGAATATGTACTTAATTTGATTTAAGTATATCGAATATTTTCAAGTGTTGAAAATGAATAGATTTGTGAAACACTTATTTTTAAATAAGTATGGAAATGCTTTTCCAATGAAATGAACGTTTTGAGAATTTATCTTTGTAAAAGATAAATTGAAATTGAATATTGAAAATCGATTTGAAAATCGTATATCAGAAGATATTTTGAAATATAAATTCAATATGGAATTTATAAAGAAATGGGAATTCGTTTTAAAAATAAACGTTGATTTATTTTTGAAGTGTGGAAAATTGATTTGAAATTGTTTTCAAATGGTTAAGTGTGAAAATTTTTATATCTAGTAAAGATATTTTTGAAGATGAAATAATGTGGAAAATTATTTGGAATCTGATGATGTTGCGCATCTTTATTGATAGTTAAATAACCGACTATCAATAATTACCTTTAGATAGGTATTGGTTGTGAATTGGATGAATTTGAATACCACACTTATTTTTAAATTTACGCTCACTATTCGGGTTAACCGGGAAAGGACCATGGGGTCGTATAACCCATTCCGAATATGTGATACGTCGTTATGAATCGCATTTGAAGACCGGTGTTGAAGACCGGATATTTTTGAAAACGGAAGGATTACCGTCGAGTTACTCTACATCGACTGATCTTCGATTTAGAGGTTTTATCACCCTTAGTGACGGGAAGTCCTGACGTGATTGAAAATTATCCGGAAATGCAAGGGCTTCGTGAGGAGTGCCTTCGGTTCTGTTCGATCCCGGAACAGACTTGTATGGATTGTGTGTCTGACGTTACAATTTGAGATGTAAAGCTGATTTCTTTCAAATACATTTCTGTTGGTGGCGGAGAATTTATTCTCTTAGCTTAACACCCTTCTCTGAGACGTACGAGCTCAGAGGTTATGTAGTTGAAATTTATCAGCGATATATCCCAATTTGGTAACGTGGCATACTGAGTGTTGCTGTGAAATGATCAGTGTTTGATCATTTACGATATGATCATTTGTTTGATCTTATATCTTTGTGATCATAGGTTGATCATTTTGTTTGACCCGAAGAAGGGCTTTTTATAGAAAGCGTAGCTTTGTGGACGAGACTTCGTCGAGCCTCACACCCCGGAAATGGTCGAAACAGGAAGGATGCAGCAAGGTTCTAGGGAGTAGCGCCCCTTAGTGTATGTCATTCCTTCTGGATAAAGGTGGTATCATGGTATGGAGCCCAGATACTTAACCTCTGTGGTTGCTGCAAAAAAAATTTATTTCTTTGTGGTTGTTGCGAATCGGGGATCCTCGGGAAGATCGGTGACGATCGGGGGATGGCATACGCGTGTCAGTAGTTACCTATTTTTGCAGAGGTAACCCGGCCTTGTGTTGGCAGAGATCCGGTTAGGTTCTCGGGTCGTCTATTCCAGGGACGTACCCATCGTGGATAGGAAGTTCCTTAGCCTGACCATTTGTTGGAAATCCAAAGAAACAATACGCGACTTGTACGGTTTTAGTTGTATTACCTGCTATGGAATGTGGCGGTAACCTGCTATTGAACATAGTAGCTATAGTAGGCATAAGTGCGGAATGCCTATGCTGGCTAAGATTAATATTATACTTTCGAAATAATTTTCTACACTATGCACTAATAATAATATCAAAAATGAGTTGATTTTGCGTAGTAAGCATCTTTGACTATCATAAGAAGAAATCTCCTCCAAGTCTGCGTTTGCATTGTGTGTGTGGTGGGAGGTCTTATGGTAGTTTCATTTTCCAAAAGCATTGCGAATTGACATTAAAGTTATCCTGTTGTTTATTTTTAAAGTATAACTGTTTTATGATCTCACACCAGTCACCATGACTGACTCGGAGTTTATTGTTCCCTTCTAAACTCTGGGTGCCCACCAATTTCCACACGGGCAGCCTAGAGTTATATTATCAGGATATTCTGGATATTCTGGAGCTTTGGAAGCAAGCTGGATGGCGAGACGTAGTATTTGTATCTGATAGTATTTATTCCGCTGTGTATTCTGTATGAGGACAAGTTTATATAACTGTCCATTGTTGTATATTGACTCTGATGATTGATGTATGTATAAAATGATATAGTTCTTTGTTTTAAAGATTACTGATTTATCTATTATATATTGTTCCGCTGCGATGTGTAAGATTCTGATATTGTTCTGTTTCTGTTGCTGTTCTGTTGTTCTTCTTTCTTTTCTTTCTTTTTCTTCTATCTTCTTCTTCTACCTTTTTCTTTTTCTTAAAACCTTAAAGTTTCGCGTTTTCGCCATCCGATTGTTCGGCAATTGCTACAGTGGACGTAGCAGTGTCGGGTTTTCGGAAGACGGATTTGCGGGTCTTTACAGTTGGTATCAGAGCATATGGTTAAGCGACAACCCTGCTCTGTTGGGTGTTACTCATTAGAGATAGAGTCAGTAGTACTCTAGAATGAGTTTGAGTGTAATAATAGATATGAGCGCGTATTTGTTATTTGAATAAAAAAGTTGTTTTGTATTGTGATGATTGGTTTATTGAGTGGTATATGAACCTTCGTTGGCACAGTCTTGCAAAACTGTATCGAAGGGGTTTCTAAACACTTGAATAGAACAATTCGGCACAGTATTGTTTGAATAGGGTGAATGAGATAATTTTGCCCAAAACTATTTTTGTATAGAAAATAAATGTTTTTCTATAAAAGTACTATAGTATTTGGATGCATGGATGTTAGGAAGTAATAATGGTGAATTATCATCATTGAAATGGAATAAAGAAATTGAAATCATAACTCCAAAGTTAAGAAATAAATTCACATATGAATTTGAGAATGTAAATTATAAATGTGATTTGTAATTTGAAACGGAGTTCCAGAGAAGTATTTGGAAATGTTTTGAAAAGGACTTGAAAATTTTGGAGATTTGGAAGTTTAAATCATTTTCGATTTGAAAATAGATTTCGAAGGTTTTGGAAAGTATTTTGGAGAGATGAAAGCTCTAAACTCTTTTAGGTCGCTGGAAAATAATCCTGATGATGGTGGCCACATCATTAGAATTCATTTTCGGGTTTCCAAAAGAGAAATTGCTGCCAAATTGTTTTTAAATGAAAGTTGTTTGGAAAATTGAGTTTTGTTTTGAAATTCAAAGGATAAATTGAATTGTTTTCAAAAATGGTTTTGAAAAGATTTAAAAGACTCTGAAATGCTATATAAAAATATTTATGAGAATAATAAATAAGTTGATAACTTATAGAATATTGAAATTTGATTAGAATGAAATTCAAATTGAAAAACGAATGAATTAGTGAATGAATGAATAAATTGCAATTGCAAGTGCAAGAAAATGAAATTGAAAGTTAAAATTCATTTTGAATTTGAAAGTAAATAAAATGGGAATTGAACTTGATTTGTGAAAAAATAAAGTGAAGCTAATTGAATATTGATCAAATGAATTAGTAATTGAAACTAATTTGAAATAAGCAGTTGTAAATGAAAGCTAATCGATAAAAATTCAATATTCAGGAGATAAGTAGAATCCAAATTTGAATTAAAATGGTAAAGTGAATTCAATGAATTTGAAATGTAAATTTGAATGGATATGAATGTGTAACTTCAACAGTGAAGTAAGCTAAAAATATATAAGCAGTTATATTGAAAATTTTGTAATTGAATGTACGAAATGGTTTGAATATATGTAACTAGATATAATGGCTAGTAGGATATACAGGTATAAAGGAATTGAATTTGATTTCACAGATAATTCGAATTGCTCGAAAAAGGTATGTATTTGAATTATAATATGAGTTTTTGATGATTTCTCTCTAGCCGCTTGGCTTTTTCTTTTTCTTTTTGAAATCTGAGAGTCCGTAGGGACGTTTTGTAGTCGTGCCGTATTAGCCGCGCAAAGGAGACGCTGGCGAAATTTTTCGGAAATTTAGGGCGTTAGAAAATTTTTGAGAAAATTTTGAAAGTTAAAATTTGAATTTGAATTTAAATTCGAATGGTTAAGTAAAACAATGTTGTTTTGAAACTTAGAGTTGAAGTTGAAATTTAGTTGATGAATAACGAATCTTTAGTAGAAAGATTTGTTTTGAAAATTTGATAAAACTATTAGATTGTGGAAAATAGTAGACGAGTTAAGGACCACTTTTCCTAACTTGTAATTTCGAGGACGAAATTCTTTTAAGGGGGGAAGTCTGTAACGACCCAGAATTTTGAACAAATTAAATTGAGGATATTTAATTAATTTTAAGTATTTGAACGATAATTTAATTTGAATCCCGAATATAACTTGGAATTTGGCGATTAAACTTTAAAGTTTAATCTAGTGAATGCTGAATAAAAATTTGTATCTTCGATTTTAAGCCGAAGAAAAATATTTCGAAAGCTTGTAAAATTTATATTGATAACACTGAAGATAACCGCAGCTTCAGAAATTGATTTGGAAATTGATTTGTTCGGTTTTGAAATTTTATCGTTCGAACCGATATTTAAAAATAGTCAATTTTCAAACAGTCTCGGAATTCGACGAAACCAGTTCCATTGGGTCCGTAATATTGAATTATTGTCGGATTTCCAATTTCGTATTTTTCCGAGTTAATACGTAACCGTACGACACATAAATGCGTTGGAAATTTTCAAATTGAATTCAATTTAAAATTGGTAATTATATCAGTTCACATCACCACGACCATTCCCTTTGTTTCAGCCTTAAATTACGCCGAGCATCACGAAAAAAATCACATCGTCCTTCATTTTATAATAACCGATACTCCCTCCATTCTTTTCAAAAGACAAACGCCTTCGTTCCATCTTTCTTCCCCCTTTCTCGTTCAAAAAAATTAACAATGGTTTCCTCCTCTTTCATTTAAAATTCAAAACCTAAAGCCTGTTATCCTTTTCTTCCCTGTCCTTTATTCGAAAAATCAGAGAGAGAGAGGGACGCGAATGATTTCGCGAGGGGAGGCGTCGCCTATCACGGCGAAAATGGGAAGTCGCGACCCAGCTCGCGTTCAATCGAGTGGTTGGGTGAAGGCATTCGCGAGGTCGAGATCGCAGCGTGCTAGGGTTTTGGAAGTATCGAACTCGGGTTCGAATCGCGCGTGACAGGGATGGAGGCGGCGGCGCTCGCTGGAGGGGGTGGCACTGGCGAAGTCGCGGTTGGGTGTTGGTGGAGGATTTCGCGATGACTGGAGGGAGTTCGATGATGGATGGCGACTCGAGGGGATGGCGGCGATCAGCGTTGTGGAGACTCGCGATCGAGCAGGAGCGGCGCTTGCTGGGGTTGGGTACAGCGGTGGCAACACGCGCGCGTAGGCGCGAGGCGGTGGCGACGCCGTGGAATCTCGAGTTGATGATAGGGTCACGGCAGTTAGAAATTCTCGATGTCGAAGTCAAGGCCGGAGACGAGTTCGTCTAAGTGGTGTAATCTACGATTTCCAGTGAGGTATTAAAAGTGAATTTCTGTTATTCATAAAAACACCTGTATATATATATGTAGATTCAAAATAAAACATTTACAGTGAGGTATATAAAATTCACTCAGTTCAATCTAAATTTGAATTTGAAAGTAAATGAAAAAGGAATTTTACAGTAAAACATAAAAATACTTCTGTTTTGAATATTTACATATACAAGTTGAAAGGGAAAATTTTCAGTTAAAAAAAAAAATGAAATCTGTTTCAAAGAAAATATTTTTTGTTAAAAGAAATTAGTTTAAAAGTCAAATTTTAAATTTTTAAAATTAAAATCATTGTATAATTGAAACCTATCAAGTAGAAATTGAGTTATTTGATTTGTTCGAATATTAACGAATTGTATAATTATTTATACTAGGGCAAAATCTGTAAAGAAATCAAGCCGAGAATGAAAATGGGATTGCAAAATAAAAGCTAAGGTGAGATTTTCTCACTCGAAGGAAAAATTTAATATTGCAGTTATTGATTGATTTGTTGAATGTGCTATTAGATATGATAGGATATATCTATATATATAGCAGTATATACATATTGGCATATGTATATATTGGATTGATTGATTTCCCGCCTCGTATAGCGGATGAGACCCTATTGCGCCGTTAGTAAGCGGATTTATAAAAACCTATATACCGCGATAATTTCGTACTGGAGCGGAATTGGTATTGTGCTAACATCTTTGGATGCAGGGAAACAGGTTGGAGGGATCCAACTGGACCCCTCACATTTATTTAATTCATTTCTATTGTGATATGAATCTGTGAATGATTATAGTGATACTATTAATCATATTGATATCTGGAAATTGTTTGAAAGCTAAAATTTAGCTGAATGGATGTTTTGACATCATTGGATTCCAAAGATAAACGAAATTGAATTTTTGAATCAAAGTAGAAATTTCTAAGTGAATCAATTTTAGAAATTGAATAAATTTTGAAGAAAGGAATTTTTAAAGTATAAAAAGTAAATTTTTATAATCGTATTGAATAATCTCCAGAATAAAGTGAAGATGTTAAACAAATGAATTTCGTATAATAGTGATTTTTAAATTGAAGAATTTAATTTAAATTGGATTTCTAAATAGTTTGAAAAAAAAAGATAAAGGAATTTATTTAAGAGAAGATAAGTTGGAAATCCTATTGGAAATTTAATTGGTAAATTGAAAAAAATTGGGAAATCGATGAAAAATGATTTCAATTTGAAGAATCCATTTAAAAACAGGATGTTGAGTAATTTGAGAAAAATAAGGAATTTATTTAGTAGTGATAAATAAAATTAGAAATCAATCTGTAATTGATTAAATATTTGGAAATGAATTTTTGAGAAATCAGTATGGAAATTTTATTTAAGGTTGAAAATAAATTTAGAAATCAATATTGAAATTGATTTGGTAATGGAGTTTTTACAAACAGAATTGAAATTTATAAAAGTTGTTATAAACCCAAAGTCACTTATTTTAATAAGTTAAATATAGAAGTTGATAAAAGAAGGTTTATAAGCCGAAGGTGTTATTAAAAAGAGAAATAGAATTTATAAACGTGCTTATAAATTCGAAAATAGATTGAATGTGATAAATTTAGTATAGAAGATTATTTAAGAAGTTATATTCACGATTTTGAATAGCGAATTTTTATTGAAATAAAAATGTGTAGAAATGATTGAAATGGGTTTAAGTAAATTTTATTCATGATTTTGGACAGTGAATATATTGTTAAGTAAAATGGATACGTTTTTGAAGAAGTGATATAAAAAATGAAGTTAAACATTTTAAAGATGTTTTAAAATGTATTGTGAATCGAAAGCATAGATTTCAACAGTTCTTGTTGAAATAGGCGTTTTCGAGAAAATAAGGAGATGATGGACTATAACACTGTTGTTATAGTAAATGATTTCCGAAAGGAAATGTTTTATATAGTATTGGGATTTATATATCTACCTAAATTCCGAATCCCTATACTAGTGATTTCGAGTCGTCGTAACGATGTTTTACGCAACATTCGTTTTGACTCAAATAAATGTGTTAAAAGAATATTTTCCTTAAAGGATGAATATGTACTTAATTTGATTTAAGTATATCGAATATTTTCAAGTGTTGAAAATGAATAGATTTGTGAAACACTTATTTTTAAATAAGTATGGAAATGCTTTTCCAATGAAATGAACGTTTTGAGAATTTATCTTTGTAAAAGATAAATTGAAATTGAATATTGAAAATCGATTTGAAAATCGTATATCAGAAGATATTTTGAAATATAAATTCAATATGGAATTTATAAAGAAATGGGAATTCGTTTTAAAAATAAACGTTGATTTATTTTTGAAGTGTGGAAAATTGATTTGAAATTGTTTTCAAATGGTTAAGTGTGAAAATTTTTATATCTAGTAAAGATATTTTTGAAGATGAAATAATGTGGAAAATTATTTGGAATCTGATGATGTTGCGCATCTTTATTGATAGTTAAATAACCGACTATCAATAATTACCTTTAGATAGGTATTGGTTGTGAATTGGATGAATTTGAATACCACACTTATTTTTAAATTTACGCTCACTATTCGGGTTAACCGGGAAAGGACCATGGGGTCGTATAACCCATTCCGAATATGTGATACGTCGTTATGAATCGCATTTGAAGACCGGTGTTGAAGACCGGATATTTTTGAAAACGGAAGGATTACCGTCGAGTTACTCTACATCGACTGATCTTCGATTTAGAGGTTTTATCACCCTTAGTGACGGGAAGTCCTGACGTGATTGAAAATTATCCGGAAATGCAAGGGCTTCGTGAGGAGTGCCTTCGGTTCTGTTCGATCCCGGAACAGACTTGTATGGATTGTGTGTCTGACGTTACAATTTGAGATGTAAAGCTGATTTCTTTCAAATACATTTCTGTTGGTGGCGGAGAATTTATTCTCTTAGCTTAACACCCTTCTCTGAGACGTACGAGCTCAGAGGTTATGTAGTTGAAATTTATCAGCGATATATCCCAATTTGGTAACGTGGCATACTGAGTGTTGCTGTGAAATGATCAGTGTTTGATCATTTACGATATGATCATTTGTTTGATCTTATATCTTTGTGATCATAGGTTGATCATTTTGTTTGACCCGAAGCAGGGCTTTTTATAGAAAGCGTAGCTTTGTGGACGAGACTTCGTCGAGCCTCACACCCCGGAAATGGTCGAAACAGGAAGGATGCAGCAAGGTTCTAGGGAGTAGCGCCCCTTAGTGTATGTCATTCCTTCTGGATAAAGGTGGTATCATGGTATGGAGCCCAGATACTTAACCTCTGTGGTTGCTGCAAAAAAAAATTATTTCTTTGTGGTTGTTGCGAATCGGGGATCCTCGGGAAGATCGGTGACGATCGGGGGATGGCATACGCGTGTCAGTAGTTACCTATTTTTGCAGAGGTAACCCGGCCTTGTGTTGGCAGAGATCCGGTTAGGTTCTCGGGTCGTCTATTCCAGGGACGTACCCATCGTGGATAGGAAGTTCCTTAGCCTGACCATTTGTTGGAAATCCAAAGAAACAATACGCGACTTGTACGGTTTTAGTTGTATTACCTGCTATGGAATGTGGCGGTAACCTGCTATTGAACATAGTAGCTATAGTAGGCATAAGTGCGGAATGCCTATGCTGGCTAAGATTAATATTATACTTTCGAAATAATTTTCTACACTATGCACTAATAATAATATCAAAAATGAGTTGATTTTGCGTAGTAAGCATCTTTGACTATCATAAGAAGAAATCTCCTCCAAGTCTGCGTTTGCATTGTGTGTGTGGTGGGAGGTCTTATGGTAGTTTCATTTTCCAAAAGCATTGCGAATTGACATTAAAGTTATCCTGTTGTTTATTTTTAAAGTATAACTGTTTTATGATCTCACACCAGTCACCATGACTGACTCGGAGTTTATTGTTCCCTTCTAAACTCTGGGTGCCCACCAATTTCCACACGGGCAGCCTAGAGTTATATTATCAGGATATTCTGGATATTCTGGAGCTTTGGAAGCAAGCTGGATGGCGAGACGTAGTATTTGTATCTGATAGTATTTATTCCGCTGTGTATTCTGTATGAGGACAAGTTTATATAACTGTCCATTGTTGTATATTGACTCTGATGATTGATGTATGTATAAAATGATATAGTTCTTTGTTTTAAAGATTACTGATTTATCTATTATATATTGTTCCGCTGCGATGTGTAAGATTCTGATATTGTTCTGTTTCTGTTGCTGTTCTGTTGTTCTTCTTTCTTTTCTTTCTTTTTCTTCTATCTTCTTCTTCTACCTTTTTCTTTTTCTTAAAACCTTAAAGTTTCGCGTTTTCGCCATCCGATTGTTCGGCAATTGCTACAGTGGACGTAGCAGTGTCGGGTTTTCGGAAGACGGATTTGCGGGTCTTTACAGCAACTACATAAATCATCACAGATCAGAATACAGAAATATAGTTGATAAGCGATATAAACTATAACGCTCATCTTCATTCGCAGATCACAAATATATATCACAAATAAGTAAATTACAAATCACAACATAAATCAGGATGTATCACAAAGCATCATATATCAGGGATATCAAACAATTCAACATTCAATAGAATTCAAGCATTCATAAGTAAGATCAGTTAATTATCTGATTTATTCAAATTAGATTAATTACTTATGAATTTCTAATCCTGATTAATTAACATTAATAATTTACAAATCATTTTGATTAATTATTCTTTAATCATTTATTAATTAACCATTAATAATAAATTAATTAACCTTCAATTATAATTCATCAACCTTAAATTATTAAATAATTAATCTTTAATTATTTAATTCACCATTTAATTAATTACCTTTAATTAATAATTGACCCTTAATAAATTTATTATCATTAAATTAATCATTCTTGATTAGTTATGATAAATGACTACGCTTAATCTTAAATCAATGTTAATTACTTGCTTAATCCACTTTTAATCATAAATTAATTACTTTTAATTAATAATTATCTTTAATTATGATTAGTTATCATTAATTGTTATTGATTAAGTCTTAATCACCATCATAAATTAATCATTCAACTTAACTAACATTTTTAAAGAAATCTTCTTTAAACTTTGAAAACCAATTTATTACTAACTACAAACTTTTAAAAGTTAATTAATTTAATACTTAACTTAAATCAATTACTTAGTTAAAATAATAATTAAGAGTTGAGACATTGTAAAGTATTAACTATAAAATTAAACTGGTATTAAAGTTTTAACTTAATTTTGTTAAACATTTATTAAATTCACAATGCTTAAGTCTAGTTGAAACACAAATTTTCTTAACTTCTTTTTATTTTTAATACTGCAGTTTTGAAAACAAAACCACCCGAGTATTTGTTTAAAATTCGCTTCGAGTAAACTACTCGAATCCCTCGAGTACGCTTCGAGTTCTCCACGACATTCGTTTCCCCGAGCCACCATACAAATTACTTCGATACGAACCCGAGATTTCACTTTCTTCCCCAATTCGCAACTTCATCAGACACAGATGACAAACGGTGCACGTGCACCAACCATCTGGTCGACTCCGACCAAAACTCTGATCATCAACAACTCGCAATTCATCACGCCAATCCACCAAAGAACCCCGATTTACGACACTCCCCAAAAATCAAGATCGAGACATTTGTTTCGAACTGGAATAGGCAACTTTGACCCCAATTCTCCTCGTCTTCACTGTTCTGACCACCAGAAGTCACGAGCCTCTGACCACCAGCTCCGCCGAAGATCCACACTATCATTCCCACACATCCGATCATCCCCGATGCTCCAGAGACGACATCACGATCAAGTTCTTAGCCTCTACCCAAATTAGGTTTGAAACCCCAAACCACTGTCGTGACACCACCTCAGTGGTTTATAAATTTCTCAACCATTTTTCAGATGATCACGATACCTCCACCTATCTTTAGCATGAGCCCCGCCTTCCAGTTTATGGCCGATCACCAGATATTGACCAAATTGCATTTTCAGTTTATCCCCCAATTACCCCCTCAGGGCGCCACTATAAATTCTAGTTTTTGTTTTGAAAATCATCATTTCCGTAAGGGTTTCCGATGATATAATCAATTCTGGTTTCTGTGCAAATCAAAATTTGGATAAATCTGGAAATTTTCACTGTTTATCCCTTATATATAAAAAATTTCTAATAAAGAAGCCTGAAACCATTCTTAATTTTTGTATTACATTGTTATATTCAATTTACTTTTAGGGATCATATCCTAAACTCCATTGCATAAGAAGATATGAGTTTATAAACAGGTTTTAAAACTTGTAGAGTAAGAACAAAGGCATGTTTCCTTGCCTATACATTAATATGCACACAACCATTCATATTTATAAAAGCATGCAACACATTCACACTATCATTCAGCATAATTCATCTCATATATCAGATATTAATCCTGACATCAATAAATATAGCAGGGTTAAGGGGTTTTGCTCACCTGGCTAAAGAGAACAGAGTGTCTCTAAAACCTGGAAATAATTTTTCTTGAGTTTTATTTTGCTTTCAGGCCTCCAGGCTGAAATTTTGATTTGTTTTGCTAGCTCCAGATTTTGAATTGAATCTCGAAGTTGTTTGAATTTTCCTGAGTTGAACTTGTGCTTCATGTTAAAGTTTTGTTTGCACTAAGTTCTTTGAAAATCTGGGAAGCTACTGCTAACTTTGATCTGGTTTGTTTTGTTTTAGATTGAAGATTTTTATTTAAATATGAAATGGTATTACTTTAGATCTGCTCAGCTTGAAGAAACGAGCTGAAGGGAGGAAGTTGATATGTAGGAAATGAAGTTTGATATCCAAATTTACTGGATGATGTATTTGTATAGGGTAATGTTATTTATTTAGTACAAGTGATCATACTGTTGGCACAATAGGCATGGCTGAAGTGATCTATCTTGTGCATGCATTAATTGATGTTGTACAACTTATATTTTCTTTTCACTTTCAGCTGTACAATATAATTTTATCAAATTCTCGGCTGTACAAATATGAGTATATTTTTGCTTTGCTTTGGTGGCTGGTATAGTTGTGGTGGCTGATATGAATATGGCATTAATTGCCATGGTACTTTATGTCTTCATATGTTTGCCGTTTCCTCATGCAAACTTATCTTTTATATGTTTTGTATATAAACATTTGTATTTCCTTTTGCAAGCCTATGTACATGAACATGTTTACTTGTTTCTTACTTGTTTGCATTTGATTAACTTCTTTTACAAGCCTACACTTATCTTTTATTTTGGTGGCTGATGGAATACAATTTAGGCTAACTTTTATTGCTTTGTACAATTCTTTACTTATCTTATATATTTGTATTTCTATTTTTTTATATGTTGTTAAAATTTCTCTAATGTATTCACTTTATATTTTTACAAAGTTTATTAACATGTTATTTGAATTTATCTATGTATTCATTTTATTTTATTTTATTTATCGTCTTATATTTTTAATTTATAAATTCAAATTATTATTAACCATCAATCCTAATCTTTATTATTATTTATTATTATTAAACCATTTGTTTACAATTTAAATTCAAGTAAAATATATATATATCTATATATTTATTATTTTCAAATTCACTCATATATGCCCAAATACATATATATACATATATATACAATATTTACAATATTTTTAAATTTAAATGATTTTATATATTTTTCTATTTGAATCGGGGAAACTCGCTTCCATAAAAAATCAATTTTACAATTTTTTTTATTCAAAAATTCATTAAATTATCAATTTAAATAAATTAAAATCTATGGTCGTTACAAACTTCCTCCCTTAAAAGAATTTTGTCCTCGAAATTCGCAGGCACGAAAACGACACAGAGATAGATTCGATCTCCTATAATTCCTCAAACACCAGATATGGATTCCAAATTCAAATTGGAATATTCCAAAGTATACATAACTTGTCTCTCTTCGGACTTCGATCAACCCGAGAAATTATAATAGAATTTCAAATTTGGGTTTCAAACGAAATCGTTTTATCGATACAATACAAATTTACCCTCATATTCTATTAATCAATTTTAACTCAATTTAAAATTTCCAATTTCAAATTCATTAAGGTTTAAATCAAAAAGCTGATAAGAAACCGATGAAAATACTAAGTAAGGATTTTCTACAACGATTCGTAGGGCCATCATTACATCGAAACTTCTTCTTGTAGCTGATACGAAACAAACAAAAGAATTTTGGAAACGAATCAAAGAGAATTGATAGAGAAATATTATTTCCACTGTTGCAGGGTATTGACCATTTATAGTCGTATTCCCTTGTCCCCCATCTCATCTTCTTCTTGTACTCATACTCACTATCTATGGATAGTAAGAGAATTTACTGAGACATTCAAACTGATATCTTAGGGATATACTCATTCTAGAGTTTACTTCACTCTATCTCTAATGAGTTACTTAAGGTGTTATACTCCTGAGCTAAAGTTCAACCTTAGCTCTGATACCAAATGTAACGAAGCGGATTTTGCCCGCTAGGAAATCGACATCCATACTTTACATCGTACTCGAATGCCGTAGATTCGACCGTTCAAATCCGAGTCGCCGGAGCTTATAACACAGTTAAGTAAATAACACAGCGGAAAAGAAAAAGAATATAGATATACAACATCTGATACAATATCCAGATACAATGATGATACAATGAATATCTATATACATCAGAGATATGATACAACAAATAGCAGCGGAAAAGAAAACGATAACATCAGCAGCGGATAATCTCCATCTTCAAAATGCCAATCCAGAAATAGCTTGAACTCCAAATAACAATGCATAAAGATAAGCAAGTGCAGTCCATATCCAAAGACTGAACTAGCTCCAGATAATCTACTAAACCTGACTATCTGAAAAACCCAACTCTAGACTGCTCTTGTAGAAAATTTTGAGCATCCAGAGTTTAGGAAAGGAACAATAAACTCCGGATCAGTCATGGGACTGGTGTGAGCAACAAAAACAGTTTATCTTTAAAAACAAATAGCAAAAGAATTTTAAAGTCAATTCGCAATGCTTTTGGAAAATGAAACTACCATAAGGCCTCCCGCACACACACACAAAATGCAAACGTAGAATCGGAGGAGATTTCTCCTTATGATAGTAAAAGATGCTTACTACGCAAAACAAATCATTGGATATTATTATTAGTGCATAGTGCAGAAAACATTTCGAAAATAGAATATCAATCTTAGCCAACATACGACCATTATCATATGCCTACTATAGCTACCATGTTCAATAGCAGGTTACCGCCACATTCCATGGCAGGTAATACAACTAAAACAGTACAGGGCTCGTATTGTTTTGTTTGGATTTCCAACAAATGGTCAGGCTAAGGAACTTCCTATTCCACGAAAGAACGCCTCTAGCGGGACGCTCCGAGAGACAAACTTCTCTCTGTCAAACAAGGCCGGCTACCCCCCTTCCCGAGGAATATACAAAACCTCAGATATGCCACCCCCGGTCCTTTGGGACCTTTTTCCAAGCGCTCGGTAACCAACATCACACATAATAAATAAAGTGTGTCCACATGAGTAAGTATCTGGGCTCCATACCATGATACTACCCTTTTCCAGAAGGAATGGTCATACCCTAGGGAAGCTACCCCTGAAACCTTGCCGCATCATTCCTGTTTCGACCATTTCCGGGTTGTGAGGTTCGACGAAGTCTCGTCCACAAAGCTACGCTTTGTCACAAAGCCATGCTTTGGGTCAACAGATGATCAAAGAAATGATCACCTAGATAAATGATCAAACAAATGATCATATCACAAATGATCAAACAATGATCATCACACAGCAAAACTCAGCATGTCACATTACCAAATTGGGAGTATATCACTGATAAATTTCGACTACATAACCTCTGAACTCGTACGTCTCAGAGAAGAGTGTTAAGCTAAGAGAATAAATTCTCCGCCACCAATTGAAATGTATTTGAAAGAAATCAGCTTTATATCTCAAAGTGTAATATGTCAGACATACAATCCATACAAGTATGTTCCGGGTTCGAACAGAACCGAAGGCACTTCTTACGAAGCCCTTGCAAATCCGGATAATTTTCTAATCACGTCCGGACTTCCCGTCACTAAGGGTGATAAAACCTCTATATCGAAGATCAGCCGATGTAGAGTAACTCGACGGTAATCCTTCCGTTTTCAAAAATATCTGGTCTTCAACACCGGTCATCAAATGCCATCCATTACGACGTATCACATATTCGAAATGGGTTATACGACCCAAAGGTCCTTTCTCGGCTAACCCGAATAGTGAGCGAAATATTTAAAACATATGGATATGGGATTTCAATTAAGTCACAGCTTAAAACCCAAAACTTTTCATTCGAATAGTTAAAACAAATTACCATTTTCAAATCTTTTAAACAAAAAGATTCAATTCACAAAGTTAACCCCATTCACAAAGATCCATTTATGGATTGCAAAACAATTTCCATTTTAATTGAATTAACTCGTTAAACCTTTAAGTCAAGATTTAACTTATAGTTTTCAAAACTCGTTTCCAAAGATTCATTCATAGCCTTTCAAAACAATTTTATTTCAAGTTGGATTAACTCATTCGGTCCTTGAATCAAAGACTCATTTCACAGTTTTCAAAACATTTCAATTTTATTTTAAACTTGAAACCTTTCAACACAATTTAGAAATCCTTTCTTAAGATGAAAGCTATTATAATTTGAAAACAAGTAGTTTTCGTTTTGGAAAAATCCAGTTATATTTGCTCGAGTTAAAACCCTTGAATTAAAACTCAAATTCCCAAATCAATATCTTTAAAATGGTTTAACCCATATATAACTTGTACATCATTTTTAATCCCTAGTTTCAAATCATAGAATTCAATTTCAAACTTGAATTCAAATTTAAATCAAATTATTAAATTTTAAAAACTCGATTAAGTTATTCAAAATAACTTTTATCTTTGAAGTTCCATTTCGAAAGTTTTTCACTTTAAACCCAAATTTCCAATTTCAAAATCAATTGAAAATAAAATTTCAATTTCAAAAACATCAAATTTACATTATCTGTGACTTAACCGATTTCCACGTGAAATTCATATTTGTGTGTGTAAAGGTGTAGTCCAGGGTTTAACACACAATAGTGCAACTACATAAATCATCACAAATCAGAATACAGAAATAAAGTTGATAAGCGATATAAACTATAACGCTCATCTTCATTCACAGATCACAGATATATATCACAGATAAGTAAATTACAAATCACAACATAAATCAGGATGTATCACAAAGCATCATATATCAGGGATATCAAACAATTCAACATTCAATAGAATTCAAGCATTCATAAGTAAGATTAGTTAATTATCTGATTTATTCAAATTAGATTAATTACTTATGAATTTCTAATCCTGGTTAATTAACATTAATAATTTACAAATCATTTTAATTAATTATTCTTTAATCATTTATTAATTAACCATTAATAATAAATTAATTAACCTTTAATTATAATTCATCAACCTTAAATTATTAAATAATTAACCTTTAATTATTTAATTCACCATTTAATTAATTATCTTTAATTAATAATTGACCCTTAATAAATTTATTATCATTAAATTAATCATTCTTAATTAGTTATGATAAATGACTACGCTTAATCTTAAATCAATGTTAATTACTTGCTTAATCCACTTTTAATCATAAATTAATTACTTTTAATTAAGTAATTATCTTTAATTTATGATTAGTTATCATTAATTGCTATTGATTAAGTCTTAATCACCATCATAAATTAATCATTCAACTTAACTAACATTTTTAAAGAAATCTTCTTTAAACTTTGAAAACCAATTTATTACTAACTACAAACTTTTAAAAGTTAATTAATTTAATACTTAACTTAAATCAATTACTTAGTTAAAATAATAATTAAGAGTTGAGACATTGTAAAGTATTAACTATAAAATTAAACTGGTATTAAAGTTTTAACTTAATTTTGTTAAACATTTATTAAATTCACAATGCTTAAGTCTAGTTGAAACACAAATTTTCTTAAATTCTTTTTATTTTTAATACTGTAGTTTTGAAAATAAAACCACCCGAGTATTTGTTTAAAATTCGCTTCGAGTAAACTACTCGAATCCCCCGAGTACGCTTCGAGTTCTCCACGACATTCGTTTCCCTCAGCCACCATGCAAATTACTTCGACACGAACCCGAGATTTCACTTTCTTCCCCAATTCGCAACTTCATCAGACACAGATGACAAACGGTGCACGTGCACCAACCATCTGGTCGACTCCGACCAAAACTCTGATCATCAACAACTCGCAATTCATCACGCCAATCCACCAAAGAACCCCGATTTACGACACTCCCCAAAAATCAAGATCGAGACATTTGCTTCGAACTGGAATAGGCAACTTCGACCCCAATTCTCCTCGTCTTCACTGTTCTGACCACCAGAAGTCATGAGCCCCTGACCACCAGCTCCGCCGAAGATCCACGCTATCATTCCCACACATCCGATCATCCCCGATGCTCCAAAGACGACATCACGATCAAGTTCTCAGCCTCTACCCAAATTAGGTTTGAAACCCCAAACCTCTGCCGTAACACCACCTCAGTGGTTTATAAATTTCTCAACCATTTTTCAGATGATCACGATACCTCCACCTATCTTTAGCACTTTAGCATGAGCCCCGCCTTCTAGTTTATGGCCGATCACCAGATATTGACCAAATTGCATTTTCAGTTCATCCCCCAATTACCCCCTCAGTGCGCCACTATAAATTCTAGTTTTTGTTTTGAAAATCATCATTTCCGTAAGGGTTTCCGATGATATAATCAATTCTGGTTTCTGTGCAAATCAAAATTTGGATAAATTTGGAAATTTTCACTATATATCCCTTATATAAAAAAAATTCTAATAAAGAAGCCTGAAACCATTCTTAATTTTTGTATTACATTGTTGTAGTCAATTTACTTTTAGGGATCATATCCTAAACTCCATTGCATAAGAAGATATGAGTTTATAAACAGGTTTTAAAACCTGTAGAGTAAGAACAAAGGCATGTTTCCTTGCCTATACATTAATATGCACACAACTATTCATATTTATAAAAGCATGCAACACATTCACACCATCATTCAGCATAATTCATCTCATATATCAGATATTAATCCTAACATCAATAAATATAGCAGGGTTAAGGGGTTTTGCTCACCTGGCTAAAGAGAACAGAGTGTCTCTGAAACCTGGAAATAATTTTTCTTGAGTTTTATTTTGCTTTCAGGCCTCCAGGCTGAAATTTTGATTTGTTTTGCTAGCTCCAGATTTTGAATTGAATCTCGAAGTTGTTTGAATTTTCCTGAGTTGAACTTGTGCTTCATGATAAAGTTTTGTTTGCACTAAGTTCTTTGAAAATCTGGGAAGCTACTGCTAACTTTGATCTGGTTTGTTTTGTTTTAGATTGAAGATTTTTATTTAAATATGAAATGGTATTACTTTAGATCTGCTCAGCTTGAAGAAACGAGCTGAAGGGAGGAAGTTGATATGTAGGAAATGAAGTTTGATATCCAAATTTACTGGATGATGTATTTGTATAGGGTAATGTTATTTATTTAGTACAAGTGATCATACTGTTGGCACAATAGGCATGGCTGAAGTGGTCTATCTTGTGCGTGCATTAATTGATGTTGTACAACTTATATTTTCTTTTCACTTTCAGCTGTACAATATAATTTTATCAAATTCTAGGCTGTACAAATATGAGTATATTTTTGCTTTGCTTTGGTGGCTGGTATAGTTGTGGTGGCTGATATGACTATGGCATTAATTGCCATGGTACTTTATGTCTTCATATGTTTGCCGTTTCCTCATGCAAACTTATCTTTTATATGTTTTGTATATAAACATTTGTATTTTCTTTTGCAAGCCTATGTACATGAACATGTTTACTTGTTTCTTACTTGTTTGCATTTGATTAACTTCTTTTACAAGCCTACACTTATCTTTTATTTTGGTGGCTGATAGAATACAATTTAGGCTAACTTTTATTGCATTGTACAATTCTTTACTTATCTTATATATTTTTATTTCTATTTTTTTTATATGTTGTTAAAATTTCTCTAATGTATTCACTTTATATTTTTACAAAGTTTATTAACATGTTATTTGAATTTATCAATGTATTCATTTTATTTTTTTTTATTTATCGTCTTATATTTTTAATTTATAATTTAAAATTATTATTAACCATCAATCCTAATCTTTATTATAATTTATTATTATTAAACCATTTGTTTACAATTTAAATTCAAGTAAAATATATATATATATATATATATATATCTATATATTTATTATTTTCAAATTCACTCATATATGCCCAAATACATATATACACATATATATACAATATTTACAATATTTTTAATTTTAAATTATTTTATATATTTTTCTATTTGAATCGGGGAAACTCGCTTCCATAAAAAATCAATTTTACAATTTTTTATATTCAAAATTCATTAAATTATCAATTTAAATAAATTAAAATCTAGGGTCGTTACACCACCCCTCTCCTGTTTAAATTTGCATCCTCCTCCTTCCTTCGAACGATAACAGGCACGAAGATTTTAAAAAAAATATAACAAATGGACGAAAAACCAATTTAAAACAAAAAAAAGATGGGGGGGGAACGAAATCGATCAACAGAAATGGCGGACAAAAATCAAAATCAAATCGGTTCAAATGCCGAGTTCCTTTTTCCTTCTCCATTAGTAAAACAAGATCGAAATCGATTCGTTTAAACGGAAAAAAAAAAGAGGGAACCGTGATCGATCGAATCGTGATGACGTTCGGCGATAGTAGTATATATATTAGTAATTGGAGTGATATTCCCGCATATTATAGCGGATGAGACCCTATGCGCTCCGCATAATAGCGGATGACCCTATATACCACGATATCCCCCTTGAATTGGGACTGGTATTTTATTATTGTCTAATATCTGTGGATGCAGGGAAACAGGTTGGAGGGATCCAACTGGATTCATCAAATATATAGTGTTTTTTCATATATATAAAATATATGATGTGATTGAATAAACTGTTGGGTTATTTGGGTTTTTAAATGTTAAAATAGCATGCAAATTAACTTTGGTATATTAAATACCATAAATATTATTTTGAATTTTTAAGGAATTAAAAAGAGATTTTTAATATAAAAACATGTATATCAAAAATTTGGATTATTTAAAAGAGATTGATTTGAATAAGCAATAATGGATTTGTGATCGTATTAAATAATGCGAGAAAATATTTTAAATAGAGATTTTAAAATAAATTATATAAAGGGATCTTTAAGACTAGATTTTTAAAATGATATTCGGGAAATATAGAAGCTGAAATCGATAGTAAAAAAGATAGATTGGCAAAAATAAATGGAATTTATAAGAAATTGATTTTACAAAATGGGATTTTTATAAATAAGATTTTTTAGTGAAACTCAAGGGAGTTATAAAAATTTATAAACGGTGTTATAGAAAAAGGAAATTGATATCAATGATAAATTGAAATATAAATTTACAAGGATAATTTATATTTGAAAATGGAAATATGGTGAGAAAAAAATAGTGGGTACTATTTTTGAAGCGAAAATGGTTAAGGAGATCGAAAAGGAAGTGATGTGGTGGAAATCCAGAGGGATTTATAAATTTAAAATTTGGTTACTGGGATTTAAAAATATATTTTTATTTATAAGTTAAGTTTTATTTTAAAAGGAAAATTTTATTTATTATAAATCCCAAATTTTTAAACCAGCTTTGAAAAATGATGTATAGGAAAAAAAAAGTATTTCAATATTTTAGATAATTATTTGAACTTGCCTTAAAAATAAATTATTATTATTCTTTTAAATACTTATTATTATATATATGTATATATAGTTTAAAATGTTTAAAAAATTATTTATAAACCTTCTTGGAAGGCTGGAAATGGGGTTATCAGTATATTGGATTTATAAGAAAATCCTTAAAATGAAATTGGGAAGAAAAGTAAGAAAATTTCAGAAGTAGTTAAATAAAAGTGAACTTCGAAAAAATGAAATAGAATTCATAAAGAAGTACAAAGGGAAATTAAAATTATAAGCAAGTATAATTGGCTTTGGAAATATTAAAGGAAATTAATAAAGGAATTCCGGAATCTATAGGACTCGTTATAAACTAGTCAAGGGATTTACAAATAAAATTGTAAATGATTTTGAGAAATAGGAAGTAAGGAAATAGATGAAATACTTCCTAAGTGTGAATATAAATGAAATGGGGAAAATATTCAAAGTAATGGAATGGATAAAAATATTCCGTTGAGAATATAAGGATTGAAACTGTTTTCAAATGTTGAAGTACCGAGAATATATATATCTTATAAAGATATTTTGAAATAAATTTTGGAAAATTTATAATAAGGTCTGATGATTGCTTATGGATGTGTATCGATAGTTAAATAACCGACTATCAATTTTGGCCAATTTCATTAATCGTTTCGAAAGAGGCCGGGATCGGATTTAATTATCCGAAAACCACTTAGATCTGGTTTGAACGTTACGAATGAATACCGTGAAGATGATGAAGACGGTGGTTCGGTTTGTCCATACCCAGGACAACTTGTATGGATGAATGCTATCAGAGCATTGTCATTGGAGGACGATGAGCATTCTTAGTGAAATTATTCTTGAAAGGTAATCGTAGGCTCTAGCCTCATCAATCGGAATGGCTGAAAACCAGGGGGTATGCAGCAAGGCTAAGTGGGTCAATCCCAATTAGGGTATGTTATCACCTTTCTAGATAACCTCGGATATATTATATTAGATGGATACGGTGCATGTGAAAGAGCTCTCGGTAAGGGTGGGAACACCCGAGGTGATAACATATTCGGTTTTATCCAGGTTAGGGATAGGGCCGGTCTTGTGTTGCAGGGGATTCCGACGAGGTCCTCGGTACATGCTTCTAGAAGTGTACCATGATAGGTGGTACCCCAGTGCCTAGTCATTGTATGGAATCCAATCTCCAATAAGCACTATACATTTTTTATTGTGTCCAACTATGCTGAAACGTGAGATGCAAGCATTTCAGCTATTTTCTATTTACTTGATTTAGACACTATTATAATATCAGACGGATTTGATAAAAATGTTTTGGTTATCGTAAGGTAAAACCCATCATGTTTATGTGGGGCATGGTCTTACGAGATACCTTTGTTTTTCAAAGGATTTTGAAAAAAGTTAATAATTCAAATTGAGTGTGTTTTCTCACGCTGGTTTTCCAGACTGACTCGGGTGTTATTTTATTATAATGCTCGGGTCAGACCGAGTATTACAGGTTCAGGTTAGAATGCTACGGAGCTCAGGAGACGAGCTGGAGGTGTTCAATCGTATATCACATACTTGGTTATTTCCGCTGTGTGAGTTATGTATATCAGGGAAGGTTATTATAACTGTCCAGATCGATGTATTGATTGTTGTACTCTGATGGTTGTAAGTAATAAACAGCTACAGATTCTTTGTATAAAATCTGTTATTATATATCATATTTTGTTCCGCTGAGATTGTGAGATTCTGTGTTGTTGTTTCTATTTTCTTCTTCACCCCTAATGAACTGGTAATTTTCGGCTCTCGATTGCTCGGCATCCTATACAGTAGACGTATTGATGTCAATTTTCGAGGGTCGAAAATCCCGGTCCGTTACAAGTACCTTTTAATGGTTCTTTCTTATGGATACACGCTTCCTATGAATTTTGACTGAAAATCAAACCATTTGATATTTCTATCAAAATACTTATTTCCGATGCTTATAAAATTATGCTTTTATATCAATTCTTGGATCATATCCTAGAACTCTCAAACTCAATATCGCTTTCACTAACTTTGAGACACTTTGGTTGTTATGTGCAAACAATCCATTCCAAATCTTTACTTAGTATTTTCCATTTCAACACATATGTAGTAAACATAAAGTCATACCAATCAATAATTTAGTGAGTAAATCCAAATTAATTTGAGCCCGTTGAATAACGAATCTATTATGCCAATTTTAAAAATTAAAATCTATGATGTTATTCTTATTAACATTGCTCATTATAATCCAACTGCATTTGTCTTGCTCTTGAAAGCTAATTCGCGGCCGGTGGATCATATCCCTTCGGCTACAACTACCAAAATTATATTTTGATAAGGTACTTAGAATTCTTGTGGATTTGTGCATCATACCATATCATAGAGTCAATACTCTTAATTATTTAATTGACAGCTAAGGATTATCTATTCTCGATAATGATAAGAAACTCATAGTCTCTCTTCAATGTGGGAGAATATTTATTAGGCATTCTAATGTGCTATGTTCATTTAGATTTGGTTAATTTCATTTCATCCCTCTTAATTGGTTTCATCTTTATATCCAAATCCATTTTACTAGCAATAATTTCTTAAAGAAATTCCTTCACTACGAAGTTGTTATTTTGTAAACAACAGTTGTTTCTCAGTGCAACGGAATGTATTCATAAACACTTTATAAATTGCCTTATATATAAAACTGATTTGGTTTTTAGTTTATGAAACTTATGTTAAAAACATAAATTGGTCATCCAATGATAGTCATTTCCAAACTTCTTTTAGGGCGATTTATACAAGATCCCTCACGAATAATTATTACTTGTGGTATTTCGACTTGCACAAACTGCTAACTCCTTAGCCTAGGGTATGTTATATTTCCTTATAAGCCATTATTTTGTATGATGTTGTAAACCATTCTTTAGATGGAATTAATTTAACCTCGTGTACTACTCTTAATTTCACGACCTTATAGAAAAAAGTTAAATCAACTTCACTTATAACTAATCGTACTTCGTTCAACAAAGTTCGAGTACTCCTTACTGATACATCATTATGTATCATAGGGAGAAGTTACTTTTGGGGTTGAATCTTTATTCATTCTTAGGTTAATAACTTACTCATTTGATCGATTCGAATCATTTATGTCGCATGTTATATTATTTACTTATGTTTTATATTCTTTAAGCTTATCATCGACTATACATGCGTATCAAATACACATGTCCATGCTTGTGATAACTCATCAATGAACATGATGAAGTACGTGGAACCATTTTGGTATTAATAGACATACGATTATATAAATCTATATGTATCGGTCTGCAGAGTTCATTAATTCTTATGACGCTCCCACTGAATGGGTGCATGTCCCTTAATTGTTCAAGATATAATAAATCATTATCATATGATTCATAATCATATAATAAAAATATTTCTCAAATCTACGGCTTAGTCTATAATTTCAAAATAATTGTAAATAATTTTAGAGCTTCAATATTTTCCAATGCATCACTTTTGTTGTGAAAACAAATACCATATTATAGTTTTTTTCATAATGAATATTCATAATATTCACATTAAAATATAACTGTCTATTTTTCAGTCGATACCCAAAAATAGTCATTATTTCATAAATAATAATCAGTATGTTTTATAAAAATAATTTTCATAATTTGATGCAATCAATAAGTGCTATATGGTATGCTTCCACTATTCCCGCCACTATTATAATAGCATGCTAAATTTGGAGGTCTATCATTCACTTAATATAGATTATTTAATTCATATACTGCAACTAGTTTACAATAGAGAGTTCTTTGGTCAAATATCTTGAACTAAAAGAAATAAATCTCAAATAAAACAATTTTCCATCTGAAAATACATTTGAAATAGAAATTTTATTTCTCATTTCAATGTTAAGTATCAATTATTATTAATAAAATTCTCGTTTCCCATGTTTCTTTATGAAGTGGAAGTGATTATTCACTCTCTTCACCAAATTATACCTTAAATCACATCTACTCTTATACACTCATTTTTCTTTCTAAATGGTCGAACCATTCAAAAGAATACCCTTACTGCAACATCGTAAC
This sequence comes from Allium fistulosum, assembly GCA_030737815.1. NCBI lineage: Eukaryota > Viridiplantae > Streptophyta > Magnoliopsida > Asparagales > Amaryllidaceae > Allium > Allium fistulosum. The sequence continues at coordinate 263,628,701 of CM060904.1, read as the reverse complement.
GAACTCTTTACAAAAGCGCACTCGTTAGTCCTTAACTTTTAAGGACATCAAATATGTTGCACTTTACGTAAACTGATCAAAGTGACATTTCAGCAATCGAGTTCTTCGATCTATCTTACATTTTCGGTCTAACTTTACATTTAACACAATACGATCTTTATTGTAATCAATCAAATTGAATACTCGATCTCATGGTACTGCTTATTTCTTTGCTTCAAATGAACTAATTTCATCGAATTATCATACATTATAAACTGTGACTGTTCACCATATAACACTTATATTTGATAATATGTGGATCAAATATCCATAGTCTTCTGTTGCTTTTGAGTTCAGAAGTCATTCAATGCAATATACGGTCTCGACCAAACAAACACGCGAGCGATCGAATTTACAAACGTATTTAGTTGTATAATCAGGCACATGCATGGGTATAGAAAACATTAACATGTAAGAAATATTTAATAGTAAGTTTGTGTGTGTGTTTGCACAAAAAATGGACAAACACCTCAAAGTTGTATGATTTAGTAGATCTTATGTTGTTCTTAGTGATTTGGGTGATTTATGCAAATATATTAAAAGCAGGGGCTAAACTGTAAAAAGACACGCAGATTTATAGTGGTTCAGCCAGAATGTGCCTACGTCCACTTTATATGTTATTTCTCTCCTCTTGTTTTGATTACAAGTACAAAGGTTTGATACAAATAAAAGAAAGTTGTTTGAAAGTTCTCTCCATGCTTCAGCTCTCAAACTTGTCTCCCATTGTCGTACCCCTGCCCCTCTATTTATAGAGTGAGGGTGGGAGTAGGGGTCTTGGATGTATATAGCTGCTGGTGGGCCTGGGCTGATGTGATCTGGCCTGGCACGTCTTGGTCCGGCAGCGTTTGGTCCGGTGGTAGGAGGTGAGTTGGTTCGGCGAAGCATGGGAGGTGAGTTGGTTCGGCGAAGCATGGGGATGAGTTGGTTCGGCGAAGCTTTGGACCGGTGGTGAGAATCTACCCAACAGTGTGTGTATATCTATCTGTCAATCTTCAATTCAGTTCATTTGTATATCTTAATTAATAAATGTTTTATTAATCATATCAAATGCACAAATTTATCAATGTAGATTATTATAACATTATATAACATATGTTCTTACAGTATTGGAAAGGTTAAATGTTATCATTTCATTTTCTATGAAGGCTCCTGTTAGTCTTTTATGTTTCACACAACCCTAAGAAAAACATAGAAGTCTTTCAATTTCAATAGTGGGTGTTAGGACGTATGCCTTGGGATTCTGACCTTGAGGAAAGCTTAACAAATCACGAACCCACATATGATGGATAACCCCTTATCAGTTGTATCATATGCAACTCCTAATTGATGGTTCCTTGTCCTAATCCTGCTTTTACCTTGAGGAAATCTCAACAAGTAAAGTGTCACTCAAACTTACCATTTCACAATGACCTAAGTATAATGCACATACCTTGAGGAAAGCTCAACATATTTGTTCAGTTACCTTACCTCGTATATTCAATATATTAACAGTACTACATATAACATCCATAACTTGAGGAAAGCTCAATAATTAAAGAGTATGCAAGTAATCTATTAATATAAAAATGTTAGAGGATAAATTTATATTAAAAAATCATAATCTTCAATATATTATATCGAGTGATATCGACTTATGGAACAATGTATTTCTTATGAAATACCCTCGTGATTCAAGTGTCGGACACATCAAAAATCACGGTATATGTGTGTATTTATTCCTTAAGTCTATTTGGGGTTTCTTTAATATTATATCTTTAGTTTATACATTTATATTATATAAGTTTTATTATTAAATAAATTTTATATTTTAATTAACTTATATAATAGTTTTATGTGTAACATTATTTTAACTAATCTTATTTAATTAATTTTAATTAATAACTCTTTAGTTAATTTTATATTATTCCAATATAACATTCACATTGAATATTTATATACTATAACCTTTATAGTATAACACATATCTCTCGTATATGTGTGTTTTCATTTAATTAATTAACCTTTAAGTAATTAGTTTAATTAAACAATTTTAATCAAATTATATTAATTTCGAGAATAGTTTTATTTACACATATGTATACTTATGCTATCTTAAACATTTTAAAATAACATAACATATATTAATATATATAATACATGCATATATGTATTAATTAATTAACTTATTTAATTAATTTAATTTTATTAAATTTAAATTTCGAAATTAATATTTTCAAACATTTCAAAAAATATATTATATTATAACTTTTATAATCTATACACATATATATCTTATTTAACTTTTAAATTTAAAATCTTATATTTTAAATTTTCAAACAATTTTGAAAATTAGCTTGAGGCCTAATTTGAATTGGGCATTTTCTGTTGTGGACAACCTTTGGGCTCACATATCTGTTCGGGCTATGCTGATAGCCAAGTAGGGCATGGTACTTGATTACCCAAACTCAATCCTTTTATGCTACATTTCTAGACACCTTACTCTGCACTGTGAGCTTAATTAGTTACCATAACATGACTAATTTAGACTACATAGGCTATTGGACTCTAACACCATTATAGGAATTTGGTTAGCCAGCAGCGTAAGAAATAGGTGGATTTCAAAAAAAATTCCATTTTGGATCTTTATCTGGCCCATGTTGTCTAATTTATTTAGAACATTTCTAAAACATATATCTATGTGTATGCGCACGCACATGTCACATAGTAATCCATGCAAGGTTTAACATGCTTATATATAAGTATTGGGATTTACACTGCAACAGACATGTTAGCTCATCTAGTATACAAATATATCATCCAAATGTATGCTCATATGCTTTAATTTGTTGTGCGACTCTTTAGGTGTAAATTTGGTCAACATTAATATCGAACTATTTGATTATTAACACTCACAAATCACTTAGCAGGTGGTGTGATATTTTGGCCAAATTTAACGCTTACTTGGTTTTGGTAAAATCCAAATTTTACTTATTAAGTGCTACTCGATTGTGACTATTATTTACAACAATTCTCTTCATAAAAACTATGTCACTTTGACTTATGGAATTTGATAATGGTCAAAATTCCAATATCATCCACATTCAACTCTATAGTCCAAACACAAAGTCCTTGGTTCAGTAATAACAAACATTATTAACTGAAATGCTCTGGCCAGAGACTTTGACTTTGTGTTGACTTTAGTTGACCGTGATACCAACCTCATATAACTGAGAAGATGAAGACTCTCTTGAATAGTATTTTACTTCTAACGTTCCACTCGACCCAACTATAGTCGTTCGATGGACGTTGTGCCATGATTTAACTATAATCAAAGCGGAATTTCCACATTGAAGCTCAATAGTATTCTCAAGTCGAGGGAATTATGTAATATTGTTACATTGATAATTTCTTTTTGACCTTAGTTATATTAACCAACAAAAAACCATTGAGTGAGTCGTTCCATAGTCATCTAATAACTTTTAGTACGTAACCCCCTTGGTGCTCCCACCAACCATGAGTAATACACTGTCCAAAATTTGGAGAGCGTTATGTACTTTAGTCTTAACGGATGTATTGATATCGAGTCTCGATGCATCTTTACTAGGAATATTTAAAATGATATATTTATTTTCATTGTGATAAAGTACTCACATTTACAACACTTTGTATCTTCTATCACAAAATGTACCATTTATGGATTTTTTATTAAATATACTTTTAATTAAATTAATTAATTAATATAACACATTATATCAAGTATATAGTAGAAAAAACACCTTTAATTTCAAACAAGATCGGTTATCGAGTTAGATATATGTAGCAAATTACATAATTGCCACTAGGGCATACCCCTAACTCTACCATCTACTACTTTTGGCTATGTGAGGGCTTCCACCAAATATCTCAATGTTGATTGCAGCTACATTGTTGTCATCTGCCCGTTATGGTCGGGTAGGTAGATTTGATCGGGCACTTCTTTGTTTAACATATTGTCTCACATATTGCACTAGTACACCTTTGTGGATTAATCGCCATATCTCGTTTTTGAGGTGTCAGCACTCATTAGTGGAGTGGCTATTGAATTGATGGAACACATAATATTTTTCATTACCTTGGGGCACCTCCTTCGACCCAGACCAGGAGGGAGGAGGCCTTTGGTATGGTGTGGGATCGTGGGTGGAAAGATAGATGGTTCCCATATTGTAATCTAAGGAGGCATAGTTTGTGTACTTTGGTTTGAAGTGCGAACCATCTTTAGAATGCTTCTTCTTGATTTTCTACTTGCCATTCTTTATGCGGTTACTTTCTTCTCACAGGCTATTTTTGTTGTTTCGCTTGCCCTCCTCATCACTATCGGAGAGATCGGCCTCTTCCACTCTCATGATGTCATTTTCTCTTTGAAAGAAGTTGGTAAAGACGAGGCGGGTTGATATTGTATCTATTTCCTCATCACATCACCCCAGAGCATAGGGTGATTACCAAACTATTTTCATCTTCTCTTCTCGGAAGGGTTGATTCTTTGTTGAAGCGATTCACGTACGAGCAGAGGGACCTATTTGGACCCTATCAAATGTTGCCCAACTTTCTTTCCATCACGACCCTGTTTCGTAATGCAAAGAAGAAGGTTTTGAAGTTGTTGCATAGTTGGGCTTTGGATAGGTCTGTCGAACTAAGGCAAAATAGTAAAGGCAGAGCGCGTTGGTTGTTGGTGCAAGGCAAGTAGGGTGATGATCGAGGCTCCCGTACCTTAGAGAGGACGAATCTTCCATCGTGTGGAAAAGCCAAAGGCATATCACTTATTTGCTGGGGTTGCTTGCATGCTAGGAGGCTACCAATACCTGTCATGCACTGATCGCAGTGTGGTTCCTTTGTATGTCGCACATGCTTTTGTGAGTATATTGGGCCGAGCGAGGCAAGGTTGACATCTTGGTCGAAGCCGGGGGCTGAGAGGCTAGCGGGCTGGTCTACTTATCTTAATGCAAAAAAAGCGAGCAATAACTTGAATTGGAAATTAATTACTTTTAGGTCAAATCCAAATCATGACTTTACGATTTGGGACATAAACAATTGACAATTTGCATATTGAACTAATTAATCTTAAGCATAAGCACGCTTGACCAAAAAAGGAACTTCTGGATCAAGTGTAACTGCATATCTTGTTATTGGACATTTAAGTTAGGAAGATTTTTCCTAACATTCTTTTTTTTAATGAATTTTTTTCCTTTAATTAGTTATCAATTTTAGCCCAAACTTAAGTGATGGCAAAATGAAGGGAGGGTCTATCAGTACCTCTACTTTTGTTTTTCACCCCTCGGTGAACTTAAAAAAATTATTTAAACAAAATTTCCCTTAACCCAATAGCGATATATTATAAACATGATAAAAGTATATTAAAAAAAAGTTCGAAGCAAGTTAGAAAATATAAAAAACTAAGAAGCGAGCAAGGAAACACAAGAAACTGTTGGGTGAATTCTTACCCGGAAGACCTCGAGACCCAGAAACGTGATCCATTCGGCAGAACTCATTCGGTAGACCCCCATCGACTTCATTCGGTAAGACCTCCATCAACTCCATTCGGTAGACCTCCATCGAATACATTCGGCAGACCCACCGGTCCAACCTCACCATTCCACCACCGGACCAACTCCCACCGGTCCAACCTCACCATTCCACCACCGGACCAACTACCACCGGTCCAACCTCACCATTCCACCACCGGACCAACTACCACCGGTCCAGCCTCACCCTTCCACCACCGGACCAACTACCACCGGTCCAACCTCACCATCCCACCTCCGGACCAAGTGATGCCGAACCAAGTCATACCAGGCCAGATCACATCAGCCCAGGCCCATCTGCGACCATACATATCCTGGACCCCTACCCCTAGCCTCACTCTATAAATAGAGGGGCAAGGGTACAACAAGGGGGACAGTTTGGAGAGCTCAAGCACGGAAGGAACTTTCAAACAACTTCCTTTTACTTGTATCAAAGCTTTGTACTTGTAATCACAACAAAAGAAGAGAAATAACATATAAAGTGGACGTAGGCACATTCTGGCTGAACCACTATAAATCTGCATGTCTTTTTACAGTTTAGCCCCTGTTTTTCATATATTTGCATAAACCTCCAAAATCACTAAGAACAACATAAGATCTACTAAATCGTATAACTTTGAGGTGTTTGTCCATTTTTTGTGCAAACATTTTTGGTGCTTTCACTGAGAACAGAAACTCGAAGCTTCAGCTTCGTCTACTTAACGAGTTTTCCTAACAGCATCGTCCGCCGCTTGGAAAACATGCCTCCCAAACAGAGAAAAGATGTTAACAAAGGAAAAAACATCGCATCCAGTAGCCTTCCTGATCCAGCTATCGCGAATCAAGTAAATCCTCCTCCTCCAGCGACGGTAGCAAATGAAGGACAGGCTAACCCAACCACTCCTGCCACAGAATAGCCTGCAGCAATTACTAGGGCAGATTTGGACAGAGTTGTTGTTGAAGTAACTAACCGCTTCACGTCCCAGCAGGAAGCCTTGGTGGACCATCTCATGTCACGCTTGAGGGACGCTGAAGAATCCAACCGCAACACTGAATCATGGGGCGAGTCCCAGTCTGGAGGATCTCAGAGACAGCAAAGATCTTCCTTCTTCGAAGGAGCTAACGGCAGAAGTAGCCGTGGTAGGAGCCGAGACCGAGCCCAGCCCGAAGTTAGGCCTGAGGAAACGTTTGGTACCGAACCCAACGGGGAAGGTACCGGGCGAAGGTCAACTGCAGCTGAGCCTGTCATGCTGCCTAACCACAGAAACACCGGTGAACGGGGCCGAGCTAGAGTTCAGCCCGAAGTTGGACCCGAGGAAGTGCTTAGATCAGAACCCAACCGGGGAAGATCAAGGCAAGGGCCAACTGTGGTTGACCCAAGCATGCTCCCAGAAGATCAAAGGCAGCCACTGGAAAATATGAGGAATGATAGACGATACCATCCCTACAGGTTGTCTGGACGGAATCAACCCCACAGAACAGAACCAAACTCATTTCTGTCTGCTCCAAATTCTGATGAAAGGATGGCGCGCTTATTCAGAGAGTGTGTCCAACGGGAGCAAAGAGATCGAGGGATAGGCGCTAGAGTAACCAGCCCTTTCGCCCGCAATATCGAAGTTGCTATCACCCCCCGAGAATGGAAGATGCCAACAATGGAACCCTACAAAGGGACCTCCGATCCCGTTGTACACTTGCAGAGATACACACAGCATATGCTCATGAGTGGAGCAACGGAGGGAGTACTGTGCAAATGCTTTCCGCTCTTCTTAGCAGATCTTGCTACCTCCTAGTTCTGTCATCTACCCCAAGGATCCATCAGCTCATGGGAAATGTTGAAAGAAAAATTTATCAGTCAGTTCCGCATTCATGTGGAGCAACCTAAGGACGCTTATTCCTTATCCAGCGTCAAACAGAAACCTGGAGAAAAGCTGCAGCAATACCTAACCAGATTCAACGCCGCAGCAGCCGCAGTTCAAGACGCCGATGAAAAGCGTATCCTGATGGCCCTCTGCAGTGGGGTACACCCGGACACTAAGTTTGCTAGAAGATTGACAAAAGAAAAACCAGCTACTTTACCCGATTTCTTCCATGAAGCCGGGAAATACATGAGGCTTGAGGATGCTGCCATTGAGGGGCAGTCAGGACAGCAAAGTAAGACGACCCATGGCAACGCCCCTACTGTGGCAAGGGACGCTCGAAGAAATGATTCCAGAGACAATGCTGGGGGCAAGAAAGTAGAAAAACGCCTATATCGGCCAGGACCAAGATTCGACTCTTACACCCCTTTGAACGAGACCGTCGAAAATATCTTCCTTGCCACCCAAGGCGAAGTTAGATACAAACGCCCACCATACAAGAAGGAATCAGATAGCGCACAGAAATCTGGAAAATTCTGCCGCTTCCACGAATCCCACGGACATGATACCAACGAATGCCATCATCTCCGAGATCTGATTGAGGAACACATCAGGAGAAAGAAACTGGAACGCTATGTAAAAAGTCAAGACAGGACTCCAGCTCCTGCCAATGAAAACCCAAGGCTACCCTCACCAGGGACCGGCAGAGGCGACCGCAACGCTAGCAGCTCTAGTCAAGAGAAGATAGTAGTCCATACCATCTCAGGAGGTCCGCACATCGCAGACAGAAGTTGGAAAGAGATGGAAAGATATGGGAAGTCGCTTAGAGACAATAGAGACTGTGTCAACACAGTTATAGAAGAGCGCCACCCAAAGCGGAAAGAAAGTGATGACATCACATTCAATAAACGCGACCTAGAAGGAAGACAGTACCCTCACATGGATCCCATGGTTATCTCTGCCCGACTCGGTCCCGCCGAAGTTTACCGAATCCTGGTAGACACTGGAAGCTCTGTAAATATCCTGTTCAAACACGCATTCGACAAAATGAGGCTGTCAATGAAGGATGTATCTCCCTGCGATAAACCGCTACATGGTTTCACTGGAGATGCGAAAATGCCCATCGGGCAGCTGGACCTCTTCGTTGAAATTGGAAGCCATCCCCGCTCCGTTGTAAGGAAACAGACGTTTGTGCTGATAGAAAACCATTCGGCCTACAACGCCTTCCTAGGAAGACCAGCCCTATCTGACTTCCAGATTGTCCTAGCCCCGTGGTGCCTGAAAATGAAATTTCCAACAGACAATGGGGTAGGGGAAGTGGAAGGAGACCAAGATATTGCACGAGACTGCTATGTAACCGAACTTCGCAACAACCACAGGAGAGATAAAGGGAAAGGTGTAGAGATTGCCCTCTGCACAAAGAGCCTTGAAGCATAGCAACTAAAGAAAGCCCCTCCTCTTCGATACACCAGCGACCCTTTCAATGAATTAGACCCTAGGGACAAAGAGGAGGAGGCCACCGCCGAGCCTGCAGAGGCTATGGAGTTTATATCTGTAGACAAGCACGACTCAAGTAGGCTACTGAAAATTGGGTCGCAGCTGAAAGCTGAATTGAAGGAACAACTCATTGATTTTCTCCGCCACAACTTGGATGTGTTCGCTTGGTCACACGCTGACATGACCGGAATCTCCCCCAACATAGCATGCCACGTATTAAAAATTGATCCTACCAAGGCGCCTGTAAAACAAAAAAAGAGAAGTATGGGGGCAGAGCGATCAGCAGCCCTCGATGAAGAAGTAAAGAATCTACTCGCCAATGACTTCATACGAGAAGCTATTTACCCAGAATGGATCGCCAACCCGGTACTAGTAAAGAAGGCTAATGGGAAGTGGCGGACCTGCATTGACTTCTCCAACCTAAACGACGCCTGCCCAAAGGATTGCTTCCCGCTTCCCAGAATCGATCAGCTTGTAGACAGCACGGCCGGGCACGAACTCCTGTCTTTTATGGATGCATACTCAGGATATAACCAAATTCCTATGCATGCTCCCGACCAAGACCACACTAGTTTCATCACCGACCGGGGTTTATACTGCTACAAAGTGATGCCCTTCGGACTTAAAAATGCAGGAGCCACCTACCAGCGCCTCGTCAACAAGATGTTTGCAGGGCTAATAGGACGAACAATGGAAGTATATGTAGACGACATGCTGGTAAAATCACGGAAAGCCAAAGATCACGTAAGCCACCTAGGCGAAATGTTCCAGGTACTTCGACAGTATGGAATGAAGTTGAATCCACTAAAGTGCTCCTTCGGAGTGTCATCGGGAAAATTCTTAGGATTCATCGTCCATGCCCGAGGGATAGAAGCAAACCCTGAACAAGTCCGAGCATTAAGGGACATCAAGATACCTTCCACCCGAAAGGAAATGCAAAGCCTAAATGGAAAAGTGGCTGCCCTAAGCCGATTCATCTCCAAAGCAACGGACAAGTGCGTCCCCTTTTTCGAGGCTCTAAAGAAAGATAAAGGAAGGTTCGAATGGACGGACGAATGCTTAACCGCTTTCCTTAACCTAATTGAACACCTCCAGAAACCACCGGTACTCTCGACCCCAAGCGAAGGCGAAGAATTATACCTATACCTTGCTGTGTCATCTCACGCTCTAAGCGCTGCCTTGGTAAGGGAAGACGATCGCACGCAACGGCCAGTTTACTTCGTCAGTAAAAGGTTTACTGGGGCAGAAGTCAGATATCCTAAGCTTGAAAAGTTAGCATACTGTTTACTAATCACTTCACGAAAGCTACGTCACTACTTCCAATCCCATTCCATCAAAGTTCTGACCGATCAACCACTGAGGCAGGTACTCCATCGTCCCGACACTTCCGGGCGACTACTTAAATGGTGTATTGAGCTGAGTCAGTATGATATCACCTATCACCCTCGCACCGCCATCAAGGGACAAGCCATGGCTGATTTCATTGCAGAATTCACTACCAACGAGGATAAGGAGCAACTGGAAATAACGGAAGATATCAAGTGGAATCTCTTTGTGGACGGTGCATCTAACGAACAAGGCTCGGGGGCAGGTGTGGTAATAATCACTCCCAGGGGAAATAAACTGCACTATGCTATAAGGTTGGAGTTTGCTGCCACCAACAACGATGCAGAATATGAAGCCGTAATAGCCGGATTAGAAATTGCTATCGAGATCGGAGCCAATTCTTTGTGCCTTCACAGCGATTCTCAGCTTATTGTTAATCAAATACTAGGGGAATTCCAAGCTCGAGAAGAACGACTCATAGCATATCTAAAGAAGACCAAGTCGCTTCTCAACCGATTGGACCACTACTTAGTCAAACACATCCCTCGGGAAGGGAACCAAGAGGCCGACGAATTGGCAAAGCAAGCAAGTATGAGGGACGTCGCCATCTTCGGGGCAGTAACTGTCTCAAAGCAAACGATCCCAAGTTTTGAGCAAGTGAATCTGATAGCTGCAACCGAAGAAGCAACTTGGATGACTCCCATCCGAAACTACCTGCAAAATGGCACACTACCCGACGGGCGTAACGAAGTCAAGAAAATCCTGAGGAAAGCGTCCCGCTACACAATACAAGGAGACATCCTCTATCGGCGCGGGTTCTCTAACCCATTGTTAAGGTGTGTCGCCGGAAGGGAAGCCAAGGAAATCTTATCCAACATTCATCAAGGAAGCTACGGGGATCACACCGGAGGGCAAACGCTAGCAAAAAAGATACTCCGATACGGATATTTCTGGCCCACCTTAAGCAAGGACGCCTTAGATTTCGTCAAGAAGTGTGGCAGATGCCAAAAATTTGCTAAGATCCCTCGGCTACCAACAACCGAGATCACTCAGATGACCAGCCCTTGGCCCTTTGCAGTATGGGGAATTGACTTAATCGGTGAACTGCCAATGGGTCGAGGCGGCGCCAAATATGCTATAGTAGCAGTCGACTATTTCACCAAATGGGTGGAAGCAGAACCTCTAAATAAAGTGTCTTCAGCGAAAGTTATCAACTTCTTAATCAAAAATGTTCTGTGCAGGTACGGAGTCCCACTAAAAATCATATCCGACAATGGACTTCAGTTTGACAGCGAGGAATTCGCCAACTGGTGCCAAGAACACAGAATTCACAAAAGCTTCTCATCCGTAGCATATCCCCAAGCAAACGGACAAGTCGAAGCAGTCAACAAAATTCTGAAAACTCTGATCAAAAAGAAGCTCGAAAAGTCAAAGGGCGCTTGGGTGGATGAACTCCCTACGGCACTATGGGCCTACCGCACATCCTTCAGAACATCAACAGGGCACACTCCTTTCTCTTTGGCATACGGATCGGAGGCTATGCTCCCAGTTGAAACCATTGTGCCTTCCCACCGTAGGATCCACTATAACCCAGAAGAGAACGAAGAGCTCCTCAACATGTCTTTGGATCTAGTCGAGGAGAGAAGGAATGATGCAGTCCTAAAAACAGCAGCCCACAAGCAAAAGGTGGCAGCACAATACAACTCCAAAGTCAAGCATCGTACCTTACGAGAAAGGGATCTTGTCCTCAAGCGAATCTTCCCTCGCCCCGGAGCACTAGACCCAATCTGGGATGGACCATATGTAATTCATAAAGATCTCCACAACGGAGCCTATATTTTGTCAACAGTGGACGGAGAGGTGTTCCAGAGGGCATGGAACATCCAACACCTCCGTCGATACTTTTCTTAACTTGTATTGCCCATATGAAGTGAATTAACAAAGAGAATCAGTGGACGTAGGCATTTTTTCGTGCCGAACCACTTTAAAAAAGCCTTGTCTCTTTTTTAACTTGTTCCTTTGTATCTTGGCTGCTTGTTAACTTTATCCTTTTCTGTTGAACAAAATCCTGAGCGTATAGCATTTCTATTCAAAGCACTCCACAATGCAACTTCACGTGGACAAGACCCAACAGGTACTATGCGAATCTATGCCCTCGCCAATGAGACACTTTTGCTCCAGCACCCCTCTGCTGCGGGTTAACTCATTGCTCGCGACGGCCCTTAAAGCCAACTGTAATGAGCCGATTATAAGCCACCGAGAAGGCCGACTATAGCCGAGGCAGCTCATTACGGCGTTAGGCTCGCCGGCAACTGTGAACCGATTATAAGCCCCAACATAAGGTGTGGCCAGCCAGGGGCAGTTCACAGTTGACGATCGGCACCCACGCTAGCCGGCCACAGTAAGTCGAATAATACCCATGAGTACGGGCCATAATGGCCCGGGTAGTTACTGTGCGCGATCTCGGCTCCGGTGTGTCTTAAGTGCGGCTGTGGTAAAAAAGAATTAACTCCCCGCGGAGGCGTAAGATGGGTGACAAATGTCTCCAAGACCCACAGCTAGGGAAAGTGACTACAAAACCCGTTTGCCACGAACTTAAGCACATCGAAGGCCTTCCGTGACTGGAAGTTTTACTATTTCACATATTTCAATTTTACTTAAAAAACTTTCCTCCTATCCTCTATAAACAAACCATAAAGTACAGGATGCAGGGTAGGAGATACCCGCCAATGGATGCAGAGATTCACAATCAGATGGCAGGGCATTCAACTGCTTGCCATGCTTGGTCATACAAGATATTCGAAACTGCCATTTACAAACAGAACATGGAAGGCGGTATTTTCTTCCTTTATATGCATAACTATAATTTAATTTTTTCACACCACACGCTAACATTGCAAGTCATGAGATTATGATTTAAAACCAGAATCTGACATCAAACACAATTTAATCACAAGAATATACATAGCTACATTTCTTGTACGATATGTCGAAATAGCAACAAATATTCAAGGAACAACAAAATTAGCTTAAGCTAAGAAATTACACGTCAAGAATAATGTTATTACAAGTAGCAAGAATTACAACTTAGAAGTTACTCTACTGTCTTAAGACTAACAGATACAACAATGCCAAGCCTACAAAAAGAATTTTCTAGGTCCAATCAGGGAGCCGGTTGCGTCGAAGTCTTGTCCTTGCTCTTTTGCCCGCCTGTTCGGTCATAAGAAGGATTCATTAGTGACGAGTAACCAAGTTAACGGAAAGACTAGAAAGGAAGACTTACCAGTACCCGCTTCTTGACCGTCCTGGTCGTCATCCTCAACCTGCACACCTGCCTCTTCAGCAGCAAGCAGCCGCATACCCTCCTTTACCGCCACTTTCTCCTCCTTGGTAAATTGGGCAGTGACCACATCCATACTGAAGACCGTTCCACCCTCTTTATCTGCATCAGCCTTAGCCTCCTCCAAAGCCCGAAGATAGGTCTTGGCCATGACCCTGGGATAATCATCCATCCAAGAGAGATTGCCCTGCTTCCAGGTCCGAAAATACATGTCCTGGAGCATGTCATCCATCATTCCCTCGTTCTCCTCAAACTCCCTCATCCGGGCATCGGAGGCCGACAACCTTTCGACGGCAGCATCTCTCTCCAGTCTGTATCTCGAGCAATCAGCCTGAAGGGACCTCCGCATTACCTCCATCTCTTCCCTCAACTTAGCTTGGGCAAGCTCTGCAGCCTCAAGTTTCTCGAACAATTCCTCCACCTGCTCGAGATCCGCTCTCCGAACCTCGTCCACCGTGGCAATAGCCATGTCAATCCGCTCTTTGCAAGCAGCTTCCATTTTCCGCAGTTCGGCCCGACTGGCCTCTTCCATGATTTTCCTTAATCGCCCAGTAGCAGCCTCATGCTGAGAGATCTGGATGGCCTGATCCGCAAGCTGCTTGGCCTGATCCGAAACCACCAATCGAAGTCGGATATTGGCGCTCCCAATCTCCTCTCCGGCCTTAACCAGCCGAGCATGATGCCCCATCAGCTTTTTGGTCTCCTCTGCCACCCGATCAATGTTAGCTTTGGCCTCGTCTCCCATAGTGACTATACGAGTGGTGAGTAGATCGAGATCTAAGGACTTGGCTTCATCAAGTACTCGTACCATGGGGTTACGGGGGAGAAGGTGTTCACCAGTGACTTCGTCAAAAGTAATATCATGAGAACCTGGATCCAAATCCGGATGACCCGCGAATGGATTACGGGCCAAGTCGGGACGGTCGATATGAATAACAGAAGGGTTTCCGGACGGGTGTGGAGAAGGTAAAAACTCGCTACCCTCCTCGGTAATATCATGAATAGGCTGAGCCGGAGGCTGAGGACCGAGCGAAGTTTCGGATAAAGGATGACTCCTCTTCCTCTGCTAAATACCCTCTTCGATGACCCCAAGAAGAGGACGGTATCCGACTACATCCCCGGAGCGTTGGGTTGAGGGCTTCGGCTTAGCAGAAATTTTGGAAAGTTTATATTGCTCGAGCCTGTGTCGAAGGTCTGAAGCTTTGGGCGTCTTGCCTGCTCCTGATATAAAGAACAAGTGTCACAATCTTACATTACTATATGATTCGAGAAACGCGGTAGATTACGAGTTAAAAAAGGGGAAAAGAAACACAGCTGTGATTGTACAAACCCTGGGGAGGAGTGGGATACTGCAATAAGTCCTGGATTTCATTCCAGTACGGGAGCGGGTCATAAAATATTCCTAAGTCCCTATCATTAGTGAAGCATGCAGGGGTCAAGAGTTCACCTTGAGTCGTCAGAGCCGCCTTGGCCGGAATGGTCGGAAGAGACTCACTTGCACCAGTCCCGGCTTTGTCCGCCTTCCCGGTCTTCTCTACCAAAGCCAGATCATCATCCAACCCCTCAAAAGCTTGGCGGAGAGCATCATCCGTCCACTCTTGCATTTCGCCTACTTGCCCAGAAGACAAAGCCCTGGAACCATCACCACCCTGTCCATCGCCACCATCATCGCCAAGACGCTCAACGTCACTTCCGCCCTCCGCCTCACCTCTTTCTTCCTCCGCATCTATCTCCCCCTGAGTAAGTGGACAATTGCTGGGAGAAGGACCGTCCGACCTCTTAAGTTTCTTACCCCCGACGGCTGGAGGTTTCGTGAATGGTTTTCTCTTTCCACCCTCTGCCGCAACGCCTCCTTTAGCCTGAGCAGCCGCCCTCTCTTCCGCCGTTTCCCTCAACTTAACTACAAACTGCTGCGGAAGGATCAAGTTATATTCCAGAAGAATCGCATTTCTAATCAAGTAGGCAGATGATCTGTATTTCCCAAGAATGGCTTCTATCTCCGCCGCCGTCTGAACCAGGCGGTCAGTCTCCACAACTGGAAAGCCACCTGTCGCTAGCAAAAATGAGAAAGTATGAGAAGAAGCATCGCAATCGGGATAGAAATTATAAGTAAAAGCATCAACTTACATCCAGAGGTAAAGCGCCGGATGGAGACGGAGTCGTCCCTAACAAAGAACCACTCTTTCTTGAACATGCTGAATTTAGAGTACAGGTCCAAGACCGGCTTGAAGGTCACAGCAGACTCCAAGCTAACATATGGGGACCCCTTCTTATAGCCCCTTAAATTGTACAAATACCGGATCTCCCGGTTGGAGGGGGCGCGACCATACTTCCTCCGAAAAATAACAAAAAGGCTCACCAATATGGCATAAGAGTTGGGCTGAAGCTGGAATGGGGCCACCTTCAGGTACGTGAGGAAGCTGACTATCCAAGCATTGAGAGGCGGGATAGCACCACACATGCAATGGTACCTACTATATGCAAAGTATCCTTCGGGAGGACTGTATGGCATGACTCCTGGGCCCGGTAGCAGCATATATTATAAACATGATAAAAGTATATTAAAAAAAAGTTCGAAGCAAGTTAGAAAATATAAAAAACTAAGAAGCGAGCAAGGAAACACAAGAAACTGTTGGGTGAATTCTTACCCGGAAGACCTCGAGACCCAGAAACGTGATCCATTCGGCAGAACTCATTCGGTAGACCCCCATCGACTTCATTCGGTAAGACCTCCATCAACTCCATTCGGTAGACCTCCATCGAATACATTCGGCAGACCCACCGGTCCAACCTCACCATTCCACCACCGGACCAACTCCCACCGGTCCAACCTCACCATTCCACCACCGGACCAACTACCACCGGTCCAACCTCACCATTCCACCACCGGACCAACTACCACCGGTCCAGCCTCACCCTTCCACCACCGGACCAACTACCACCGGTCCAACCTCACCATCCCACCTCCGGACCAAGTGATGCCGAACCAAGTCATACCAGGCCAGATCACATCAGCCCAGGCCCATCTGCGACCATACATATCCTGGACCCCTACCCCTAGCCTCACTCTATAAATAGAGGGGCAAGGGTACAACAAGGGGGACAGTTTGGAGAGCTCAAGCACGGAAGGAACTTTCAAACAACTTCCTTTTACTTGTATCAAAGCTTTGTACTTGTAATCACAACAAAAGAAGAGAAATAACATATAAAGTGGACGTAGGCACATTCTGGCTGAACCACTATAAATCTGCGTGTCTTTTTACAGTTTAGCCCCTGTTTTTCATATATTTGCATAAACCTCCAAAATCACTAAGAACAACATAAGATCTACTAAATCGTATAACTTTGAGGTGTTTGTCCATTTTTTGTGCAAACAGAAACCAAATATGGAGCGAGTGAGGAAACTTAACAAATCAAGCTTAAAGCGAGCGAGGTAACATATCAAACCACGCTCATTTGAAGTGTGGTTACAATGGATTTTCCACTGGTAATACTGTATACGTGGTCTCTTTAAAAACTTATCTCGGTCCGAGCGAGGTTTCATACAAATTCTTATGCAGTCTGAGCAATGTTTCGTATAAAACAAAGTTCTATCTAAATGTAATTTTTATTTATATATACCATCGTTAGAAATTTTAAAAAATTAGGGTTATTTATTGTTTGCACCAAAGGTTGGCATAAACACCCAATAGATTATATGTAGAGAAATAAATGAAGAAATAAAAATTCAAGTAGAGAAAACAAGCAGAAAACAAGTAAAAAGCAATGACAAATATATTTGTAGCACCTCAGCGTTGAATGCCTAAGTACAAGGGGGATCGGATCAAAATCCTTGAATACAATGGAGTACAAAGAAAACAACAGTGTAAAAAACCCTAAAATGAACAATGAACATTGTATTTATAGGGGTAGAAAGTCGTATATGTTGCTGAAAATTCACTGGCAGAATCTCCAAATGTAGACGAGGTCACCCAGAAAATTTCAAGGCCTAATTCCTAATGGGGAGCGATCGAGGCTAATCGGTCTTCCCTACCACGTGGCGCCATGTGATCGCCATGGTGGGTCCTCTATATGCTAGCTTCATGTTTCCAAAATTGTTTACATAATTTTCTTCATGTTTTTAGAGATATTGATCGAATCTCGTTGAGTTTAATTGCTAATTCATTACTATTCATAGCCTAGTGATCTGATCCCCTACCTACGGGAGGCACTAATCCATGCTTAGAATGTTCTATAGAGTATATCTCTTGGCTTCGCTTGATTGTTGCTTCGCTATTGTCTATGCTTGATCTCTGGTCTCTGTGATCACCTCTCTAGGTTGCTTGCCTTGTTTATCATCGAGTCTAACTTGTCTAATCGGTCCGAATATAGTTGGGTCAAAAGGACGAATAACACTTGCCCACCAAAGTACGTCTTGTTTCAAACATGACGTCCTTTGAATCGAAGCAAGTTAGAGTCATCGAAAAGAATTCCAATTAGTTTCCTGAACAATCATTATCCTTCCATTGAATTGTTTTTTCGAAGTGTTGTATCTCTCTCTATTCGTTGTGACGCTTGGTCGATATTTGTCAATATAAATCCGAAGTGTAATCCCTAGTCTTTGTCTATGCTCAGTTCCATTAAGCCTGTTGATTGAGTTAGTATGCCTCGACTGTCTATAGTAACTTCTTTTATGAGAAATCTAGGTAATAATTCAATTCCTATCGATTTAAGAAATCAAATGTTGGATATGTATATGTGCACGTTTATGCACACACTTTGTTAATGACTCCCGAACACATTCACATCTTTATGGGTCATTGCCAGTTCTTCATGGTTCAAATGCGATTGCATTGCTATATTTTTCATCATCCATTCACATTTCTTTCTCTCTCTTTTTTAGAAACATTGGTAAGCGACATTTGGTACCAATCTCCAAAGCAGGGAATCAGTACTGATCCCCTAGTCTATATGGACTTAAGCAAATTTCAAGCCCAAGTAAGCAGGCCCCGTATCATATATAAGCTAATCACTTAGCTTACTTCTCTCTACTTCATTCACTTACATATATAACCGAATCGATCCCTCATATTCCTTCATACCTACCATTAATGAGCTCAAACTCTAGAAATTCTTCAATCCATCTAATCCTTTGTCAATTCAAGCCTTCCTCATCCTCTACAACCCACGCCACCACCTTCAATCACATCCAAGCATATAACTCTACTCAACCTTGCTCCAAATCAAATTGAACCCAACACCCTTGCTCATTTCCTTTCAACTTTGGGTTCTTGATCGAGTCACGTCTTTATATAGGTGGGTTTGCAATTCGATTTGTATGTAATTGGGTATTGGATTGTAAGGCATAAATCGAGGCGAAGTTATATTGATTTGTATTTCACATGAGTTATGGGATCGATTTGGATTCATAGGGATTGGTCGTGGCATGGTCGAATGTTGATGTGGAGGAGATGAAGTGAAAAGGAGGGTTCGACGATGTGATGCGATTAGTTGGAAGCATGCGATTAGCTATGATATAAAGTGGAATGAAGTGATGGAAGGAAATCGATAATAGAGGGATCGATTGCATTATGGGGTAGATGAAATGGAATGGTGGAGTTTAAGGGATCAGTCGTTTGATAAAATGGAGGGATCGGTTATTGTGGGGATCGGCTGGACGCATGTGGAGTTCAAAATTTGGATAAGGCGAGACAGCCTAGGTAAGGGGTCAGGTACGATCCTCTTGCCTAAGGGGACTTAGCCGATTCTCTACTTAAGCGAAGACTTGAATTTGAACTTGATTATATTCACATGAACATTTGCCTTAAGCCTGAACTTGAACTAGAGATTTGCATATGATCTCGAATTCAAATACTTGAACTTAAGAACAAATGTATATAACTTAGAATTTGAATGTTTGGACTTATATGACTTGAATCATTGGAACCCAAGGTCACACTTTTGAATATGAATTGAACTTGAACAAGCATAACATATGGTCTCGAATGAACTTGAATGTAAATATCGCACTCCAATATGCCAATGACTAATCCTAGAGCATAGATAAAATCCACAATCGATCAACGTGAAAACCATTTGGAACGGTCAGCGATGATGGTCACTTCGGTCGAATCCCAGGGTCTTGCCATAGTCGTCGTTTTAATTCCGAACTATTTATCACTGCACAACACTACACACCACACTAGTATTCACTTTTTATAGGGGGAACAGGTTTATTTTCTTTAATAATGACTATGCTAAGTTTGATAGCTATGGGTTCCAGAAGCTCGGAGCATTTAGCTGCTATGGGTGGTGAACAAACTTCTTCACATGAAAATCCTGATTTTGAGTCCAACTCTGCAATAATATCTGCTTGAAACTTTCCAAGCCATCAACCTGAACAGCCCAAAAGTTCTCAATAGGTGCCAGAAATTCCATCAAACTTAGAAGCAAAAATTAAGCCAGCACCTGATACTTTAGAAGATACCGTATTTTTGAATGATCCGAAGCATTCAGTAGATTCGAGGATCAATGAGGCCTCTCTACGCAGACTGTGCATTAAACACGGGATTCCGTATGAGGATGTGTGAGTCCCATCTCATAACGATAGGACTCACTTGCTCCGGAGGGGTATACTGCATGCAACAAGTTTATGTGTTGGGCTATGTTACGTTCCGCCTTTTAATCCATTCATTTGGAAAATGGTACATTATTTAAGACTAGCATCGGCTCAGCTGCATCCGAACAACTACGCGTTTCTACATTGCATGTATATGATATTCCTCAAATTCATACATCGTGAGCCGACTCCAAAAGACATCAGATTCATTTACAATCTCAAGCAGCGAAATGGAAGCCTCTCGTGAACTTTTCTCGAGTTAGTTACCAACTGCCAGGTCGTAACTGGCGCTTGGCTAACTGAGCACTTTTAAGAATGAATGGTTCTATGTGGGCTGCCCACCTGGTTTTGCAGGACAGTTGCGGAAGGATGTAACTTCGCTTCAAACTCGACTTTAAGTGTTTTTATTCAAGTCGTATCCTGAACTAAGCAGTTTTTATTGAACATTGCAGGTAGTCATCCACGTCCCATCGGCGACATGTACTCGGAGGCGGTTTCAATGCTCAGAAATATACCGGTGTGGATAGGAACATCAGATCTCTTCTTACCGATGAGCATTTGTTTTTCTTCAGCTTACTAGAAGAAGGCCACAGCACGAGACTGCCAAACCGAGTAGGAAGTTATTGAAAGAAGAGGTGTCGTTGGGTAGGAAGGTGACGAAGTTGAACCAGTTGTGCCCCAGTTGAGGGAGTTCAAGATGTCACCGAAGAAGGCGAGATGTGAGGCGATGCTGATGAGCCTAGTCATGACGATGTGAGCTCAAGTTATGAGCCTGTGGTTGGATCATCCCAAGACCCACAACTCCCCGCCTCAGAGAAAAGAAGAGCAAAAAGGCTCGTTTATAGGTTTCGTAGATGGCGGGTCTCCAAGAAATACAAGTCAACCTCTGCTGATATAGATCAATCTTGCTCTCTACCCCTAGAAAATTTATTTGAGGAGCTGTCAGACGTTCTGACTCCAAATAATGTTGGGAATTATGACTTTGCCAATTTAAACCTCAGAGGCTCTAAGTCTCCTATTCGATTTGATGTCGACGTTCCTCCAACTAATGTGGGAGAGATTACTCTAACTAGCAAAGCTCTAGTAATTGGTCTGTTTGGGGACACTAAGACACTCACGATCACGTGCACTGCACCGAACAACACTTATTCACCTTTTAACTCCAGCGATTCTTATACACTTATATTTTGTTTGCATACTTGATGGGATGGCCCCGCAAATATGATCGCTTAAAGAGATTAGCATACTCCCAGTTACCTTATTTTGGGCCAGTCGAGGCCCAGTCCCTGGTCGAGATAGAGAAAGTCATGAAGGAAGAGAAGATCGGGACCGAAGCCACCAATCTAAGGATTCGTCAATCAAGCATAAATCAAAATCTCGGTCTTCTCACTACAAGGGTGCCAGTCAACTCCCCACTATCCATAGTAGTAGCAAATCACTACCTCATCCCGGTCTTCTCACTACAAGGGTGCCAGTCAACTCCCCACTATCCATAGTACTGTGCAAGAGTAGCATTCGAGTTCTTCTAGCATCCGTCGAACTTCGGAACGCCGATCTACGTAGAAGGTCTCGATACTTCATCCCGCAAGAACGACAGACGGGCCCTCTCAACCTCAACTACTCTTGATGCCACTGCTGCTGAGAAGATGGCCGAGCTCAAGGCCACATTTCCCAAGTTATGTTTTGATGTCAAATTTGTTCCCGCTTTGCATTCGATTCCACTAGAGGCCAAGTACACGATTCTCTCTTACGTTAATGACATCTATGTCCAGCACAATACAACTCTCTGTATAGCTGAAAGAATTTTGGAGGTGCCAATGAAAAGGAAACACGAACTTGATTGTTTAACCCTTGAGGCGATCCACGACAAAGACATCATTAAGCACTTAGACAAGGAGGTCAAGTAGTTAGATACAAAGCTAGTCGATGCTGAGAAAAAAGCCAGCAAGTCTTCTGAAGCCATCGAGTGTTTAATGAAAGTGCACCAAGCTGAACTGGACACTACCGTCCATCCGTCGCAATGGTACTTTAGCCCTTGAAAAAGATGTCTTGCAGAAGGAGAAGGATGTGCTGAAAAAAGACAATGATGCCTTGGCTCTTCATATTAAACAGCTTGAGGAGGAGCTTGAAAAGAAAACGCAAGAAGAACTTGAGGCTCGGCTGGAGTCTCAACTATATTGTGAGGAGATTGTTGAGGTTTGCAAAACTAAAATAGAGGCTGACAGATAACTTGCGTGGATAGAGGCCCTCAAGGAAGAGGCTAGGGAGGCTGGTCAGACAAAAATAAAGAATGAGTTTGATCTGTTGCTGATATATTACAATGCATGTATCCTCATGAATCGCAACCTCCGCTTCCTTGGAGAGGGGTATCCTGAGTCGCTTGTCAAAGTCTGGAACCATATTGTAGATCTAAAGAAGAAGTCCCTTGGTGGTGCTGAAGTGGATAGAGAGCAACTCATGCATGAAATCTTGCATGATGAATAGCCCAATGAACTCATGGCTGCTTGGCTCAGTCTACACGGTGATCC
Source organism: Allium fistulosum (assembly GCA_030737815.1). NCBI lineage: Eukaryota > Viridiplantae > Streptophyta > Magnoliopsida > Asparagales > Amaryllidaceae > Allium > Allium fistulosum. The sequence goes on along the minus strand of CM060904.1, from coordinate 263,606,001 downwards.
AACGACCACCAAAATGGGGAAAGATGACGGTGTAGCCTCAGGATCTGGTTCCCAAGACCCTTTCACTACTCAAGCAACTGGTCCTTAAATTTCTCATGCGGCCAGAAAAGGATGCGGGCTACAATCTAGATCGGCCAAAGATGCACAAATATTTTGGGTTGTCTTCGATTTTCAAAGGTGGTACTCCAGCTACGACCGAAGGCCAATCTGGCCAAGGTATATCACATACTTCTTTGATGTTCGAGAAGGTTTACATCTCGCATCAGTTAGTCATGGGCTTACCCATGGTCTTTATGAAATTGTAGGTCCATCTGCATCTATCAATGCTCCCAATGTTGATGTTTCCTTAGGACAGCAGGCGCTTACCACGGGGTCCATTAGGGCCGTCACTGTATAGGTGGCTCCTATCGATCAACCTATTAAGACTTCCAACTCGGATGCTGAAGTCATAGGGGCCCTGAATGAAGAAAAGACCGATGACCAGTAGGGCCAGGATAAAACAAAGGACGTCGTAGTGACTTATGCCTCCGAATACACTGGTAAACTTAGAATGAAGGAGAGCATTGAAAAGAAGGAGCTGGATTTACAAACTAAGAAGGAGAGTGCTGAAGTGGATATTACTCTGCTCCAAGTTATACTGTCGGGCGGCGTCACTCCTAAGGAGGTTGATCCTTCTGTATCCCAAAGTGAGACTGCTTCTGTTTCTGAAAGCATTTCTCCTAAGGGTGGCAAGGGCAAAAGAGGGTCGAAGAGGAGAGGACGAGGCGCTAGCTCTGGAGAATCCACCCCGAAGAACACCTCGAAGAAGCCTAAAAAAGATGAGAAATAGTCATTGAATTGGCTTGGGTAGTGCGTAGCTAGGTAGCTAGTTTCTTTTTGTTGGCCGCAATTGTGCGGGTACGCCCCTTGTTTTTGGCTTTTAGTTTCTGAAATAAACTTGTACTTAGTTTTCAAGTTTCAGTATTTAAATAAAAACTCTTTCGTTTCTATTCAGCTTTTATACGAAACTTGTTTAAATGTTCGAGCTATTACATTTTCTGTTCAATGAACTTCTAATTCATCACTCGTTGTTTAAGTTGCAATATCTTTTGGTCATCTGTTGCTTTGGACGTCGATCCGACAAATCCATCTCAAGGCCTCCTTTTGGTCGTGGCCTTAAGTCATATCAACTATCAAACACTAGGTGCAAGCTACAGTGTTACGCTATCTTCAGTTAAGTGAATATACTCCTAGCACCAGTCTTCGGTTGGCGGAGTTAGTTCATTGATGGTCGGGTCCCATCCATGATGAGTTTATACTCCTCCTATCGGGTTCAGGCCAGAGTTGGAGAATGAATGGTTGAATCGCACTCATCTGTTCAGTTTATACTCTTACCCGCACTTTGGAGATCAGAGTTAGTCGATGGGCGGTCAATCACACCCGCTTGATGTTCATTATCTAGCCCACACACTAGGGACTGAAATTGTTTTGGGAAATGGTTGAATTACATTTCCTTTAATTAATTCCCTTGCAACCAAGTCTGGGGAAAAAGTCGAAGAGTTCGAAGAGTGGTTGATCATATCATGAGCACTTTTACTTTACATTCTTCCCGTCGAATCGGGAGAAAGAGTTAGTTAACGGATGGTCGAGTCACATCCGCTCTCTAGTTTATACTCAGCCCATCGAATTGCAGGCGAGAGTTAATGGATGAACGGTCAAGTCACATTCATTTTGTTTAATTCGATTATGGACCCAAGTACTTGGTTGGCACCAAACTCCGGGTACTTGTTGGTTTATATTAGGCATATATGGATGTAAGTTGGTTGTATATCACAACTATTATATTATTGTGCACAAAAAATTCATAGATATGGAGCAAACTTTAGATTTTATTGCAAACTAAAAAAGAAAGTGATAGAGTTTGTCTTATTGCATAGCTCTGAACTCAATTGCAAAAGAAAATTCCAAATGAAATACAAATGAATGGAATAAAACTAAGTGAAATAGCATCGTAAATGCTCGCTATTCCATGCTCTAGGGAGTGTGATACCATCGACAGTCGTTAGCTTGAAAGTTCCATATCTAAGATTCTGATTGATGACATATGGCCCTTCCCATCTCGGACCCATGTTTGCGGGGCTAGGAAAGATCCAATTCAGGAAAAGATCAGCAATTTCAAAGGTTCTAAGTCGGACTTTAACTTTGTAGTACCAGGAGACTCGGTGTCGGTGTGCTGCTGCCCTCAAGTCAGCTTCTTCGTGCTTCTCATCAACCATATCTAGAGATCCCAAAAGGAGATTTTTATTAGTTTTGGGGTCATAATAAGTCACTAGATGAAAAGGGGCTTCAAGTTCTATGGGGATCACAGCTTCAGAGCTGTAAGTAAGGGCGAATGGACTATGGCCAGTCATGGACTTGTGGGTGGTTTTGTATGCCCATAATGCTAACGGGAGTTCATCAACCTACTTGCCTCTAGTATTTTCCAAATGCTTCTTCGGAATGGACTTTATGATTTTGTTGATAGCTTCAACCTGTCCATTAGCTTGAGGGTAAGCAATTGCCACAAATCTTTTCTCAATATGATGTCGGCGATAGAAGTCTTTGAATTTAGCACTATCGAATTGGGTCCTGTTGTCGGTTGTGATTGTTTGGGGAAGGCTAAAATGAAAGATGATGTTTTGAACAACAAAATTAATTGCTTTATTTGTAGTGATCGTGGCCAAAGGTTTGGCCTCAGCCTATTTAGTGAAGTAATCAACTGCTACGATGGCGTACTTCGCACCACCTTTGGAAATCGGCAAGGGGCCGATTACCCCAAGTAGAAAACGACCATGGACTGACCATCTAAGTGATTTTTGTTGGTGGTGCTCTCAGAATCTTTGTAAACATCTGGCATTTGTCATATTGTCTAGCATAATCAACTATGTAACGACCCGTATTTCTACGGATCGAAAAGTTTGTCAAAATCTGGAATTTTCAGCATTTTTAAGTTGTTTCAGATTTTGGATGGAATTTGCCTAAGTTCTAGGTCGTACGCGACCTAAGAGTCGAGTCATGGGTTGTTGGCGACTTAGGTGATAAGTCGTGAGCGACTTAAAGAAAGTCTGCGACCTAAGGGGATAGGCGAGTTAAGAGTTAGGTCGTGGCCAGGTTAAGTGGTAGGTCGCACTGTCTTGAGTCGTACCTAAGTATTAGGTCGTTCAGATAATAAGTCGCATGGTGTTTTAGGTCGTGGACAGTTTGGAGCGACCTATAGGGGTAGCGAGTTAAACCCAGTAGTTAACGACCTAGTGTGTGAGCGACCTAAGTTTGGGAGTTGTGTTGTTAGATCGTCTAGATGACCTAAGGCAGTGGATTGGTTAAGTACTAGGTCGGTTGGAACGACCTATAGAATGTTAGCGACCTAAGAATTTTAGATAGTAAGTGGTTAGGTCGTATGGTAGGTCGAGCGACCTAAGCGTTGACGACTTATGGGATGTTAGCGAGTTAAGAGGGCTTACGACCTAGTGGTTATCTAGTTAGTATAGTTAGGTCGGCAACGACCTAGAGAAGCTGGGTAACAGTGAGCGACCTAGTAGTTTAGTGTTAAGTCGCGTGGGTCTAAGTGTTAGGTCATAACATTTTTAGGTCGCTAGGCTATTACACTGTTAGGTCGCTGGGTTGTTGAGGCGCGTGAGTGTTAGGTCGTTGAGGCGTTATGTCGTGAGGTCGCGGATGCGCATTTGGTTAGGTCGTAGTCTGGGGTTTGTTAAGTCGGAGGTTGATAAGTTGGAAGAGGCTAGGTCGGAGGGGTCTTAGGTCGTAGGCCGGAGACGACCTAACTCCGAGTTACGACTTAGTGAATTTTCAGCTATAAATAGGAAGGGTTTTTCTCACTTTTTGGGATCCGGATTTCGAAGCGACGAAGTGCTGCCATTTTGAGAGCTCGACTTCTACACTTCTTCACTTCTTCTCTCCACTCTAATCTAGTGCTTCCATCCATCCAAGTTGAAGATCAAATTGAAGATTCAAGAGCTTAGATTGAAGATCTTCATCCTTTGAAGTGAGATTTCTTCGTTTGAAGCGGATTCGTGATAGATCAAGCTTGATCCTTCGCTGTCCAGATCTGAAGCATGATGATTTGGGGTTGTTTAGGTGATTTGGTGAGTGGTGATTATCTCTCACACGGATCCAAAGGAGTATATCGGATTGTTGGCTCGATTTGGTGTTAAAATAGTGATTTTCATGCGTTTTCTTCATCCTAAGTGTAGATTCATGTAGACCCATTGTTCATGATGATTTGACAACCATTTTACTAAGTGTTAACCTATGCAAGTTCATTCATCTAGATTGTAGAGATATTTCTCATGATTTCATGCTTGTTAGACTTTCAACTCTTTAATTACGAAATTGCCATTATTGTGATAATTGTCTACTTAGATCATATTTGAATGCTTGATTGTTTGGATTAATGTTTGACTTGGTTGATTGCTATTAATTAGATGATTGATGATTTGATTTAGATCGAGGATGATTCAAAAGCTGAGGGAAAGGCTCTTGAATTGGGAAAGCTGCTTGTGGCATATGTAGCGGATGATGAAGCTCTTATGAATAGATTTGATGATGATGTTGAGATGAAGCTTTGCGAGGATGTGATGAAGCAAAGCATGATATGAGATAGTCTTGGTCTAATCCAGACGGGATCATTCCAAGCAGATTGATAACTCGATTATATGGTTCGAGTTTGAGGATAATGGATGCTCGAGAGGCGCTTGAGCTAGTATGGAAATAGTCGTCGAGGAGGATGACTAGGAGGCTTGGATAGCATCGTTGTTGAAGGTTCTAGCAGACTCAAAGCAAGGGTACGTTTGGGTAGTTGCGAAAATCCCAACGACAATGAATTGATGGTCGAGTACCCTGGGTAGTTGCGAAAATCCTTGGCACGGGCTGCGACGACGTGCGGAGTATTGTCTAGAACCGGGGTTTCCATTAGCCCTTGACGGACGGCTGAAAGAATGTGCCGGTCATTCAATTAACGGTGATATCGAAGCAATGATAACAGTGATAGCCGGAGTCATGGATGTTTGGTTGTATCGTCATTCGGTCTCAAGAGCAGTGTTTTCCGGGTGCTTATCTGATCTTGGTTTAGGCCTTGAGGGTTTGTGCTTGGAAAACATCGCCCTTGACTCGAGTGATAATTACTTTACTTTAAATTGTATGCTCTGCTATGTTTGCTTCTGCTTAGTGTGTGTCTGGGGGCTATCACTGTAGAATGAGGTTGGAGTGGGAGGGTTGTATTCCTATTCCTTTTCCTTTATGCTCTTTTGGTATGTTGTTAGTTAATTTACTGCTCACTAAGACTGTTGTCTGACTCAAGGCTTTATGTTTTAATTCTTATTGCCTTGGGCTTTTCGTCCATTGTTGGTACGGGCAGACTAGGTAGCAGGTGACAGGTGCTGTTCTTGCTTCTCACGATGCTGATATCGAAGACGAGCTAGAGGGTTGCATATTATCTTCTTACTATATGTACTGGGTGTTCCGCTGTTTGTATATTCTCTGAGTGTTGTGTAGTGAGGCTTGATGTATTGACTATTTGGATGCTTGTATTCAACTATTATGAAGTTTTATATGATGGCATTTTATTCTGTAAAGCTTCACTATACATATGTTCTATTGTATTTTGTCCATGCGCTGTGAGTGATACGATAGATTCTGTTGTTTTTAATCTACCTTGGCAATCGTCCATGGTCGCCTGGCACACTTTACAGCACACTTTCTCTAGATTCGGTGCAGGGGTCATGGGCGGTCGTCACATTTTGTATCAGAGCATTGGTTAATCGATCTTACCCAACGCTCGCTGACGTAACTACGTATGAGAGACGTAATTGTATTTTGATGGATAAATACTATATATAATATAGTAGTTTAGTTGAGTTTGAGTCCTTTATGCAGTTGTTTCTCTAGATGTTCTGATCATTCCTTTTTATAGATATTAAGAATGAGTCGAAGAGGGAGGCCAGCTGCTAGGGAAGGCCGTGCTACTGAGGGGACTGCTGATTATGCAGCTATGTTCGAAGCTATGATGACTTCGATCATGAAAAGGATACCAGTTCCGAGGGCAGCAGTAGATGTTGGAGTTCAAGTCCAAACTCCGAAACCAGTGGATTTTGCTAAGTTGTGCAAGGACTATACTGCTCTTGGAGGGAAGGTTTTCTTGGGAACAGAATCAACTATTGAGGTCCAGAGGTGGATAGATGCTTGTAGAAGGATTTTTGGTGATTTGGGAATTGAGGATGCAACTAAGAGGAAGTTAGCATCAAGACAGCTTCAAGGGAGAGCCTCTGATTGGTGTTACTCTATTACCATCAATACTCCGGAGGAAGAGATTACTTGGGAGCAATTCCAAGTCAGATTTGAAGCTAAGTTCATTTCTACAGCTCAGAAGTCTGTTCTGTTCAAGAAGTTTGTGGAGCTCAAGCAGGGAGGAAGACCGGTTCTTGAGTATGTTTCTGAGTTTGAAGCATTGTCCAAGTATGCTCGGTCATATATTGAATCTGCATGTCAGAAGAATGAGAAGTTTGTGACAGGCTTGGACAGTTATCTTGGGAGACAGTTGGTGGATCATTTGGACGATTCATTTGAGAAGCTTGTGGAGAAGGCTCTCAGGCATGAGAGTCTGTTCCTAAGGAAGGATCTGTTGTTGCTGTGACCAAGGAAGAGTCTAAACCCCAGCAGGGTGGAAACAAGAAGAGGAAGCAGCAGCAGCAGAAGGGTAAGGATGGCCAGAAGAAGCCAAAGGGCGAAGTGACCTGCTACAACTGTCAGCAGAAAGGCCATCTCTCCAGGGATTGCAAGAATCCGAAAGCGCCGGCGAAGTGCCACAACTGTGACAAGCCGGGGTATTTCAGGAAGAATTGTCCAGAACCGAGGAGGGACAAGCAGATTGTGCAAGCTTATGCTTTGGGGCTGTTCCGTCGTCTTCGAAAGCTCCTACTGCTGAAGAGAAAGGAAAGAGTATGGTTGTTCAAGGTACTCTTTTCCTATGTGGTGTTCCAGTTAGAGTTTTGTTTGTTACTGGAGCGTCGCATTCATTTGTTTGTAATGAACTCGTAGGCCGGTTGGGTTTGGAACCGGATATTGTTGATAGGCCATTGGTTGTGACTAATCCAGTTGGGGGTTCGTCTTGTTTGTGTATGTTATGCCGTGGTCTAGTTGTATCGAGTCATGATTGCTCTTTTGTTTGTGATTGCTTTGTTCTGAACTTTGCGGGGTTCGGAATTATTTTGGAAATGGACTGGCTTAGGAGGTATGCGGCGAAGGTTGATTGCGAGAGGTTGGAAGTGACAGTCGAGAATGTGGAGGGGCGAAAGGTTGTAATACGATGTAAGCATGAAGAAGGCGTCTTCATGAGCTTCATGTATTCGCTGGTTGTTCCACGGGATAGACTGTCATCGGTGCCAATCGCGAATGGATTCGAGGATGTCTTTGACGAAGTCAAAGGGTTGCCGCCGCATAGAGAGATCGAGTTTCATATAGATCTAGTTGAAGGAGCCAGACCTGTTGTGATGCCCCTTAGGCGGATGGCGCCTAAGGAACAGCAAGAGTTGAGGGTGCAAGTTGATGATCTTTTACAGAAAGGATTCATTCGGCGTAGTGTGTCCGAATGGGGTGCACCAGTTGTGTTTGTAACCAAGGCAGATGGGTCATTGAGATTGTGTGTGGATTATCGTGAGCTGAATAAGGTGACTAAGAAGAACAAGTATCCATTGCCGAGAATAGATGACTTGTTTGATCAGCTTCACGAAGCCAAGGTGTTTTCTCAGATGGATTTGGCAACGGGATTTTACCAGTTGAGAGTAGCTAAGGATAGTGTGCCGAAGACTGCTTTTCGGACACCATCCGGTTTCTTTGAGTGGCTGGTAATGCCGTTTGGATTGACTAACGCGCCAGCATATTTTGTGGATCTTATGAATAGAGTTTTCAGAGATCAGTTGAACAAGTTTGTGCTTGTGTTCGTGGATGATATTCTGATTTATTCCGGAACGGAAGAAGAGCACAAGACGCACTTGCGTATTGTTTTGGAAATCTTGCGGAAACATCAGCTGAAGGCTAAGTTTTCGAAGTGTCACTTCTGGAAGAGTGAAGTGAGGTTCTTGGGCCATGTTATCTCTGGAAATGGAATAGCGGTTGATCCCGCTAAGGTGGCAGCAATCCAGGATTGGGTTAGACCTAAGAATGCATCTGATGTGAGAAGTTTTCTTGGATTAACAGGATATTATCGACGGTTTATCAAAGACTTCTCCAAGATAGCTGCACCGTTAACAGGATTGACGAAAAAGAACCTAGTGTTCAGATGGGATGATAAGTGTGAGCAAGCTTTTGGAATCCTGAAAGAGCGATTGACGAGAGCTCCTGTTTTGACTATTCCTAGTGGGAATGACGAGATGGTGGTTTACACCGACGCATGTAGTACTGGACTTGGGGCAGTGCTGATGCAGAGGGATAAAGTTGTTGCGTATGCAAGTCGACAACTGAAGCCGCACGAAAGGAATTACCCGACTGATGATTTGGAGTTAGCGGCGATTGTTTTTGCTCTGAAGATGTGGAGACATTATCTATTGGGGGTTCGATTCGAGTTGTTTACAGATCATAAGTCGTTAAAGTATATTTTCTCCCAAAAGGATTTGAATCTTCGGCAGCAACGTTGGCTAGAGTTTTTGGCATCGTATGATTTTGGTATAGCTTATACTCCGGGAAAAGGTAATGCAGTGGCAGATGCGTTAAGTCGAAGACATGCAGGACTGGGAGCCATGTTTTCTGAATGGAAGAATCTCGAGTATTTAGCTGGATTTGACTTCAGGCCTAGATGCGAATTGGAACCTGAGATGTTGGCAAACTTATCGATAAGACCTTCTCTTGTGGAAAGGATTGGCGAGGGCCAAAAGCAAGATGATAAGCTTGTCAAGATTATCCGTGAATTGGAATCTGGATTGGATCCAGAAAAGGATAAAGGATTTGAGGTCGATCGGGAGGGTTGGCTTCGAAAGCAAGGACGACTAGTTGTTCCCGATATAGATGAATTGAGGAGTGAAGTTCTGAAGGAAAGTCATCACTCGAAGCTGACAATTCATCCAGGTGGAAATAAGATGTATCGGGATATGAAGAGAACCTACTACTGGGAAGGTATGAAGAAGGATGTTGGAAATTTTATTTCCAAGTGTATGAACTGCCAGTTGGTAAAAGCTGAACAGAAGAAGCCAAGTGGATTACTTCAGCCATTAGAAGTTCCTACATGGAAGTGGGAGCAGATATCGATGGATTTTATTGATGGATTACCTAGAACAAGAACGGGAAATGAAGGGATTTGGGTCATCGTAGATCGTTTGACTAAGAGTGCACGATTCATTCCTGTTCGATCGACTAGGACTGCATCAAAGTTGGCTGAGTTGTATGTTAAGTGGATAGTTCGATTCCATGGTATTCCGAAGAGTATAGTGAGCGATCGAGATCCATTGTTCACTAGTAGATTTTGGAAGAGCTTCCAGGAAGTTTTGGGAACCGAGTTATGTTTGAGTACAGCTTATCACCCTCAAACAGATGGTCAGACCGAGAGAGTCAACCGAGTTTTGGAAGATCTTCTTAGAGCATGTGTTTTGGACTTCGGAGGATCATGGGAAGATCACCTTCATTTGGTGGAGTTTGCGTACAACAACAGTTACCAGTCAAGCATTGGTATGGCACCGTATGAGGCATTGTATGGAAGACCGTGTAACTCTCCGACATGTTGGATAGAAACTGGAGAAAAGTTGATGCTTGGGCCAGAGATGATTCGACAGACTACGGAGTGTATAGAAATCATTCGGCAATGAATGAAGGCAGCCCAAGACCGTCAGAAGAGTTATGCTGATAAGCGTCGTAAGGATTTGGAGTTCGACGTTGGTAATATGGTTTTTGTGAAGATTTCTCCACTGAAGAATGTTATCCGATTTGGGAAGAAAGGAAAATTGACTCCGAGATTTGTTGGACCATTCCCGATCATCGAGCGAATTGGAAAGCTCGCCTATAGACTGGAGTTACCGGAGAAGATGTCGGGTGTGCACAATGTTTTTCACGTATCATATCTACGGAAGTATGTGCACGACTCGAATACAGTGGTTTCTGCTTATAGCTGTGAAGACTTTGAAGTTGATCCAGTCGATAGAAGACCTCGTAAGCCGCTTCGTGTTGTGGAAACCGACACGAAACAGCTTAGGAGGAAGGTAGTTAAGTTGCTCAAGATACAATGGAGTGACGATGATAACGACTGTACGTGGGAGGTGGAAGAGAGGATGAAAGCAGCTCATCCTGAACTCTTCAAGGTATGGCCCTAAGGTGTCGTGTCATCTCACGATATTGTAACTTGTTCTAGTTTTAGAATTCTGCGCGCTAAGCTAGAATTGGATGCATGGTTTGCTGTTTGCTATGGATGGTAGGCGTGCAGAATAGTCTTTGATTGCTTTGGTTGTGTGGAATTTCGGGGGCGAAATTCCTAAGGGGGAGAGAATGTAACGACCCGTATTTCTACGGATCGAAAAGTTTGTCAAAATCTGGAATTTTCAGCATTTTTAAGTTGTTTCAGATTTTGGATGGAATTTGCCTAAGTTCTAGGTCGTACGCGACCTAAGAGTTGAGTCATGGGTTGTTGGCGACTTAGGTGATAAGTCGTGAGCGACTTAAAGAAAGTCTGCGACCTAAGGGGATAGGCGAGTTAAGAGTTAGGTCGTGGCCAGGTTAAGTGGTAGGTCGCACTGTCTTGAGTCATACCTAAGTATTAGGTCGTTCGGATAATAAGTCGCATGGTGTTTTAGGTCGTGGACAGTTTGGAGCGACCTATAGGGGTAGCGAGTTAAACCCAGTAGTTAACGACCTAGTGTGTGAGCGACCTAAGTTTGGGAGTTGTGTTGTTAGATCGTCTGGATGACCTAAGGCAGTGGATTGGTTAAGTACTAGGTCGGTTGGAACGACCTATAGAATGTTAGCGACCTAAGAATTTTAGATAGTAAGTGGTTAGGTCGTATGGTAGGTCGAGCGACCTAAGCGTTGACGACTTATGGGATGTTAGCGAGTTAAGAGGGCTTACGACCTAGTGGTTATCTAGTTAGTATAGTTAGGTCGGCAACGACCTAGAGAAGCTGGGTAACAGTGAGCGACCTATTAGTTTAGTGTTAAGTCGCGTGGGTCTAAGTGTTAGGTCGTAACATTTTTAGGTCGCTAGGCTATTACACTGTTAGGTCGCTGGGTTGTTGAGGCGCGTGAGTGTTAGGTCGTTGAGGCGTTATGTCGTGAGGTCGCGGATGCGCATTTGGTTAGGTCATAGTCTGGGGTTTGTTAAGTCGGAGGTTGATAAGTCGGAAGAGGCTAGGTCGGAGGGGTCTTAGGTCGTAGGTCGGAGACGACCTAACTCCGAGTTACGACTTAGTGAATTTTCAGCTATAAATAGGAAGGGTTTTTCTCACTTTTTGGGATCCGGATTTCGAAGCGACGAAGTGCTGCCATTTTGAGAGCTCGACTTCTACACTTCTTCACTTCTTCTCTCCACTCTAATCTAGTGCTTCCATCCATCCAAGTTGAAGATCAAATTGAAGATTCAAGAGCTTAGATTGAATATCTTCATCCTTTGAAGTGAGATTTCTTCGTTTGAAGCGGATTCGTGATAGATCAAGCTTGATCCTTCGCTGTCCAGATCTGAAGCGTGTTGATTTGGGGTTGTTTAGGTGATTTGGTGAGTGGTGATTATCTCTCACACGGATCCAAATGAGTATATCGGATTGTTGGCTCGATTTGGTGTTAAAATAGTGATTTTCATGCGTTTTCTTCATCCTAAGTGTAGATTCATGTAGACCCATTGGTCATGATGATTTGACAACCATTTTACTAAGTGTTAACCTATGCAAGTTCATTCATCTAGATTGTAGAGATATTTCTCATGATTTCATGCTTGTTAGACTTTCAACTCTTTAATTACGAAATTGCCATTATTGTGATAATTGTCTACTTAGATCATATTTGAATGCTTGATTGTTTGGATTAATGTTTGACTTGGTTGATTGCTATGAATTAGATGATTGATGATTTGATTTAGATCGAGGATGATTCAAAAGCTGAGGGAAAGGCTCTTGAATTGGGAAAGCTGCTTGTGGCATATGTAGCGGATGATGAAGCTCTTATGCATAGATTTGATGATGATGTTGAGATGAAGCTTTGCGAGGATGTGATGAAGCGAAACATGATATGAGATAGTCTTGGTCTAATCCAGACGGGATCATTCCAAGCAGATTGATAACTCGGTGATATGGTTCGAGTTTGAGGATAATGGATGCTCGAGAGGCGCTTGAGCTAGTATGGAAATAGTCGTCGAGGAGGATGACTAGGAGGCTTGGATAGCATCGTTGTTGAAGGTTCTAGCAGACTCAAAGCAATGGTACATTTGGGTAGTTGCGAAAATCCCAACGACAATGAATTGATGGTCGAGTACCCTGGGTAGTTGCGAAAATCCTTGGCACGGGCTGCGACGACGTGCGGAGTATTGTCTAGAACCGGGGTTTCCATTAGCCCTTGACGGACGGCTGAAAGAATGTGTCGGTCATTCAATTAACGGTGATATCGAAGCAATGATAACAGTGATAGCCGGAGTCATGGATGTTTGGTTGTATCGTCATTTGGTCTCAAGAGCAGTGTTTTCCGGGTGCTTATCTGATCTTGGTTTAGGCCTTGGGGGTTTGTGCTTGGAAAACATCGCCCTTGACTCGAGTGATGATTACTTTACTTTAAATTGTATGCTCTGCTATGTTTGCTTTTGCTTAGTGTGTGTCTGGGGGCTATCACTGTAGAATGAGGTTGGAGTGGGAGGGTTGTATTCCTATTCCTTTTCCTTTATGCTCTTTTGGTATGTTGTTAGTTAATTTACTGCTCACTAAGACTGTTGTCTGACTTAAGGCTTTATGTTTTAATTCTTATTGCCTTGGGCTTTTCGTCCATTGTTGGGACGGGCAGACTAGGTAGCAGGTGACAGGTGCTGTTCTTGCTTCTCACGATGCTGATATCGAAGACGAGCTAGAGGGTTGCATATTATCTTCTTACTATATGTACTGGGTGTTCCGCTGTTTGTATATTCTCTGAGTGTTGTGTAGTGAGGCTTGATGTATTGACTATTTGGATGCTTGTATTCAACTATTATGAAGTTTTATATGATGGCATTTTATTCTGTAAAGCTTCACTATACATATGTTCTATTGTATTTTGTCCATGTGCTGTGAGTGATACGATAGATTCTGTTGTTTTTAATCTACCTTGGCAATCGTCCATGGTCGCCTGGCACACTTTACAGCGCACTTTCTCTAGATTCGGTGCAGGGGTCATGGGTGGTCGTCACAAACTACGTCTCCATTGACGGTTGGGCAGAAATAACCATAGCAGAGTATCTTCTTCGCTACGGTTTGCCCCCTCCCCCAGTGTGATCGCCACATTCTCCTTCATGGACTTCTCTTAATACTTGTTTGATTTCATCATTGATGATACACCAAAGCAAGGGGATGGAGAAACCTTCCTGTACATGACTCCTTCTTGAAGGATGTATCGTGAAGCTTTGTGAAGGATCTGTCGTTTTTCATTCCTCCATTCAGAAAGGATTCCCCTTTGCAAATAGTCTTTAATCGGAGTCATTCACGACTCCTTCTCAGGCTTTGTCTCTAAGACCCAATCAATCTCCATCTGGTTAATGCTCGGAGCGTTGAGTATTTCAACTGGAACTAGGCACATTTGTTGTGCACCCCCAAAACTAGTCAGCTTGGCCAGTGAGTCAGCTTTCTCATTATGTTCTTTAGGGATGTGTGTGATGCTCGAAATCGGTTAGCAGCTCTTGGACCCGGTTGAGGTAAGGAGCAAGTGACGCTTCTTTGACCTAATATTCTCCCTTGACTTGTACACCACTAATTGGGAATTACAAAAAAATTGAAATGCCTTTAATCCCAGCTCTCTAGCAAGTTTAAGCCTAGCGATCAAGGCTTCATATTCACCCTTGTTATTCGTTGCAGGGAAGTTAAGTTTCAGGGCATAGCAGATCGAGCGTTCCTCAGTAGTTACCAGTACGACTCCGGCGTCAGAACACTGATCATTGTATGCTCCATCCATGTACATATTCCATTGGATGGTAGGTTCTCCACTGCTCTTCAGAGAGACGTCTTGTGTAGTGAATTCGGCCATGAAGTACGTTAGTGCTTGTCCCTGGATGGCTCTTCGAGGGAGATAAGTGATATTGAACCGGCTAAATTCGATGTTCCATTTAAGTAACCTTCCAAACGTCTCACGTCGTTGTAGGACCTGTCATAACGGCTGGTCGGTGAAGACATTGATGGGATAAGCCTAGAAATAAAGGTGGGGCTTTTTTGACGCAATTAACAGGCAGTACGTGAGCTTTATAGCTTCAGATAGTTTCTTTTAGCACCTGTCAACTGCTTGCTAACATAGTATACTGGCCTCTAGATCTGATTCTCTTCACACAATAGTGCGACACTTATGGCATGTACTAACACTGCCAAGTAAATATATAAATCTTCATGATCCAGTGGCTTGGACATGATGGGGGTCTCTCTAAGTGATGTACCGGAGCTTGAAATGCATCAATACAATCTTGTGTCCATTCAAAGTTTCTCTTTCCTTTCCTGATTAAATCGAAAAAAGGAATGCACTTGTCGATGGCTCTGGAGATGAACTGGTTTAGGGCGGTGACCTTCCTATTTAGACTCTGTATTTGCTTAATTATCTTTAGTAATTGAATATCTTTGATCGCTTGAATCTTCTAAGGATTGGTTTCAGTTCCACGAGAGTTGATGATGAAACCCAAATATTTCCCTGATGCAGTGCCGAAAGAGCATTTCAAGGGGTTAAGTTTCGTTCCATATTTCCAGAGAATACTGAACATCTTCGCCAAGTCATCGATGTGGTCATTTGGTCGCTATGACTTTACGAGCATATCATTCACATATACTTCCATTGATCGCCCGATTTAGTCTTTGAACATCTGGTTAACCAGTCTCTGGTAAGTAGCACCAGCGTTCTTTAGTCCAAAAGGCATCACAACGTAGCAGTATAATACCAGGTTGGTAATTATGCGGGTGTATTCATGGTCAGGGACATGCATCAGGATCTGATTGTATCCGGAGTATACGTCAATGAATGAAAGCAGTTTATTTCCAGCGGTTGAGTCTACCAGTTGGTCGATCCTCGGAAATTGAAAGCTATCTTTCGGGCACGCCTTGTTTAGGTCTAACTATTCGACGCGCGTTCGCCACTTTCCATTAGCTTTTCTCACAAGAACTAGATTGGATACCCATTTCGAGTAAAGGGCGTCGGGGATAAACCCATTGTTTTTTAGTTTATCCATCTCTTCTTTAAGTGCAGCAAATCTCTCCGGATCCATCCCACATCGCTTTTGTTTTCGGGACATGCCTCGGGTCAATATTTAATGCAATGCTCATGATAGTCGTCGAGATCCCACACATGTTAGCATGGGTCTTAGCAAACACATCAAGATTCGCTTAGAGAAAGCCAACTAAGTCCTTCATCATCGTTGCGCTGAGCTATGATCCGAACTTCAGGACCCGTGATGGGTCGTCATGGCTGATCGTGACTTTGATCGTCAACTCAACTGGTGTGGCCTTGGTTTCTTTGGGCTCCTCTTCTTTATCTTTCGGATCTATATCTTTATAGAACCGACTGTGGTGTCCAAGCCAAGGCTCAGACACTGATTGCTAAGCTTTATTGGTTTTGATGTAAAAAGGTTTCTCCATATCCTTTCCTTTTTCTTTCTACTAAGCATCTCTCAAGTCAGCTACATAACAGGATCGACTAGTCGCCTGATCTCGATGAATAATTCCCATGCCATTTAGGAATTTGAGCATCAAACACCAAGGGGAGATAGTTTCCTTGAATTCAGCAAGGGCCGGTCGGCCCAAAAAGCATTGTACGGAGAGTTCACATCCATCGCAACAAACGGCAACACCCGCACTCTTCTTCGGTTGCCGTCTCCTAACTCCACCAGTAGCTCGACATAGCCTACCAGTTTAGCTGTAATAACACTAAAGCCGTGAATACGAGCTTTGCATGGTTTTAGATCTTTGGCTTCAAGTAACATTTGGTCGTATGCCTTCTTAAAAATGATATTCACAGAACTGTCATAATCAATCAGAATCTTTCTCACCAAGGCGGGGCCGATCATGGCCGAGATCACTAGTGGGTCGATCATAAAGGCCTTCACCTTCTTCGCATCTCTACTCCGAAATACGATATCATATGTCATAGTTCGCTGCAGCTTTGCTGGAGCACTGTCCTCCATGTTCGAGCAACATTCAACGTCAACATATCTGATAGCGTTCATGTAACGCTCCATTTCATTCCAGCTTTGTCGGCCAGATGTGGTCCTCCAATAATGGTATTAATAACTAATCTCCCTGCCGTCTGTCGAGGTTCCTCAACCCTAGAGGGAGCTTGTCCTCGATTGGGGTCGAATGTCCTCTACCCGCCATCCTATGGGGTTTTAACAAATTGCTGCAACTTTCTCTCATGAATCAACTTCTCAATAACATCACGGAGGTGGTGACACTAGTCCATGGTATGTCCATAACTTTCATGAAATCTACAGTACTTTTCGAACTGTCTTTGCTTCTCCGTCGGTTCCTTCGGAGGAGGTTTCCTGTACTACATAGTGTTACAAGTCGGTAGATAAACATTCTCTAGCGACGTATTCAACGGCGTGTATTTATCAAATGATGGGATCCTCGGCTTTCCTCTTCCAGCATTCCATCTTTGGTCACAGTTTCTATCACCGCTTTTCTTCTGCTTATTCTGTTTGTTCTGAACGTTGATTTGAACTTTCTCGGAACTATCACCGGACTACTTCACTGCCATATTACTTTGTACTCCCTTGGTGCTTGGGCATGTAACATCTCCCTTCTTGGTTCACTTTGCCTCCTCTTTTCTCAGAAACTGTGCTGCCTTTACAAAGAAACAATCCAATGTAGAATGAGGCTTTCCCGCTAACCAATCGCCAAATTGGGAATCGGGGTCAACTCCCCTAGTCAGTGTCATGAGTATTGCATCATCATTCGGATTACTGACTTCTATAATAGTTGTATTAAACCTTTCCATAAAATCTTTCAGTGACTCCCCTTATGCTTGGACCAAGTTAGAGAATGACATTACATCTTTGGGACAAGTCGTGTGCATGTAGAACTGCTTCAGGAACTTCTTTGCTAACTCATCAAATGAAGAGATTGACCATAGTGGTAGCTTGGTGAACTATATGGCCACAACATCTTCTAGAAAATGGGAAAACACCTGTACTTTACTACATCAGTGGCTCGGGTAGAGTCCATGTGCCATTTGTACTTCAAGATATGTTGATTGAGGTCGATTTTTCTCACATAGCCAGGCATCGTAGGAATATGAAACCTCTGTGGATATTCTGCATGTAGAATGTTTTCGGTGAATGGAGTATGACTTCTAGAGAGTCCCCAATTATCATTAGTCAAGCCTTGAATTTCTTTCACTAGCTGCCATACCATAGCTGTTAAATTTGGTGTTTGGAAAGTTGGTGCAGGCGGTAGTCGTGTTCCACCTCACGTCAGCGACCCGATCCACGCCTCCGGACAGCGCCACGTTGCCTTGGCTCCTTTTGCTCTTGATCCATTTCCTGAGTAGCAGTTCTATCATCGTCTCTCAACTGTGGTTCAACCATATTCGCCTGAGCTCTAGCACCCTGATCGATCGCGGCCCTCCAGATTAAGCTCCTCTACCTACATGTCGATCGCCCCCTTAATTAGAGGGTTCAGTGTCAATCCCCCTATGAGGTTCGGTTGCAACCGTTGCCGATCGACCATAACTAATCGCATGATCCCATCCCAATGTTTCAGTTGTATATGCATATGTTTTCCGATGTCTGTTTCTGTGACATTCATCAAATGAGGAGGAGTTTTCGATCCTGAATATGAGTAGGTTCCCTCCTTGTCTTTCCACGCTGATCTTTAATTGGTTCATCAGGTCGATGTTAGCCTGGATTTACTAGTTGAGCTGCCAACGGCTATTCATCAGTTCCTTCATTAGGACTTTAAAGTCTTCTTTAGCAATGTTGTCAGTTGGATTCTGGGGTTTGGCAGTAGTTGGTTGTACGCTCTGATCAACCTGTTGAACGCTAGTATCTTTATTGCCTCCAATAGCACGGGAAGTAGTAGACTTTCCCCTGACCATGGCTAATAGCTTCCTTTTAGATTTCCTTCAAATATAAATAGAAATGGGAACTTATCACCAGAAATCTAGATCTATCTTATTAATATGGAAATCCACAAGTAGATGATGGAATCCAATCAAGCTGAGAATTCATCTCTCAGTGAAGCACCAAAATGTTTGCCCCAAAGTTGGAACGAACACCCAATAGATTATATGTAGAGAAATAAATAAAGAAATCAAAATTTAAACAGATAAAACAAGCAGGAAATAAGTAAAAAGCAATGACAAATATATTTATAGTGGTTCGGCATTGAATGCCTACGTCCACTTCGATGAAATAGTTTTATTAATCACTTGAATTTCTGAGTACAAGAGGGATCGGATTAGAATCCGTGAATACAATGAAGTGCAAAAAAAAACAGCGTAAAAACCCCTAAAATGAACAATGAACACTGTATTTACAGGGGTAAACAACCGAATATCTTCATGAAAATTTGCCGGCAGAATCTCCAAATGTAGACGAGGTCACCCAGAAAATTTCGAGGCCCAATTCCCAATGGGGAGCGATCAGGACCGATCGGTCTTCCCTGCCACGTGGTGCCATGCGATCGCAATGGTGGGCCCTCCTCTATGCTAGCTTCATGTTTCCAAAGTTGTTTGCATAATTGCCTTCTTATTTTCAGAGATATCGATTGATTCTCGTTGAGTTGAATTGTGATGACCCACCTTTTTGGACGATTTAAATTGACAATAAACCACACATGTCTAACTCAAACCATTCAAAAGGGAGGATTGTCAATTGATTTAATAAGAAAATAAGAGAAAAGAAGAAAAACAAAACACGGAATCTCACAGCGGAATGACAAAATATAATAATCAAATAAACGGTTCATGAAGCTGTTTTACAATATACATTTGATTACACAACTTTTACAACATAATTAGAGTACAAACAATAACATACCAATAATGATGCAGCGGAAAAATACTAATAATATAATATACCAAACTCCGTCTTCGTCCTCCAGAGAAAATGTCTTCAAACACTGAAATGCTCAGGGTGACCCGAGCGTAATGAAAAGAGAAAACAGTCGAGTAAGAACTAAAAGTTCTCATGTAAGTTAAATCAACAGCAAATAAGTATAAGTGTGATAGCTTCAGAGATGTTTACGGGATTTACATCTCCTATCCAATGTACAATGTGTGTGCAATAACTTAAGAGATGTTATGGGATTTTCCATCTCCTAAGGATCCATCAAACTATCTATATGTAGTAAGATACGCTATATATGTAATGTCAAATCAGTAATATAAATATTTTTCTTAGCGTTAAGGCTTTACATTAATCCCTCTTAACACATTTTTAAGCAGGTAGTCTATGCAGGTCCTGTAACACAACCAGTAACGTCGGTAGCCAGTAAGTCCCCTATAGGTACCATACTAAAACAAAATCGTAGTAGGCGTGAATAAGGATAAAGAGTATGACAAGGCACGTGAGGTAATGCCCAAGATAGGATACTACCAATTCGAGTCGCCTGACTGGTGGTAACCCCTAACGGCCTACCGCATCCAACACTCCCAAAATTCGAAGGCGTGCACTAATCAAGTTTTAAAGTCAGGATGGTAATACAAAGAAGTGTGTCCGCTAGAGGTAGTAATTTAGGGTTGGGAATTGGGAATTTAGGGTTTTGAGATGTCTGTCATTGAGAAGGAATAGATGAGATAGAAATTGTACGTATAGAAAATGAAATAAAAGACTGCTAGGGTTTATAACAACCTATATATAGGCAAAGATGGATATGAATGGATGGAACAGATCGAATTAGATTGAAACAATAACAAAGGCCCGAAAAGCCCGTTTCGTGCCCGAAACGAAAGTAGGTCATCACATATATCAAAATATAGGTTTTAAATATTTTTAAACTCAATGGAGCTAGTTTCAAACCCTAATTCTATTGAATATAGAAGTTAGCTTTTAAAATCGAATTATATCCATTTAAATTCCTTTAATTGATTTCTAAGCGTTTCGAGCTCGCACGATCAAATGATAAGTCTGCTCGCTACGAAACTTGAAATCGTATAATAATTCACTATTACGGATCCAATGAAACTAGTTTCGTCAAAATCCGAGACAGTGGCCAAAAAGCGTAATTTTACATGTTAATTAAATGAATTATTATTTTAAAATCAATTTAATCACTTTCAAATTCAAATTTAAAAGTTGACAATTTTCATCATTCCTGATTACACAGAAATTAACAATATTTTTAAATTAAATTTTCCATGTTACATCCAATATTTAAATATTACATTAATTTCAGCGTTCAATTACAACTGTAATAAAACCTAGTTTATTATAATTTAATTCCAATAAATTCTTTTTTTATTTAAGTTCTTATATTAAATCAATAGTTACTTTATGAATTTACTTAACATAAGTTTCCATCTTATTATTCTCATTTTCCACTGTTAACATCTTTCCTTATATCAACTACGCTATTTAATTACATTAAATTTCATTGATTTCCAACTTAATTTCAAATGGATTAAGTAACAAAATGATAATTAAAACAATTATTACACATTAGTAATTCAAACACATTTCTAAATTGATTTCATATTCTAGGTAATTGATTTCATATTCTATATTAAAACGAATTTTAATTAAATAACATATAATTTCACCATTAAATACAACATTGAATTTAATCCTTATTTACAATTATAACCAAATTAACTTTCCAGTTATTTCAATCGATTGAACTTACATTAAAATAGTTGTCAATAACATTCAAACAAGAATATTAAATTATATTCTAATTATTTTTTCTTCATTAATAAATCATAAATTTTAATTTCTGACAATATTAAATTCCAAAATCTTATTAAATTTAATATTTTTAATTATTAAAAATACGGGTCGCTACAATCTCCCCTACTCAAAACTTTTCGTCCCCGAAAGGGAACAAGAAGGAATCAAGAGATTTGATATATTTGTATTCAAAATAATCAATTTATAAACAATTAAACTTACATATTTAAGTTTAATAAAATTTTAAAATAACTCAACTTCTACAAAAAATCTCTAAGTCTTAAATTTATGGAAAATTTCGATAGAGTCTCCTTTGCGCGGATAGGTCCGGAAAAATAATAATATCAATTATTACAATATATATCATATTTCAATAATAAACATCCCAAACCATAAGAAAAACAATAAAATATCGTTCCAAAACCGTAATCCAAAAACATACCTATTTGTCAGGCAAACAAACTTTATTTATGAAACCAAAAGCAACAGTTATTGCTTCCACAACCTGTATTTTATTTACATATTCCAAAAGAGTTAAACTATGTAAAAGAGTAATATATTAGTTGTTTAAATTTATAGCACAAACAACATACAATATATAATGATCATATGCAACAAAAGCAGTACAACCATCATATGCAACAAAAGAATCCAACACATATCCATAGCAGCCAAAACTAATGGTTTGTCTAGGTTCAGAAACTTTTCATCATACAAGGGTGATAAATAAACTACAAAGTGTTCCTTACGCTCAACAGCCTTAGATAATTACTTAATAGATTATTCATACAACCTCAATAATTAGAAGTATCCTTTCCCAAACATCCCATAGGCCAAACAACAAAGAATTTTAAATATTATTTAAGTTTATTATATTGGTTTCTTTTTTCCATCATTTACTTTTTATTTATTTTCATTCATTTTTTTCATTCATTTACTTACATAGATTATTTCCCATTCAATTATTTGAAATCATCAATGAATCCATTATTGAAGTATTACATACATTTCATTGCAGTTTAATTCACACTTATTATTTAATTATATACTTGATTTCCATTTAATATTACTATTCATTAGTGAATCATTTCATACTTAAGTTTCTTTACTTTTTAATTCACATTTGTTCCTTCATATATAGTATCATTTACTATTACATTTACTTATGAATAAACTAATATTAAATCTATTAATGAATCTTTGAAGCATTTTTGTTACTTAAGCTTTCACTTGTATAATATTCTATTACATATTCATATTAACATTGCAATTTTTTAAACATTTTTGGTAAGTTTTATGTATGTTTTTAGAATGTAATTGAGTGTTATACAAATTTATCTTATTCATTTTGGTAAACAAAAATGTTGAATAGTTTACATCTTCTTAATTTTCATTATCTTTTAATTTACAAGTGACAAAGCCCCAATTTCTTTACAGTTTCATTAAACAGTTACCTTTTAATTTCTTATTTCTCGTTTTAGAAGTTTCCAACTATTAAAATTTCCCTTAGCTCTACAGGTGAAAATCATTAATTAGCAGGAACTTAAAAATTCAAATATCGGGTTCACTTCAAATCATTTCGAAATAATATATGAATATATCTTTTATATATATCAAATCATATTTAGAAATTTAAAATTAAGATTTGTCTATCAAAACAAATGTGTAGCAAAGCTACTAAGTGACCTCCCTCACTTTGAAACTCGAAAATGAATGTCGATGATGTTGCGCAATCATCACCGAAATTATTTTTCAACGACAGAAGAGAGGAGTACATAACTTACTTCCATTTAAAATTCTTTTACAACATTTCTTTCAAATCTTATTGAAAAATACTTCTATCCGAAAATACTTCCAAATAATACTAATATTATTTTTCCAAAATCTTTGGACCCAAATTCAAACACCGGAATGTAAGTTCTCAAATTTCCAATTAAATTATTTTATTTGTAAATCATAATCAATACCATATTTATAAGATTACACTTTCTTATAACATACAATAGTCAATAGTTTTTAGGAATTTTGACTAACCAACAATAAATGACAATAATTAAATATTACCCTTTACTAACATCCAACATAACAAAAACAACAAAATCAATTTATGAAAAATTATTCTTTTAAATACAAGGTAAAATAAAATATTATGTAAAGTTATTTCATTTACCAATTTCAAAACAATATTGTGTTGGTTTACCCTATTCAAGTGTTTAGAAATCCTATCGATGCCATAGCGTCCTACGCACCGACCAGAATTTATAAATACTTAAAAGAACAAATTAACACAATACAAAAACATTTTTATAGCACTAACAAACATGCTTTCTCATATATATACACTCAGACTCATTCTAGGGTATTAATAACCCTATCTCTAATGAGTTTAAACCCCAACAGGCTAAGGTATCTCTAAACCAAAGTTCTGATATCAACTGTGACGACCCACCTTTTTGGATGGTTTAAATCGACAATAAACCACACATATCTAACTCAAACCATTCAAAAGGGAGGATTGTCAATTGGATTTAATAAGAAAATAAGAGAAAAGAAGGAAAACAAAACACAGAATCTCGTAGCGGAATGACAAAATATAATAATCAAATAAACGGTTCATGAAGCTGTTTTACAATATATATTTGAGTACACAACTTTTACAACATAATCAGAGTACAAACAATAACATACCAATAATGATGCAGTGGAAAAATGCTAATAATATAATATACCAAACTCCGTCTTCATCCTCCAGAGAAAATGTCTTCAAACACTGAAATGCTCAGGGTGACCCGAGCGTAATGAAAAGAGAAAACACTCGAGTAAGGACTAAAAGTTCTCATGTAAGTTAAATCAACAGCAAATAAGTATAAGTGTGATAGCTTCAGAGATGTTTACGGGATTTACATCTCCTATCCAATGTACATCATGCGTGCAATGACTTAAGAGATGTTACGGGATTTTCCATCTCCTAAAGATCCGTCAAACTATCTATATGTAGTAAGATACGCTATATATGCAATGTCAAATCAGTAATACAAATATTTTTCTTAGCATCAAGGCTTTACATTAATCCCCCTTAACACATTTTTAAGCAGGTAGTCTATGCAGGTCCCGTAGCACAACCAGTAACGTCAGTAGCCAGTGAGTCCCCTATAGGTACAATACTAAAACAAAATCATAGTGGGTGCGAATTAGGATAAGGAGTATGAAAAGGCACGTGAGGCAATGCCCAAGGTAGGATACTACCAATTCGAGTCGCCTGACTGATGGTAACCCCTAACGGCCCACCGCGTCCAACACTCCCAAAATCTGAAGGTGCGCACCAATCAAGTTTCAAAGTCAAGATGGTAATACGAAAAAGTGTGTCCGCTAGAGGTAGCTAGCCTTAATGGTCAGGACAAGTCATCCTGTTTTAGTCATTTCCAATTGACATAAGTGTCGGGGTCATCCATCATCGTTCTCTTTCTTCAAATCCAGTAAACGTTCACCAAATCCAACCACTTCATTCTAGATCATCAACCACGTACATAGTTGTTAAAGTGGTTCCAATATTGATAGAGAGTATGCCAATAAGAGGCCCCAGTCTCTTTAATAACCAAACATCATTCTTCACACTGGTTGGTTCTTTTACATTTCAAAACCGGTTCATATTTGATATCAAAATATCATATTCAATTCAAAATATCCTGCATTTCAAAATCATCATATTTACCCAAAATATGTCATTTTCACTTGAAAATATCATTTCAAATTCCAACTTAGGTTGTAACCTTATTTAATCACATTCGCCTTTAAATCAATGATTTAAATATAAACATTCTAACTTGCACGGTTTGAAATCTTTAGAAATAGTTTGAATAGTTATAAATAGTGTAAAAATAGTTTAAATAGTTTAAAATAGTTAATATAAAATGTTTTGAGTATTGAAATGGTTTATATAGTAAAATAGTTGGGAAATCTAAATAATTTGAATATTAAAAATAATAGATTTTAAATAGTTTATAGCAAAAATAATTTTATTTTGAAAATAATATCAAATCAAACTGTTTTTTTCATTTCAACCAATCTGGAACCCATGTCCAAATTCCAAATCAACAAAACTCAATTTCCAATCTTTCAATTTAATTGACTCAATTTCAGTTTTGTTTCAAATCAACTTGATTTCAATTCCAATTTGAATTAACTTCAATTTTTGAAAACATTCATTTTGAACTTCAAATTCGATTCAACAATTCAATTCAATGATTTAAATTCTAATTTAATTCCTATTTTAAACCATTTCAATTTATATCAATTTCAGGTCCAATTTCCATTTACTGATTTAAAACACTTAAATCAAATTAAACCTCATTGTTCAATTTTAAGGTTCAAATCTTAAAATAATTTAATTTCCAAAACTAAGGTCATATCTCAATTATAACTTCACATTTCCAATTCAATTCTTTAAAACAATTTCCTTTTTAACCAATTTCAATTTCAATATTTCAAAGCTTGAATTAAAAAATAATCCAATTCATATAAACCCAAAATTTATTTCTTTAGGACAAACTCCTTTAACAAAAATCCAAATTCAAGATTTTAAAATCATTTAATTTAACCAATCCGGTGTCCGTATATAATTTTCTACCCTATGAACAAGTGATCATTTATATCAATTTAATTACATGGATGGATATATATCATTTCAATTCAAATCAAAGTGTCATAGGTATATATCATTTCAACCTATTTCTTAATTTATTCGAAATAATTCAAAAAACAATTTATATGCTTTCAATTAATATACAGGGTGATAACAGGGATATATATAAATAAATAAACACCAATAAACCAAATGTCAACAAATAGACATCCATCACAATCAACATCCAAATCATCCAATAAACCACAACCATTAACTAGTTATCAATATCAGGTATAACTAGCAATTAAATTCAATAATAATTTAAATGTCAATTTTATACAATATAAATTCAAATTAAATTTAAATGACAATTTTAATTACCAGACAGCAATCAATAAAATTCTTATCACTTCATAAATTTAATTCAACAAACATAAGAAGATTCGGTATTGCGTGTGTATGTTAAATCACTCACCTTTGATTTACAGCTGATAAAAAATCCAATAAAAGCCCAAAATTTGAAAAGGCTCCAAATTCAACCAAACCAGTTTCATGTTGTCCAAAATTTTGATATGAACCAAATGGAAGAAATCACGTGTCAATTGGAGCTCGTATCAAAAAGTTATGATAGTTAGAAGTTTGAATTTTAAAATTTAAATTTAAAAATAATATAAGGGCAAAGTTGTAAAATCGGTTACCTTCTCTAACCCTAAACAATCGTTCATGAAACCCTACAGACATCGACCAATACCCAGCCGCCACCTTCACCGTCCAAATGCCGACGCTCCAGCCATCTTCGCCGAGATCCGACCATTCCATCGTCTCCGCCTCGGCAGGCCGCACCCACGCACCACGCGCGCAGCCGCGCGGCTCACCCAAACGCCCAACCGCCGCCGCTGCTTCCACCTTCCACCATGGAAAATTTGAGCACTGATGACACAACCTAGCCCCATGGATCGACTCTACTAATCATCCTCTACCTTGCAGCAACCTCCGATCGTCGATTGGTCGACGATCCACCGTTGATCGTGAAACCCTAACAACGGAAGGCTGAGAAAGATCGCCAATTTCTGGACAAACGGAGCCTCCAATCAAAAAAAAATTGTAGATGAAGATTACGTTTATCGAGAGCTTTACAATGATATATAATATGACAGGGTTTGAGTAGTTTGGATTTTCGATTTGATTTGGAATTGGGAATTTAGGGTTTTAAGATATCTGCCATTGAGAAGGAACAGATGAGATAGAAATTGTACGTATAAAAAATGAAATAAAAGACCGCTAGGGTTTATAACTGTAGAATAAAATAGCCTATGATTTTTGTTTGATGATAACAAACATATATATATATATATTCGTTTAAATGTATTTGTTATTGTACTATTTTATTTTTCACATAATTAAATAAATATTTGTTGGATAAAATAAATAACACAGAATTCAAATTCAAACAAATATTTTATTCAAACAAATATTTTATTACAAATTCAAATAGTACAAATTTGTGCTCTCACTACATTTATACATTTTCAGTTACAATACAATTTCAAATTACAACACAATTTTCACTATACAATTTTCACATACATTTTCACCTCACTACATTCACTCAATAGTCGTATTTGATCTTCAACTCTAATCCAGCTTGTACCCGACTTCTAGAGCTACAGAGAACACAAAATGTACAAGGCAACAAGACTTCGAATGAAAACAAAATCCAGATAAGTGATCATGAAATTAGTAATGCAATGGCCAGACTCACCAACAACAGACCATCATAACCCAAGCACATGAAAATAGATCTAGCCACAATAAGTAACATATGTATACATATGCATATGGTCAGATACAAGGCAATGTCGAAGTCTGAAAACAATGCAAGCTTAACTCGAAGCATGTACAAAGTAGCAGCAAGCACATGGAACCAAGTGCAGACTTATATATGAATGACCACATCAGTTCATAAACAGAACCATACTCAACACAAAGTGATACCAGATCACATGATAACAGACTCGTGAAGCCATGAATACACAGTGCAGACCAGCTCTTATGAGACCAGACCAAATCAGGACTCAACACATCAATGAACCCAAACCACCAGTGAAACAAAAGCTCCAGACAAAATGAACACATAACAAAAACAACAACAATGAACCAAAAACCAGATTTCAAGAGGTGACAATAAAATGCACAACTTAGGAATGATAACACCTTGAAGTACACAGACTTTAACATACAACAAAACTGAACACCACCACACTGAAACACAAGCCAGTGCACATGAATCAGAGGAAACAATCTCACCATACCAGTGGAACAAGACCACTGAATCATACATGTACAAATAAGCAATAGAATTCAACATGAATGCAAATCCACACATGCAACCAGTCAAATATCAAAATGAAATGCCAGATCACAATGCACCGGATCAGTGAAGCAACAAGCAAAGTGACATATGTATGCACATATGCATATAAGTACATACACATATATCAGGTCAAAGGCATGAACAACCAGAGTGCAGACTCAAAGCAACATGAAGACAAGACCAATGAAGACTACATTCATATGAAATAGGACAACAGCTCTACACATGTACAAGTTTATATGCAGTGACAAATTTATACGGTTCAAATGTTTCAAAACAGTGAAGCAACATGTATATAAATATGCAACAGAGTGGAATGCAAGGCTACCAAGTCCAGTTATTAACAGCAGCAGTTTTGAACCTGTCAACCAAGGAATATATTCGAAATATATATATGTAGTCGAAGTAACAAAACAGAAGCAGTTCGATGAGTCAAGGCCGAGATAAAAGTCAACAGGGGTCAAACATATTCGAAGACATTTCAAATTCGTATGTATACTAACACGATGAACAAGTCAGAGCAGAAAGGAATTGAACAAGTCGAAGTCAAGTTATCTCAAAATTCACGATGCCAAAGTCATAGCAGAAACCTACGGAACCAAAATTCAAATACATCAGAGAAAATAATGGAACCGACTCAAGAAATTCAAATTCATCAATTATAGAACAAGTCAGCAAATAACACCATCGTTCGATTAAAAAATCACGGCCAAGCAAAACTCATTGAAGAATTCAATTAAGAAATATACGAACGCAAATTAAGGGTTTCAATCCCTATAAATACCCGTAATCATCATCGGCAATTAAGTATTTGAGTTCAAGCAAAATATGAGAGCAATTCATTGAAGAAAATCAAAAATTAATAACTCGAATCGAAATCGAGTTCGAAAGCAAATTGAGTCAAGTATAATCTCAAATCAATAAGGGAAAATCGCATACCAATTTTCAAACTCCAGCGACCGTGAGCAATCATCAGCCAAGGAGACGATTGACAAAGCCAATCGAAGCATAAAATCAAGCGGCAACAAAATTTAGAAGGAAACCCTAATTACAGAAGAAAGGAAGAAAGATCGGCCGAATATTCTACTGAAAGGGAAAAGAAGACGCCTTTATGTTTTTTAGTGGACCGGCTCTATTTTATTTTATTTTGGGCTTAATGGATATATAGGGTTTTGTTTAGTTGTTTTATTTTCAATTGTAATTTTCTTTTTTAAACTGTGTAACTTTCTAGTCGTGTGACTAGGTTATGAACTACGATGGTGTAGTTAGAGAATTTGCAACTCAGTAGCTGAGTTGTGGCAGGGTTTTGAGCTTAGAGTTAGGTTAGCCATTAGCGGGTGTCGCAAGTTTACGTGTGTAAGCGTCCGACTACTTAATTTCTAGTAGAAACCTTGGGAGCAGCACGAAGGCAGGGTTTTGCCGAAGCTGGGTAAATTTGTATGTGATCTCTACTACTTTATTCTCTGTTATTGATTTTTAATTCCGCATTAATTTTTATTAGTATTAGTATCACCCTATTCATCCCCCCCTCTAGGGTGAAAACGATTCTACAAGTGGTATTAGAGCTAGGAACAAAAACCAATTTTTATTTTAAAATTTTGATTTTTAATAGCTTCTTTTAATAATGCTTTTATTGAGGGTCAGTCCATAGTTAGACCACCTATGTTCAATGGTGAATATGCTTATTGGAAAACTAGGATGAAATTTTTTCTGAAAGCCATAGATGCGTGGAATATTGTTGAAACAGGATATAGGACACCAACAATAATGGTAGATAATCAAGAAGTTGAAAAGCTGATGGATCAATGGATAGATCTTGAAAATAAACTGCAATTTGCTAACGCTAAGGCTATGAATTCTATTATCCGCTGATTAGATCAAATTGAATTTAACTGTATCTCCCATTGTTTAACTGCACGGGAAATCTGGCACACGCTTGAAGTGACTCACAAAGGAACCTCCCAAGTCAAAGAATCTCGCCTTGCCATGCTTAGTAGCGAATATGAAAACTTCACAATGGCAAAGGATGAAAGTGTCAAAGAAATGTATGGACGACTTTCTAATCTCGTATACAAATCAAAATCTTTAGGAAGACCATACACAGAACTGGAAATAGTACGAAAAATCCTCAGAATTCTTCCACGAAGATTTGAAGCAAAAGTGACTGCCATTTAAGAATCAAAGGATCTGAAACAAGTTAAAGTTGAAGAACTCATCGGAAATCTCACCACTTATGAGATAGAAATCAAATTCAAGGAAGAACGTGAAGGAGGTGATACTCGAAAGAAATCAATAGCTCTCAAAGGAACAAAGGAAAGTGAGGATGATGGTGATGATGAAGGAGGAGCTGAACTAGCACAGATAATAAAGAGATTCAAAAGGTGGAACCGCAAATATGGAAATCATGCCCTGAATCAACAACTGAAGAACAAAATCATCAAAATTCTAGATGACTCAGAAGAGCAGGAGATCATTTGTCACAATAGTAATAAACCCGGTCATATCAAGCCAAATTGGCCTCAGAATCAATTCACCAAAGGAAAGAAACCAAAAAGGAGAAGTTTTGCAGCTACTTGGGATGAAATTGATGAAGCTGATAAAAGCACTAGCAGTGAGAGTGAAAAAGGAAATCTGTGTCTTCAAGGAGCAACAACTGACAGTGATGATGGCGAGCCAAGCGTGGTATCAAAACATACTCATTCGGAATTACTTATATATTTTCACGAAGTAAATGGATGTTTTGAACGACTTAAGGAGAAGTACGCTAAAATTGAATCACAAAGAGATAGTTTGATAGAACTAAATAAACAGCTTGATCAATTGGTTAAAAACTATCGAAATAAGAGCCCTAAGTGTGATAAGTGTCCATCATTTGAAGAAGAAATTAAAAAATCAAAAATTAAAATTAAATCACTTGAAAATGAAATTCTGATTTGGAAAGAAAGTGAAAACACTAGGAGAGAAAATTATATTAAAAAGTGCACCTTGTTATTGAATGAAAATGAATCACTCAAAACACAAGTCCAACATTTGTCTACAACTTTAGGAAGATTTTCCAAAGGAGAAAAATCGTTAAATATGTTATTAGGGAAACAAACTGTTAATCATATTAGACAAGGACTTGGGTATACTCAATCTGAACGTGTTAGAAGCGAAATTAATCAAGTCAATTCCAAGTGCACGATTTATGGAAAAATGGGACACAATCACAACAATTGATGGTATAGACCCAAACACGTGAAAACCATTTCAATTTGGGTTCCAAAAGGCACGCATATAAAATCCCTTAAAATCAAACAAATCTAGGTGCCAAAAGGAACAAACATAAACTGTCTTGGTTCTACTCAAACATGTTTTTCAAAATATTTTGCCACTAACAATCATGGACCTATAAAAACAAATAGGTCACAAAAATCTTTCCTCGTGTAGGTGTGGTGGCAGGCTAAGGAACAACAAGAGTGGTACATGGATTCTGGCTGTTCCAGGCACACGATGGGCGACAAATCAAAGTTTCCTTAGCCTAGAGAATTACTAAGGTGGCAGAGTCAAAATGGATCAAACGATGTATTATATGTTGAAAATCTGCACCATAACTTGATTTCAATCAGCCAATGATCAACTGAGAAAATTTTGAGCATCACAGTTAAATTTGACATGGATGAAAAAGGTAAGGTAGTTGATCAAAAAGAAACATCGAGGTATGATTGATCACTTCTTCACCTTACTACTTCTAGACATTGTGTTCTCTGCTTACTTGTGTACATGGTTTCAATCATATCCAAATGAATCTCATTTTAAATGCTGTAAAATGATTATAAGGTATTTGTTGCACATTTCACGGTTTAGTCTATGATATCTCTCTAATGATAACTTTGAGTCAAAGGGGAATTCAGATGCAGATTACACTGGTAGCCCAGTTGATAGAAAAAGTACCGGTGGAACGTGTTTTATGTTGAGACATTTGTTAGTTGCATCACATTTTCTTTCAAAGAAAACATTAGCATAATTTTTATTTCTAATGATTTTCAATTGACAGACATTTTTTACAATACCCCTTTCAAAAAATAGTTTTTGTTGACTTCATCTCATTTTAGGCATTTCAAAATTTTGATTTTATATTTGATCTTAAATGACTATATAAACTAATCTGACTCCCTTCAGATTATCGAAAAGGAAAATAGTGACTGAAAAAATGTGATGAGTGTTGATATTAATCATACATTATAACTTGAAACAGTATATGTAATAAATTCCTTTAAAAATTTAAACAAAATTTGTAATAACTTTGATTGGTAAAAATTCCATGACCATCTCTATTTCTATCATATTTCTAACGACCATCACTCATCAAAATCCAATATAGCATGTTAAAATGTGGTACTTAAACAGGAAATTATTCATTTTTTAGCAATAAAATTATCCAAAAGTTGTCACTCTCATTTAAAAGTCCTCACGATTATGCATGGGTGAACTACTTGGAATCTTTGATTATGTGCTTTCATGCTCATTTAAAAGTCCTCAGGGTTATGAATGTATGGAACACATATCAAAATTGATTATTAAATTGACGAGTTGATTCTAATCCCATTTAAAAGTCCTCACGGTTATGCGTGGTTAGAAGATACTTGAATTTTTTTTTAAATTGAGAATACTACTAATCTCATTTAAAAGTCCTAACGGTTATGCATGGTTAGTAAGTAATCAAATTCCTATCATAAATATACCACAAATAGATACAACTATATGGTTTTATATATCGACATCACCCCTATCACTCCAAAGTGGAATATGCGCCTAACATAGTATTTATGATTTTTGTTTGATTTTTTATTGAAATTTAATATTTATACTCGATTAGGTATTAATGTTGTATTAATGTCTATCACTTTATCTCTATTTTTCTAACACTATTACTCTTTTGCTAATAACAAAAGGAGGAGAGAGAAGTTAAGATTTTGGCAAATAAGTCAAAGTCATATTTTTTATTTGCATATTCCCATTTAGGTTCATTTGCATATTTTTTATTTATTTTCATGCATATGTAAAGGGGGAGCTTTGTTGTAGGGGGAGCAAATGAAATTCAAAGTCAAACATATTTAATAGAGTCAAAATTTTAATATATGTTTGTAATCATCAAAATGGGGAGATTGTAGAATACAATAGCCTATGATTTTTGTTTGATGATAATAAACATATATATATTCGTTTAAATGTATTTGTTATTGTACTATTTTATTTTAACATAATTAAATAAATATTTGTTGGATAAAATAAATAACACAGAATTCAAATTCAAACAAATATTTTATGACAAATTCAAATAGTACAAATTTGAGCTCTCGCTACATTTATACATTTTCAATTACAATACATTTTCAATTATAATACAATTTCAAATTACAACACAATTTTCACATACATTTTCACCTCACTACATTCACTCAACACTCGTATTTGATCTTCAACTTTAATCCAGCTTGTACCCGACTTCAAGAGCTACAGAGAACATAAAATGTACAAGGCAACAAGACTTCGAATGAAAACAAAATCCAGACAAGTGATCATGAAATCAGTAATGCAATGGCCAGACTCACCAACAACAGACCATCATAATCCAAGCACATGAAAACAGATCTGGCCACAACAAGTAACATATGTATACATATGCATATGGTCAGATACAAGGCAATGTCGAAGTCTGAAAACAATGCAAGCTTAACTCGAAGCATGTACAAAGCAACAGCAAGCACATGGAACCAAGTGCAGACTTATATATGAATGACCACATCAGTTCATAAACACAACAAGACTCAACACAAAGTGATACCATATCACATGATAACAGACTCGTGAAGCCATGAATACAGAGTGCGGACCAGCTCTTATGAGACCAGACCAGATCAGGACTTAACACATCAATGAACCCAAACCACCATTAAAACAAAATGCACAACTCAGGAATGATAACACCTTGAAGTACACAGACTTCAACATACAACAAAACTGAACACCACTACACCGAAATACAAACCAGTGCACATGAATCAAAGGAAACAATCTCACCATACCTGTAACGACCCACTATTTTGGACCATTCAAATCGACAATAATCCACACATGTCAGACTTGAATAATACAAAATAACAGATTGTAATAAAATTTGGAGCAAATAAAATCATTCACAGAATCACAGACACAGAAATATCAGAATAACTCGCAGCGGAATTTAAAAATACCATAGTGGTTCATGAAGCCACTAAATACATAGTCTAAAATCAAATACAAAATACATAGTCTGAAACACAATATAGTTCTGAAACAAGTACAGTAGAAATCCCAAATACACAAGTCTCTAAAACAAAAGCTGAAATAAGACAACTGAAACTGAAATAGGAAGATAACTAGATAAGCAGAATCTCCAGTGATTCCGAGCTCCAGAAAGGTGAATCCAAAGCTGTGAATACTCAGGCTGACCCGAGCGTAAAATAAAACATAACACTCGAGTCAGGATATACATACTTATACAATGTAAACCAACTCAAATGAACTGTAGTAAAGGTACAAGTAACTTAAAAGATGCTTGGGACCGCCCATCCTCTAAGGATCCGTTAAACTATCTACTATGTAGTAATATTCGCTATTATAATAGTGTCTACATAAGTAAAGTATAATCATATCGGAAAATAGCGTTAAGGGGATGGAGAACCTTAACGCGGTCGGATCTTAAAATCATAATCGTACTAAAGCTCGATATGGTAGGTGACACGGCACAACTAGGCAATGCCAGGGTAGATATACCAATTACGCACACGGACTGATGGATACGCATAGCAGCCACTACCGTTCCACCTCGAACAACATTCCCAAATCGGAGGATGGCCATCTAGTCAAAACAGTAAGAGTATAATATCGAAGAAATGTGTCCGAGAAGAGGTGCTACCTCACTGGTCCGAGATCGCTCCTGTTTTAGCCACCTTATGCCAACTCACGGGAGTTGGGTCCACGTAATACCTTAAGGACGTCGCCACCATCCTACTTCATTCTGGAATCTCCACCGCGTACACGGTTGTCAAAGTGGTTTTCGGTATCGACAGAGAGTATGTCCATATCCGATCCCGGTCTCTTTGCCAACCAATCGTTATTATAACCCGTGGTTATAGTTTTAAACAATTTATCAAAATAAACTTCGAATTAAACCATTTAAACACAAAGTCATTATTCCTTTAAATCAATATTATATTTCACAAATCTAACCCTTCGGAGTTCACTTATTCACTTAAAACAAAAGCATTAAAATTTCAGCTTCCACGGCATTTAAAAGTGTGGCGGTAAGTTGTTTCCGAAAACAATTTTTATTTAACAAAACAATATATATAATTGTTATATCAGTTCAGTTTTAAACAAAATCATATTTCAGTCTACTGCAGTCCTTAACAAGTGCTACAGTAGCTTTTCATTAGTTCAAGTTCAATTTTAGTTTCTGCTACAACAGTACTTACCAAGTACTATCGTAGCTTTAGTTCATTTTAAATCTTTTGGTTCATTTATAAAACCCACAACACTTAACAAGTGCTACAAATTCTACCTAGTTAAAACTTATAAAATCATACATTAAAATGTTCAGTTCAATCCTTTGACAAATTTTATTTCAAAGAAATTTTACAAGTTAAAACCAAACTTACCAAATTTGCTTATTACATTCATTTCAACACTTAAACTTAAACTTCATTTTTCCACAAATTTTAAACTAAATTTCAATTTCAATTAACTTAAGTTTCCATCTTTCTTTTTTTTTCCCTTTTTCCAAAATTTCAAAATTTAAGTTTTGTTTTAAAAATCAATATTCCTCCATTTATTTATTTTATCACATAGAAAAATCATTTCTTTTAAAAAAAATCATTTAAAAATTCGGTTTAAATCAAATTAAATATTATTACAATTTTTAAATTATCTAAAAATATTCAGAAAATACAGAAAAATAACCACGGGTCTGTATAATATTTTCTAGCCTAATTCAAGTGATACGGATACTATATCATTTCAATCCGAAATTTACAAAGAAAAATCCGGGTTTTTATCATTTCAAACCCGCAATCCCAAGTAAATAAAATTTAATTGAAAATCGTTCAGGCCTATCATTTCAGCCCATAACGACCTTCCCTTATTCTAAAGTCCGTTCGGGTATGTATCATTTCAACCCATAGTGATTCTATTCTACAGGGAACTTGCAGTGTGATTTAACAGAATAGAATAACAGTAAAATAATAACAGATGTAACAGATGATACGATATGCAGTTTTAACAATTAACATCAACTATAAATAAATCACAGGTAATTATAACATCATTTATTTATTTATTTATTTCTACACATTCAGTTGCGGTCGTTTCACAATTATATAAGTATGAATATTCGTGTGAGATTTACTCACCTCTACGGAGCTGGAGATTCGGAATGAAAGAAATACGAAGTCAATCGAAAGCACGCGGATAGCACGATCAGTCGTTAGCGGATGCGCCAACTGGATTCAAACCAAAAGCACAGTAAATAACCAACTCAAAGATTTCACGAATAACGAATTTTCAACGAAGCGAACAACGAAAAAGTAACAGGTAAAAAAAAAATCAGAAACAATATTTTTTTTTTTTTACAAAGCGGAGGCAATAAAACAAAACTAAAATTTTAACTTGGTCTGCCGAACCCAACAATTTGAAAAAAACGTAAAAATGACAAACATCACTGTTCATCACATTTTCTAACTGATGCTTTCGAAAATACACAAATGCAAAGTACCACTTTTTCAAAGGTGCAAACAAATTTTCCCAAAGTCAGTGGACAATATGATAAGGCTGCCACCACGTGACAAAACAAAACTTCTCATTCCTTTAATTCTCAAAACCAGAGGCAACTTAGACACAAATTTTACAAAAGCAAAGGTGGCAAACATTTTTCATTTCATGCTTCTAAATACCACGGTACAGGGTTGGTCTCGGCATGGGGCGGTTGCAGCATGGGCCAGTGAAACGTGGGTCGGTGGTGGGTTGGATCTAGGGTCGGCGATGGGTGGTTGCTGGTGGGTGCAGGGTTGACGAAGGAGTTGGTTTCAGTCTGGGTTCGGTCTGGGTAAGGTCGTGGTGGCTAGGCTTAGGGGTGTGGCTGGGGTGATCTGGTGGTGACGTGGAGACGACTGGAACGGATCTGGCGAAGGGAATTGGGTTTCGTCTGGGTTGTGGGAAAGGTGGTTGGCCAGTCACGTGGTGACGTGGAGTTCGGGGTAGGCTCACGGTTGGTCTCGGCCTGGCGTGGGTGTCTAGGCGTGATGGTGGCAGGTGGTTGGCCAGGGTGGCGTTGGGCTGGGGTCGGTCTGGCTCACGGTTGTAGGCTAATGGAAGGGGTGGTTCTGGCCTCGTGGTGGTAGGCAAATGGGAGGGTGGAATAACGTGGGATGGTGGCAGATTGAAACCAAAACAGGGGACAGCAAATTATACAAAATAATTGAAGACGTGTGAAAACTGAAAAGAAAGAAAACGTGCCTCCTACCTTGTACAGACTCACGAGATTCCCAAGAGAACTTTGCAGAGGAAGATGATTTTTTTGTTTTTGAAATATTTTAATTTTTCTCTTGAACGAGGACTGTCAAAACTATCTACTGATTTGTAGAGAATGCAAAAGGAAAGGGTCTTGAACGGTTAGAGAAAGTTTTAGGAAAAATAAAAGGTTTTTTTTGAAACGGTAGAGGAATCTAAGGAAAAGTAATTGTATTAAATATTGGACACGAATGGAAGGCCAAAGGAATGAAGTGATTTAGTGCACGCCTTTGGGCAAGAATTTGAACGGCTCAAGCTTTGAATTTCCAACGCATACAAAAGTCAATTTTAACGAGGAAACAAACAAGAGATATTATAAAACGCCCAAAGTAACGTACAAATTTTGTTTTATTTCTTTCTTTAAATAAATTTAAAAATGTTAACGGTTCCTTAATATAACGTATTTTAAATCAAAATTTAAAATAGCTAAAATCAACGTTAATAAAATTTGATACAAATGTGAAAATTAAGAACGGACAAAAAGTGACGAAATGTAACGTTTTAAATTTTCGTTTTACGAATTTCTACAATTTATATTTAAATTAATATTCCGAAATGTTTTGTTTTTAAATAAAAAAAAAATCCGCTTTAAAATATCGGGCTGTTACACTCTCCCCCACTCAAAGCTTTTCGTCCCCGAAAAGGAACGAAGAAGGAAAACAAGAAAGATAAGATAGAATAGCAAAAGTACCTGAAATAAACAATTCCGGATTCGAAGCACGAATGCTCTCCTCCGTCTCCCAGGTGCAATCCCGTTCATCAGTGCTCCACTGCACTTTGACCAGGTTGACAGATTTTCTTCTTAGCTGCTTCGTACCTCGATCGACGATACGAAGTGGCTTCCTCTCAACAGTCAGATTTGGCTCAATATCCAAACTATCAAGAGCAGAAGGCTGAATAATAAGAGATGGATCATGCAGATAGCGACGAAGATGAGATACATGAAAGACGTTGTGAATTCCAGAAAATTTCTCGGGTAAATCCAGACGATAAGCAAGAGAACCAATTCTTTCCAAAATACAGAAAGGACCAACGAATCTAGGAGATAGCTTTCCTCTACGACCAAAACGAATAACATTCCTTAAGGGAGAGACCTTAAGGAAAACCAAATCACCAACTGCAAACTCTAAACTCCGTCTTCGACGATCGGCGTACTTCTTCTGTCTATCCTGAGCAATCCTCATCTTCCTCTTAATCTCTTCGACTCTCTCTGAAGCTTCCAAAACCATCTCAGGACCAAGAACCAAACGATTACCTGATTCAATCCAACAAGAAGGAGATCTACAAGGTCGTCCGTAAAGAGCAGAAAATGGAGATGTCTCAATACTGGCCTGATAACTATTGTTATAAGTGAATTCGACGAGATGGAGATGATCTTCCCAAGATCCTCCATAATCAAGCACACAAGCACGAAGAAGATCTTCTAAAATCTGATTCACCCTTTCCGTTTGACCGTCGGTCTGTGGATGGTAAGCAGTGCTCAGATTTAGATGAGTACCCAAAGAATCCTGAAAGGCTTTCCAAAATCTACTAGTAAAGATAGGATCACGATCACAAACGATACTGAGAGGAACACCATGGAGACGAACAATCTCCCTCATGTAAATCTCAGATAAACTAGAAGCTGAACGGGTAGACTTGACCGGAATGAAATGAGCTGATTTGGTCAATCTATCCACAATAACCCAGATACTCTCGTTACCCTTCCTACTTCTCGGTAAACCATCAATGAAATCCATAGAAACTTGTTCCCACTTCCAATTGGGAATCTCAAGAGGCTGCAATAAACCAGGGGTCTTCTGATGATCTGCCTTGACTTGCTGACAAGTCGCACACCTATTGACGAAAATAGAAATATCTCGCTTCATACCTTTCCACCAATATAACTTCTTCATATCCTGATACATCTTGGTTACGCCTGGATGAATAGAAAGTCTGGACTGATGATGCTCCCGAAGTAACTCCTGTCTCAATCCATCAACATTCGGGACACAAATCCTACTATTAATCCTCAATACACCCTTATCGTCAATCTGAGCTCCATTACCATCAAGACTACTACCTCCAACTCTACTTCGAACATTCTCCTTAATCAACTTAAGCATCTGATCTTCATCCTGTCTAGCCATAATACGATCCACAAGAGGCGAAGAAACAACAATCTGACACAACAAAGCTTTTTT
Source organism: Allium fistulosum (assembly GCA_030737815.1). NCBI lineage: Eukaryota > Viridiplantae > Streptophyta > Magnoliopsida > Asparagales > Amaryllidaceae > Allium > Allium fistulosum. Next base: position 263,566,201 of record CM060904.1, on the reverse strand, counting down.
CCTACTCAAAGCATCTGCCACTACATTAGCCTTTCCCGGTGTATAGTTGATGTCGAGGTCATAAGAAGCAAGGAACTCCAACCACCTAACTTGTCTCTGATTCAAATCTTTCTGAGAGAAAATATACCTCAAAGACTGATGATCAGTGAAAAGCTCGAACTTGGTACCCAACAGATGATGTCTCCAAAGCTTCAAAGCGAAAACAACTGCAAGCAACTCTAGATCATGGGCAGCATAATTTACTTCATGAGTCTTCAACTGTCTACTAGCATAAGCAATCACTCTACCATCTTGCATCAGAACAGCTCCCAAACCTTCTCTACAAGCATCAGTGTATACCGTTAATCCCTCATCTCCATTTGGAACGGTAAGAACAGGTGCAGAAGTAAGTTTGTCTTTTAACTCATTGAATGCGGCTTCACACTTACTACTCCAAATAAACTTAGCATTCTTCCGAGTCAAAGCAGTGAGAGGTGCAGCAATCCGAGCGAAATTCTCAATGAATCTCCGGTAATAACCGGCGAGGCCCAGAAAACTACGGATATCAGTAGGAGTCTTAGGAGTTTCCCAATCCTGTACAGAATAGGGAAAAGAAGGATAATAGAAAAGATAGAGTAAATTGAAATGAAACAATGAAAGAAAAAGAAAGGAGAACTTACATTGATCGCAGCGATCTTGACTGGATCAACTGAAACTCCATTACTAGAAACAATATGCCCAAGAAATCGGACTTCATCCTTCCAGAAATGGCATTTGGAGAATTTAGCTTTTAACTGATGCTTTCGAAGAGTCTCAAGAACAGATTTCAAATGTGACTCATGTTCTTCTTCAGACTTAGAGAATATGAGGATATCATCCACAAAGACTAGAACAAATTTATTTAGCACATCACGGAATACACGATTCATCAAGTCAGCAAAGAAAGCGGGAGCATTAGTCAACCCAAAAGGCATGACTAACCATTCAAAGAATCCATTTTCAGTACGAAAAGCAGTCTTAGGAATACTTTCCTCAGCAACTCTGAGTTGGTGAAAACCTGTGGCTAGATCAAGCTGAGAGAAAACAGTAGCACCATAAAGCTGATCAAACATGTCATTGATGCGAGGCATTGGATATCTATTTTTCATAGTGAGTTTGTTCAACTCCCTATAATCAACACACATCCGAAGAGAACCATCGGATTTGGTGACGAAAACCACCGCAGCTCCCCATTCAGAAAAACTAGGTCTGATCAGACCCTTGGAAGATAGGTCTTCAATTTGTTTCCTTAACTCAACCTTCTCGCGGGGTGCCATTCTTCTAGGAGGAAGAACTATAGGTCGAGCTCCAGGAATGAGGTCAATGCGGAAATTAATTTCCCGCTTGGGAGGTAAAGCAGTAACTTCACCGAATACATCCGGGTAGTGATTAACTACACGGGTCGACTGAAGATCATCAATAGAAGCATCTAGAGAAAAGATAAAGCTACCAGCATAATCATGAGGCATACGGCCTTGAATAAGTAAAGAATTTCCTCTATCATCCTTAAGAGAAACAATTCGGGATTTACACGAGATACGGGCATCGTGTCTATCAAGCCAATCACTTCCAAGCAACAAATCAAAAGCATCGAAACCAAGGATATAGAAATCGCCACTAAAACTATGATCGGAATGGAGGAGTTTCACATGTTTACATATCTTATTAAGATTTGCAGGACCACCAATAGGATTAGAAACACATAGGGGAACAGAAGCATACTCAGGTGAAAGGAGATGTTCAAACTTATTACACAGGTCATCAGAAATAAAACTATGTGAAGCACCAGTATCAAATAAAACACGAACTGGATGATGAAATAAAGTAAAGGTGCCTTGAAGAGTACCTTGACTATCGCTAGGAGCAGGAGTAGGTGCAGGAGCAGGTGATGAAGCAGATGTGACAGCAAATACGCCAGATGGCTTTCCCTTCTGATATAAAGGACAATCCTTCCTAAAATGACCCGGCTGAAGACAAACATGACAAAGATCGTTCCTGGTAACCTGGGGTGGAGGAACAGCAGCACTGGACGGATTAGGGCAACTATTGGCATAGTGTCCCTTTTGGTCACATTTGAAGCAAGTAATGGAGGAAAGATCAATAGGGTGTCTCTAGGAAGGAGCAGATGCTGAAGATCCCAAGCCCGCATGTTTGATCCAATTCTTCTTCTGCTGGTGGAAGTTGGGCTTTCTCTTCTTGGAATTTGCAGAGGAAGATTGTGAGACATGAGTACCAGAAGTAGCAGGACCCTTGGAAGTAGGGTTCTCATAGCGGATAGCCATATCCATGAGCTCAGTAAATGTACCATGGACATGCGAAATAAGGCGATCGTAGAACTCTGGGCGAGCTCCAGAAATGAACTTCTCGTTCTTCTTTAGCTGAGTGTCGATAAGACCAGGACCGAATTTTGAGAGTTCATTGAACTTCCGTTCATACTCTGAGAAGGACATGGTACCCTGCTTGAGGTCCATGAATTCACGGTAAAGCTGAGATTTTCCGGCTTCGGGCATCCATTTTGCCACAAAAGCCTCCCTGGAAAGAAGATACAGAAACTGAACTTAAGATGAATTCGAAAAGAAAGGAAATGGGGAAAATTCAAGTTAACACAAAGGATACCTGAACTGCTCCCACGAAAGATCACCTTCGTTAGTGTGAGTCGTAACAGACTCCCACCAATCTAGGGCTGACTCTTGCAGCTGCCATGCTGCTAACTGACGCTTCTGGGCATCAGTGATCTCCAAACCAGTAAAGATTCTTTCCAAACTTCTTAGCCATTGCTGGGCTTCGATGATACTTTCTGAACCGGTGAACTTAGTGCCACCGAGCTGAGAGAATTCTTTGCAAAGGACTGTAAACTTAACGGGTGCAACAAGTGGAGGAACTGGGGCAATACCACGACCCCTACCTCTAGCATTTCCACGATTCATCCTGGAAATATCAAGAATTAATTTAGGACAAGGTACAAAGAAGACTAAGATAAATTAAGATAAAACACGATAAGATCACTTGGATGAATATCCTACTAACAAAATTCCTAACAAGGTAGATACGGAAAGAAGGAAGTTTAGAAAATTTCTTCTTAAAACAAGAAAACTTTATATCAAAATAATCTTTGAAAAAAAAAATTATTTGAAAAACCATTTAAAAATCATTTTATACTTTGAAAAATACGTTCACTCACAAGGAAATGATTCTGAGTTTGATTTTACTCATTCTAGGGTATTTCTACCCTATCTCTAATGAGTTTTGCTCCATAGGCTAAGGTTTGCCTAAAACCAAAGCTCTGATACCAAATGTAACGACCCACTATTTTGGACCATTCAAATCGACAATAATCCACACATGTCAGACTTGAATAATACAAAATAACAGATTGTAATAAAATTTGGAGCAAATAAAATCATTCACAGAATCACAGACACAGAAATATCAGAATAACTCGCAGCGGAATTTAAAAATACCATAGTGGTTCATGAAGCCACTAAATACATAGTCTAAAATCAAATACAAAATACATAGTCTGAAACACAATATAGTTCTGAAACAAGTACAGTAGAAATCCCAAATACACAAGTCTCTAAAACAAAAGCTGAAATAAGACAACTGAAACTGAAATAGGAAGATAACTAGATAAGCAGAATCTCCAGTGATTCCGAGCTCCAGAAAGGTGAATCCAAAGCTGTGAATACTCAGGCTGACCCGAGCGTAAAATAAAACATAACACTCGAGTCAGGATATACATACTTATACAATGTAAACCAACTCAAATGAACTGTAGTAAAGGTACAAGTAACTTAGAAGATGCTTGGGACCGCCCATCCTCTAAGGATCCGTTAAACTATCTACTATGTAGTAATATTCGCTATTATAATAGTGTCTACATAAGTAAAGTATAATCATATCGGAAAATAGCGTTAAGGGGATGGAGAACCTTAACGCGGTCGGATCTTAAAATCATAATCGTACTAAAGCTCGATATGGTAGGTGACACGGCACAACTAGGCAATGCCAGGGTAGATATACCAATTACGCACACGGACTGATGGATACGCATAGCAGCCACTACCGTTCCACCTCGAACAACATTCCCAAATCGGATGATGGCCATCTAGTCAAAACAGTAAGAGTATACTATCGAAGAAATGTGTCCGAGAAGAGGTGCTACCTCACTGGTCCGAGATCGCTCCTGTTTTAGCCACCTTATGCCAACTCACGGGAGTTGGGTCCACGTAATACCTTAAGGACGTCGCCACCATCCTACTTCATTCTGGAATCTCCACCGCGTACACGGTTGTCAAAGTGGTTTTCGGTATCGACAGAGAGTATGTCCATATCCGATCCCGGTCTCTTTGCCAACCAATCGTTATTATAACCCGTGGTTATAGTTTTAAACAATTTATCAAAATAAACTTCGAATTAAACCATTTAAACACAAAGTCATTATTCCTTTAAATCAATATTATATTTCACAAATCTAACCCTTCGGAGTTCACTTATTCACTTAAAACAAAAGCATTAAAATTTCAGCTTCCACGGCATTTAAAAGTGTGGCGGTAAGTTGTTTCCGAAAACAATTTTTATTTAACAAAACAATATATATAATTGTTATATCAGTTCAGTTTTAAACAAAATCATATTTCAGTCTACTGCAGTCCTTAACAAGTGCTACAGTAGCTTTTCATTAGTTCAAGTTCAATTTTAGTTTCTGCTACAACAGTACTTACCAAGTACTATCGTAGCTTTAGTTCATTTTAAATCTTTTGGTTCATTTATAAAACCCACAACACTTAACAAGTGCTACAAATTCTACCTAGTTAAAACTTATAAAATCATACATTAAAATGTTCAGTTCAATCCTTTGACAAATTTTATTTCAAAGAAATTTTACAAGTTAAAACCAAACTTACCAAATTTGCTTATTACATTCATTTCAACACTTAAACTTAAACTTCATTTTTCCACAAATTTTAAACTAAATTTCAATTTCAATTAACTTAAGTTTCCATCTTTCTTTTTTTTTCCCTTTTTCCAAAATTTCAAAATTTAAGTTTTGTTTTAAAAATCAATATTCCTCCATTTATTTATTTTATCACATAGAAAAATCATTTCTTTTAAAAAAAATCATTTAAAAATTCGGTTTAAATCAAATTAAATATTATTACAATTTTTAAATTATCTAAAAATATTCAGAAAATACAGAAAAATAACCACGGGTCTGTATAATATTTTCTAGCCTAATTCAAGTGATACGGATACTATATCATTTCAATCCGAAATTTACAAAGAAAAATCCGGGTTTTTATCATTTCAAACCCGCAATCCCAAGTAAATAAAATTTAATTGAAAATCGTTCAGGCCTATCATTTCAGCCCATAACGACCTTCCCTTATTCTAAAGTCCGTTCGGGTATGTATCATTTCAACCCATAGTGATTCTATTCTACAGGGAACTTGCAGTGTGATTTAACAGAATAGAATAACAGTAAAATAATAACAGATGTAACAGATGATACGATATGCAGTTTTAACAATTAACATCAACTATAAATAAATCACAGGTAATTATAACATCATTTATTTATTTATTTATTTCTACACATTCAGTTGCGGTCGTTTCACAATTATATAAGTATGAATATTCGTGTGAGATTTACTCACCTCTACGGAGCTGGAGATTCGGAATGAAAGAAATACGAAGTCAATCGAAAGCACGCGGATAGCACGATCAGTCGTTAGCGGATGCGCCAACTAGATTCAAACCAAAAGCACAGTAAATAACCAACTCAAAGATTTCACGAATAACGAATTTTCAACGAAGCGAACAACGAAAAAGTAACAGGTAAAAAAAAAATCAGAAACAATATATTTTTTTTTTTACAAAGCGGAGGCAATAAAACAAAACTAAAATTTTAACTTGGTCTGCCGAACCCAACAATTTGAAAAAAACGTAAAAATGACAAACATCACTGTTCATCACGTTTTCTAACTGATGCTTTCGAAAATACACAAATGCAAAGTACCACTTTTTCAAAGGTGCAAACAAATTTTCCCAAAGTCAGTGGACAATATGATAAGGCTGCCACCACGTGACAAAACAAAACTTCTCATTCCTTTAATTCTCAAAACCAGAGGCAACTTAGACACAAATTTTACAAAAGCAAAGGTGGCAAACATTTTTCATTTCATGCTTCTAAATACCACGGTACAGGGTTGGTCTCGGCATGGGGCGGTTGCAGCATGGGCCAGTGAAACGTGGGTCGGTGGTGGGTTGGATCTAGGGTCGGCGATGGGTGGTTGCTGGTGGGTGCAGGGTTGACGAAGGAGTTGGTTTCAGTCTGGGTTCGGTCTGGGTAAGGTCGTGGTGGCTGGGCTTAGGGGTGTGGCTGGGGTGATCTGGTGGTGACGTGGAGACGACTGGAACGGATCTGGCGAAGGGAATTGGGTTTCGTCTGGGTTGTGGGAAAGGTGGTTGGCCAGTCACGTGGTGACGTGGAGTTCGGGGTAGGCTCACGGTTAGTCTCGGCCTGGCGTGGGTGTCTAGGCGTGATGGTGGCAGGTGGTTGGCCAGGGTGGCGTTGGGCTGGGGTCGGTCTGGCTCACGGTTGTAGGCTAATGGAAGGGGTGGTTCTGGCCTCATGGTGGTAGGCAAATGGGAGGGTGGAATAACGTGGGATGGTGGCAGATTGAAACCAAAACAGGGGACAGCAAATTATACAAAATAATTGAAGACGTGTGAAAACTGAAAAGAAAGAAAACGTGCCTCCTACCTTGTACAGACTCACGAGATTCCCAAGAGAACTTTGCAGAGGAAGATGATTTTTTTTGTTTTTGAAATATTTTAATTTTTCTCTTGAACGAGGACTGTCAAAACTATCTACTGATTTGTAGAGAATGCAAAAGGAAAGGGTCTTGAACGGTTAGAGAAAGTTTTAGGAAAAATAAAAGGTTTTTTTTGAAACGGTAGAGGAATCTAAGGAAAAGTAATTGTATTAAATATTGGACACGAATGGAAGGCCAAAGGAATGAAGTGATTTAGTGCACGCCTTTGGGCAAGAATTTGAACGGCTCAAGCTTTGAATTTCCAACGCATACAAAAGTCAATTTTAACGAGGAAACAAACAAGAGATATTATAAAACGCCCAAAGTAACGTACAAATTTTGTTTTATTTCTTTCTTTAAATAAATTTAAAAATGTTAACGGTTCCTTAATATAACGTATTTTAAATCAAAATTTAAAATAGCTAAAATCAACGTTAATAAAATTTGATACAAATGTGAAAATTAAGAACGGACAAAAAGTGACGAAATGTAACGTTTTAAATTTTCGTTTTACGAATTTCTACAATTTATATTTAAATTAATATTCCGAAATGTTTTGTTTTTAAATAAAAAAAAAATCCGCTTTAAAATATCGGGCTGTTACACTAGTGGAACAAGACCATTGAATCATGCATGTACAAAGAAGCAATGGAATTCAACATGAACGCAAATCCACACATGCAACCGGTCAAAGATCAAAATGAAATGCTAGACCACAATGCACCAGATCAGTGAAGCAGCAAGCAAAGTGACATATGTATGCACATATGCATATAAGTACATACACATATATCTGGTCAGAGGCATGAACAACCAGAGTGCAGACTCAAAGCAACATGAAGACAGGACCAATGAAGACTACATTCATATGAAACAGGACAACAGCTCTACACATGTACAAGTTTATATGCAGTGACAAATATACATAGTTTAAATGTTTCAAAACAGTGAAGCAACATGTATATGAATATATCTTTTATATATATCAAATCATATTTAGAAATTTAAAATTAAGATTTGTCTATCAAAACAAATATGTAGCAAAGCTACTAAGTGACCTCCCTCACTTTGAAACTCGAAAATGAATGTCGATGATGCTGCGCGGTCATCACCGAAATTATTTTCCAACGACAGAAGAGAGGAGTACAGAACTTACTTCCCATTTAAAATTCCTTTACAACATTTCTTTCAAATCTTATTGAAAAATACTTCTATCCGAAAATACTTCCAAATAATACTAATATTATTTTTCCAAAATCTTTGGACCCAAATTCAAACACCGAAACGTAAGTTCTCAAATTTCCAATTAAATTCATTTTATTTGTAAATCATAATCAATACCATATTTATAAGATTACACTTTCTTATAACATACAATAGTCAATAGTTTTTAAGAATTTTGAGTAACCAACAATAAATGACAATAATTAAATATTACCTTTACTAACATCCAACACAACAAAAATAACAAAATCAATTTATGAAAAATTATTCTTTTAAATACAAGGTAAAATAAAACATTATGTAAAATTATTTCATTTACCAATTTCAAAACAATATTGTGTTGGTTAACCTTATTCAAGTGTTTAGAAATCCCTATTGATGACATAGCATCCTATGCACCGACCAGAATTTATAAATACTTAAAAGAACAAATTAACACAATACAAAAACATTTTTATAGCACTAACAAACACGCTCTTTCATTATATATTGTTATTTTTATAACCCCAGAAAGCAATTTTTATATGTTAATTAAAACGAGTTATTTTTAAAATCGAGTAAATCTCTTATAAATCAAATTTTAAAAATTTTATTATCTTCCTTCTTATTAATAGAAATTAAATAAGCCCTTAAATCATTTTTATCCAAATAAAAAATCCATGAGTTAAATTATTTAAACGATTTTCAATGATCAAATTTAATAATTATATTATCAAATAAATCACTGTTTTTGAAATTCAAATTATTTTAATCTATAAATTAACTTTTCAACATTTAAAATTTATTAAATATTCCAATTTCGAATCCCCAAAATTCTGGATCGTTACATTCTCCCTCCCCCAAAAGAATTTCGTCCCCGAAATTTCCAAGGTAAGAAGAATGGCCCAAAACCCATTAACTTTCCCAAAACCAATCAGTTGAAACAACTCCCCAAAACCAATTTGTTGAGACCACGTTATCACTTTTAGTAATTTCCCAATTCATCCATAGATTCCAAATAATATTACCCATTCAATCATTTTAGATTCTAACTCATATCTAATTTTAGTTATTAAAAATTTCCGACTCTTTAGATTTTCGAAAAATTTCGCCAGCGTCTCCTTTGTGCAGCTAGATGAAAACAACTACAAATCGCCACTACAGGCCCAAATCATCAGAAGAAAACAAAATCCAAGTGGCTCAATCATAAAACCATCAAATCAACAATGATTAAAACTTATACCTTTTCGTCGAGCAACCCAATTTTCTTATGATATCAAAGACATCCATTTAGCTTTTGCTTTTAAATACCTGCATCTAATACACCAGTGATATCCAAGCATATAATGTCAAAATTATTCTATTCTGTATCCTTCCAATTCTCAATATTTGTTTTACTTAAGCCCGTACGATGTACATATATCATCCGTACGCAAAATCTTAATCTGATCGCTCACTCGATCACATAATTCCACTTTCAAACTAGTATCGTTCGCACGACCCTCTAGTGCGGATTCAGATCTGGTTCCTTGATTAGAAATCGTTATTCTCCTTGCATAGCCATATACTATGATAGAGAATTTCAGAATCAAAAATCCATATTCAGCGTTCGCTGTCGAGAATCGATTGAAAAATCCTAACTTGGATCGATATAAATCATCTTGAAATCATGTACTCGAATCTGGATCAAATCGTTATCCGGATAAAATAATATACGTACAACTTATGTATTTATTCCAATTGATTCTTAGTTGCACCAATTTTCTTATTTACATTCATTCTATTTACATTCAAATATTTACTTAGTATACTCCTTTCCATACTAATCGCACTTAAGAATTTATTCCATCAAATTCTATGTTTAACTCATTTCACTCCATACTTACTTCATTTATGAATTATTCCATAAAATTTTCTTAAGTTTATAAACACTTTACACAACTCTTCCCGTGTTTATTACCACTTCACAACTTAGGTCCTTATTCAATTCTAACCAAATTCAATTTCATTCTCCAAATTTTTTTACATTTGATTTTATCAATCAATATTCCAATCATATTACAATTCACTAATTTACTAAATTAACTGATCTCATTAATTTATTTCAAAACTTAATCAATTCCTTTCCAAAAATTATTTTATTTAACTTAAGTTAAATTACAAAACTTGCTTTTCCAACATTTATACTCAACAATTTAAAACATTGTTTTAACTTATTAATTCTCAAATTTTATAAGTTTTCAAACTTATTTCCTCATATTTTCATAAAACACTCAAATGAGAATTCCCAGAGTCCTTATTCTTAAGTATTTCAAATTATCTTTGAAACCATCTATATATATATACACAAAATCCCTTGGTATATCAAATCATTGTTTTTCATTTCAAACCAAAACCAGTTTTACCAAACAAAACTCCAATGGTAGCAATTCCACTCTTGAAAACTCGAAAATGAACATCGATAATGCTGTAGTCACCGCCGAAATTATTTTCCAGCGATCGAAGTGAGTTCAGTGCTTTTATCTTCTTAAAATTCTTTTTAAAAATATTTCCATTCAAAAATATTTCCAAATAATACTATTATTATTTTTCACAACTTTGAAAATCATATTCAAAACCAATGGGATTTAAATTCCCAAATTCCCAACTTTTAAATCCTTTTTAAATCGTTTTTATAAACCATATTTATATAATATACTTCAGGAATTTCATTTCATTTCAATTTTTAAATCACATTTATAAACTATATATGATCTCACTTTAGTTATAAAATCACTTCTTAACTATTAATCTTGTTTACATTAAAATATCAACCACTCTATCAGAATACAATATCAACAAATGATGATCAAATATTACCATTCTCTAACATCCAAGCACACCATATAATAATAATTTCTGAAAATTATTCCTTTACATATAAAATATAATCCAGGTAAAATAATTTCATTTACCCAATTTCAAAACAATACCATATCGAGTTGCTCTGTTCAAGTGTTTAGAGATCCGTGTCAATGACGTTAATTACTCGTATTGACCAAAATTCATAAGCCACTCAACAGATCAGCCAACACAATATAAAACATTTTATATTCACTAACAAATACGCGCTCATATCTATTAATACACTCTAACTCATTCTAGGGTAATACTGACCTTATCTCTAATGAGTAACCCCCACCAAAGCCAAGGTTCTCGCTTAACCTTCAACTCTGATACCAAATGTAACGACCAGGATTTTCGACCCTCGAAAATCAACACTAATACGTCCATTGTATTACATGCCGAGAAATCGAATGTCGAAGACCCGATTGTTAGGGGAAAATAAAAGAAAGAAAGATAAGAAGAAAACTAAACAATGACATAGAATCTCACAATCGCAGCGGAACAATATATAATAGATAAATACAGATCTTTATACAAAAGAAACTGTAACAATTAATATTCATACAATCATTAGAGTACAACAGTCAATTATATCAATCCGGACAGTTATAATAACTTGTCCTCACAAGTGCTGAATATACAGCATAACACACACAGCGGAATATAATCAAGTACGTGAAATACACCTGAAATCCTCCAGCTCGTCTCTTGAGCTCCATAGCATCCTAACCTAAATCCATGATACTCGGTTTGACCCGAGTATTATAATAAAATAACACCCGAGTCGGTCTGGAAAACCATCGTAAGAAAACACATCCAAATTGAATTATTACTGTTATCAAAAATCCTTTGAAAACAAAGGTATCTCGTAAGACCATGCCACACATAAACACGATGGGTTTTTACCTTACGATAACCAAAACTATTTTATATAAAAATCCTATGATATTATAATAGTGTCTAAATACAAATACTTATTAAAATAGCCGAAATTGTTACATTAATTAAATTCCAGCATACTAGGCTCTACAATCAAAACCATAAAGGCTCGTATTAGAGAATGGATTCCATACTATGACCAGGTAAGGAACTACCTCCGACGAGTGCATCTCTAGATCAATGCACCCGGGTCTGACAAGAACATCTTGTACCCTACCACACAGAATTGGTCTAACACTTGACTACTAGTACCGAATATGTCATCATCCTGGTCTTCCAACCTTTTTGAGATCTCATACACAACCAATCCATAAATATGTAGATGTAGGGTATCTAGAAAGATGATGACATACCCTAATGGGAGCGACCCACTTAGCCATGTTGCATGCCCTATTTTAGTCATTTCCCGGTTGATGAGGCTTGAGGCTATGTTTACCTTTTTGAATAGCAATTCCACTTGGAATGCTAACACCACATTCCAAGCAACAATGCAATGATAGCATTCATCCATACAAGTTGTTCTGGTTCTGAACAAACCGAATATCCAAAATCACCATGTTCATTATCTTCACGATATCACAATTCGCAACGCTCAAATCAGATCGAAGTGGTTTTCGAATAATTAAAACCGATCCCGGTCTCTTCGAAACGATCAACAAATTTGGTCAGATTTGATAGTCGGTTATTTAACTATCAAATTACACACATAAGCAGTCACTAGGCCCATATTATAAAAAATTTCCAAATATTTATTTCAAAATATCTTTATAAAGATATATATCCAAATGTCTTCCAAAATTTCAATATTCGAAAACAATTTCAAATACTTATATCCATAACATGATATTTCAACCCACATTAACCCTTAAAAATATTTCCAAATACAACTTATAATTCACTACTTAGAAAAATATTCCTATATAAATCATTTCGTAGTTAGAACATTTCCAAAATTATATAATTCTAATAATTAGGAAAATATTATAAGTTTATTTCTCAAAATTCAATTCTAATATCCATACTTAGGAGATATTCCGTACTTATTTCATAAAACTTCAGAATTTATTAATTCCTTTTACAATTTAATTATTTATAATCCTACTAACAATTTATAACTCCTTTAATGAATTCAGATTCATTTCGAAGTTCCCGAGACTAACCATTTTGGAAATTCCCTAAATTTCCAGAAATCACATTATAACATTTCACTTATACAACCACATCCATTCAATAAAATCCGATTTACAATCTCGGGAGTATTTATAAATAAATTCCAATTACTTACTTTTAAATTCTATGTATATATAATAATAGTAAATTTCAAGAACATGGTTAAATAATTATTTAAAAATATCAAGCACTTAAAAATAACGTCAATAACTAATTCCGATTTATTTATAAAATTTCTAATCGATTTATAAAACTTGTTTAAAATCTTAGAATTCATTTCAACCAATTTAAATATTTAAATAACTAACTTTCTGAAATATCTCAATACTAAATAGTTTAAATTACATAATTTAATAATTAAAAATCCTCTTTTTAAAACAAACTTAACTTCTCGATAAATATATATTTTCAAAATTCCAATATAACAAATTTCAATTTATAAATCTCTCTCGATTTATAACTGATCGACCACATTTCCAATTTCATAACCTTTTTCACATTTGAAAAATAGAATCTACCATTTCCTTTTAAACCGATTATCCCATCTCATTATAAATTCTCATCGTGAATTTATATCTCCAATTTATCAAATAATAATCATTTCACTTTAATTATAAACATTGTTTATAAATTCCATAATCTCATTTCCCAGCTTATACAGGTTTACATTACATAAACCTATTTATAAACCGATTTCTAAATTTAATCCCATTTATAAATCAATTTCTTAAATAACCCAAACTATATTCCAAAACCAATCAAATCTCGATTTCTACTTCCATTTCGTAATTTAAAAATCTTATTTAAATCCAGTATAACCAATTTATATTTTTTTCCAAATTCCCTTTATTCTCCCAATTTATTTAAATCTCGATTTTTAAAACCCTTTTACATTTAAACAAATATCACTTAAATTTATTGTTTAAAAATCTTTTATATACATTATTTTAAAATCTCTAGTTAAATTATTTCACGAAATAGTTAAGTACAAATTTAAAATCAAATCATTTATTTTATCCAAAACAATACCTTTTTAAATAATCCTAAACTCAATATTAATATTTCACTTCCAAAATTTCCTTTTAATTTCTTTTCAAATTCAAAATAATATTTATAGTACTTTAAAATACCAAAATCTAGGCTAGTGCTACTATAGCATCCAATAGATCAAATCATATCATAATCTACCACAGATTATTCAAACACATCATATATCACTATATATGAAATTAAAATCAACATTTTTGAGGAATCCAGTTGGATCCCTCCAACCTGTGTTCCTGCATCCATAGATGTTAGATAACAAAAAATACCAATTCCGCTTCGAGGCGGGATATCGCGGTAATATAGGGTCATCCGCTATTATGCGGGACGCATAGGGTCTCATCCGCTCCAATCGGCGGGAATATATCCAACTACTAATATATATATACACTAATATATATAATATAACATCCAACTGATAGTAATAATTTATCAATTCATCCAATCAGCCAATAAATAATTTATAACACTTTAAAATAAAGTTAGCTATCCAAATGAGTGAGATTTACTCACATTGATTTTTTTGTTATCGTTTTCGTGTTTTGGTTTCGACTAAATTCAACGGCATTCGAATTTAGTTAAAAAATTTAGAAGCTCTAAATCGCTCCAATCCAATTTCATTGCGTACGTCTTGTTAATACGAATGCAATGCGGCTTGTATCGTTCAATTCTGACATCGTATGAAGAAGATACAATATTTTTAAGAATAACGATTTATATAAATTAATTAATTAACTAAATTACAAACTAAGTTTATTACCCATTGACAAAAGAAGTCCCGGCCCACTATTCCTTTCTCCCCCAGATTGCTTTCTCCTTTCTCCCTTTCCCTCTCCAGTAAACCCATATGCACGATCACAAAACGTGCACGTGCACGAGTCTCCAGAGCCACCAGCGATCGATTCGACATCACCCACACGACCGCCTTGCCATCCTTATTCAAACGAACCCCTTCACCACAACCACGAATCCCTAGATCGAAACGCGACTTCGCTCTCGTCTAGATCTACACTGCTCGCACGCTTCAGGCCACAACACCTAAACAGCCACCGAGCTTCGCGAAACTTCACCAGAAAACGCGCTCCACCACCACGAACTCGAATACGATCCTAAAATCCTCAATCGATCACTACAGAGATACCTTCCTCAAGCCCTAGTTCATTCTTTGCCGTCGACTTGCAGTCGAACTCTAGAGACACGCGCACACTCTCAACAGTATCTCAGATCGAAGCTTATGCTTAAACAAGATTTTTAAAATTGGTTTGGGAATTTTTTTTATTGAGTAAAAATTAAAATATTTTTTTTTGAAGTTTTCATTTTCATTTTTCTCTTCTTTTTTATAGCTGCTCGTTTAAATATGAAGGGAGGGACGTGCCTTTAGAAGAAGTATGAACGCATAGGTAGGGTAGCTGATAATAGGGTGGCTGAGAGTTGACTAAAAAAAAAAGGAAAAGGTTGTGTGGTCAAATCGATTAAGAATATATTATTAAAATTTCAAAATATCCAGATATTTTATTCGAACTCCGATCGAGGCGTGCCGCCCTGCGTTCCTAATATTATACCCATATTCCGAACGCAATGGAACAAGTTTTGAGACCCAATTCGATCATATGGAGAAGATAGTTTTTTGAACCCAATTATAATATTAAATATTTGATATAAAATTTCAACGCGTTTCTATCCCGTACGACCAAACAGTAACTCTAAACGCTACGAAATTTGAAATCCAATAATAATACATTATGACGAATCCAATGAAACTGATTTCGTCGAAATCCAAGACTGTGCTCTTGAAAGCTATTTTTATATGTTAATTAAAACGGGTTATTTTTAAAATCGAGTAAATCTCTTATAAATCAAATGTTGAAATTTTTATTATCTTCCTTCTTATTAATAGAAATTAAATAAGCCCTTAAATCATTTTTATCCAAATAAAAAATCCAAGAGCTAAATTATTTAAACGATTCTCAATTATCAAATTTAATAATTATATTATCAAATAAATCACTGTTTTTGAAAATCAAATTATTTTAATCTATAAATTAACTTTTCAACATTTAAAATTTATTAAATATTCCAATTTCAAATCCCCAAAATTCCGGGTCGTTACAAACCCCATGGATCGATTCTGCTAATCATCCTCTACCTCGCAGCAACCTCTGATCGTCGATTGGTTGACGATCCACCGTTGATCGTGAAACCCTAACAACGGACGGCTGAGAAAGATCGCCAATTTCTGGACAAACGGAGTCTCCAATCGAAAAACGAATTGTAGACGCAGATTACATTCATCGAGAGCTTCGCGATGATATATAATATGACAGAGTTTAAGTAGTTTGGATTTTTGATTTGATTTGGAATTGGGAATTTAGGGTTTTGAGATGTCTGTCATTGAGAAGGAACATATGAGATAGAAATTGTACGTATAGAAAATGAAATAAAAGACTGCTAGGGTTTATAACAGCTGTATATAGGAAGAGATGGATAAGAATGGATGGAACATATCGAATTGGATCGAAACAATAACAAAGACTCGAAAAAGCCCGTTTCATTTCCGAAACGAAAGTAGGTCATCCCATATATCAAAAGGTAGGTTTTAAATATTTTTAAACTCAATGGAACTTGTTTCAAACTCTAATTCTATTGTATATAGAAGTTAGCTTTTAAAACCAAATTATATCCATTTAAATTCCTTTAATTGATTTCTAGGCGTTTCGACCTCGCACGATCAAATGATAAGTCCGATCACTATGAAACTTAAAATCCTATAATAATTTACTATTACGGATCCGATGAAACTAGTTTCGTTGAAATCCGAGACAGTACCCAAAAAAGCTAGTTTTACACGTTAATTAAATAGGAAAATAGCCACAAGGAAGAAATTGCAAAAAAAATTAGTCCCAGGGACAACAAGTTTGCTTTTTAGTCTGAAGAACACATTTTAGTGTAAACAGAAAATGATAGTTACAACTATCATTCTGTGATTTACACTAGAAAGTGTCATTCGACCTAAAAAACAAACTTCTTGTCCCTAAAACTAAATTTTTCTTCAACTTTTTCCTTGAGCCTAAAAACCCCTTAATTAAATGAATTATTACTTACAAATCAATTTAATCACCTTCAAATTCAAATTTAAAAGCTGATAATTTTCATCATTCCTGATTACACAGAAATTAACAATATATTTAAAATTAAATTTTCCATGTTACATCCAATATTTAAATATTACAATAATTTCAGCGTTGAATTACAACTGTAATAAAACCTAGTTTATTATAATTTAATTCCAATAAATTCTTTTATTTTGATTTAAATTCTTATACCAAATCAACAAATACTTTATGAATTTTTTTAACATAAGTTTCCATCTTATTATTCTCATTTTCTACTGTTAACATCTTTCCTTATATCAACTGGACTATTTAATTACATTAAATTTCATCGATTTCCAACTTAATTTCAAACGGATTGAACAATAAAATGATTATTAAAACAATTATTACGCATTAGTAATTCAAACACGTTTCTAAATTTATTGTTTACAAACAAAAGCTAATAAATTTACGTACTAGATAATTGATTTCATATTCTATATTAAAACCAATGTTAATTAAATAACATATAATTTCACCATTAAATACAACATTGAATTTATTTTTAATTTACAATTATAACCAAATTAACTTTTCTGTTATTTCAATCGATTGAAATTACATTAAAATAGTTGTCAATAACATTCAAACAAGAACATTAAATTATATTCTAATTATTATTTTTCATTAATAAATCATAAATTTTAATTTCTGACAATATTAAATTCCAAAATCTTATTAAATTTAATATTTTTAATTATAAAAAATACGGATCGTTACATGAATTGTTGATTCATGCTGTTCATAGCCATAGTGATCTGATTTGGTCCCTTGTCTAGAGGAGACACTAATCTATACTTAGAATATTCTGGAGAGTCTATCTCTTGACTTCGCTTGATCGTTGCTTCACATTATTGTATGTGCTTGACCTCTGGTCTCTGTGATCCTCTCTCCAAGCTGGGGCTGTTTGTTTTGTCTATCATCGAGTCAAACTTGTCCAAGCAGTCCAAATATGGAATATCAAAAGGCAGGATAATCTATTAAATCTATTAAATAATAGTAAAGCGGAAGAATTTAAAGCTCTCTTATTAATTCTAGGAATTTCCTCCTCTCTCCTTAATTCTCTCCGGATATTTTATTTTTGCATCCTCACAATTTATTGTTATTATAATTATTATAATGATTTTATTGGTTCTCTCTTCTACCATTAAAATTTAATACTAATTTTTACAATTTCTTCCAAATTTTTTATATTATTTTTACATTTAAGTCCATATATATTAAATTTAATTTGATGATCTTAAATTTAAGCTTTTTAAATAAATACAATTAACGTATATCCATTAATTGATCTAATAAATTTTGAAAAATAGCAATTCAACATGCGTACTGCATTCATATTGATAAAAATGGTAAAACTAATTTTTTTATTCAAGTCCACATAGTTTTAATTTTCCACAACTATATATATATATATATTATACAATATTCTACTAATATTCTCTCATATCATTTTGCATCTAAATGCCAACATTCAATAATTTTTACAATTATTTACGGATTTCTTCTAAATTCTCCTATGTTATTCTACATTCAAGTCCATATATTTGAATTTATTAATTGATCTTGAATTTAAACTTTTAAACTAAATCCGGCTAACAAATGTTTATCAATTGATCTAATAAATCATAATAAATGATAATTCAATGTGTATACCGCATTTGTACTGATATAAATGGTAAAACTATTTTTTTCATTCAAGTATGTATAATCTAATATTTTCATAATTATATACAAAATTATCTTTGATACTTTTACATTTTTCTACATTTAAGTTCATAAAATTTCTTTCTTTCTAAAATTAGTTATTTAATACAAAGAAATATATGAAAAAAATTTCTTTCTAAAATTAGTTATTTTTTTATTAGAAATATTTTTCTTTCATGTTTTATTATCATTTTTTACATAAATGTTAAATATTTTTTGAAAAGTTTTACTATAAAATAAAAATAGCAAGCCATAAAACAATGTGATTTGTAACGTTTCAGGTCTTTTTTTCACTTAATATTTCTTTTAGTAGTTAAATAAATATTTTTATAAATATGTGCTGGAAGAACTTTAAATGCATACAAATCTATTGAGTCTTTGGTATTACACTTCTATTTTTAGGTAATTGTCGTCATTCTCTCAAGTAATATATGATGTTTAATGTATACATTATTTAGTTTTTAGTTAAATGTCTCAAAAGCTAAATGTCAATTTCAGAATATATGTACATGACTATTTATTTATAAAAATTTAATTTCAAAATTTATTAAGAATACTTATTTTCCTTTATTTTATTAATGAATAATGAATCCTAAAAAATAATAAATTAATATATAACTCATTTTTATCAACAAAAATGATAATATAATTTTTATTCAAATATAAAATTTACAAATCTCATAAAAAATACACACTTATAATATAGTAATTTCATTTATTTTAAAAAATTCATGAGATATTGCAAAATAAATTATTTTCTTTAAAAATAGTTAAAATATTATTATCTACAACATACCGTGTGCAACGCACGGGTAACACACTAGTATTTATGGAATAAAATTGGGAATTAAAATAAAATACAGCGGGGCACTTGTTATTTATTTATTTATTTTATAAACGGGTGTGCGAACATGGAGCTACCCAAAATGAAAAAAAAAGAGAAAGGCCTCTCCCGCAACACCAATAAAGCTAGACTAGAAGGCCCTAGACGCCTTGGAAGGGAAGAAGATGTCAAAGGAAGCCATGGAATCAAATGGCGATACTTTTTCAACCAATGATCGGCAACAATTCAGTACGCAATACTTTTCTCTTTATCTTCCGTTTTTTACTCATTAAAATCTTATCTTTGCACCGTCGACTGAATTATTCGAGAATAATGGTCAATTATTGATTATTGATTATTTTCTCAGTTACAAAGGAAGGAACAATAATTTATGGCCTGTTTTGATTCCTCATCAAGCTTTAATAATGGGAGCAACTACAATCATACTAAACAGATAATCGCTGTTACTGAAAATTAGGTTATCCAACGTATTAATAAGAGCACCTCCAAACGGTCAGGGAGTGCAAAAATTATAAGTTGTAATATAAGAACTCGTAATTGGCAAGTTCGCCAAGCAGACACCTGTCAAACAATCACCCGGTTCCATTACAATCTAGATGGCATCGCCCGAAAGTGGGCGGCCTAATCATTTATTTAATGGGTGTCCGCTTATGAGGGCTTACATAAGAATGTTTGAACCCGTTTTCTTGTTTTTATTCCATTTATATTTTACGTTTTCAGCAAAAAGGCGGGAAAACACCTTTGCAGCCTATGGAAATTGGTAGATGTATAATGCATATTCCAGATGATTTTGAATTTTTGATATTGATCCACCACATCCAGTACCAAAATATGGTTTGAGTTTGATGTACATGATTTTTGGTCTTCATCCACACTTTACGAATCCATAAACATGTTTCCCTCCCTCTTTTTTGGATTTTGATATCCAGTAGCTTCTTCATTATTTCTCTCTTTTCTTCAAAGTCAATCTCTATCTCTTTCACGCATCGACTGTCACCCTTTCCAGTTTGGAGTGTAATGTTTGTTTTCTTCATTCTTTCGTCCTTGAAGGTCTAACGGTATTATCTTCATTTGGAGGAATAAACTCGTCAAACACTCATATCTTTACTTTATTGAGATTTACTCATTTGCTTGGACTAGAACTAGGGCTCACCTTTGCGCTTTGTCTTCTTCTCTACTGCTTTGAACTCCTTATACAGTATTTGAAGACAAACCTTTTCATTTTGCATGTTCAATTATCAGATTGTATCAGTGCATGAATTGATTTGGTAAATGTGATTCCTTAGATAGATTATTTGCTGCTACTCTCTACAAAACATATATAAAGTATATGAATACATAAAAAACATTAGATACACTAAAAAGGTGAATATTAAGTAAACATACCAAATTTTGTTCACCTCCCATCCCAGTAGGCTTGGATTGTTTGAGCTTGTAGATTTGAGATTCAAAGTATTGCGTTTGTCAGTTAATTTTCCATCAACAACCTTTATTAGGAAAAGTGATGCTTTCTACTTGGTATTTATTGTTATAGTCAGAGATTATTTTTTCTTTATAAGTCTCCATTTTGATCATTTCCAATGATCGAGTTAATCTAGAAGTGATGCCAATGTATGAAAGATCAAAGTCATCCTTATTTGTTCAACTACTACTATTATAATCATCGACGACACCTTGATTTTGAATTTGAATCTCATTGAAAATGAAAATTTTGAAGGTGATTTGTTGAGTGTTCAAATTGATATTTAAAAACATTGTTAATTTTGAAAAGATCAACGATTTTAAAAAAGTTCGTAGAGAAAAAAGAAAAATGTGTTTTGTGTGCAATGTGTTAGGAGTTGTTGTATATATAAGAGTGGGGCGAAATTAGTTGTTTTGTGCTATCGAAGAAATGATCCGTTTGTTAAATAATCACCTATACCATGAGTTCTTTTTAAACATGCATCCAATGATGATTACATAATTTGAACCATTCAACTAAATTTTGGCTTTGATTACAATTTGTAATCGACTATTGAAAGGGGTACAAGATTATAATTCATCAATTGCAGTTTGTGCATCCACCGTTGGAGATGGTCTAAATGACAGCAGATGATATATGATTCGGAAGCATTCATTGAGAAAGAATTAGCTGCAAATCTATAAATTTTATTACTATTTAAAAGATCGTTGAAGGAAAAATTAAAAGATAAAGAAGACTTGGATAGGGAGAGAATTGAGAAAAGCAAAAATATATATCAGGAGAATAATTTAAGATAAACTTACTCTACAATCCTACTATTTAATTTCATAAAAAATTTCCATAACTCCACTTAAAAGTGAAAATAAATTTAAAAATCATACTTTCTAAACTCACCTCGTTCGGTTTTGTAAAATCGAATGAGAGAAAAAGTTGATTACGTAAAACCGAGCGATTTTACAGAAAAAATCAAACATTTGATTTTGGGAAATTAGAACATGTGAATAAGTGATATAAAGCTTAGAAACTTGAACCAATTGGAAAAGTCTAGGGCCTTTTTGCTTCAAGTGACTAACTCCATAGGTTCATCGGTTTGTATTGAATTATAATAATCGAATAAAGTTCGCTGAATCTAATATTTAAGAATAAAGCTCTAGAAATAGAGATAGAAGAAAAATAATTATACGAAGGTTTGCTGATTTAGTTTGAGTTTTGGTTATCACACAGCTCACAAAATGTAGAGAGATAGAAATTGCATTTTTTAGGTACAACAATGAGATGGGTTTAGTCAATTTAGGGAGAGGATCTAATGTTTTAAGTGGATGAAGCCGTTATTAGGTTTGGAGAGAAGAAAAATGAGTTTGGATAGTTGCACTTTTATTCTAAGTTAAATTAGTTCCATAGATATCCTTATTTGTTCATTTTCTCCGTTTCAAATTCCTATCCTTTTGAAATCGACATTTTTCTTTCCTTAGTGTTGCTTCCACTTCAAACTTGCTTCCAGTTCAGGCCGGCACTACTTCTTCCTCAGATCAACTGGTCGTTGAGTCATAATTTGATCAACCGGTGGTTGCTTGTTCTTCTCGTATGTATCTTCTTTCATTATTTCCTTTAAACCCATATTGTTATCAACCGAAAATAACTATTATGAAAACTCTAATTTTAGGTGATAAAATATAGTTTTGAATTGAAAAATACCAAGAACATAACGCGTTGTAGTGTCAGCTTCTATGATTAAGATGAGATTTAATTGAATTCTCGTTTACCATGAAACTGAAAATGAAAATGTTAAATTAGAAATTAGGGTTTTGAAATTGAAAAGACAAAGAAAAGGTTTTTGACGAGATGAAGGTGTACGGGAAATAGAATGAGATGAGAAGATAAAATGAGTAATTGCAAAATGACAATTGTACTCAATTTTATTAGGGGATAATCCACTATTTTATTCTTCTTTTTAACAAAAGAATTTATTTGAAATTTTCATTCCTTTCATGCCCTTTATCAATATTGCTTCACCATTTAGGTCATCCCCAACTATAGGAATCAAATGGTCGAATGAGTGCTGGTACTTAAAAAAATAGAGATCGAATCAAGAGCAAGGTAGTCAAGAGCAAATAGCACAAGACTTGTTCGGTGCGCTATTTTGTCCTATGCGCTATAGTATGTGATGTTTGTTCACTTTAGTAAAAAAATTCATTTTTTATACATACTAAATGGGACTAAAGCGGTCGTGGTTCATGTTTACGTAAATATCAAATCACTCATTTATGATTGCCACTATTATTTTATTAAATTTTACATTGTAATTTAGTTAGGGATTATAATTTACATTGTAATTTACACAATAAGTTGTTAGTTGGTGTCTTCTATTCAAATTCAAAAGTTCAGTACCACGCTTTAAAATTCTTAACACTCTATCCTAAAGTAAATTTGTCTAACAATTTATTTGTTGTTTTGTGGGATTTGTCATCCTCGTCATTTTTTTCTAATTGAGATCGATTATTTAAATTGTTATTTTTCATAAATTTTTATGTTAATTCGTAATTTTGTTAAATTTTATACACCTTTAGATTATTTTTATATATTTTTTCGATATTGATTTTGAAATTCTTTTTTTTTTTCATTTTTTTAATGTAAATTTTTATTTCATTTGTTTTGAGATTTTTGACATTATAAAGTTATGTTTATCAAAACAAACTTCTTAGTTGTTTAGTAAATGGAAGAAAAAGTGGAATATATAGAAGAAAAAGCGATGAACAATTTCAGAACATATGTACATTTTAGATGCTTATAAACTAAAAGAGATGAGAATGTATTTCCATTGTTAAGTCTTTAATCTAGCAAAGTTGGTATTTGAAAGGGGCTTGAGTCATATACGAATTTATATAACAGCATCATAGTATTTGGTGGTAGTAGATTATAAACACACACTTGTTGCTGGGTTGAATGATCAATTTTTCATGAAAAACAAATTAGAAAATAGCGTTATTGATTATGCATCAAGATTTGGTACTGACAAAATAAACTAGTCCACATGGTCATTTTCAAATTATTTGTCAAGTAGCACTTTTGATGTATGTGTGATGAAATTTTATAATGTCTAATCAAACGAAAGAACGTTGCTTTTAGCCTTTGTATTTTCAAGTATTAAAAACGATGTAAATAACAAAGTCCAGTATTGCAACCCATTAAGTTCCATAACGGAATTTTTTTTAAGCAAGTATTAAATTGGGGTAATTAACATCGCTAGTAGTCAACGACCTCTAGCCCAATCGGTTAGTGGTATCTTGACATATGTTTTAGATACCATTAGTTTGAACTCTTGAGACATCAAAATAAATGCTTTGCTTGAATAAAGTACCACTATTGCTATATATATATATATATATATATATATATATATATAATATTGCTAGCAAATTTAATTTTTTGTCCTAGTTTAGTTAGTGTGCCCATGTCCTAGTTTATGTCATTCAATTTTATTTGGGCTTTTTCCAAAATACATACCTAAAATAAATTTATAAAAATGGCGCACTATTTTGGGTTCGTTATTTTGCGCTTTGACTTATTTGTGCTATAGATGAGGCGTGCGCTATTATAGGTTAAATAGCGCGCACACTGCGCTATGCATAATTTTACGCTGTATCGCACGCTATGATTACTCTGATCAAGAACACAAACATATTTACCCAACCTTCTATAAATGGAGATCATATGAACAAAAACATCAGTGTTTATGTTTACGTTTTCTTCGTAATGTGTATCAGCATATGCCTAGGTCAGCACGAGAAACTATATAATGAAACTATGTTCTGATCTGAATTGATCTGTTGAACTATTTTAGAGTACAAACTTAAATGTAAGTACCTAAATTTATATTTGCACTTTTGGCTTTGGTTTGCTTCCCTATATGTTTGGAAAAATATTTACCTAACCTCTGATATTTTTTGACTTTTATAAGATTCAAGTGATGATGAAGTTGACTATGCAATCAAGCCAGAATTTTATGACCCAAAAATTGATGAAAAAGATGAATTGTGGGTTCATAAAAGAAGGAAAGGGCATACCTCAGATGCAGTTCTTAGCTGCCCAGCTTGTTTTACCACTCTTTGTCTAGACTGCCAAAGGTTTGTGACTGTATTTTTATTTCTTTTATACTTCAATATGTGTAGCTTTAATGTAATAATTCAAGTTCATGGGCAGATTAATTTAACAGTATAACAGGTACAAAAAATTGCATGATAATTTGAAAATAATTCATTATGTCTTAAGTTAAATTCATTGTATAATTTGTATTAGACTTATTTCTTTATGTCTTAAGTTAATTTCAAAACTTTCAAAATGAGATCTGTTTGAAAAGTAAAATAAAATGTTTGGCAAAGACCGAGCCCCCGAGCCCATAACCGAGCCCATAAACTTGGAAAGATCAAATGTTCAGTCAAACTAAAGAACTTAGATTTCAAAGATTTGCAAAGGGATATGTCAAATATTATGCATTATTTTTTGACAAAAATTGATACATACATATCAAATCAAATTTATCCAACACAAGGAGATTCAGTTTAATATTTCAATTGCCTTGAGGAGTTATACTAGAAAATCATATGTGTAGCTAAATAATTCTATAAAGTGTTATTAATTTTACATTTGTATTCATATTTCACACACTCACATGTGTGTGTACTTAATATTGGCCATTATGCATATTGTCACATCTATAAGTACGTGCGTGCATAAAACTTTGACCATTAAGCATACGAGAACATACAAATAGTAATGTATATGTGTACACCATGCATGTTGATGAGTTTATTACCGATAACAAGAAGAGTTCTAGTCTCACAAGATTGTAAATCATGTCCCATTTTTTAGAAAATGTGACAACAAAAATACACCATCATTGTTTTTCTGTAGTTGCACATTTGACACCGTTACATTAACAATTGAGAAACCATAGATCGGCTAATTGTGACCAAAAAATTTTCCCATAAAATCTTGAAATCTTCTACTCGCAAGTTCATTAGTAACAACAAAGTGTATTTTATTTGAGAGTTATATTCAAAAAGCAGATCCCTTTTTATTTCTTCTGAAATCAGGCACTTCTATATAATAGTGGGTAGTACATAGCAGTAATATGGTAGTATATAAAGCACTACACGTCAATTTATACAAAGGGTTTACATAACACTATTCAAGTTTCACACCTGTTACAAACCTAAGTTGTCAAGTTGTGCCTCACCACTGGGACAAGTGGTCCTGGACGCAACAAAAAAGCGGATCTTAGTCTAAAAAGTGGAAAATATTATTTTAAAAAACGTCGATAGAGATGAATAAAACTACTTTTTGAAACTAGAATGGAGATGGGATAAAAAGTGATTGCTCCATCTTGGTCTATACTGTGAAGAACATTAGAAGCTATGGAACAACACACATATTACTTGTAATATTGTGATGTTTTGAACCACTGATCACTTTATACGTTCAAAATTATCACATTTTCTACAGTAGAGGCTATGGAACAAAAGACACATGTATTACTTGTAATATTATGATGTTTTGAATCACAAATCACTTTATACGTTGACAAGCACCATTGTCCAAGTGGTTAAGTGATTCGGTTTTGGTGCGAGAGGTCACAAGTTCGAAATTTGCGTAGCGTGATTCGAACGTTTATTGACATGTGATATGTTGTCCCAATGACATGTTGTATATAAAGTACCATTTCAAAAAAAATAAAAATCGCTTTATACGTTCAAAATTATCACATTTTCCTGTTTGCACATTCTTTATACATGTGTACTTCAAAGCACGAGTTGCTTTGTATTTTCTGAAATAAAAAACACTAACAACTTTGCACTTTTGAAATTAAAAGCACAAATAGACATTCTTTGGAGAAAAAGCATACGCTTTTAAGTACTGTAATTTATACCCTGAACTTTTGTTCAGGGAATAAATATCTAGGTGAAAACTTAGTCAATTGTATGCAATTGCTTTGTACACTTTAGTTGATCATTGCTCTTTTGAATCAGTATTTGTTGTTTCACCTTCGTTTTTCTCTTTAGACCATCTCTCTCCATCATTATACTTCCACATCAATCGATATTCACACGTATTCGTATCTCCTAATTTTGAATGTTTGTATTTTTGCCACACAACTCTTTTGGTATGCTCTTGACTAGCCTTGCATGGATTTAGAAGGAACGATGCACATATTTAGGCATTTCGATGGACTTAAGTGAGAATGCCATTTTTGAAGATAATTCATCTGGAAAGGCATTTTGTTTTACTTTATTTAAAAAAAAAGAAACCGACTTAACTTCACATGCTAATTTGGATATAAATTTAAGGGAAAGTCTATTGGAATACAAAATATAGGCACAATTGGTGACACAATGAATCTTCATCATTGGATTGCTCCCTGAATTCCACCTCCCATATAAGAATAAAAAGATCCAACGGTTCATATCTCTTGTGTCATCCAATTGTGTCTAATTTTGTGTCCAAATAGTCGCTCCCTAAATTTAATCCTCAAATGTTAACTTTATTAGACTAACTCCCTTATTTTACGAATTTATGCATAAATTTAAAAGAAATGCTAAAATTGGTTAAAAGCGAACTCAATAAAGTATTGTAAATGTTCTACACACAAAATGAATAGAGAGGGACTACGTCTAAAATTTTAATTATGCATGAGTATGAGTTATGATTTATGTCCAAAAGCCCCAAAAAAAAGTGAATTTAGCTGTTGGCCTGAACAAACTAAAAAATAAGAACATGAACAAGCTAAAAAATAAGAACAACATTTTGTAGTCTGAAAATTCAGTTTTTTCTTTCTTGAAAACAACGAATCCAACATTATGTCTTTAAGGAATTAGTGATTTACAAACATTTTGCATCTTCTTTTAGTTCTTGAGTTCTACTGGTTATTTATTTATGATTATGCAATTAATTCACGCATCGACAATAAGAACATAATTAACTTGCATAAAAAAATTGTAAGTTGTGTATAACTTACCACCATGAAATATCTTCTCCTCGACCGTATATATATAATACAGAACTTGGTGTACATTAGATGGACATATATATAAATAGAATGCTTCAGAAATGCGGTTACACATATATGAAGGGTTATCTTTTCTCATCTTCCATCACAGCCGCACATCCTCAAGATCAACGGTCATCATTCAACCTGCATTTATAAAGCTTTAAACAGAACTGGGCTGTGTATTTACTTGGCCCATTTATCATATAACTCTGTATATATTACAGACGTTTGTACATTGCTTTTGCATTATCTTTCATTGTATCAAATATCAAAATACAAGTCTGTAACATTCAAGCAATAAAATTCAGTTTCATTTTTTTTCAAAATCTCTTTATGAATCATTTCTTTGCAAAATCAAATATGGTATCAGAGCTACAATACGCCTAACGGCATCAAGAAGATTCAATTTATCAGAAAATCAAAGACTAGAAATCATCATTTGAGTATATCTTTTCTTCTCATTAGATTAGATATCATCATTTGAGAAGAAGATTCAGCCAACAAATATCATTGCCTCGCTAGTTCTGATCATCTGGCTGCAACAATATTTCTCAGTGAATCTGAGTTTGAAACAGCATCAAAAATCAAAGAAATCAGAATCAATAATTCAAAAATCATCAACACAAATCAAAGAAAGTGTCATTCCAAGAAGAACTCATCAGAAAAGGTATCATCATCTGAGATCTTCGGGTGCAACAAACCTATTTGTGCTCAGCCTCTAATTCTTGATCTTGTCCCTTATCAAGAAGCTATTGTTTCTGTTTCCTTTCTTTTTCTCCGTCTTTGGTTAATATTTTTGATCATCATGTCTGAAGAAACTCACTCAGAAACCCCAATTAGTGGCAGTGAATCTCAACACACCACTTCAAATGCAGAGAAACTGGTTAGAACTGTAATCAGTCCTCAAAGTCAACTGATTACAGTTCACTTAAATGAAGACAATTATCTTTTGTGGAAGCTACATGTGGAGACAGCCATTCAAGGATATGAATGTAACGATTCTGAACTTTTGACATTGGAAATCAGAATATTTAATTGATTTAAATATCTGGAATTTAGTTTAATTTGAAATTCAAATATCAGAATAAATTTGGCAATTTAATTATTGAATTTAATTTACTGAAGTTGGGTAAATTATTGAATCTTCAGTTTTAAGCCTGTTAAAAATAATTTGAAGGCTTAGAAAATTCATATTTATGATACTGAAGGTAATGGAATTTTCAGAATTGAATTTGAAACTGTTTTGTTCAGTTTTGAAATTTTATCGTTTAAATCGATATTTAAAAATAGCCTTCCGAGGCACAGTCTCGGAATTCGACGAAACCCGTTTTATTGGATCCGTAATATTGTATTATTATCGGATTTTAAATTTTGTAGCTTTCGGAGTGATCATGTGATCGTACGAGATAAGAACGCCTAGACAATAATTTATCGATTTAATTTAAATATCTTATATAATTTCACCAGTGAAAATTCTTTCCCATCAGCCGACCTCCTCTGAAAATAAGCCACCCTAGATATCGACCTTGTCCTCTTTTCTAGTGTAAATTATGCAATCCTTCACCTCAATATTAACTCACGCATACCTTTTCACCTTTCATTCTTTCGGTTCGAACAAAGAAAAAAATGCCGAGCCTTCCTTAAATTCAAAATCACGTTTGTATAAATTAAAATGGCGGAACGAGAAGATTCCAAATCGAATTCGAATCCTAATACTTGTTTCACCTCTCGTTTCGTGCTGATATTCAAATCAATAGTGACCGATGCATCGAATAAGGGGAGGTCGTGTTTTTCTTTTCCTCCGCCAGTTCGAATTGATTTGGGGAAAAACGAATTTGATTCGTTCGAAGCGATGGCGACGAAGATTGGGTTTTGGGCCAAACTCGAACGCATCGCGTGATTGAGTCACGATTGGAGTTTGGGCGAGGCGGCGACTTGCGATAGCGCATGGTGGTCGAGCAGAAGATGTGGAGGCGTGGGAGTTTGGCTGGAGTTCGTTCGCGTGGTCTCTGGGAGATGTCGATTCAGGTTGAAGGGATAGTCGATCGCGAGGGCTTGGTCGTGGTGACACTGACGAAGCCGAGTTGGAGGAAGCTGCAGTATTTTGGGTTAGGGTTGCTCGCAGATTCGTGCTGGGTTCAGGCGCTCGAGTTTGGGATTTTAATCTGTGAGGTATAGAAGTTAATTTAATTTAATTCAATTTAAATAAATTTATGTATGTATAATATAGCAGAAATTATTTTATAGTAAGGTATATTTACTATTTATTCTTTTCAAATCTAAGGATGTATATATATACATATTGGGATAAATATATATATATATATAGTTTAAACAGAAATAGTTTTGTATAGAGAGGAATTTCTGAATGAAGTTATATACTGTTTTATCATGTTTGAACTGAAATATATATACATAAGATTTAGGAAGGCAGTAGTTTAAATGTTTTGAATTGAAAAGTTATATAAAATTTAGATTTTGGAAATTATATAGATAATTTTATATAACGCATGTGGTTTTAAAAGGAAAATTAATTTAAAATCAAATTATTAGTTAGAACCAAAGTATTAGGGAAATTAATTTGTTAGATGATAATAATTGTGTGATTAATTCGAATATTAATTAAATCATCAAATATTTATACAAGGTCTAAACGGTGAAGAAAACAAACTGGATTGGAAATGGATTGCAAAAATAAAAGCAAAGGTGAGATCTTCTCACTCTATCGAATTTTTCGATTTAATTTTAAATAGCTAAAATTAAAATGGTTGATTGTGTGTTTGGATGAATTGGATGATTTATCTATTGATGATATTAAATATAGTAGGATATATATATATATATATATATATTTGGTGATTGATTTCCCGCATTATATAGCGGATGAGACCCTATGCGCCGCATAATAGCGGATGATATTTTATAAATCCCATATACCGCGATATTCCACCTCGAAGTGGAATGGGTATTTAATTATTGTGCTAACATCTGTGGATGCAGGGAAACATGTTGGAGGGATCCAACTGGATTCCT
This sequence comes from Allium fistulosum, assembly GCA_030737815.1. Taxonomy (NCBI): domain Eukaryota; kingdom Viridiplantae; phylum Streptophyta; class Magnoliopsida; order Asparagales; family Amaryllidaceae; genus Allium; species Allium fistulosum. Next base: position 263,534,880 of record CM060904.1, on the reverse strand, counting down.
CAAATATTTGAATTTGTTTCAATGTTGTGTGTTGATTTATTTATGATCTGTGAATGATTATATTGATGATTGAATTCGTTGAAGGCTATAATTTAGCCGAATGTATTTTTGGTATAGCTGGATATTAGAAATAAATAAAATTGAATTTTTGAAATTAAAGTAGGAAATTTTAAGTGAATCCCTTTTGAAAGAATTGGGTGAATTTAAAAGAAGGAATTTAAAAGCATAAAGTTGATTTTTGAAATCTTATCGAATTATTTCCAAAATATGGGTAAAGATGTTAATAAATAGGTTTTGAATAATATTGTTTAAAAGTGAAGAATTTATTGAAAATGGAATTTTAAATAATTTGGAAAGAATAAAGGAATTTATTTAAAAGGTGATAAATTTTTAGAAATCAATTTGATAATTGATTTGGTATTTGAAATAAATTTAGAAATCAATTTGAAATTTGATTTGGTGTTTGAAAGTGAATATTTGAAAATTTAAATTCACAGTGGAAATAAATAATATCGGGAATTTTATTCCGCGAGTGAAAAGTGATTTGAAATTGGTTTTCAAGGTGATGAAGTGTGAAAAATATATATCTTGTGAAGATATTTTGAAATTTAATAATTTGGGAAAATTATTTAAATTGGTTGATTGTGGTGAATGTTGTTGATATGTACATAACTGACTATCAATATTTACTTTTGAAATGACACTTGAATTTGTTTTTAAAACAAGCGCTCATTATTCGGTTTAGCCGGGAGAGGATTTGTGTCATATAACCCATTTCGAATAATGATACGACGTTATGGATTGCAAGGGCTTTTTTGGAAATGTCTTCAGTTCTGTTCGAACCCGGAACAGACTTGTATGGTCGTATGTCTGACACTACACTTTGAGATATAAAACAGATTTCTTTCAAATACATTTCTGTTTGGTAGCGGAGAATTTATTCTCTTAGCTTAACACCCTTCTCTGAGACGTATGAGCTCAGAGGTTATGTAGTTGAAGATTATCGGTGATATACTCCCAATTTGGTAGTGTGGCATGCTAAGTGTTGCTGTGTGTTGATGATCATTCGTTGATCATTTGTGATCAAGCATGACTTTTGTGTAAATCGTAGCTTTGTGGACGAGACTTCATCGGACCTCACATCCCGGAAATGGTCGAAACAGGAAAATGCGGCAAGGTTATGAGGGTCGCTCCCTTTAGGGTATGTTATTTCCTTCTGGAAAAAGGTGATATCATGGTATGGAGCCCAGATATTTTATCTGCGTGGTTACTCCAATCTCATTTACTGTGTGATTGTTGCTTTGTGATCGAGGGCCCTCGGATAAAGGTCGCTAACGACCGAGGGGTGGCATACTCGTGTAGTAGTTACCTAGTTACAGAGGTAACTCGGCCTTGTGTTGGCAGAGAGCTGGTTAAGTTCTCGGGACGTCCCTCCAGAGGCGTACCCATGTGGCATAGGAAGTTCCTTAGCCTGACCATTTGTTGGAAATCCAAAGAAACAATACGAACCTTGTACGGTTTTAGCTGTAGAACCTGTCATTTAACATGGCAGCTATAGTAGGCATAATATAATGGTACCTATGCTGGCTAAGATTAATATTATACTTTCGAAATGTTTTCCACATTAGGCACTAATGATAATATTAAAAAGATTTTGCGTATCAAGCATGTTTGACTATCATAAGGAGAAATCTCCCCCATGTGTGCGATTGCATTGTGTGTGTGCCGGGAGGCCTTATGGTAGTTTCATTTTCCAAAAGCATTGCGAAATTCTTTTATTTTCTTTGTGAAAATAACTGTTTTTAAGATCTCACACCAGTCCCACGACTGACTTGGAGTTTATTGTTCCTTTCTAAACTCTGGGTGCCCATAATTTTCCACACGGGCAGCCTAGAGTCATGTTACCAGGTCATTCTGGAATTCAGAAGTTGCTGTGGAGATCTGGAGGCGAGCTGGATGGCGAGACGTATCACTTATATTATTATTCCGCTGCGTATTCTGTTATGAGGATAAATTTATATAATTGTCCAGTGATGTGTGTTGTTGTTGTAAACTCTGATGATGTATTGTATAAACTGATATAGTTCTTTGTTATAAAGATTATTCATTCATCTATTATATATTGTTCCGCTGCGAATGTGAGATTCTGATATTGTTTCTGTTTCTTTTTCTTTCTTTCTTCTTCTATCTCTTCTTTTAACCCTAAAGATTCGCATTTCCGCCCGTTTTGAGTTGAATTGGTGTGGAATATTGTCGGCTCAAAGGGGTACGGATTTGCGGACCATTACATATGGTCTTGAAGGATTCATTCTTGGAACCCTTCCTATTCCCCCAAAGTGTATCACTGATCAAGAAAACAAGATTGTTAGCAATGAGGAATATGTTCAACATCACAGGAAAGACAGACTTATATGCTCATAGTTGTTATCTATAAATGCAAATTTACTAACACATGTTATAGGCTGTAAAACTGCAAGTGATATATGGTCAACTATTGAAAAGGTTTACAACTCACAATCAGCATCAAAAGTATTGTTTCATAAAAGACAGCTTCACAATATCAAGAAAGATAGTCACAACATGAGAGAGTATCCGTTCAAGATTAAGTCTATATGTGATACATTAGAAGCAGCTAATCAGAAAGTCTCTGATTCAGAACAGATCATGACTATACTGAATGTGCTAGGTGATGAATACGAAGCTGTGGTGGCTATTATAACATCTCAAAGAAATTTACTATCAATAGATGATGTGCATTCTATTCTATTGTCACCCGAGGCAAGAATTGATATAAAGAAACCACAAGAATCTGATCTGTTCAGTGTTTGCCAATTTTGCTGCAAACTACAAGGGCAAAGGCCAGAATAACAGCAGAGGTGATCAGTCTACTCAAAGAGGAGTATATTCAAATAGATCAAGAGGAAGGGGTAGATGGAATAACAATAACTGATCCAAATGCCAAATATGTGAAAAACTTGGTCAAACAGCAGCAAAATGCTATTTGAGATTGAATCTTAATTATGTTCCAGGTCAGGGGTCCAACAATCAAAGAAACTCAATCTACAGTGCTAATATGGCACACATTCAACAAGATGCAAGCAATCAGTCAGACATGAAAACTTCTCAAACTGAAATAGCAAAAGCAGAACATATTCAGGATGAAGATTGGTATCCTGATTCAGGAGCAACCAATCATATCACCAACAACTCGACTAATCTCAATCTTGGAAACAAGGAGTACAAAGGTATGAATACAATACATATGGGTAATGGTAAATCCGTTGCAATTACAATACATATGGGTAATGGTAAATACATATTAAAAGACAACTGTATCTTAATAATCTATTGAGGGTACCACTCATTAGAAAAAACTTACTAAGTGTGTCTCAATTTGCAAGAGATAATAATGTTTATTTTGAATTTTACCCACATCACTGCTTAGTTAAGGGTATCCTAACTAAGGAAATACTTTTGCAGGGTAATCAGTGTAGGGGGCTGTACAAGTTCAATGTGGATAATTCAAGAAAATCAGACTTTAAAAGAAATTGGTGTAATAATTTTGAAATCAAACAGTATGAAACCAGTGAGACATTTGATAAGTGGCATTGTAAACTTGGACATCCAAATGTCAGAATTGTTAAGCATGTATTGAATAAGAATAATATTTCTGTTGATAATATTTCTTTACCATACATATGCACATATTGTCAGATGGGCAAGAGTCATAAGCTATCATTCATAGATCCAAAAACTCAATCCAATAAACCGCTTGAATTGGTAGCTACTGACCAATGGGGTCCTGCCCCTATACATACAGATTATGGATATAAATATAATATCTCTTTTGTTGATGCTTATTCTAGATATGTGATTATATTTTTTAAAGTCAAAGTCTGAAACTCATAGTGCAATTTTACAATTCATAGCACAGATAGAAAATCAAACAAACTGCAAGGTCAAAAAATTTCAGTCTGATGGTGAAACAGAGTATCTACCATTAAAAGAGTTCTTTCAAGAAAAGGGAATTAATCACAGAACAACATGCCCCTATACATCTGAGCAGAATGATCTTATTGAAAGGAGACACAGATAAATTGTTGAAACTGAGCTTACTTTATTGGCTTAAGCATCTATGCCATTAAAATTTTGGCCAGATGCTTTTGCTACTGCAGTTTACTTGATTAATAGACTGCCATCAAAAGTTTTGAACATAAAATGTCCTATTGAAGTGTTATTTAATATTAGTCCAGATTATCCTAGTCTTAAGATGTTTGGGTGTTTATGTTTTCCATATATTAGACCCTATAATGCTCATAAATTGAATTTTAGGTCATCTTCATGTACTTTCTTAGGCTATGCTGTCAATAAAAAGGGATACAAATGCTCGGATAGAAATGGTAAACTATTTTTTTCTAGACATGTGGTTTTCAATGAAAATTTTTTTCCCTTTAAAGAAGAAAATATCAAAACCACAAGCAAAGTGTATAATACAAAAGAGTCTTTACCACCAATACCTAGTCCACTATTTGAAGTGATACAGCCTCAGGGAGAATCCGTTCATCAGAGTAACAGATAGGAAGCAAGCAGTCCCGACTCTCAAAGTCATGAGTTCAGACATGAATCAGCAGATGCTCAAATTGACTCAGTCTCTATACTTGATCAATCATCTCAACAAGGAACAAGTGCACAACTTACATCTCATCAAACACAAGTCAATTCACAAAGCAATGATCCTGATACTCAATCAGAAATAGAGAGAACCAGTCATCAACAAGATACAGATGGTACCAGGCATCACATGATTACAAGATCAAAGAGTGGCATATTCAAACCAAAGATTTTCAATGCAGTTCTAGATACAGTTGAACCAAACACACATGATCAAGTCATGCAAAACAAAAATTGGAAAGCAACTATGCTTGATGAATATGAGGCACTAATAAAGAACAAGACTTGGAATTTTGTTACCAAGCCAAAGAATAAAAATATTATAGGCTGCAAGTGGACTTATAAGTTAAAAAGAAATGCAGGTGGTTCATTTCTAAGTATAAGGTAATGCTAGTAGCTAAAGGTTATTCACAACAGCATGGTTTTGATTTTAACGAGACATTCTCTCCTGTTGTGAAACCTACTACTATTAGAATTGTTATTACAGTTGCCTTATACAGAAATTGGAGCGTCAAGCAATTAGATATTAACAATGCTATTCTAAGTGGTGTTTTACAGAAAGAGGTCTATATGGAACAGCCACATGGCTTCAGACAAAAAGGAAAAGAAGATCATGTGTGCTAATTACATAAGGTCATCTATGGTTTGAAGCAAGCACCAAAAGCGTGGTTTGAAAAGCTAAAGGATACAATGATCAGATTGTGATATCATCAAACAAAATCTGACAACTCATTATTTACAAAATTCAATGGCAATTTAATAATGTATATGCTATATATGTTGACTTTATTATTACAGGTAACCGTGAGCAGGAAATCAGTAATTTAATAAAGCATCTAAACCAAGAATTCACAATCAAGGATCTTGGCAATCCGAACTATTTTTTGGACATATAAGTAAAAAGGATATTTGACACAACTATTCAACTGAATCAGAAGAAGTATATCACAAAAATACTGCACAAAGCCAAAATGAATCAAGCCAACCCAATCTCTACACCAATGATAAGCAATGTGCATTTATCTAAGTACAAAAGGGAAGCTATTCAAAATGACAGTCGGTACAGAAGCATAGTTGGTGTTCGTCAGTATGCAACTATCACTAGACCAAATATCAGTTACAGTGTCAATAAGGCAAGCCAATACATGCAAAGTCCAACAGATATTCACGGGAAGGCAATGAAAAGAATTTTAAGATATCTCAATGGCACTCTACACTTTGGTCTAACCCTATAAGCAAGCAAAGTTATCGACATTACATACTATGCTGATGCTGACTGGGCCACAGACCCAGATGACAGGAGGTCAACTATATGTTATTGTATATACTTAGGTCAGAATCCTGTATCTTGATGTTCAAAAAAGCAACAAACTGTGTCGAGGTCGAGCACAGAGGTAGAGTTCAAAAGTGTAGCTAACGCTACAGTTGAGATTATGTGGATGGAATCTCTTCTAAATGAACTACAAATCAAAACAGAGAATAAAACAACCATCTGGTGTGACAATTTAAGCACAACACACTTAACTGTCAACCTTATTCTTCATACAAAAACAAAGTATATTGAACTGGATCTATATTTCGTTCGAGAACAAGTAAGCAGAGGAAAACTGACAGTAAATCACATACCTTGTACTTACCAAACTGCCGATATTCTGACCAAGCCTCTGTCAAAGACAAACTTCACTTGGTTCAGAAAGAGACTCAAAGTCGAAAGCTTTGACGACAGTTCACAAACTTCCAAGCAGAAGAGTGACAAAGATGACGACTTTCAAGAAGATCCTCAAGCCATCAAGCATAATAACTAAGGAGGAAGTTGCAATTGTAATTTTCCGATCAAAGAATTTCATGCCGAGATCTTTTTAGTGTTAATCCTTTCGTATTTCTCTGCCAAAGCAACATCTCCTCAGATCCCTTCTCCTCTTAAATTTTTGGACAAAATTTCATAGAATTTTTGCATGAATTGATCGATTGAGAATTTGGGGGTAAATCGCCACAAACCCTACTTAGGGTTTGAGGGGGAGAAATAGAATGCTTCACTAATGCGGCCACACATATATGAAGGGTTATCTTTTCTCATCTTCCATCATAGCCGCACATCCTCAAGATCAACGGTCATCATTCAGCCCGCATTTATAAAGCTTTAAACAGAACCGGGCTGTGTATTTACTTGGCCCATTTATCATATAACTCTGTATATATTACAGACGTTTGTACATTGCTTTTGCATTTTCATTGTATCAAATATCAAAATACAAGTCTGTAACATTCAAGCAATAAAATTCAGTTTCATTTTTTCTCAAAATCTCTGTATGAATCATTTCTTTGCAAAATCAAATATATATAATACAGAACTTGTTGTACATTAGATGGACGAAGTATTAAAATTTTGTTTTAACTTGGTCTTTATGTCTGTTATCTTCAGCAAAAAGAAATTTGGTGTGGACCAACGACATAATAAAACTACTCCAAAATGTTCCTTCCAAACACACAGATATGCCAATTGGTTAGTGGTCTGTTTTGTGTTTGTTCAATAAAGAGCTAGGATACACACAGATTTGAAAAACCGCTATCCATGTTGGTCTGAAACCTCAAACTGTGTTTAACAATGGTTAACCAGTACCAAAGAGCTCAGGATGGTTTCTGATCTGAACTTATCGATACAGTTTTTTATTTTATTTAAAAAAAATAAAAAAACTAAGTTCCAATTGGAACCCGAAACCACACCATCCCACCACCCCCAGCCGGACCTTCATCCAGTGAAGGATCCAGTATATTTATTTAGAAGCGGCGAAAAACAAATTGCATTACATAAACCATAAACTAGAACATAAACTACAATAGGAACTCTTGATAACTTGAGTGTACGTTTACATAGTGAATTGAGTAATAAAAAACTTTACCATGTGTGTTTGCTGAAATCCATTTCTTAAATCTAATAACATTGTAAAAACTTAAAAATTACAGGTAAATTCAATTATCAATTATTGAAGCATCAATTAAAGAAACGAAACCATAAGTAAAAAAGGGTAGCAAAACATAGTGATGAAATGCTTACCATGATGTGGCGATGGTGACATTTTGCCTCATGGCACAACGTACGTGAGAAGTGTACTAAATGGCGTAGTATGGCACACATGGCGCACAGTACAAAAATGATGCATCCTTTTGACTTTCCATGTTTTTTAGTTTGTTTTTAGTTTTAAAATTCTCTCACTGTCCAAAAATGCATAAAAAATAAGCATGCATCAGATGACTTCGTTTACTAATTGATTTGTTGGTTTAGATTCTATGGACGGACTTTGGCCTTGAATATTCTTTACTTGAAGACAAACACATGTAGTCATTGATACGAAGAAACAAAAAAATTTCTTCCATGTGATAATATTTAAAAAATTTTATAATAACAATGGTCTTGTATCCACAAAGGTTGGTTGTCAGTTATAACATGATAAATTGACGGAAGATCTAATAAACTTTTGTAGTTTGATGTGATCAAAACATAGTAAATAATTGCTAACCATAAAGTAAGAAATGTGATGTATAATCGATGTATTGGAGTAGCAAGAAACAAAATAAATTTACCAAAATAACAACGTACAAAACATTATATAATGAAACATTGTCCCTTCATGTTTTTTTTCTCATTCAAAACATAGAATTGGTTATAATCACTTATGTTTTAAACCTCAAATCTGACTTAAAGTAAGCTTAAGTCTGATTTAAGATCCAAACGTAGTTCAATCGCTCAATTTTGAACGTAGGGATGTAATCTTTTCTTACATTGAATGCGAGTTTTTCTGAATGCAGTGAACAGTATGGTAGAAATGTCATAGAAGGAAGCCTTAAATTTGCCCTCAACCCTACCTTCACCCAAAATTGAAGCAATTTTTAAAATTGAGTGGGCTACACAAGTACACTAGACCAGATTTCATATTTTTTGAGCACGGTTAACATGTTGTACCGTTACACATCTTGCTTGCTGTTATTTGTACCAGGCATGAAAAATACGTAACTCAATACCGAGCCATGTTTGTGACAAACTGCAGCATCAGACGGGATCAAATTTTGAGGCAGCCAAAGACGACACAAAAAAAATCAAAGCAGCGTCAACTTGAAGAAACCATTGAGCAAAATGATGATGTATTTTATCCGGTTTGTTGTTCGGTTTGCAAGACTGAAGTTGGTGTCTTTGACCGCGATGAGGTTTATCATTTCTTCAATGTTATTCCTAGCAACTCTTGAATCTCCAAATACGATATGTATGCCTCTTAGGATTTTCTGTTATCGTGGAAAAATGCCTCTGTAACTGATTTGATTTCAAAATTGTGTGTAGCTTTATATTTTGAAAGCAGTCATCGTACCATTATACAACATGTGCATGCATTGGTTCAAAATTGTATCATCGAACCAATGATTCTAAATTTTCAGAGTATTATGCTTTGTTTCCACGATAGTAGAGAGACGATGAGGGATGCTTGATCTTTTTTACTTCTTCTTTTTCTTTTGTTGTGGAGGTTTTCTCCGCTGCAAGTGTTTCCCGGCTGATGTGATACTATACTACCAAACATTAAACAAAAAAGTAAAGTAGAGATCATTTATATACTATTGACTAGCTGTTTTCTTGATGTACAAGTACCATTCTCACAATGACTGATGCATCTCTGATTCAGTGCCTGTTACTTATGTTTAGTCGTCAACCATCGAATGAGAATACCGTAAATCGATCATTTTAAGCCCGTTTGTCCCAGGATTTACAATACTATAAGTTGACCATTTTAAGCCTGTTTGCCTTGGGATTTAGATCTCTTATTGTGACTGAAAGTCAAAATTGTACAGCGATTAGGGGTTAGAAGATTGACAATTGAGGTTGAGGGATGTGCTCATGGTGGAAGTAAAGGGTGTGTTTTTGATTAAGCAAAGGGGTATTTTGGAAGAGGTGAGTTAGTGAAAGAGAATTTGTTTTCGTGCAAGGGAAGGGATATGAGAAAGAAGTATAACTAGTATAACCGCACAACGGTGGGGAAACCGACCGTTGTGATATTTGATATGGAAGAAAAAACATTTTTGTTTAATTTTTTTTCTTTATTGCAAATTTGATAAAAAATTAAATGGATTTAAAAAAAAAATTAAAACTGTTTAAATTCAACTATATCAATGATTAAAAATGTAGGACTCATCAAAAAAAGTCTGATAATTATTGGCAAAACGTTGCAATTACTGAAGTTCACTGGAGACTGAACTTCATTAAGTGAATCATGAGATCCAAATATAATAGTTTTTATGTTTGATGAACATAGTATCAGGTTGTTATAGCTACTTGACCACATAATAATGTTGTTTGCTTAGTTAAGGAGACAAAAGAATTAAAGAACAGAATATGGGCATATATATGCTATGAGCACAAATAGTACAGATGATAGGATTGATTCTGATTACATTCAAACCAATAAACACCACATCAAAAACTTAGCCTGCTCCATAGTCCATAATTCTATATATTACAGTATTCAGTTTAATATCACACTACATGCATGCTGTCATGACAAAGTCTAAATTATAATCCTGCCTTGAACAATTTTACATTCTGTAACTTGCCTTCGATATCCACGACAGAACCAATTGCCGAAATAACCGATACAACCAATGCTATTAGACTCAAAAATTGAAGCATCAACCATTTTCTTTCTCCTTTGCCAATCTTATTTTGCGTAATATACAACGTCACCAAAAATAAACTGTTAGAGGCCAAAAAGATATTAAGCCAAGCAGTCTCAGAACCGCATTGTAGAATGGAAGCAGCATACCGACTAGTGTAGTGAATACCACAGGTCCACAAACATAGTGCGTAGCACAAGCTTGCCCACAGTGAATCTGAAGGAATAGGCTTTGGAGAATAATGGTATGGTGTAAACTTTGTGAAATATGATTGAATCAGGATAGTTTTTGGACAGATACTCTTCATATTTCGCGTATATTGGCTGTGCAAATACCTGCATTAATTATGTATCCAGTATCAGTCCTCATTTTAGATTACGATAAATAGGTGCAAAACCAGAGTAGAGATACTTGCAAAAATACACAGATAATCTTAACTACCAATCTTTGGTCCAATATTGAAAACATACCTGATAAGCACCAACAAGATGAACAATGACAGCGATATTGGCAAAATCAACCAAGCAAAAAGGTTTATAGAGCCCTGTAAGAATATTTCCTGGTGCTTCATTGCCTAATGCTGCATATCCCACTAAACCTATCGACACGTTGAATATGGTAGTAACTCCAAGACCATAAAAGGATGTCTTCTTCATTGTAACGTTTCCAGCAGGTGGTGATTTCAAAGTATCCTGAATTTCTACCAGAACCAAAGAGCAAGTGTAAGAAAAGGCGATATTACCAAGAGCCTGAAATGCATGCCAGACTGTGGTTAATCCTGAAACACCACCAACTCCTTCAATTTGAACTCCTAAAAGAGTTCCTTGAATTATAGGATGAGATGCAAACTTCACAATGCCTAAAACTAAAATGATGATCGAGTAAGCAAATGACATAAGGGCTGCTATGACTGATATAAGTAAAATCTCCTCCATATTTGGAAACTGAGAGAGCACTATCTCCTCTAGTCCAAATATGACCATGTACATGTTTCCTGAGGCTCTGCAGTTTCCATCATTTCCCTTGTAGTGGTAACAGTTTGATCGATCCACAACCCTGTACAAAAATAAATTTAGCAACGATGACCTAGTAATACCAAATCGACTTATCATATAGCAATCAAAATTCTGATGAACTTACAACATGCACGCTGCTGTAACGATAAAACCCCCATATTACCCCAGAGCATCATAAACTGACATAAGGCGCAAACAGTAACACTCTTGGTTCCAAGGGATGATCTGACAACATCGATGTTAGTATGTTTTCGTATGCCCTTAACAAGGTCAGGTGTCCGACAGCATTCAGAGAGTAAAGTAGCAGTGTAGTAAGTAATATATGCACAAGCAATGAGAGCTATAGGGCCAATGATCCATCCTAGCTGAGCCACGCTCCATGGCAGTGCTAGTATTCCTGATCCTATGCATGCCGTTATCAAATGTGTGGTTGCATGATATATACTTTGACCATTACATGATAGTAAATTGGATTAAATATCTATGTTAATATATACTTTGACCGTTACATGATATTCCACCAAATAAGTGTGCAGTATCCTGCATGTACATATAAGTTGAATATTTTTTGCGAACTTATAAGCAAAATTAAGAAATACAATACCTGTTCTTATATGTCCATCATCATACATCATCATCATCTCCATTGTTAGCTTCTCTGTTTAATTCTCCTCCAAATACAACATATTGCCTACTTAGACCCAAATAAATTAGTCAAAGCCAAAATAACAAGCCGCGTTCTTCTTCCATATTCTTCTCCAATTTTCTCTCATCTTCCTCCGTTTGCGTTCACCTTGTTGTTTAACCTCAAAATTACCCTGCTCTCGTTATTTTATCTACTTCACATATAATAACAGTCTCATCATTCTCTCCTGCCTTCATATACGTTTTCTCAAATTATTCTATTTCAGTTTCGCTTCTTTACACTCTTTCAATTCAAGCCTTAACATCCAATTACCCAATTTTTAATCTAATCAATCATGCCATGCCGCATGCTGGAGCTAACCCTAATCTCAGCTAAGGACGCATCCGGATAGGGATGGCAGGAGGAGTCCTGATGGGAATGCCACTTTTAGGTTCGACGTGATTGATTTCGATACTAACAGGTGCTTATTTTTTGATTGGAATTTGATATTTATTTAGTTTATTGTATACTGGGGAAGAAATTAATTTTCATTTGGATAAGATATTAGAAATAATCACGTACCAAATTTCAAAACCTATTATTCACTTATTGTGATTCAACTCTGCTTGAAACTCAAGCAACCATTATTTGTCTCTGATTTCTCACCTATTCAAAGACCAGCAATTTGTAATCTCAGAATTGCCGCAATTCGTGGAGGTAAGCTATCAAAGATTCCAAAACGAACCTATTCAAAGAACAGAAAATTGTAGTAAGCAGCAATTTGTAAATTCGTGTAAACCGAACCTATTCAAAGGACAGAAAATTGTAATCATAGAATTGCCGCAATTCGTGGAGGTAAGCTATCAAAGAATCCAGAACGAACCTCTAAAACTGTAATAAGCAGCAATTTGTAGCAATGAGTTGCGCAATTCGTGTAGGAGATACTTACTTCGGCTCTTTCTGTACCAAGCAATTTTTACCTCCCTTAATCGATTAGAATGGGTATTTATTGCTTTTTGTATTCCGTTCGTTTCTGAAATAATGGTTGAGCGAGTATGTGAAAGAGTGGATTGAACGGAAAGAACGGAAGAGAATTTGTCAAAGCGATAAAACGCGGTGAGGAAGAGAAAATTTGGGAGAGAAGGAAACGGGAAAAAGAAATAACAAAACAGGGGGAATGTTTTTTTGGCTTCAGGAAAATTGATTTTGCCTAGTAGAAGTAGGCAAACCTCCCTACGGTCGGTTTGATTATTGAGAAAAGATTAACCGTGGACGTGGGACGCATTTGATGCATCAGAAGTCAACATATCATTTGTCTTGTGTCAAAAAAATTGGACGGGAAGGTTGTTTATCCCATTCTGGCTTCAGTCGCGAAAACTGGGCAAACTTTCGCTACAAATGCACCCAAATTAAGGACCAATAGCATGCTTGGAGTGTGGTCAAATCAACGTCCAAATTGACGCTCGGGATGAAACCAAACGAAAAGGAACACATAGTGCATTAATTTTGAAAAAAAAAGGGGTAGAAATACTTGGAAATTGTAACATTTTCCAATCATACGGTATCGAATGGTGTTTACCACCCGAAAGCACTAATAGCGTCTCTAATCCATACTTATTTTGAATGTAAAGTGGAAGTCACCCCACTAATTAACAAAATTTTTAACTTTCTTCTTCAATGCAAATATAAATTAAAAATTAAAAATGACATTGTGAAGTACAATATCTAGTTTTAGACATTGAGTATCACAATGCGAAGTATGACACGTCATTATTATTAGTTAATTTGATATGATACTTCATAAATCACTCTATAATTATTAGAAAAATAAATTTCTTTATCTATAAAATAGCTGACACATACGAAAAAAATTAGTTTCTAGCACTTTAAGCATTGAGGGAAAAATGCATATAATATTGTTAAGTGTACTTTTTGTGAAAAGTTATTTGAAACTTAAGTTTAGAAGACAATATGCTACTTGTGCATTGAAGATGCACTGATATAAATGTCGCACCACAATACCGCTATAAGTAACTGTGTATCTTGGTTACTAAACATAAGATCATGCCCACGTGCTTTTAACATACAAACATTGTTGACCATACTCTTCAACTACAACCATTGTGGTTAAACCCATAATATAATACAAGATGTAGTATGTTTCTATTTGACATCAATATGTAATCAAAAATACAAGCATCACATCGTGTAGTTAAAACATCTTGTGTTTCTATAAAGATGGAGGTAAAAAAAAGCTGCAGTGAGGATACATCCGAAAGTAACGAAGGTAAAAAATATATTTACAAAATGTATTTATTAGCAGTCCAACATCACTAATGCATGAAAGAAAAACTTTATTTATGTCTCTGTATAACAATCCAAAAATGCATTGATTAATGTAGTTCAGTTGGAGATTATAATAGTGTTATAACTTACGTTGAATGTTTAAACCTTGAAATCAAGTATGTACCTTGATGTTATTGATTGTTTTAAAGAGAACCGAGTAAATTAATTTTTGCACTAAAAATGCTAAACTGGTGCTAAAAACACTGCTTTAAAGGGCTTTGTAGTAGATAGCTGGGCTTTAAAAAAAAATATTTAATAACATTAAATTGTAAAAGCGTAGCAATGGACCAAGCACTTCGATGGAAATTTGGGCTTTGATACTTGACATCACAATTAGGTAAAAATATCACAATATATGCTTATTGATTACATGATATCATCTATAAAAGTAGTTTATGCAGAAGAAATGTTTCATTCATTGGATTAGTGTATAGCATATATATGTCGCTTATAAGTATTGTGGTTGGTTTGGGATGTCAATTTCGGTCAATGGGATCGAGTGTTCAATTCACACTAACTATTATCTCGCTTTTAAACCAACCAGCTTTCGAATGAATTTGAACGTCGAGATGAAGACAAAATAGTTCAAGGATTTGGAGGCGTGCTTGGAAGGACAATGGAAGAGGCTTTAAGGAGTTGGAGTACAAAAAATATGCTGTAACGACCCGTAAATTTTAACAGTTTTAATAATGTAATTAACCGGAATTTTTGTGAAATTTTTAATAATTGAATTTGAAAATAAAAATTTGATATTTAGAACGCGTCTATTTAAACATAGCAAATGGTAGATTTTCACGGGTAAAAATGAATGTTAGTTTTATTGTGTAATTTCATTTCAATTTAAATCAGTTGAAATTGTTTTAAATAAAATGTTTCCGAAATTTAAATATTTTTATAGAATAAAAATGCAATCTATTTTCTGAGTGAGACGTCATCTTTCGTTTCATCAAATTTGGACTGCTATTGCCCGTTTACCTTATTTTCGGCGTTTTAGCAGCATTTTTCGGTACCGAATATCGACTTTTGATAGGATGGTCGTATCGCTGATATCTGGGTATCATTCTGATCGTCTCGTCGTGCTGATCTCCGTAGTATATTTATTTCTGTATTTTGAGGTCCGGTACGCGACAAAAGCGATAAAACGGTTCGTTGTAACGGTACCGTAAATTGTGACTTTACTCTTTTCCTCGGTTTCAAAATTTAAACTTGCTGCCCAAACAAAATTAATTGTTTTAAATTCTCAGTTGAATCTAAGGACTTGACTGTTGAAATTTCCTTCACTTTATATGGTTTACTCTAGCCTACGTCTCTCTCTCTCTATTCATTCATGTGTATACCATCTCTCTTTTCTTTTCGTCCAAACTTCCTACAAAAAAATATATGTATATTATAATAATTTTTACGACAGCAGATATATTTCGAGCTTGCTGGATTTGCTGTTTCTTTTCCCATCACGTCTTTGTTTCCTCATCTCGTGCTTTTCCCATGGCAGCCCGAAACCACCCCGCTACATCCGTGTGCCTCTTCCCCTCCGCCACTTCCACCTTCCCTCCACAACCCAGCAGCCGATCAAAACTGCTCCGCCTCCATGCTTTCCACTAGACACCGAAGCGCCACAACCCGCCTGACCTTCCCTTCGGCCTTGTACCCCTGCCACGCGGGCTCCGACCAACCACCTGAGTTCGGCCTCCCCTCCCTCTCGCTGACATATCAGCCGCACCACCCACCAAGCCTCCAATTTTCCCATGGCCGAAGCCATCACCATCACTCGCCTTCGTCCTCCCCGCTTCCCCATGCTCGACCGTCGATTACCCAACCTCCCCTCACCACGTTCGGCCTCCCCCTCTCCGCCACCAGGCCGAGCACAGCCACCCCGAGATCCACTCTATCGAAACCTTGCCGTGAGTCCCCTCTCTTATCTTATACTTGTTATGTTGGGGATTTTGCGGTTCGAGACAAATTTGATGGCGATTGTGAAGAAGATAATGTTGTACTTCCGACTTCAAGGATCTATGGAATAGATTCTTTCAGACAATAGTTCAACCCACCAGGCACAAACGGGTTATCGAACTATCGACTTTCAGGATTCAATGAAGCCCCATAACAGCGAAATCAGATTCAAAGTTTGTACGCCTTTGATCCGACCAAGAACACTTTAGTAATGGTTTCTGATGATGCAATATGTATAGAATAGAAAGAAGAGGAAGAAGAAACAAATCTGCAACGATTCAGTGTTTGCAACACCTAGCAGATGTTACAAAATATAAAGTAATGGAAGTGCAGCGATTAGCAACACTTCCCTGGCGTCGCAGATCCGTGCAAGAAGAAGAAGACGAAGAGCGCAAGAAAAAATTGTTTTCAACGTTTTCTGGGCGTTGCTATTTATAGATGTGAAAATGTGTCTATTCGCCAAGCGTCACAACCGTTTGCAACGGTTCACAACTGTTACGAACGGATTCAATTTAAACGTCGCGTCTATTTATATTTTGCAACGTTCAAAAAAACGTTGCAATTTCCCGCCCTTTATTCAATTTCAGAAATTCGGTTTGGTCCGTTACTGTTCACATACGATCCAAAAAATATTTTTTGATCTCCTCACAACAAAGCAAACATGTAGGAGCCCCAAGGCCCCAACATCCACATGAGAAAACTATATTTATACAAATATAGTTCTTGATTTTCTAGCATGTGGTACTTTATCTCTTCTTTCTTCTTTTCTTCTTCTCTTCCAAACAAAAAACCCAAACCCCAAAGCTATTTGAAAATTTTACAACAATCTCCCCCAATTTTCAAAATAAGAAAAATTAATAAATAGGATGGCTGCATCACTAGAGTGACTTCCTACATACCCAAGTGGGATCAAGCCTATGTAGTTCTAAGATCAAGTTTTGCATCATCGTGAAAACCAACACATAAATGAAAGATATCTTTTGGATTTGAACCTTTACTTAGTGTAAATCATTCAAGGCCTTATCGAGATTCTATGGTGAACGAATCTTGAACCAAACATCTCTAATGATAAAACCGGAACAATCACACATGTTGATTTTCTTAGGTAAAGTGTTCTGTATTGCCCAGCATGTTAATGGCCATGTGCTTAAATCCTGGTTCATGAGTCTACTTAGAAAGTGGTCTTACTTTCCTAGGAAATGGCCTGATTTCCATACTCATATAGGTAAGTCTCTTAAGGTGTTTCTGCGATTCACCTTTTAAGGTTTCTAGACTTATTAAGGATATATATCCATCCTTTGTTCTTGCAGAATCCAACACTAAATAATATGGGATTATCGCTTTAGTGTTCCATAATCATTCTCTTAACTTGTTGGTACCCATTGAACTTTGTCTATCCTTTTCAAGACATAAGTTGGGTTTCTGTTAAGGATGATCAACCTTCATTCACAGACCTTAGTCTCATATCTTGTGACTTTATAGAAACCATTGCCTTTGGAAGACTCTTTGTAAGTGGATCAGCCAAGTTTTTCTTCGTTTCTATGTAGTCAACAGTTATAACTCCTCTTTTGAGTAACTGTCTCACCATTTGATGTCTTAGACTCACATGTCTAGACTTTCCATTATATGTCTTATTAGACACATTGTATATCGTTGCTTGATTGTCACAGTTAATCAAGACTGTTGGAGATGGCTTCTTCCATAAAGGGATTTCCATTAATAAATTCCTAAGCCATTCCGCTTCTTTACATGCATCTGCTAATGCAATCAATTCTGACAACATTGTTGAGTTAGAAATACAGGTCTGCTTCTTGGAAGCCCAAGACACAGCAGCGCCTCCTAATGTAAAGATCCATCTAGTAGTAGACTTGGATTTGGATTCTACATTGTTCCAGGTTGCATCACTATATCCTTCTATTACAGCAGGATATCCTTTATAAGATAAACCATATTCAATGGTTCCTTTCAAATAAGCTAAAACTCTAGAAATAGCTTTCCAATGTTCGAAACCTGAATTACTCGTAAATCGACATAATACACTTATACCATGTGCGATGTCTGGTCTAGTGCAATGCATAGCATACATAAGACTCCCAATAATACTGGAATACTCTAGTTGAGAGATAGTACGTCCACTGTTCTTTTCTAATTTAATACTAGGATCTAAAGGAGTTGGTGTTGGTTTGTCATCGTAATGACCATACTTTTGTAGGAATTTCTCTATGTAATGAGATTGAGTTAGTAATAACTCCCCCTCTTTACTAATAATTTTAATTCCCAAAATTACATCAGCCTCTCCTAGATCTTTCATATCAAATTTAGAAGACAGAAACTTTTTAGTTTCATTCACACATGATATATTGGAACCAAATATTAGCATGTCATCAACGTATAAACATATTATCACACTACCGTTGTTATCCGATTTGCTATAAATACATTTATCAGCATCATTAACAATGAATCCATATGACAGTGCAACTTTATCAAATTTCTCATGCCATTGCATGGGAGCTTGCTTCAGGCCATAAAGAGATTTCACTAATTTGCAAACTTTCTTTTCTTGGCCTGGGGTTATGAAACCTTCAGGTTGTTCCATATATATCTCTTCTTCTAAATCTCCATTTAGAAAAGCAGTCTTTACATCCATTTGATGTATGACTAATTTATGAATTGATGCAAGTGCAATTAAACAGCGTATTGAAGATATGCGAGCAAGTGGAGCATATGTATCAAAATAATCTACTCCATGTCTTTGCTTATATCCCTTAGCAACTAATCTGGCTTTAAACTTATCAATGGATCCATTTGTATTCAACTTTTTCTTGAATATCCATTTACATCCTATAGGTTTAGCACTAGGAGGTAAATCAGTTAAAACCCAAGTTTGGTTTAACAGTATGGAATTCATTTCATCATTGATAGCTTCTTTCCAGAAATTGGAATCTCTGGAACTCATAGCCTCAGAATAAGTTTTGGGATCGTCATCGACGTTCATTACATATTTAGTCACATTAAGGACTTCGTCTTTATTGCCTTCTACAAGATATGTAATGAAGTCAGGACCATAGTCCTTCTCTATTATCGCTCTTTTACTTCTCCGTTGTTCAGTATTATTATCTGGTACTGATACTTCCTTGCTGTTTTGAGCAGGAGCATAATCATCGTCATTGATATCATTAGCCATACTAGGTTTGGACTAGATGATCTCAATGGGATCTCAACAGTTTGATTTTCAAAAAATTCTACATCTACAGATTCTATAACTTCTAGGGTGTCAAGAATAAGGAATCTATAAGTTATACTATTAAGTGAATATCCTATGAAAACACATTTAAATGCTCTATTTCCTAACTTTGGTCGTTTAGGGTCTGGTTTTCTAACATATGCTAAGCAACCCCAAACTTTAAGTTTAGTTAGGTTAGGTTTTCTATTAAACCATAATTCATAAGGGGAAATATTATTCTTTTTAAGTGGTACTCTATTTAAAATATAACATGCAGATAACATAGCATCACCCCATAGGTTATTAGGTAAATTAGAACTTATGAGCATGGCATTAACCATTTCTACTAAAGTTCTATTCTTCCTTTCAGCAACACCATTTTGTTGTGGTGTATATGGGGCAGTACATTGGTGAACTATACCTTGTTGTTTACAAAACAAGGTGAATTCATTTGAGAAATATTCACCACCACGATCTGAATGTAATATTTTAATTTAAACTCCTAATTGTGTTTCGACCTCTGCTTTGTAAATTTTGAATTTATCAAAAGCCTCATCTTTAGTTTTCAATAGATATATATGCATATCTGTTAACGCTAAAAAGTGAACGCTAACACCCGGTGTGTGTAATAGAATTGTGAAAGCACCACCCGTTGGTACGGGAACAGAATATAAGCTGAAAATAGCAGAAAAGCAGTAAATGAACAACAGATTTATAGTGGTTCGGCCCGTAATTGAGCCTACGTCCACTTTATAGTCTTTTATTGCTGATTCGGTTACAATTCGATACAAATCACTTGTCAAATACAATGCAACTTGATCACACAACAATCTCGACTACTAGCTCAAACTTCGGTGATGAATCTTGCTAAATCCGTGTCGGATGAATGAAGTCCTTCACGAAGCTTGTTGTAGTGCCTTGAGTGTTGGAAGATCTTTACTTGTTGAATGAGTTGTGAGTGCAGCAGAGTATGGACGCTTGAAGAAATGATTTGCCAAAAAGTCCCTCTCATGTTGGAAATGGTGGGGTATTTATAGGAGCAGCTCTGAATTCTGGGCAGAGAAATTGCTAAGTCCTAGGTCGCGTACGACCTTAGTTAGGTCTTAGGTCGCGAGCGACCTAAGCTAGGTCGCAGTTCCCTTGCGACTTAAGAAATTAGCTGGTGAGGTTGCACTTGGCTTCATTTGGACAAGTGGTATGTCGCAGACGAGTTAGGAATAGATGTGGGAGCTTTAGGTCGTTGAAGTCTTAGCTCGTTTGCCTCTTAGGTCGTAGGTCGCTGAGCTGCTTTAATAGTTAGATCGCTAACTACCTTAGGTCGTTAAGTCCCTTAGGTCGCTAACTGCCTTAGGTCGTGAGCTTCTATAGTCGCAAACTTTTCCTGTAGTTAGGTCGCAATGTAGTTAGGTCGTAGACTCTCTTAGGTCGTAGAACCTCTTAGGTCGCAGGCTTCTTAGGTCGCAGACTTCTTAGGTCGCAGGCTTCCTTAGGTCGCGACATTCCTGTAGCTAGGTCGCTGCTTCACTAACTTGTAGGTCGCTCACTTCGTTAAGTCGCTAGTTTCGTTAGGTCGCTGAGTTTTAGGTTGGCTGAAAAATATGAGTTAACATTTGCCCCTCGAAGTGCAGGCCTATACCATAGGTCGCGTGCTTCGACTTAACTTCGCTAGGTCGTAAACGACCTAAAACTCATACTAACTCGCACGCCTATTCGCCTTCCTTTCTCAGCCCCATATAAATTAGTTAGGTCGTGAGCTTCTTCCTCACTTAATTACTTTGACTTCCTGCTTCTGCCATTGACGAATTTTTCGAGTTTTCAAAGGCGAATTCAACCTATTCCAGTCATCGATTCTTCCTTACCATTACATCTCGTAAGTGAGTTTGATATCCATCCTATCATAATCATCGTCTAATCTTGAATCCCTGCTTTTTCGACCTTAGCCCCATTTTATGAGTTGTGCATCGTCTCAAGTGGCTGTCGTAGTTGACTCTTGATCGTTGCCTTGGCTGATTCATGAAGGCATAGTAATGTGTTGAATCTGCGATGGATTGGGGATGTGTTGAATCGCTTTTGGTATCTTTCGATGAATTGAAGGGGTGAGGAAGGCGATGGGTTTATAGGTGTAATTGATAACGGGTTATCGGGTTTGGTGGTTTGTGGCGTGGAGAGGAAGTTAGCAGCATAAGGGTTTCAAGCGACTTAAGACCATTCGCGACCTAAGGAATAGTTCGACCTAAGGAAAGCTATAAGCTATAACCTGTGTTTAGTCGCTGAACGACCTAATAGTTGCTTGAACCAAATGTAATTATTAATTACTTTCTTTAAGTAATTAATCTTTAATCAACTATTATTAATTTAAATTAATAAATTCTTAATTACCAATTTATTAATTTCTAATTACTAAATTAATTGCTTAATTAATCTTTAATCACTAGATTAATTAATTATTAATCATTTATTAAAAATCTATATTTATCTAAATAAATGATCCTTAATTCCAAATTAATTAAACCTTAATTAATTAACTTATAATTCTAATTATTTTAATTAATTAACACTGCACGACCTAACTTTCCCATGGCATAAGCTTTAAATCGCGGCCGAGCTAGGACTTTATCAAATCTGCATTGCTTTTAACCCTTCAGTTGCACTGTGCGACCTAAAGGTGCCTCGACCAAGGATAGGTCGCCGAACGACCTAGAACTTGAAACAATTCTGCCCAGCCCTGAATGCTCTTATTTGCACTGCACGACTTTAAAAAATGCTTCGACCTATGCTAGGTCGTGAGCGACCTAACACTTGGAAATTTGAGCAGAACTTGACTGAATTTCTGGATTTGAACTGTGTTGCATTTCTCTTCACATTGTCTTGACTTTAATGCTAATAACCTGTTTAAATACAACATTTGCAGAAAAAATGGGACAAATATACTGCCATTGACTGCCCACATCGCATGACAGATTAGTTGACAAAGAACAATTAACTTAAATGAATTTTGTGAATGAAATGTTGTGAAACGATAAATTCAAATGAAGTATTAAAGCAAAGCTGAAATAATCAACATATGCTGATTTGTTCGCATCAACACAACATTGTATTTGAACTTAAAATGACAAGTCTTGAAACTTTGTAATCGACAAATGCCAACTATTTCAATTTCTGTTATACTTGCTTGTCATCGTTTTAGTTTTGCACAACACTTCACACTTTTTAGGAAACGTGCACCTTTATATTTAAATATCCAGTTGATTGTGTAGAATGATGTCTCAACAAGAAGATTCAGGACCAACTGAAGAAGCTTTCCCGATTGCCAATCCACTGATTGATCCTCCGGAGAGAACTCCGACTACCCTTAGCCACAGAATTTTTAGACAACTGTGTATCCAATTTGGTATTGCTGATTCAGACGCTATATTCCCTGGAGCAAGTGATACAGCTGACAGGCCACCCCTAGGTTTTGTCGCGGTGAATCGCCATATGTGCTTGAACGGAGCTATTCCGCCTTTCAATGAATTTCTCCGGGAACTCTTCCTTCGACTAGCTATCTCGCCTTTTCAGCTACACCCCAACGGTTACGCCGTTCTAATGGGTTTGTGTGTTTTGTTTAGGAGGACGCTTGACCGTCTTTCGAGCTTTGACGAGATTTGCTATCTATGTACCTTCTCTAAGAATAAAGATCATCCTTCGATTGTACTCGTGAGGGGTGCCAGGAATCGGAAATTGATCTTGGACTTGCCTGAAAGTGCTCACGGTTTTTTAAACCAGTTCTTCTTTGTTCGATGTCCTCCGGGATTCTACGCAGTTTGGAGAATCGGGAGTAAGACTTGCCTTTCTCTGTTCATCTTATAAGCTTTTCGAAATCTGAATCATCAAATGCTTATCTTTGTTCTTTTTTCTTTTTCCAGCGCTTCCTCCTCCGCTCAGAAATCCGAGCCTCAAATCGATCCTTGAGACTTTAAATGCTGTGGCGGCGGAAGATAGAAGTGCCAAATTTTTGCTGAAAGATGAATTTTTGCACCAGTATGGGCTTTTACACTCTTCTCGCTCTACACAGCCTCATGAAGTTCCCGACTCTCCTCCAAAGACAGCAGATGCCCCACTTTCTGTTGAAGTTCCCACACCGAAAGAAATCGCTACTGAAACTTCACTGGTAAAATGTCCCACACTTACCGATGTTGCGGGCCCGTCCAGCAAACTGGCACTTGCCCCAATTATCGAAGAGGAAGAAAATCCTCGAATCATTGAAAAGTCAGCCGATGTAGAAGCTGAAAAAGAAAACTCTGCCGGGCACCATGATGATGACACCTTCGATGGCTTAAGTGATATAATGATAACTTCCCGGGAGCTTTTTAAAGATGACATAACTAAAGTCACTTCTCCTGTAACAGAAGCAACATCTACTTTGCAGCAAACTTTGCCAGCTCAAGAATCAACTCCCGTTTCCCAATCTGCTATCACTCCTCAACCAAAGAGTGGTTTGTAGTTCGACGCGCGTAGTTTGCACATCACACACACTTAGGATGCTTAGCACTTATATGAACTTAGCCCCCTTTAATTTGAAGATTTCTAAGACTTGTTTTTTCTTCAATTTCAGGCTCTACAATGGGACGAACTGGCTCGTATTATGACAACTTTCGGCACTACGGAGGGCGTGATTCTTACGATTATGGACGTTATCTTCCCTCCCGCAAAGAATCTGACGAAGAGCGTGTAGCTAGAAAAGCTCAAGAAAGGCGTGCTTACGAAGAGCAGCAAAGAAGGAGAGACGATGACTCTCATAAAAGTAAATATCATGATGAAAAAGGGAAGAAGCATGCTACCGATGACCCAAGTAAACGGGTCAAACTTGATGAGAAGGACGCGTCTGAAATTTCTGAGAAAACTGACGCTCCTATATCTTCTAATATCCCGGCTAGCTCTCCTCCTTTAAAGAAAACCGACATTCAAGCAATCATCTCCAGGCCACAATATCAAGTTAAAGACGGCCCTCCAACACTCCAGAGTCGATTTCCGAATTGGTGTTTAAGAGGAGTGCGTTTTGACCTAGATTTGGTCCCGATTGATAAGCAAAATATGCTTAAAAGTCTTGATGCAGTCAGGCTTAACATTGAGAGGATGTCGCAATGGCAGAAACTTGTCGACGAACTTCAAAGGGTCAACCACATGAATCTTGAGGCGATGATGACCATGGAGAATGATAAATCAGAATGGGACAAATGGTGCAAGCAGCATGATGCGGAGATGACAAGCATTGCGGATGACAATGCAAGGCTTGCATCTGAAGTTAAGCAGCTTAAGGAAAATCTTGCCTCTTCTTCTGCATCACATACTCAAAAAGAAGAAGTCTTTCAGAAGCAAGTGCGGGATGCACATGCTGCACAAAGAGATGTCGAAATGAAGCTCGCCGCTGAGCAGCACATTACTGAGAAGTATCGCGCAGAAAACGCCGGACTGCAGGAAAAGGTCACCTCCCAGAACGTGGAGATTGAAATACTGAAAGCTAAGCTTATTAAAGTTGAGAAGGAGCGAGATGACGCGGTTGCTGGACAAGTTGCGACTGAAGAGTCTCACGAAGCCACTAAAGCTAGCATCGATTCTACTCTATTTGACTTCTACATGCACAGTGTTCTGGGCCGCGGCAGTCTTTCGTTCTTGGGTCCCAAATATGAGATTACTCTGGCGGAAGTTTGGGAGACCATTCTTGATACGTTCGCTGGTTACGCAGAGACAGATCTTGCCGCGCTTTATCTGGATGATGAAGCACGTGATGCGCTTATTAGAGGCAAAGAGCAACTTGCCGAAGCCAGAGCCGGGACAATGGCAGAAGAACATCCAGAAAAGACAACATCTCCAACTGCCCCTGTCCACACTTCAACTTTGACCGATGTTGATATCATCGGTTCTAGCTCTCATTCTCCACTTGCTGCAAAAGATGCTGAAGCTAAGCTCAACACTTTCGAGACTCCTCTTTCCCAGATTGAAGAGAAGAGCCAGGAAGAAACTGAGGCTGATAAATTTGAAATTGACTTGTCCAAACCGATTTCCCCAGGTAACCTCAAGTCAGATCTGGCTCAAGTGGATTATTCATTTGACTCAATTGACTTGGATGAATTTCTCGCTTACTACTTAAGTCCTGGTGATCCACTATCATCTCTTTTTTCGGAGAATACTAATTTTGAATTCTTTTCTTCTATAGCAGAGGCACCAAAAGTTGCGCTTACTTCTCCTTCTTTGGCTGCCGCTCCCTCTTCTTCTCAAGTTACTCCTCTTCCAGCTTCTCAACCGGGATCGCAAGAAGAGAAAATAGAAGCTCTCAAAGACTTGGACGATCCGGTCGTTTCGCAGGAGCAAAAGGCCGTGGAGCTTGACGAAGACGAAAAGACTCCGGAGCAGTCTTTTGATGATGACACGAAACTTTCCACACTTCTTACTACTCCTGGAAGTGAGTCTTCCTCGAAAAGGAAAGGGAAGCGTGCCATGAAGAAGAAGAAGAAGAGTGCTTCGGTCGATGAAGAAAATGTTGAAGAAGACCCAATTACTCCCCCTTCTCCATCCCGTCCACGCCGGATCCCGAAGCTGGTCATCAAGCCGGGCAAGGGTACTAAAGGTGGGAAGAAGGAGTAATAGACTGGGCTTTTTGTCTTAATTCTTGCTTGTATTGACCGGAGATTGTGCGAGTACCGGTCCTCGCTTTTTGATATCTGCATAATGTAAAATTTCCAAAGTATTGAATAAAAATAGATATCTTACTTGTACAAATTCTTGTGTATGTAGGAATATATCTGTTTTTCATTTGAAGTGTAGAGTAAACGATACTTTTTACTTGTACAAACTTTTGTCTGTGTTTCAAGAACGCATTTATTCCACATCTTCTTTATGTGATATTGCAATGAACTTGTGGTGTGTCGCTTGTATATTACTTTTATTAATGTAACTGAATTGTATAATGTTGCCCCCATACCACAAGTGCATTGCAATATTTCTCGCTTTTACAAGACTGATACTCTTATATTAGAGAATAACTATTCCACTTTTGAGGAAGGAATCATTCTGCTTTTAATAGAGTATATCTCGTTTTTGGAGAAATTTTTACTTTCTCTTTCTGTCAGAAGAACACTTCAACTTTTGGGAATGATCACTTTTATTTGTTTAAAAATGAATTTTCTTGCACAATGAAATGAGCTTCTGAAGAAGGTTTTGATTTTTGTGCCCCAGTAAAGGGTTTATTTTTGGTACTTCAAGCAAGGTGAAGTACGCCTCTGAAGAGGTCTTTTGGTCTCTGAAGAGAAGCGATTTTGGTCTCCGAAGAGAAGCGATTTTGGTCTCCGAAGAGAAGCGATTTTGGTCTCCGAAGAGAAGCAATTTTGGCATTTCAGCTCTGGTGAAGTGGGTCTCCGAAGAGAAGCATTTTGCACTTCTACACGGGTGAAATGTGCCTCCGAAAAGGGCTTTTTAGCATTTCATCACTGGTGAAGTGGGCCTCCGAAGAGGAGCATTTTGCACTTCTACACGGGTGAAATGTGCCTCCGAAAAGGGCTTTTTAGCATTTCATCACTGGTGAAGTGGGCCTCCGAAGAGGAGCATTTTGCACTTCTACACGGGTGAAATGTGCCTCCGAAAAGGGCTTTTGCCTCCGAAGAGGTCTTGAAATTGCCTGGAAGTTACTTTCTCATGGTTGAGTGGATCCACGGGGCGGACGCAAGTTGCTTGATTGGATGTTCGTTTGCACAAACGATCGTAATCAATTAACAAGGGCCCTGTTCCTTCAGCTTGGGAAGGTGCCCCTCCGGTGGTTCCACCCATCTTGTTATTGAGAGAAGCACTTTCATTTATTGGCGTGCCTCGTTAGAGGGCTTTGTTGACCTTTGGGAAGGAGCATCGGTTGGTTGGTGTGCCAGGAAGGTTGCGTCTCAGGGGCGAGTAGATCCACGGGACGGACGCAAGCTGCCTGATCGGATGCATCACGATCAGTTAGCAAGGGCCCTTTTCCTTCTGCTTGGGAAGGTGTCCCTTCGGTGGTTCTACCGGCCCTTTTTATTGAGTGGCATACCTCCCTTTGGCTGCTTCTATGTTTGGTGGCCCATGTTCCCTCATCATTTGCTAATCAGCTACCCTTCATTATTGTTTCCCAAGCGCGTCTTCCTTTGCAAGTAAATTGTCTTATCCGAAGAAGTGGACTTCACTATTGGACAACTTCACAGGACAAATGCAAGTTACCTAGTTGGATGTCTGTTCGTATTGACAGTCACAACCACTTAACGAAGGTTTGCCTCAGTGGAGTTGCCAACTTTTTATGTGAAGTTCTTCTTATATGGGATTTGAATATGGAATTTTTGGTTGCTTGGTATTTGCTTAATAATTGATTTGTAGGGCTTGCTTAGCTTTGCGATGGGTGAGCTTTGCTTTAATGACCTGCAATATTAGATCGACATTTTAGCAATACATTTAGAGTATTTACACATCGAAATATAACAGGCATTTCGTAATAGAAAACACAGAATGCATAGTTTTTCATTATTCAGTCACGCTGATTTCTCAGCGGTTTACAATGCAGAAGTTACACATCCATCATCATTTTTTTTACAAATTTAAGCAACGCTGTTAAGCAAAAAATGGATGCTAGTGATTGTTGTTTCAGAATCTCCGGACTGATTTTCCATTTGCAATAGATTTGCAGCTTCGGATTTATATGCCAGAGAAAGTGAAAGATGCCCCAGTTGCAGCTTTGTGGACAATTAGCAGTCGTCCCAACTTCTGCCTGCTGGGTGTGGACCTCTTGTGACAACATTAATGACAAGCTTTTCTGAATCTTGCACTGCAGTGTTGTTGTGAGAATCGGATTGATGAGTAGGGCGTTGTTGATCCCGATTGGATGAGGTTGGATCGACTCCGCTTTTCTTAACGTATTGTTGGAGTTTACCCTGCTCTAGCAATTCTTCAATCACATTCTTTAATTGGCGACATTGGTCAGTGTCATGGCCAGGTTGATTGTGAAATTGGCAGAATTTTCCATTACGCTTTGCACCTCTCGTCATCTCAGGTGGCTTAGGATACCTGACAACGTCCTTTGTTGCAAAAAAGATATTTCTTGGTGTATCAGTTAAAGGAGTATAATCCGAAGGATTAAAGTGGCGAGGTTTCTTTTCATTTCCCTGGATCTTTCCTCCTTCATTCTCCCTTTTCTGACTTTCAGATTCTCTTTTATTAGATGCGACATTGTTATTATTAGCTTGGGCAGCAACTACCTTCGATGTCGTAGAAAGGCTTTCAAGGCGAATGAACTCGTCGGCCTTTTTATAAAAATTTTCAAGCGAGTTTGGTTCCTTCATCTTTAGCCATATTCCAAATTTGCTCGATTTATCAATGGCTCGCATCAGATAAGTCAGGATCATGCGTGGCTCCGCATTTTCTACTTCGGCTAAAGCTATATTGAAACGGCTCAAGAAAGATTTGATTGATTCTCCGGGCGCTTGTTCAAGGTTAGATAGTGACATTATATCCTTATCTTTTGAAGCATACAATCTGAACTGTTCTTTGAACTTTTGCGTTAAGTCGGAGAACTTATCTACAGACCGAACTGGGAGCTTTGTGAACCAAAGTAAAGCCACACCTTCCAGGTATACTGGAAAGTATCGACACTTGATCTCGTCTGATGCTCTTGCACCGGTCATATGCCAATCGTATTTGTATAGGAAATGATTAGGGTCACTGGTTCCCCTATAGGCTTGGATAGTAGGAGGTGCAAATTTCCTTGGAAACTCCGCTCTCAGGATCCTTTCAGTAAACGGAGTTCTGCTTGGCGCAAATCCCCAGTCAGCCTCATCCTCCTCCCTTTGCATGCTCTCTTTCATGATGCGGCCAACCATTTCAGACAGGTACTCTTTATTGTTCAAAGACACCTCCGGGCAAGCATCAGTTCTTCCCTCGGAAGTTTGCCCGGGCATATGTTCATGACAAGTTGGTTGCGGCATAGAACCATCAGCTTGGAAAGGTGGCATTTCAGGAAGGGTGGTTTGATGGTTTTCTGGTTGACGATTTACCCTGAGCAGGGTAGTTATTCTATCCATCATCAAAGCGTTTTGAGTTTCAATTTGTTGGTATAATCCAGAAACTGCGTCGTCCAATTCAGCCCTGGTGACTCCAAAGGTAGGAGTCGCTTGGTCTGTTGTTGGGGAAGCGGAAGTCCCTTCGTGAGCATTTCTGGATCGGATAGGTCTACCTTTTCTTCCAGGAGCCATTATTTCGGATCTAGTTTTTAAGAGAGGTTCTTTTTATGAATCTTTGCGAAGCAACGGTGGATGATCGCCTGAGTTGGGTTCTCGGTGAAAGCACCAAAATGTTAACGCTAAAAAGTGAACGCTAACACCCGGTGTGTGTAATAGAATTGTGAAAGCACCACCCATTGG
The DNA here is from genome assembly GCA_030737815.1 of Allium fistulosum. NCBI lineage: Eukaryota > Viridiplantae > Streptophyta > Magnoliopsida > Asparagales > Amaryllidaceae > Allium > Allium fistulosum. Next base: position 263,504,985 of record CM060904.1, on the reverse strand, counting down.
TACGGGAACAGAATATAAGCTGAAAATAGCAGAAAAGCAGTAAATGAACAACAGATTTATAGTGGTTCGGCCCGTAATTGAGCCTACGTCCACTTTATAGTCTTTTATTGCTGATTCGATTACAATTCGATACAAATCACTTGTCAAATACAATGCAACTTGATCACACAACAATCTCGACTACTAGCTCAAACTTCGGTGATGAATCTTGCTAAATCCGTGTCGGATGAATGAAGTCCTTCACGAAGCTTGTTGTAGTGCCTTGAGTGTTGGAAGATCTTTACTTGTTGAATGAGTTGTGAGTGCAGCAGAGTATGGACGCTTGAAGAAATGATTTGCCAAAAAGTCCCTCTCATGTTGGAAGTGGTGGGGTATTTATAGGAGCAGCTCTGAATTCTGGGCAGAGAAATTGCTAAGTCCTAGGTCGCGTACGACCTTAGTTAGGTCTTAGGTCGCGAGCGACCTAAGCTAGGTCGCAGTTCCCTTGCGACTTAAGAAATTAGCTGGTGAGGTTGCACTTGGCTTCATTTGGACAAGTGGTAGGTCGCAGACGAGTTAGGAATAGATGTGGGAGCTTTAGGTCGTTGAAGTCTTAGCTCGTTTGCCTCTTAGGTCGTAGGTCGCTGAGCTTCTTTAATAGTTAGATCGCTAACTACCTTAGGTCGTTAAGTCCCTTAGGTCGCTAACTGCCTTAGGTCGTGAGCTTCTATAGGTCGCAAACTTTTCCTGTAGTTAGGTCGTAGACTCTCTTAGGTCGCAGAACCTCTTAGGTCGCAGGCTTCTTAGGTCGCAGGCTTTCTTAGGTCGCGACATTCCTATAGCTAGGTCGCTGCTTCACTAACTTGTAGGTCGCTCACTTCGTTAAGTCGCTAGTTTCGTTAGGTCGCTGAGTTTTAGGTTGGCTGAAAAATATGAGTTAACAATATCTAGTATAATCATCAATGAATGTTATATAGTATTGGTTACCACCATAGGTGATATGACTTTTTAAGTCACCCACATCACTATATACCAAGTCAAGCAAACCAGTTTTCCTTTCTACAGATTTAAAGGATTTTCGGTGTATTTTTTCTTGAACACATATTTCACATTTAGAGATGGTATCGAAATCACAATCAGAAATTAGTCCTAATTTATGCATATTTCTAATGGAATTATAATTAACATGTCCTAATCTATCATGCCATAAATTAATAGAATCAACAATATAAACAGAAGATTTCTATATTAGATTCAACTTAATCATGTCGTTGCAAGAGTATCCCTGTCCAATGAATCTACCATTCTTAGACAACACTAGCTTATCAGACTCATACACCATCTTGAATCCTCCTTTGTTAAGAAGGTATCCAGAGACCAAATTCTTACCCATATCAGGTACATAAAATACATTTACTAATGTAAGAACTTTTCCAGAGGTGAAAAGAAGTTCTATAGTGCCTTTTCCCAGAACTTTGCTCGGAACCTTATTTGCTCCAGTAACTTCGTCGGCTTCTCCTTTATTTTCTTCGTAACTCTTGAATAGATTACGGTCTTTGCAAATGTGAATGGTTGCTCCAGTATCGAACCACCGATCATTATCATTGCCGCTAACGGAGTTCGCCTCTTACACTACAACCACAAGCGAGTCTTCGACCACATTCACTTTTTGTTGTTTCTTCCGCAGACGGCAGTGTCGGGCATAGTGGCCGGGCTTGTTACAGAAATAACAAGCACCTTTCTTTTTGTTGTTGGTTTTGGAATGATTTTTCTTCTTAAACTGTGTCTCATTCTTTGGCTTTAACTTATCAGTAATTTCAACATTATTTGCCTTAGAATGGGACCCAGTTTGCGGATTATCATCTAGATCGCGTTTGCGAGAGTCTTCTTCAATACGAGATGACGCTGTAAACTGTCTAAATTATAATCTGTTTCTGCATGCTTCATCTTTTTCTTATAATCATTCAAACTATGCGGAAGTCTAGAAATTATAACTCCAACAACAAAAGATTCAGGGAGATCAATTCCAGCATCTTTAAGTTGATTCACTATCAGTAAGATTTCGCTTACTTGTCCAATTATGGACTTATTGGTGACCATTTTGAAATCCATAAAATTGGAAATAAGAAACTTTTTATTACTTGCCTCGGATATGCGCTACTTATTCTCCAGTGCAGTCCAGAGTGCCTTCGCTGTTTCCAAGGTCCTATGAGCATTGTAGACTGGGGTAGATAGCGCATTCAGAATATGGCCTCTGCATAGAAAATCAACCTCTTTGCGCTTTGCACGTCTAGCCTTTAGAGCAGCATCATCCTTATCAGTTTCCTCCAGGATTTCTTCCAAGTCATCTTCCAAAATGTAGAACAACTTGACGGTGACCAACAAAAATTTCATCGTCTCTTGCCAACGAGTGAAATTATCGCCATCAAAACGCTCTAATCGAGTTAGATGCTGATTCATAACTTGTAGAGCGCTCGAACCTTCCATGGTTGAAAAGTATTGTCTGAAAATTTGTTGGGGATTTTGCGGTTCGAGATAAATTTGATGGCGATTGTGAAGAAGATAATGCTGTACTTCTGACTTCAAGGATTTATGGAATAGATTCTTTCAGACAATAGTGTAACCCACCAGGCACAAACGGGTTATCGAACTATCGACTTTCAAGATTCAATGAAGCCTCATAATAGCGAAAGATTCAAAGTTTGTACGTATTTGATCCGACCAAGAACACTTTAGTAATGGTTTCTGATGATGCAATATGTATAGAATAGAAAGAAGAGGAAGAAGAAACAAATCTGCAACGATTCAGTGTTTGCAACACCCAGCAGATGTTACAAAATATAAAGTAATGGAAGTGCAGCGATTAGCAACACTTCCCTGGCGTCGCAGATCCGTGCAAGAAGAAGAAGACGAAGAGTGCAAGAAAAAATTGTTTTCAACGTTTTCTGGGCGTTGCTATTTATAGATGTGAAGAGGTGCCTATTCGCCAAGCGTCACAACCGTTTGCAACGGTTCACAACTTACGAACGGATTCAATTTAAACGTCGCGTCTATTCATATTTTGCAACGTTCAGAAAAATGTTGCAATTTCCTACCCTTTATTCAATTTCAGAAATTCGGTTTGGCCCGTTACTGTTCACATACGATCCAAAAATATTTTCGGATCCGACCCCGAAACCCGTACCCGACCCGGCCCGGTTCGGTTCGGTTGGACAGACGGTGGCGGCGCGCGTGTGGTGTTGCATGACTTCTCTCCTCACAACAAAGCAAACATGTGGGAGCCCCAAGGCCCCAACATCCACATGAGAAAACTATATTTATACAAATATAGTTCTTGATTTTCTCGCATGTGGGACTTATCTCTTCTTTCTTCTTTTCTTCTTCTCTTCCAAACAAAAAACCCAAACCCCAAAGCTATTTGAAAATTTTACAACATGTTATATATGAAAAGGTTAAGTATATATATATATATATATTGCTTTGATAATCTAGCATCTTAGTTTTTGGTCTGTGCTGCCACATATATATACATTTTCGGTAGAAAGATTTTCATATTGCTATGTATATATATGTACCGCCTTGATGACTGAAAGTTATATTGTTTATTAAGTATTGATTTCTAAAAGCTGTGTATATATATGTTTACTTTAACAGATTTGAAGTATAATTATAATATGTTTAAGTGTTATATTATATAAGTTTTTATATATATATATATTAATTTATATAAATCTGTTGAGTTTCAATGTCTAAATTTATAAAAGTTTATATATAAGCTGCCATTTATACTTGTAGTTGTTTATAACCTATTAATTATATATGTTAGTATTACATATTGTCAGTGCACATGTTAGTTATATATGTTAGATTATATAAAGTATATATATGAATATAATATGTTTCAGGTTGTATAAATATTTACTTTTATGATATATACATTGTTTTTAAACTATATGTAAGATTGTATATATGTTCATATACATTAGTTGATATGTAAGTATATGTGAATTTGGTTTTCAAAAATATATGGATTTTAATAGTGTAAAGATATTTTATTTTGAAAATGATTTTTGAAATTTTGGAAGGAAATATATGGTATATTACTTTCTGTCGAATTATATCTGTATGTTTATTTTCTACAAGTCTACTGTGTATATAAATTGCGTATCTATGACAGTTTATGTATATATATGTTGTTTAATGATTTTGTATATCAGTATATATAGATTGATTTTGTCAGTGGTTTCGAGCATTATATATATATATATATGGTGAAGCAAAGATATATGTACATGTTTCTAGATTATTTTGCATAAGCCTGACTTGCTTTACACATGTGTTGAAAATAATTTTGAAACAGAACATGTAAAGATTTTTTATTTTTATGTGTGTGTAAATTTAATATTGATTTTATAATAAATATGGATCTTAAAGTATGATATGTTAGTTTATATAAGTTTTAAAATATTGACTTTAAGAAAATAATAATAATAATAATAATAATATATATTTTCCATTTGAGGTTGTTGTTTGGATTGATTGATTGTCTAGACCGTGATCCAATTCGTAGCTTGTTGTATATCAAATTCCTCCAGTCTCGAAAGGTGAGCAATCACTCACAATTAACATTCTTATATTTATTAAATTTGATTTCACTTGAAACGACAATTGAAATATGCTGCTAGATTGAACCGTTAATTATATAATTGTTATATATGATATGCTATTAGCTGAAATTGTTCACCTGTGAGATATGACACCATATCCTGTTGTTTATATTTTATTTTATTTATCATTGATGATATATGTATGTTGTTAATATGTTATATTATTATCATATATGTTCTCATTCTGCAAGTTCCCTGTTAGTATAGAATTCCCCATGGGTTGAAATGATACATACCCGAACGATTTTGTAGAATAATGGAAAATTGTTATGGGTTGAAATGATAAATCCAAGCGATTTTCATTGACTTTGAATTTGGGATTGCGGGTTGAAATGATATATACCCGTAGATATTTAAATTGCGGATTGAAATGATAAATATCCCTATCACTTGACCATAGGATAGAAAATTTAAATACGGACACCGTTGGTATATAATTTGAAAAATGATTTCCGAAGTTTTGAAATGAAATATATGGTTTAATAAATATTGATTTTTTTAAAATATAATATATATATAAGCTATTTTTATATATGTATAAAAATCTAGATTTTTAAATAATATGTTTTGGAAATTTTAATTTATATGTTAATTTTGAAATTTTCATTTTAAAGATTTTATTATAAGTTTATTATTTTTAAAATATATAAAAATAGATTTAATACAAATATACATTTAAGTATAAGATTTAAATTAATTAGTATATAATATGTTTAAATATTTTTTTAATTTATACTAATATTTTAAAAATGGAGTTTTAACTTTAATAATAAAGGTGGGGAAAATAAATTAATGTCGACTTGTAATTTAAATTGGTTAATAATTGAATTTAAATAAGAATTTATTTGAACTTACTGATTCTTAGGTGCTGAAATTATGATTTATAACTTGATTTGATAAAAGTGATTAAATGAATATTCTCAATTTTAAAATTGAGATTTAATATTTAATATTTGTTTAAATTTATAAGTTGGGAATTTAATAAATTGTTATTGAAAGGATTAAGTGAATACTTTCCAATTAGAATAGATTTAAAGTTAAATGTTGAAATATAAATGAAATTATATTGTAAATGTTTGAATTTATAAACTTAAATCTTTGAACTTTAAAATGGAAATGGTTAAACTGGAATTGATTTAAAATTTAATTTTGGAATATAAAATGATTTGAATCGATTTGTGAAATTAGAGGAAACTAATTTTATTATATAAAGTATTTTAATACATATAAACTATTTTAATATATATAAATTATTTTAATATATAAACTATTTTAATTTATAACTATTTTAACATATACTATTTTCAATATCTAAACTATTTAAGCCAAAAGCGTTATGATTTCCAAAGTGTTATGATTTCAAAAGTGTTATGATTTCCAAAGTGTTATGATTTCAAAACTGTTATGATTTTAAAAGTGTTATGATTTCAAAAGTGTTATGATTTCGAAAGTCTTATAAATTTTGAAAGTGTTACATTCTGAAAATGAATATTATTTAAAGTGAATAATGATATCGAATTTATATGGTTTTGAAATGGATACGATATTTTGATATGAAGTATGAACTATTTGAAATAAAATGACCACGGTGTGAAATAAGCGTTTGGTTGTTAAAGAGACCGGGATCAGATATTGTCATACTCTCTACCAATACCGAAAACCACTTTAACAACTGTGTACGTGGTGGAGATTCCAGAATGAAGTAGGATGGTTTGGTGACGATTCTATATGGTATTTACGGAGCCCTGACTCCCGTGAGTCAGCTTGATGTGGCTAAAACAGGAGCCACGCCGGGCCAAGTGAGGTCATTCCTCCGATCAGACACATTTCTTCGATACCATTCTATTGCTTTTGTGATTTGATTGGGTGCACCCTTTGATTTGGGAGTGTGTCACGAGGTGGGCGGTAGTAGCTGTTATGCGTTACCACCAGTCCGAATACGCAAACGGTATATCTACCCTGGCATTGCCTCGAGTGCCTTGTCGCATGCCCTATCGCGCCTTCTACGAGTTTGTTTTGTGTCGTACCTATGGAGTGCTCCCTGATAGCCCACTTGCGAGTGGAGTTTACAGTATCTGTATAGACTACGGCATTATAAAAATGTGTTAAGGGGGATATGGGTAACGCCTTAACACTATTTTAATAGTTTACTTTACCATAGACATATTATAATAGCGTATATTACTACATAGTAGATAGTTCCACGGATCCTTAGAGGATGGAAATCCCAACTATCCTTTAAGTTACTTGTATTTCAGTTGACATTTCACTTGAGTTGAATTTATTAATATAAGAATGTTAATCCTAACTCGAGTGTTTTGTGTTTTGCTTTATGCTCGGGTCAGACTGAGTGTCACAGCATTTGAGACTCACCTTTGGAGTTGGAGCTTCACTTGGAGATCCATCTGTATTTATTCAGCTTTCAGCTATCCAGTGGTTTTGTTCAGACTTGTCATCTGTTGTATTCGAGACAACATTGTATTTGAGATATTCTGTTGTATTTTATTTCAAACTCTGTTGTTTATAGTAGCTTCATGAACTACTATTTATCTATTCCGCTGCTTACTGTTACATTACTCTGTGTCTGTGATTCTGTGATTGATTTATTTACTGTATATGCTGAGTTTTGCCAAATATAAAATTAACAATCTGTTGTTTTGAGCAATTCAAATCTGACATGTGTGGATGCGAATGGTTTGAAATACCAGGTCGTTACATATGCAAAGGGAGTGATCGGTACCGAACTCTTTTCGGGTCGGTACCGACATGATTTCATGCATTTGGGGGGATTTTGGAGCTATGGTCAAGGTACAGTTGGGTAAAGTGATCATCTTGGGCCCATTATAAAGGAGTAGGTAAACAACTCCAAAAGCTCTGAAGAAAAGGACAAGTACTAGACATGTTAGAACTTCTCGATAACAACTTGATTTTCAAGGCAAAAGTGCTGGGAACTTGATGGATCAAAGTAAGAAAACAAAGTAGTAGAAGATGAGACGATTTGCAGTCAACAAATCAGATCGGTACCGACCTGATCGGGTCGATACCGATATGATTTTATCATTCTGGGGACCTCATCTCACCTCCTACTTTTCTGGATCTTAAGTTCGAACTAATATTTCATGATCCAGCCACTTCGTTGGGCGATTTCTCTATAAATAGAAGACTTAGAGCAATTGAAAAATAACCTTTGACGCTTCATCTTCTCCATCCCCTTTCTTTACTCCTCTTTGTCACAAAGGAAGTTACTTTTTATTGTTCTAGGGTGTTTGGAACTGTAAAACCCTTGCACTTATGACAAATAATCTCTATAATAACATTAAAGTGGACGCAGGCCTCAGATTAGCCAAATCACTATAAGATTCACACGTTTTCCATTAATTATTTGCTAATAATTATTAGAGCTATCTCTTACATTTCATTTTGGGGGTGTTGTACCACTTTTTGGCTTAACACCGACTATATTATTCATGTGATTTACCTGCAATTTGTGATGGTTATATGACACATACTTCCTCAAGTATACGGATAAATCTTGATTCTCTAAATCTTCAAATATATACATAGGTACACACATACATATTATTAACTACATACATGTAATATAACAAATATATACATATTTCTGCAGATATTATATTAAAATATAAAATATGTAATATTTTAAAAGTTGAAAGTAATATACAACTATTTACACTTTAACTTATATAAATATAACTATAAATATAAACATATTTAAAATGAATACATATGTTAGACCTATTGTATCTCATTTACTTTTTCAGATGATGTTATGTTTTTTGCAACTGCTGATACTACAAGCACCATTGTTCTAGTGGTTAAGTGATTTGGCTTTGGTGCCAGAGGTCACAAGTTCGAAACTTGCGAGCGTGATTCGAACGTTTATTGACATGTGATATGTTGTCACGGTGATTTGTTGTATATAAAGTACTATTTCAAAAAAAAGTGCTACTACTATAAAGAACATTACTAACTGTTTAAGCAGAGTAGCAAGTTTGACTCACAATAAAAAAAACAAAAATATATTTCAGTTCAAGTTGTCAAAACAAAACAGAAATTTTGGATATACTTCAACTGCAAGAGGCTTCTCTTCTAGTAAAGTATTTGGGAGTACCAATTTCAACTGATTATTATCAATATGCTGAGTGTACCTCTTTGTTTCAAAGAATCATGGCCAAATTTGATTCCTGAGACAACAATTTACATTCAATGGTAGGCAGGGCAGAGCTTATACATACAACCATTACACAAATGGTGTTATACTGGCTACTGGTTTATCATATGCCTACTGCAACTTTTATCAAACTAGGTAATATATGTGTAGACTTCTTTTGGGCAGGCAAAGTCACAAAATCAGTTGGACCAAATTGTGTAGGCCTAAACTAGAAGGAGGGATAGGCCTCAAGAATTTCTAAGAGCTCAAAACAGTTGGGTTTTTAAAGCTAATATGGCAATACTTATTCAAAGACAGTATGTGGTAAAAATGGATGCACAACAAATATTGTTCAACCACCAATTTTTGGCAACTACAGTTGGATAATAATATGTCATTAATAATGAAAAACATGATTAGGAATGGGAGGACTGTCTCAAGTGTATTAAATGGGTTATTGTAGATGGTAGAAGCACCTATTTATGGACAGACCCATGGATTAATAGAAAATGCCTAGTTGACACGTTAGGATGGGATAGATATCATATATACTCTACAAAACATGTAGTAGTTAAAAGCATCATTCAGAATGATCACTGGAATACTTCCAAATTTACAGAAACCAGAGAGATATCTACAATAATAAACCAAGTCTAAATTGTTACAAACAAAGAAGCATAATATATGGAATGGTGTGGGGGTCAGACACTCTCATTTAATAAGACCAGGAAAATATGTAGACAACATTATAACCAAGTAAACTGCTGCCCCGTAGTTTGGAACAAGATAAACAGTAGGAAAATGGCGTGTTGTGCATATTGAGTTCTATCAGGGCGTATAAACACCACAGATCGTCAAAGTGAACGAGGTATTGACTGTGAACAGCAGTGTACCCTATGCAAGGAATAACCAGAGAGTATCAAGCTTTTTTTTAAAATATACCGACTTTAGATACATATGGACTTATCTAAAGATAAAATTAAACTTAGCAACAAATAGGTACTCCCTTGATCTTGAGGATGAAAGCAATTTGATCAAATCGAGCTTTCACGCTCCTGATCAAGTCATGCAACTTGCCTCGTGTGCTATCCTCACCGCCATATACTACATCTGGGAGCAATGAAATAAGAGCATCTTTGAGAATAGAGAAACAAACAAAATCACTAAAGCGAAGTTAATCCGGGAAGAAATTACTTATATGATGAGAAACTCGAATGCTAAAACGACTCGCACTCAATCAAATATTTAGGCTATGTTTGGTTTACCGTTTTTAGTTTTGAGTTTTCGTCCATACAAAAATACGAACAACGCATGTATATTATGAAAAATGGTCATTTTAGAAAACGAATTTAACACATAAAATAGAAAACAACTTTTTTTCATTTTTCGTGTTTTGAGAAAAACGGAAGCACGAACAACAATTCATCCTTCCGTCGTTCCTCCATCCACTTCGTGGTCCCCTCCGATCTTCTGTTCATCCCTTCCGACCTCCCTTCATTCTTCTCATATTTTGTAATTAATGTTGAAAACTCAAAACATAAAATACAAAATAAACCAAACGACCCCTTAGATTTTACAAAAATGGGGGATAGATCTAAATCACGATGGTTGATAAGGGAGAAGAATGATAATTAAGCAGCTCCTATAAACTAGAGTTATGAAGATGGTGAATATGGGCTTGTGTCTTTTTACTACCCATTGTTGTAAATTCGGGTAATGGGCCGGTTTCATACTGGTATGTTTGTTGTATATGTTGGCTTATATTTTGGGATGTACATAACTATTATTTTATTATTTATTAATAAAGGAACAAAATTTCAGAAAAAGATGAATACAAATATACATACATACGTACGTACGTACATACATACATACATATATATGACAATTGATCTATATTTGTATAGAAATATATATAAAACAAAGATAAATATTTATCTATCTATACATATACACATATTTAAAAGACACATACATACACAGATATTTGTACGTATGTATATCAAATGTTACTGTTTTAAATATAAATTAACTAAATTCCTAATTTATAAGATTTACCTTAGAAATAATTTATAATTGGTCGAATCTATTCTAAACAACAAATGATATAATGAAATTATATACATTAAATAATGTAGTGGCCCGGGATTTTCGACCCTTGAAAATCGACATCAATACGCTCACTGTATAGCATGCCGAATGATCAAGTGCTGGAAATACCAGATCATTAGGAGTGAAGAAGAAGAAGAGATAGAAACAAACAGAAACAACAACATAGAATCTCATAATCGAAGCGGAACAAAATATAATATATAATAACAGATTTTTATACAAAAGAATCTGTAGCTGTTAATATACACACAATCATCAGAGTACGACAATCAACAATCAATCTGGATAGTTATAATAACTTGTCCTCACAAATACTGAATATACAACATGACTTAAACAACGGATATAACCAAGTACATATAATATGCCTGAGAATCCTCCAGCTCGACTCCTGAGCACCATAGCATCCTAACCTGAATCTGAAATACTCGATCTGACCTGAGTATAATAATAAAATAACACCCGAGTCAGTCTGGAAAACCAGCGTGAGAAAACACACTCAATTTGAATTATTGCTATTATCAAAATCCTTTTGAAAACACAGGTATCTCGTTAGACCACGCCACACATAAAAACGACGGGTTTTTACCTTCCGATAACCAAAATAATTTATATCAAAATCATCTGATATTATAATAGTATCTATAGAAAATAAACTATAAAATAGCTGAAATGCTTGCATCTCACGTTTCAGCATAGTTGGGCACAATCAAAATCGTACAGTGCTTATTGGAGAATGGATTCCATACTATGACAAGGTAAGGAACTACCTTCCGATGGTGCATCTCTAGATAAAATGCATCGGGGTCTGACAAGAGCATCTTGTACCCCTGCCACACAAGATTGGCCTAGCACTTGACTACTAGTATCGAATATGATTACCACTAATGGGCCCGAATGCATACAAATGAAAGTGATGATAGATGTTCACTCTAGATGAGTGATGATCATACTCTAATGGGAGCGACCCACTTGGCCTTGATGCATGTCCTGTTTTTGTCATTTCCCGGTTGATGAGGCTTGAGGCTACGTTTACCTTAAGAATAGCATTCATACTTGGAATGCTAACACTACTTTCCAGGCAACGATGCAATGATAGCATTCATCCATACAAGTTGTTCTGGGACTGAACAAATCGAATCTCCTTCAAAATCACCATCTCCGTTATCTTTAAGATATCACAATTCATAACGCATGAATCGAATCGAAGTGGTTTTTGGATAATTAAATCTGATCTTGGTCTCTTCGAAACGATCAACGAATTTGGCCAGATTTGATAGTCAGTTATTTAACTATCAAATTACACACATAAGCAGTCACTAGGCCCATATTATAAATCTTTCAAAATATCTTTACAAAGGTATATATTCAAATCTCTTCCCATATTCCAATATTTGAAAACCATTTCAAAACTTATATCCATAACAGGATATTTTTCAAACCATATCTTATTTCAACCTTTAGTGAAATATTTCCACATACCCATTCCATAGTCAATTCCAAAACAATTTTTTCCAATACTTAGGAAAATATTTATAAATATATATTTTTCAAAATCACTTACTTCTCAACACTTAGGAAATATTCATAAACTTATATCGATTTTATGGTTATATTCCCGATCAAGGAAATTTCCCTTATAAAAAACATTTACAACCTCTTTTGTAAATTCTCAACTCATTATAACTCGTTCCATAAATCTCTGGAATTTTTAATAAATCCGTTTTACAATTTTCAAATCGATTTTTCTTATTTAAAATCCCATCCAACAATTTATAACTTCTTTATGAATTCCGATTCATTTTTCGAAGTTCACATATCGAACACTTGGGAAAATTTTCTTAAGTTCCTAGAATTCATTTTAAGATTCCTCTTATAAATCATTTCCGTTAAATAACTTGGTTTACAAATCTCGAGAGTATTTATAAACACATTTCAATCATTTTCAAAACACTATATATATATATGATAAGTAATTTTTAAAGTATAATAATTTATTTTTAAAACATGTTTAGATAATTATTTAAAATATCAAACATTTTTAAATAATCAACGATAACTCATTTCCAATTCATTTTTAAATAATACTAATCGATTTTACAAAGCTTATTATAAAAATTAGAATTTATTTCAATTGATATTAAATATTTGAAAAACCAACTTCTGAAATATTTTAATACTAAAATAGTTTTAAACTACATAGTTTAATAAATAACACTTCCTTTTTAAAACAACTTAACTTCTCGATAAAATTATATTTTTAAAATTCCAATATAACCAGTTTTATATTTATAAATCTCTCTCGATTTATCACAAATCGATTTACATTTCCTATTTCACAACAATTTCCAAATTCCAAAATAGAATCCATTATTTCTTTCTAAACCGATTTCCATATTTCATTATAAATTCTCACTATGAATTTATATTTCTAATTTATCAAATGATAATCATTCCACTTAATTTATAAACATCGTTTATAAATCTTATAAACTCATTTCCAGTTTATAACAACTTTATATTACTAAAATCCAATTATAAATTGCTTCCTATTAAAAATTCCATTTGGAAATCTAGTTCTTAAATAATCCAAACTATATACAAAACCATTCAAATCTCGATTCCGACTACCATTTCATATTTAAAGAAATCTTATTCAATAATTCATCGTTTAAAAAAATACTCAATTTAAAATTTCCGTTTGAAACCATTTTGCGAAATAGCTAATTAAATATCCAAAATCAAATTATTTATTTTATCCAATCAGTTCTTTTTTAAAAAAAATCCCAAAATTCTATATAAATATTTTCATTTCAAAATCGTTTTTTAATTCCTTTTTAAAAATTCAAAAATATTATTTATGGTATTTATAATACCAAAATTAAGGCATGTGCACTATAGCATCCAATCAATCTAATCACACAACAATTCATAACAGATTATTCAATTTCATCATATATCACTAGATATGAAAACAATAAATATATTTGAGAAATCCAGTTGGATCCCTCCAACCTGTTTTCCCTGCATCCATAGATGTTAGATAACATAAAATACCAATCCCGCTTCAAGATGGGATATCGCGGTAATATAGGGTCATCCGCTATTATGCGAAGCGCATAGTGTCTCATCCGCTACAACGGCGGGAAATATATCCAACTACTAATATATATACTAATATATATATATATATATAATATAACATTCAACTGATAATAATATATCAATCCAACCAATTATCTAATAATTATTTTTCAATTGTTATAAATTAAATCCGGTAATCCAAATGAGTAAGATTTACTCACCTTGATTTTCGAATCTGTTAATCGCTCCAATTCCAAATTTATTCCATTGCATAGTGTTTTGTCGCTACGATCCAACGTGACTCGTTTTCGTAATTTTGGACCTCGTAGGAATAATTTTACGAATTTTTATAAGTTAACTATTCCAATTTGTAATTAATAAAACTAATTACAATTTAAATTTTCTGGTTACCTTCATTCCCACTCCCTCGAACGAATCACGATGTCGTCCTTCAACTGCCCTGTGACCATTTCCAGTAACCACCTTGCTCCAGCCTCTGCTCCTCCCTATCGCGGCTCTACCCAGCTTTCGCCATGACCATTGCATTGCCTCGCACTGCCCTAGATCGCCTCGACCAACTCGCGCACGAAACCCAAGCATGAAAACCCCCAAGCCACGAGTACCTCTTATTTCCCCCTTCGGCCGTAGCTACCAGCTGCCTCGCCAAACTCCACACTCGCGTGCGCTACTCCTCCACAAGGCGTGGCTCACCTTGACAAAATCATCGGCGACCCTAAATCCCCTCCCCCCATCAACGCCGTATCTGCCCTAGACCACACTGCTCTGCTCGACAAGTCGAGCGCCTTAACGTTCGAAGCGTAGGCCGATCCAAGATCCAAATTCGTATACTTTTTTTATAATACCCGCGATTTCAATTTCCAGAAGGAGGAGGAGAAGGAGTACATGCGAATTTAAACGGGAAGGAATGAGGTCGACGCGATCAAAAGTATAGGGTGGCTTGAGTATGATTTTAGGGTGGCTGGGAATTAATAGGAGTTGACTTTAGAAATTGTTAAAATATTATTTTAATTTTAAAATATCTCGTTTACGGTAACTTAAAATCCCGAACTCCTATCGAGGCATGCCGTCTAGAGTTCCTAATGTTATACCGCTATTTCGAACCTAAAGGAACAAGTTTCAAGTCCTAATTCGATCGTATGTGGAAGATAGCATTTTGAATCCAATTATTATATTAAATTTCCAATATAAATTTCAATGCGTTTTTATCCCGTACGACCAAACGGTAACTTCAAACGCTATGAAAATTGAAATTCAATAATAATATGTTATTATGGATCCAATGGAATTAGTTTCGTCGAATTCCGAGACTATGCCCCGGATCGCTATTTTAACGCGTCGATTAAATCGACGATTTCAAAAATTGGCGAATTTACTTGAAATTTCAGTTTTAAAAACTTACTAACTCTATTCTAATTCAAATAGAATTTATATCAGCATTAGAAATCGTTTCGATTTATATTCAACTCAAATTTCAATTATTCACCATTTCCGTATTACGATAAATCGTTATATTTGAAATTTAAATTCATTCTAAAATTTCAACCAAAATATTTATATTCAAAATCAACTTGTTTACCAAATCCAGTATTTGAAACCATTTAAATATTCAAAATCAAACAATGGAAAATCCAGGTCGTTACAAACTATATATCCACTAAATTATTATTTAAAATCAATTTAGAAAAATTCAAATTTTCAAATAAATATTTATTATTATTTCATATTATAACTGATTTATATAATATATATAAATGAATATATATATATATATAAAGTATAAATTAATATTAGACAATAAATATTATATACATATAAATATATATAGATATAGCCTTATATTATGCATTTTTATTAAATAAATACTAAATATAAATAAATGCGTATAGTGAGAGTTACTAAGATATATATATATATATATTATCATCTATTAGTATATATAGTCATTTATTATTATGTTATCAACTGCACATCACTCATTGTAAAAGTTGATTATATTGACATTCATATTTAAATAATTAAATTATTTACAAAATATTTTTCAAAGCAAATAAAATTAATAGTTATGTTATATATGATTTAATACAATAAAATGTTTATTCATAATAATACAAAAGGATCCTTTTGTAAAATTAACGATGATAAATTTTTTGAAATTACCGCTTTGACTCTAATGTGTGATCCCACTGATCTCGCACCTACTTCACTGATTGCGTGAATGAAGAAATATAAAGGATAGGGTATCATGATAAAAGGTATGTTTTTAGTTCATGACAAACCTATTGACATCCTATTTGATATTGAACATCTCATTAGTTCATATCAATTGAACAAGTAGATGTGTTAGCTTTTAAATCTATTTTAGCCAATACCCCTTTATTAGTATCAAATCAAGTAGGTTGATCGACTAGTTCATCTATATTTTATTATGGTGTTAAAATTATGCAGTAACTGTTATTTCTATGTGATTTTTTTGTACTTAGATTTGTTGGATTTGATGCTACTACTGGAATGGATTGGCTTTGGAAACATTAAGTGGTACTCGTTTATGAGAGACAATCGGTGACTTTGGGATACAATGGGAGTTGAGGAAGATAGAGTGCTACTATGGGAATGAAAGTTAATTATGGTGAGCTACTTATACTTGCTCGATATCGCACATGATAAGTTAGCGTCATTGCATATTGCATTATTAGTGTTATCAAGGAGATTCAGGTTTACCACCATGAAAAGGGATAGAATTTTATGTTGCCTTAGGCAAAATCCAACGCCAATAGTCATGTTGATTAGGAGGATGGTTTTGAAAGAGGGAAGGAGTTATAGGTGCAGACCAACGAGTTTCTAAAGAAAAGATTTATTTAGAGAGTGCTTTCAAATAAGGAGAACCTGTTACTTGCTACTAAAGGAGATGGCTTTTGAGGTAATGCGTTGATTAGCATGACCTAAATAAAATTACAATAAGCTACGAGTTCCTATATAGTGATTCGATGACTTGTTCGAATAAACATTCGGGTGAAGAATATTTTCTCAATTAGACATGGTGATAGATTTCCACCAATTGAGAGTTGCGAATGATAGTAAACCAATTATGGGGTTTACAAATAGGATTATATGAATGGCTAATCATTCTATTTATAGATTAATATCCAACATAATTTGTTGACCTTATGAATTAAGTTTTTGAGCATTAATCAAACAGGTTTGTGCTTGTTTTCATCAATAATATTATAGTCTACTTATGGACCCAAAAAAACACAAGAAGAACTTGAGAGCAATGCTGGAGATAGTGATAATGAATCAGCTAAACCAAATTTTTTGAAGTGTCACTCATGGAGAAAGGAAGGTGGTCCTTAGACTACATAGCTTTGGAACAGAGCATTGTTGTTAATCTTAAGAAGGTAGAGATCGTACGAGATTGGGAAAGACCTAAGAATACAACCAAATTTAGAAGTTTCTTGGATTGACCAACTATTATAAGAGGTTTATTAAGGAATTTTCTAAACAGTGATAGAGTTAGGGGTACGCCATAAGGACAATTATGTGATTTGTTACATATATCTAAATTAATAACTTACCTTGTTCAAAATAAAAATGTTTTCTTTTTATTATATACTTGTTAAGTTATGATATAATTTATAAGTAATTTATTTAAAGTATATTAAATAAAAAATTCTTAAATGGTATGTTATGTGATAGTAATTACAATGTGTTATTATTTTAAACATTCCCAATCAACATGTTTCGAGATAAGATATCGCTATATCCATTGAGACTAGAGTGCATAATGCTCTTTAAATGTTGGACGGTGTATTAATCTTAACTACTACGGGCAACAAGGGGTTACATATTGATAGATAATGTGTAACGACCCATAATTTAATCACTTTGAACATGAATAGTTAATATGTTTTTAAATGATTAAATAATGGATTTTATATCTAGAAGTATTAACCCTGCCTAATAAAACAGAATAGTATAATTATTTGCCTAATAAAACAAGAGAGAATTATTAACCCTGTCTAATAAAACATAATAGTATAATTACTTGCCTAATAAAACAAGAAAGAATTATTAACCCTACCTAATAAAATAGAATAGTATAATTATTGGCCTAATAAAACAGAATAGTATAATTACTGGCCTAATAAAACAAGAGAGAATTATTAATCTTGCCTAATAAAACAGAATAGTATAATTAGTTGCCTAGTAAAAAAAGAAAGAATTATTAACCTTACCTAATAAAACAGAATAGTATAATTACTTGTCTAATAAAACAAGAAAGAATTATTAACCTAGCCTAATAAAACAGAATAGTATAATTACTTGCCTAATAAAACAAAATAGCATAATGATTATTATATTCCATACGGATGGTTGCCATTGGACCAAAATCTACTCGAATCAGGTTATGTCATGCGGATGGTTGCCATTGGACCAAAATCTGGTCGAATCAGGTTATGCCATGTGAATGGTTGCCATTGGACCAAAATCTAGTCGAATCAGGTTAGGCCATAGTTGATAAGGAGAATTCCTATTGGACCAAAATGTGGTCGAATCAAATTAAGCCACAAGGATGTTTTCTATTGGACCAAAATGTGGTCGAATCAAATTAGGCCATATGGCTGGTTTCTATTGGACCAAAATCTGGTCAAATCAGGTTAGGCTATAGGAAATTACTAAAGTACCCTTCTCTTCACATATAAATAGCCAAGTCCATATCTTATTTTAATTCATTCACAAACTAAAGAAAAGAACTAAAATTCATTATAAAAGGTGAAGTATTCCAAGTCTCCATCAAAGCAAATAGGATGTGAGTATATTCCTTGTTTTCATAATTTAGTGGTATAACTTACTCTGTGAGTATATTCCTTGTTTTCATAGTTTAGTGGTATAACTTACTCTGTGAGTATATTCCTTGTTTTCATAGTTTAGTGGTATAACTTACTCTGTGAGTATATTCCTTGTTTTCATAGTTTAGTGGTATAACTTATTCTGTGAGTATATTCCTTGTTTTCATAGTTTAGTGGCATAACTTATTCTGTGAGTATATTCCTTGTTTTCATAGTTTAGCGCATAACTTATTCTGTGAGTATATTCCTTGTTTTCATAGTTTAGTGGGTATAACTTATTCTGTGAGTATATTCCTTGTTTTCATAGTTTAGTGGGTATAACTTATTCTGTGAGTATATTCCTTGTTTTCATAGTTTAGTGGGTATAACTTATTCTATGAGTATATTCCTTGTTTTCATAGTTTAGTCGGTATAACTTATTCTGTGAGTATATTCCTTGTTTTCATAGTTTAGTGGGCATAACTTATTCTGTGAGTATAATTTAATTATTTTACAGTTAGTGTAATTTTAATCTCTTTCCTTTGACTCATTCACATTTTAATAAATGTTGGTTAACTATTGATTGTAAATTGTTGATAATAATGAGTCTGTTATTATTCTTGTTTGGTTGTTTGATTTGTGCTCGACCAGTTTATGAGCAATAACTTTGATGTTTAGTTAAAGGGAACTTACACCACCTTTTAACTTAGGATTGACATTTAGTGACTTTTTGGTTAAAAGGAAATAATACCCCTTTTAGCTATCTCATTTTATTAAGAGGGAGCTTCACCCCTCTTGGTCGTATTCTCCTTTAAAGATGATGGGTTTAAGTTATGATTTGAATGCAAGTTTTAAATCTTGGTTTAAAGTATTTTAAAGGAGCTTTGAAATTTATATAATGATTTAAATAGGTTATTTATGGAAAGTAAGTAGTCATATACTTGGCACTAAAAGCCGATGAGTAGATTGATCCTCTATCTGTGAGATCTAGAACCAAAGTGTCTAGGCAAGGCTAGGAGCAACCAGTGCCCTGACTTACCTGGCTTTGTTTCTGGGCTAGGGGTAGAGTAAGTTGAGAATATCGGAAACCTGACAAGTATAGGAGATTTGATTTCCATAAATGATCTTTATAATTATAATGGAAAACATTCACATTTCTTATAGACAATTGTTTTTGACCCATCTAAGTATGCTTTTTGAAATATGAAATCCTCCCAAATGTTTTGTGAATATACTTATACCGATGAGATAAGTATATGGATATTTTCCAAGCAGTGAAAAAGTATAAGAATTAATTTCCATATACCATCATTTTGTTATCCCCGATAGTTGATATCTTGACTATCAATTTCTATACCCTTCTTCCTTTTGTTTTGTCAATCTAAGACGATTTGTTGCTCATTTAGAGCATTGATATCCTTTATCGGAAATGACTAAATAAAGAGCGAGTGGGGGCCAACCTATGTGGGGTTGCTCCCATTAGGGTATTTTCACATCTACTCTAGATTGGTTTCGGTTGTATGCGAATGGAGATGTGAAATACTCGGATACTCGGTAAGGTTGGCGGGATCCGGCTTAGAGGTTTCTGAGAGCCATCGTAGTTCTCAAGTATATTTTCTAGAGGTATACTTTCGATAAGGGGGGCGCACCCTCCTAGTCATTGTTGGAAAAATTCCTTTTCCTTATTTTTGATTCAAATCTTTGGATTGATTCTTTCTTAATTGCATCGGGAAGCGTTTGGCGCTCTTCGCGATGTTTAATTATTTGTGTCCATTATTTTATGCTTGGATGTTGTCCTTGTGAGGGGAAATCCGTTCTGCATTTTTGCGACGTGGTCTCATCAGTTATTTTGTGTGTTCTGTTTTTTTATTATTTGGAGTTTACTCATACCGGACTTATTGTCTGACCCGAATTGTTTGTTTTCCCTAAACTCTCGGGTACTATTTATATTTGAGTAGTCCGGAAATGACAGGTTTCTTTGGGCACTTTTGAAGATGGTGGACGAGCATGAGGCTTCTTATCTATCTAGCTATTTATTTCCGCTGTTATGAGATGTTGGCTCTATGTATGTATATTTAAAGGCAGGTTGTTATAACTACCTAGACTGATAGTAGTACTTTGTAACTCTGATAACTCCATGTGGGAGAAACCTTATGTGCCATCTTATTTTTATGTTATATTTAACCGTTCCATTATGAGATTATTGTTGTGTTCTTATATTTTACCCTATGACAACTCATCTTTCAGATACTTGGGCAACGGCACATGAATACCATGGATGTATTAAGTGTCATTCTCAGGGGTCAGAAAGGTGGGTCGTCACATAATGGGTTAATAAGGAAACTCACTTAAGAGTTTTCTGTTGGTTAATATAACTAAGGCCAAATAGAGAATCTCGAAGTGACGATGTTACATAGTTCTCCCTACTTGAGAATACCCCGAAACTTTAGTGTGGACACTCCACTTTGATTGTATTTAAATCGTGGTAAGGCGTCCATCAAACGACTATAATTGGGTCTGATTTGAAGCATTGGAAGTGAAACACTATTCAGTTGAGAATCTGTATATGGAGTTAGTATCACAATCAACTATAGTCAACAACTGTGGCTATAACAACATGGTTAATAATAATTGTTATTATTGAACCAAGGATTTTGTTTTTTGACTAATTTAGTTGAATTTTTGGACAATGTTGGAATTTTGACCATAACTAAATTCCATATGTCCTAATGTGATATAATGTTGATAAAGAGAATTAGTGTAAATAATTATTGCGATCGGGTACTGCTTATGATAGTAAATTTCTATTTTACCGAAAAGATATGTTAGCCAAACTGTCACACGATTAGCTAAGGTGATGTGTGAACATTAATAATCGAATTGTTCGATATTAATCATTGGTTGAATTTACATGTTTGAGACGCATAATCGTAATCTGAAAAACCACATGATTTAATTAATTTATGATCATCGTAAATTAATTAAATTAATTAATATTTATGAAATACTAATTATTAAATTTTATTTGATTTTTTTGAATATTATTAGTATCTAATAAAGTGCGTATATAAAAGTTATACATGCGCGTATTGATACACGATATCGATAGAATATTTAAATTAGACTTAAATAGATTAATTACTAAGTAGTTTTGGAATTTTTTTAGAGCCTATATGACACCATCTATGCTCAGCCATGCATGCTAAAGGAGGAGAGGATAACATGTAAACATTCTATTTGGGAGCCTGGTCTTGACTCTTCTATGTGGTATTCATTCTCGTTCGGCTCTTGGAACCACATCCAGCAATGGTTGGAACAGCTCAAAAATCAAACAACTTCACCTACTTCATTGCCCTAACCCGTTCTTAAACCTCTATTGAAAAAGAATAGTTTCAAGTTCTTTTATTGATTTGTTATTCCTCTCCGTTCGTATCTCCAACTCCATTTTCGATCTCAATTAGTTCACAAGGTTGAATGGCCAATTCCTTCCAAACCCAGCTAAAGCCTAGATTATATTTTCTTCCAAAAATGTTGAGCTGGGGCCGGGTATGAAAGCCATGTATCTGGGAATAACTTAAAAGAAATGCTTTAGCTTCTTTTCCGAACAATTCAAAGAACCTAATGGATTTATTATCTTAGGGCTTGAACTCTGGGTAATTGGTTCGCATTGGTGGAGTCGCTCTTATGCAGTGGGCCCTAAGAAGCACAGAATTCTAGTAAATAGTCCTTTTGTAGGCGATGGCATAGTCTTAGTGAAAACTTTCATCTAGCTTGTGAAGGAGCATATTACCCCGGCCTCTCAATGATAGTTTAGGCATGGAGAAGTAATGTAACACCCCGTAAAATTAATGATAATTAATAAGACTCCAAAAATGGAATTTGAGCAAACATTCGAATTTGGCCATGAAACTTACACCATTGTGTTCGTGGTAATTTTCGGAGCAACTTTTATATTTGGAGTTTCGCGATCGGAGCTCAAACGAAAAAGTTATCGGCGTTTGAAGTTTTCGAAGCAAAAATAATTTAAAACAAAAAGGGAAACAAATTATAATAAATGTAGGACCCCACTGGTCGACCCCTTTTTTGGGCCAGTCGACGCTTGTATGGGAGTGTGTAACGACCCGTAAATTTTAACTATTTTAATAACGTAATTAGTTGAAATTTTGTGAAATTTTAAACGATAAAATTTTGAAATAAAAATTTGATATTTGGAATGCGTCTAATTAATCATAGCAACTGGTAAATTTTCATCAGATAATTTGGAAGTTTATTTTCTAGTGTAATTTTGTTCCAATTTATATCAGTTAAAATTGATGATAATAAAATGTTTTCCAAACCTGAATATTTTTACATAGAAAAATTCCAATCCATCTTCTGACTAAGACGTCATTTTTCGTTTTTCCAAATTCGGACTTCTTTAGCTCCGTCGATCTTATTTTTCTGCGTTTTTACTGCATTTTTCGCTAGTAGAAAATTCGAATTTTTATAATTCAATCATACCACTGATATTTGTATACCGTTTTGATCGTCTCGTTGTGCTAATCTCTACGGTATATTTATTTCTGTATTTTGAGGCCCGGTACGCGACGGAGACGAAGAAAACAATATCGTATCGGTACCGAAACTGTGAAAATTTGTTTTTCCAAACTGCTAAAATGAATGACCGCTTGTCATCATTTTACAGCTGTTCAACTTGACACCTTTTATTTTCCCAACGGTCCATAAATTCTGGTTTGTTTTAAAATAAAATAGAAATATAAACTTTGTTTTTTTTCAGATCTGTGACTTTATCTTCTCCCTGCTCCTCCATTCTTTCTTTGCCAGCACCCTCTCGCCTCCCATTCTCTTTCCCCCTCACTTCGGCCTACAAAACTCCAACCTCACGCATCTAGACTTCCTTCCCTTCCTCTTTTCTTCTTGGTT
Organism: Allium fistulosum; assembly: GCA_030737815.1. Taxonomy (NCBI): domain Eukaryota; kingdom Viridiplantae; phylum Streptophyta; class Magnoliopsida; order Asparagales; family Amaryllidaceae; genus Allium; species Allium fistulosum. The sequence goes on along the minus strand of CM060904.1, from coordinate 263,481,202 downwards.
CGACTATGCCTTGAAAAGAAAGGGAAAGCTCACTCTTTTTTTTTCTCTGTCACTTGCCTAATATATGCAATGTTTAAAAGTATAGCCTACACGCAACCGAAGCATCACCCATCACGGCCAAGTCGGTCGACATCTTCTCTAGCCCGTCCCCTCCCCATCGGCCTCCGCGTTCACTTCTTCCTCCTCTACAACCATTCTTTTTTCCCTTTCCACCTCAAACCGCAAGTTCCCTTCCTCCTCCAGCTTCGCAGCCCACATATATATTAGTAAGTCATTTATAAATTCTATATAAATATATAAGTTGTTATATGTATAGGGTATATATATTTGTATATATATATTTCGATCCTTAGTTAAATCAGTTGGTTGTTTATATAAATTTATATAAGTGGTTTAGTGAAAAAAAAATTATGTTGTTAAATATATATAGTTTATATATTATATTACCTGAGTTTGGCTTTTGAAAATATATATTGGATTTGCTACATATATATGAATTTATACAAGTTACATGGCCGCTGTTCACATGCATAAGTTTGCACATAATAAAGGTGAAGTTGTTTTGGTTATTTACATGTTGTTGCATCCATATGTAGCTTATATAAGATTTATATGCATGCATGCTTTATATATTGTTTTCAAATATGATGCTATTAAGTATAAATTCATGCTGCTGTTATATATATGTATATAATTTATAGTGTTTCTAAGTTATATTTTTAGATGCAGTTTGTATAATAATTTATATAATAGTATATATATATAACGATCGGTCGCAGTTTATATATATGATAGTTAGACCTATATGTTTTGTGAGTTCATATATATATATATATTAGTTGAATGTATAATCTACAGCTTGCACGTATGTATATATGTATATCCAGTGATTGGAGTTCATCTCAGAGGGTACAAATTTTAAGTATATGTAAAGATTTATAATAGTTTATTTTATACATTTTTCAGTCTTACAGTATATAAAGAAGTATTCTAGGTAATAACTAAATTCATTTGTAAGTTGCATACTCTATATATACTGAGTTTGCATATAGCAGTATTTTTGAATATCAGCTGCAGTTGTATTCCGGTTTAGTTATATAAGTTCATATATTAAAGATACTGTAATATATAGGTTGTAATATATTTGTACTGTAGTATGTATATAGATCTAATTATGACTATTTTGGGTGACATGAATATAAGAGTGTTGATTTGTTTATAAGCTATATTAATATCTGTTACATATAAAATATTTTATACATATTATAAAGTTAAGTCTGCACAATCTAGTTTTGCCTGATACTTTATATTACTTTGTGGGGATATACATACATACATATATATATATATTGTAATTTTGTTTCTTTTACTATGTTTAAAAACTGGAATATATATTTACACCGTATATATTATCTATATGAGTTAGATATATGTTTTAAAATGTAAGTACTTTGCATCTATATGAATTTATTTCAAAATATAATGTATATATATATATTTGATTTTATATATATAGTTATATATTTATATAGATTCACTTATACTATTTATCATCATCGATCCAATTATGACTTGATTTCGTCTATTCCTTGATATCAGCTTTGATCATCGAACGCGTGCTTGGATTCGTAACTCAATTTCAGTATCCGTATCAGTGTGCGTATCCATGTCATCTCCCGTTCTATCTAACCTCGAAAGGTGAGCAATCACTTACGATTAATGTTCTTTTATTTATTAAATTTGATTTCAATTGAAACGATAATTGAAATATGCTGATGTTAGTTATTTACACTGTTATATATATGCTATTACCTGTATCAGTTCACCTGTGAAACCTGACACCATTATCTGCCAATTGAAATATGCTGATGTTAGTTATTTACACTGTTATATATATGTTATTACCTGTATCAGTTCACTTGTGACATCTGACACCATTATCTGTTATTTATATTGATGATATATGCCTGTTATATTATTATCATATCTGTTATCACTCTGCAAGTTCCCTGTTAGTATAGAATCACTATGGGTTGAAATGATACATACCCGAACGGACTTTAGAATAGGAGAAAATCGTTATGGGTTGAAATGATAAACCCAAGCGATTTTCAATTGAATTGAATTTAGGATTACGGGTTGAAATGATATATATATAAACTATAGGTTTCAAATGGTTTTGAAATGGCAATGATATTTCGGTTTTGAAATATAAACTATTTTGAGAATTTATTAAAAGACCAATCAGTGTAATAATTACGTAGTTATTGAAGAGTCCGGGATCGGTTAGGGACATACTCTCTGTCCAAACCGAAAACCACTTTAATAACTATTATACGCGGAGTGTGATCCAGAATGAAGTGGTTGGAATAATGACGTTGCTGGATTTGAAGAAAGAGAACGATAATGGATGACCTTGACACTTGTGTCAAATTGGAAATGATTTAAACAGGAGCCGTGCTGGGCCAGTGAGGTTAGCTACCTCTAGCGGACACACTTCTTCGTAAACTACTCATTACTTGTTTTTGATTGGTGCGCACCCTTGATTTGGGAGTGTTGTTTCGCGGTGTTGCGATCGTTGCGGCGATGCGTTTTCACCAGTTCGGATCAGGCAAACGGTAGTTTCACTACCTTGGGTATTGCCTCATGTGCCTTGTCGTACTCGTACCCCTATGCGCGACCACCACGATTTGTTTTGTGTTATACCTGTGGAGTACTCCCTGATAGCCCACCAGTTTACGGTGGAGTTTACAGTGCTGTATAGACTATGACGCTTATATAAAATGTGTTAATGGGGATAATGGTAACGCCTTAACGCTATTTTGATACTTTATATTACTGATAGGCATTATCTACTTAGCGTACACTACTACATAGTAGATAGTTTAACGGATCCTTAGAGGATGGTTATCCCAAACATCCTTTGAGTTACTTGTATTTCAGTTGTTATTTCACTTGAGTTGGATTTATTGATATAAGAATGTTAATCCTGACTCAAGTGTTTTGTGTTTTGCTTTACGCTCGGGTCAGACTGAGTGTACCAGTATTCGAGGCTCACCTTTGGAGTTGGAGCTTCGCTTGGAGATCCAGCTATCTGTCCAACTTTCAGATATTCAGTTGATTCCAGTGATGTATTCTGATCTTGTATTTGACTATTGTATTCGAGACTTCTGTTGTATCTCGTTTAACTCCGTTATATATATAGTAGCTTCATGAACTACTATTCTTTTGTTTCCGCTGCATTATTGTTATATTACTCTGTGTCTGTGATTATTTTATTTACTGTATATGCTGAGTTTTGCCAATTTAAACTATTGTTTTGAATTATTCAAGTCCGACATGTGTGGATTTATTGTCGATTTGAAGGGTTCAAAATAGCGGGTCGTTACAGTTGGTATCAGAGCTTTGGCTCTAGGCAAAACTCAGCATATAGAGTAAATTCAATTACAGAATCACGTTCGTTCGAGCTTGAATTCCTTCTTCTTTGACTCGGTTTCTTTGAATTTTGGGACATTCCCTTCGGTTCCAAGGTCCATTCGTGTCTCCCCTATTCGTGTCTTTTTAATTCTGGAGAATCCCATAACTCCACTTCGAATGATCTCTATAATGAATCGGCGGTCTCGCCAATATCTGAATAATTTGTAAAAGAGTGAAACTCCTGTACAACCAGCATTGATTCACCGAAGATTTCTGTATCCTCGGTTTACGATGTTGTTATCTTTTGCTATACCCGAATTCTATCTCTGGCGATCGAATGTCGATTTGCCTCAGAATTTTGCATCGATCTTATTTATGAAGCCACGGTTGACCCGGTTAAGGTTGCCCACGATTTATATAAGTCTATCCATTTTCCTAGTTTAAAATTCAATATCCTATCTACCTTTCAAGCCTATCGTCTAGCCGGAATTCTTTTGATTTGGGTCCCCCTAATTTGAATCTCTATCCTTGTTTTGAAATCCATTTTTGAATCATCGAGTGAGGGAGTGTATTTTGCATTAGTAATTAATATTAAGTTGTTTTATATATTGTGTTGTTTGAGTTGTTGATGTTGATTTGGGTTTTCGATCGATTCGTCTAATCAACGCTATCGATAGGATTTCCAAAACACTTGAGCAGAACAAACTGACACAATAACATTTTCAAAATTTGGTAAATGAAATAGATTTTATATGATTATATTATATACATGAGTACAAGTTTTCTGAAATTAAATAGTTAATGAATTGTTGTTGAAAAATAATAATATTTGATTTTCATTTATTATTTTATAAACCATTGACTATTTCAACATCCAGATTTGAAAGTTTAAATGAATTCAAATTAAAATTTGAGAATTTAATTTCCGGTGACTTCAAACTTTGGTTATAAAACGTATATTATTTAAAGTATTTTCAAATAGAAATTATTTCCAAAGAATTTTGAAAGTTTTAAATCAGTGCTCTCATGTTTGTCGCTGGAAAATAATTTCGGTGATGACGGCCGCATCATCGACATTCATTTTCGAGTTTCGAAGTGAAGAGACCGTTCAGTAGCTTTGCTACACTTTGTTTGGAAATTTAATTTGATTTGAATTTCCGTGGTGTGACCCGATTTATTATATATACAAAGATTTAAATTTTGATCTGATATATACTATATATATTTATCTCCAAATTGTTTGAGGTAAATCGGAGATTTAAATTCTTAAATTTTAGGTTTAAAGACGATTTCAATTATAAACTGAAGTCAAAATTCTTGGATAAATATTTAACTTGAAATAACTGGATTGTCAAATTTTATTTGTATAATACTCATATTTCAATATAACTTACCTAAATTATTCAGAAGTTAAAATGTAATTGGATAATATACAATATAAAATGATTATATAAATAAAATTTGAGTGTTTTTAATAAATGTTATACTTAGATTTTAATTATAAAAATGCTAATAAGGATGATAGAATAATAAGTTAATTGAATGATATGAATATAATAAATTTTGTTCTGAAAGAATTAACAAATTGAAATTAGATCAACTTATGGAAATAACTTAAATTTAAACCAATTATTGAATATAAATTAATTTAAATTGAAATTTATATGGTTTAAATTAATTTATATGGTTTAAATATATGTAATAAGAGATATTAAGTGGAATAAACTTAATAATAATTTGGAATAAAAGAATTAAATTTGTTGAATAAAATATGAGTACAATAAATGATTATACGAATTGATGATTTAGAAATTGTTAATTGAGGATGACTAGATAATAAGATAATGAATTTAGAAATAGATAGATTGATTTAACTTAAGTGAACTCAAAGGGAAACCAAATTGTCAAATATTAATTAATTTAAATTTAAATTTATATGGTTTAATTAATTGTTTTACTTGTATTCCAATCTATTTTCTTTCTGGTTGTTTCTATTCTCCTACCTCCTTCCTTTTCGGGGACGAAAAGTTTTGAGTGGGGGAGAGTGTAACGACCCGTAAATTTTAACTGTTTTAATAACGTAATTAGTTGAAATTTTGTGAAATTTTAAACGATAAAATTTTGAAATAAAAATTTGATATTTGGAATGCGTCTAATTAATCATAGCAACTGGTAAATTTTCATCAGATAATTTGGAAGTTTATTTTCTGGTGTAATTTTATTCCAATTTATATCAGTTAAAATTAATGATAATAAAATGTTTTCCAAACCTGAATATTTTTACATAGAAAAATTCTAATTCATCTTCTGACTAAGACGTCATTTTTCGTTTTTCCAAATTCGGACTTCTTTAGCTCCGTCGATCTTATTTTTCTGCGTTTTTGCTGCATTTTTCGCTAGTAGAAAATTCGAATTTTTATAATTCAATCATACCACTGATATCTGTATACTGTTTTGATCGTCTCGTCATGCTGATCTCTACGGTATATTTATTTTTGTATTTTGAGGTCCGGTACGCGACGGAGACGAAGGAAACAATGTCGTATCGGTACCGAAACTGTGAAAATTTGTTTTTCCAAACGGCTAAAATGAATGACCGCTTGTCATCATTTTACAACTGTTCAACTTGACACTTTTTATTTTCCCAATGGTCCATAAATTCGGGTTTGTTTTAAAATAAAATAGAAATATAAACTTTGTTTTTTTTCAAATCTGTGACTTTATCTTCTCCCTGCTCCTCCATTCTTTCTTTGCCAGCACCCTCTCGCCTCCCATTCTCTTTCCCCCTCACTTCGGCCTACAAAACTCCAACCTCACGCATCTAGACTTCCTTCCCTTCCTCTTTTCTTCTTGGTTCGACTATGCCTTGAAAAGAAAGGGAAAGCTCACTCTTTTTTTTCTTTCTCTGTCACTTGCCTAATATATGCAATGTTTAAAAGTATAGCCTACACGCAACCGAAGCATCACCCATCACGGCCAAGTCGGTCGACATCTTCTCTAGCCCGTCCCCTCCCCATCGGCCTCCGCGTTCACTTCTTCTTCCTCTACAGTCGTTCTTTTTTCCCTTTCCACCTCAGACCGCAAGTTCCCTTCCTCCTCCAACTTCGCAGCCCACATATATATTGGTAAGTCATTTATAAATTCTATATAAATATATAAGTTGTTATATGTATAGGTATATATATTTGTATATATATATTTCGATCCTTAGTTAAATCAGTTGGTTGTTTATATAAATTTATATAAGTGGTTTAGTGAAAAAAAAATTTATGTTGTTAAATATATATAGTTTATATATTATATTACCTGAGTTTGGCTTTTGAAAATATATATAGGATTTGCTACATATATATGAATTTATACAAGTTAGATGGCCGTTGTTCACATGCATAAGTTTGCACATAATAAAGGTGAAGTTGTTTTGGTTATTTACATGTTGTTGCATCCATATGTAGCTTATATAAGATATATATCCATGCATGCTTTATATATTGTTTTCAAATATGATGCTATTTAAGTATAAATTCATGCTGTTGTTATATATATGTATATAATTTATAGTGTTTCTAAGTTATATTTTTAGATGCAGTTTGTATAATAATTTATATAATAGTATATATATATATATATAACGATCGGTCGCAGTTTATATATATGATAGTTAGACCTATATGTTATGTGAGTTCATATATATATATATATATTAGTTGAATGTATAATCTACAGCTTGCACGTATGTATATATGTATATCCTGTGATTGGAGTTCATATCAGAGGGTACAAATTTTAAGTATATGTAAAGATTTATAATAGTTTATTTTATACATTTTTCAGTCTTACAGTATATAAAGAAGTATTCTAGGTAATAACTAAATTCATTTGTAAGTTGCATACTCTATATATACTGAGTTTGCTTATAGCAGTATTTTTGAATATCAGTTGCAGTTGTATTCCGGTTTAGTTATATAAGTTCGTATATTAAAGATACTGTAATAGATAGGTTGTAATATATTTGTACTGTAGTATGTATATAGATCTAATTATGACTATTTTGGGTGACATGAATATAAGAGTGTTGATTTGTGTATAAGCTATATTAATATCTGTTACATATAAAATATTTTATACATATTATAAAGTTAAGTCTGCACAATCTAGTTTTGCCTGATACTTTATATTACTTTGTGGGGATATACATATATATATTGTAATTTTGTTTCTTTTGCTGTGTTTAAAAACTAGAATATATATATATACACACACTGTATATATTATCTATATGAGTTAAATATATGTTTTAAAATGTAAGTACTTTGCATCTATATGAATTTATTTCAAAATATAGTGTGTGTATATATATTTGATTATATATATATAGTTATATATTTATATAGATTCACTTATACTATTTATCATCATCGATCCAGTTCTGACTTGATTTCGTCTATTCCTTGATATCAGCTTTGATCATCGAACGCGTGTTTGGATTCGTAACTCAATTTCAGTATCCGTATCAGTGTGCGTATCTGTGTCATCTCTTGTTCTATCTAACCTCGAAAGATGAGCAATCACTCACGATTAATGTTCTTTTATTTATTAAATTTGATTTCAATTGAAACAAAAATTGAAATATGCTAATGTTAGTTATTTACACTGTTATATATATGCTATTACCTGTATCAGTCCACTTGTGACACCTGACACCATTATCTGCCAATTGAAATATGCTGATGTTAGTTATTTACACTGTTATATATATGCTATTACCTGTATCAGTTCATCTGTGACATCTGACACCATTATCTGTTATTTATATTGATGATATATGCCTGTTATAATATTATTATATCTGTTATCACTCTGAAAGTTCCCTGTTAGTATAGAATCACTATGGATTGAAATGATACATACCCGAACGGACTTTAGAATAGGAGAAAATCGTTATGGGTTGAAATGATAAACCCAAGCGATTTTCAATTGAATTGAATTTGGGATTACGGGTTGAAATGATATATATACCCGTATATATTTAAATTGCGGATTGAAATGATAACTATTTGTATCACTTAACCATAGGATAAAAATTTTTATACAAACATCGTTGATCTAAATATAAATAATTTGAAATGATTTCTATGGTTTTGGAAAGATATATATATGGTTTTAATTGATATTGAAATTATTCTTATAAATAAGTTTAAATTAAAGTGGATTTAAAATTTATTCAGAATTGATTAATTAAGTATTGTCTTTAAATATATCGATTTGAAATTTATTGAATTTGAAGATTTAAGAATAAGTTTTATAACGTGGTTTTGATTTAAGATGATTTAAAGGAATATTTCAAGTTTAAATAAATTGAAGGAATATTAAATGATTTGAAATTTGGATTGTATTTAAATGATATTGTATTTTATTAAGTGAACATTTCAAAGATAAATAATATCTAAGTGAATTCGATATATATATGAGATTTTCAAATTTAGTTTTGAAATGTGAAATATTTAAAGTTTCGAAATATATTGGAAGTGAAATTGTTTATTTTGTGCTTTAAATCTGTATTTGAAATCGTTATAATTCGAAATGATTTATTGAGAAATCGAATTGAGTTGAAATTTTCGAATTGAGATTGAATTAAGTTGAATTAATTTGAATCGATTTGTGAATTTGTGGAAGCTATTTTATTTTATAAAGTATTTTTAAACTATATCTACAACTATTTATATTTTACTTTATAAATTATTTTAATATAAACTACTTTATATAAATCATTTTCAATATATATTATTTTATTATAAACTAGTTTAACTTATAACTATTTTAGATAAACTATTTTTATTTTATAAACTATTTTATTATATACACCAATTTTAATATCTAAATTGTTTAAGAGGAAAGTGTTATGAATTCCAAATGTTATGATTTCAAACTATAGTTTCAAAGTGTTATGAATTTCAAGGTTTTGATTTCCAAAGTGTTTTGATTTTTTAAAGACTTACGATTTCGAAAGAGATATAACTTTGGAAAGTGATATGATTTTGGAAATGGATTTATTTGAAGTGAAATTGATATCGTATGGATATGGTTTTGAAATGGCAATGATATTTCGGTTTTGAAATATAAACTATTTTGAAAGTTTATGAAATGACCAATCGGTGTAATAATTACGTAGTTATTGAAGAATCCGGGATCGGTTAGGGACATACTCTCTGTCCAAACCGAAAACCACTTTAATAACTATTATACGCGGAGTGGGATCCAGAATGAAGTGGTTGGAATGATGACGTTGCTGGATTTGAAGAAAGAGAACGATAATGGATGACCTTGAAACTTGTGTCAAATTGGAAATGACTTAAAGAGGAGTCGTGTCGGGCCAGTGAGGTTAGCTACCTCTAGCGGACACACTTCTTCGTAAACTACTCATTACTTGTTTTTGATTGGTGCGCACCCTTGATTTGGGAGTGTTGTTTCGCGGTGTTGCGATCGTTGCGGCGATGCGTTTTCACTAGTCCGGATCAGGCAAACGGTAGTTTCACTACCTTGGGTATTGCCTCATGTGCCTTGTCGTACTCGTACCCCTATGCGCGACCACTACGATTTGTTTTGTGTTATACCTATGGAGTACTCCCTGATAGCCCACCAGTTTACGGTGGAGTTTACAGTGCTGTATAGACTATGATGCTTATATAAAATGTGTTAAGGGGGATAATGGTAACGCCTTAACGCTATTTTGATACTTTATATTACTGATAGGCATTATCTACTTAGTGTACACTACTACATAGTAGATAGTTTAACGGATCCTTAGAGGATGGTTATCTCAAACATCCTTTGAGTTACTTGTATTTCAGTTGTTATTTCACTTGAGTTGGATTTATTGATATAAGAATGTTAATCCTGACTCGAGTGTTTTGTGTTTTGCTTTACGCTCGGGTCAGACTGAGTGTACTAGTATTCGAGGCTCACCTTTGGAGTTGAAGCTTCGCTTGGAGATCCAGCTATCTATCCAGCTTTCAGATATTCAGTTGATTCCAGTGATGTATTCTGATCTTGTATTTGACTATTGTATTCGAGACTTCTGTTGTATCTTGTTTAACTCCGTTATATATATATATATATATATATATATAGTAGCTTCATGAACTACTATTCTTTTGTTTTTGCTGCATTATTGTTATATTACTCTATGTCTGTGATTATTTTATTTACTGTATATGCTGAGTTTTGCCAATTTAAATTAACAATCTATTGTTTTGAATTATTCAAGTCCGACATGTGTGGATTTATTGTCGATTTTAATGGTTCAAAATAGCGGGTCATTACAGAGTGGTCGACCGGTTCGAACGTAGTGACTAGGGTTTGAATCTTGGCCAATGGCTCGAATTTAATTATTTTATTCTAACGATTACGATTGATTAATCCAAGCAGCAAATCCCTACCATCTTCTTTTCTCCATTACTTTAAAAATTATAAAATATTATATATATATATAAACACATAAAATTCAGAGAAGGGTGGAAAATAAAAGAGAAGAAGGAAAGAAGAGAAGAAGCGAATCAATACCGTGGAAAAAGGTAATTTCAATCTATGTTCCCCTTAATCCTAAATCTCTTCTCATATCTGTAATTTTAATAGTATGTATACATCTTGTTATACATATTCTTTTGTATTAGAAAGAAAAAGGAGTCAAGCAAAAGAATAGATTCAGATTTTGGAGATTTGGAAAGCTTAGAAGGTGAGTGGAAAATTATATAATTTATTTACAAAATTGAAATTTATATCGTTGGATTTTATTTAATTATTATCCCTAAATAAGAAATGACGAACTGTAGGCTTTAAACAAATGTATAAAAATATCTCCTACAAATTCTATAAAATAGGAAATCAGAATAGGAATAGTATGTACAACCTAATTTGGAAATTTGAATCCAATCCTAAATATTTATTATTGTAGAATGTTTGTTTATTCCAAATTTATAATTAGGTTGTAAATTAGGTTGCCCTAGTTGATTTGGAATGTGAATTTCTATGTATTAATTTATTTGAAGTGGGGTATAATTAAATTATATCTATTTCCGTGTAACCTCCACAAACTATCTAATTCCTTAAATGTATAAAAGTACGACATTTGAATTAACAAGGAATATACCAAAGAGGAAAGAGGTGTGTAAAGTATGGATATTCCTCTTTGTAGTTTGCACTGTGTATTTCATTATAAGAAAAGCAATAATTCTTTGTAATTTCAAATGAAGTAAAAATTTCACTTTTGGTTAGTTTATGGAAAGTTATAATGGTAATCATTTTTGAAAGGGCGGCTCTGATAAATAAAAACGTGGAAAAGAATGTTCTAGTTTATAAATTAGTAGTTAGAATTATAAATATATAAATAAACTTGTATAACCGCGCTTAACATCTAAAAATAAAAATATATAAATAGTTTAATTTAGGACGATATTCATATTGGTTATTAAGAGTGTAGTAAATATAGAACTAGGAATTATGGACATTAATTACAGATTTAGTAGGCAATAAATTTGTAATTAATAGAGATCTAAAAATGAATTAAATGGTGGCTGATTAGGGAATTTAATATGATATTTATGGGGGAATTGGATAGGCATAATGGATGGATTTGGAACTGGTAAATAGATTAAAGGAATTAAATGAGGATTGATAAGAGATTGTCCAAATTTGACATTAATAACCAATTATTACAAGTAATTGATATTAAATAGATATTAGAAGGAAACCAAAACCTAAGCGTATGAATTAGGAATAATACATAGTGAATAAGTATTAGTACTATTAAATACACATAGAAAGCAATATAATTTTCATACTAAGAAATCATGTAGCTTCAATTATATGTTTAGGACAAGCATGAATTAGTGGGACTAGCCCAACACTTAGGCTATAGGTGTTGTGTTTGGTTTAGTAAAGGTTGAGACACGAGGTAAATAGAGTTACACAACAGAAGTCTTCCATTCGCCTAGAGGCTACCAGAAGTTGTGTATACTTACCACTGATGTACGATATCTCAAACCATAAGACCTGTGGGGAAGGGATATGCATTGCCAATAGGTAGGGAAAATATACCGAGGGTTCGCTTTAGATTTGAAGTATTAAATGGCCCGGTACTTTTAGGGAAATGAGGTATGCTTCAATTCCAATAAGTGGTAGTAAGTAACTGAAAGGGGCATTTTCCTTGATTTACTTAGGTTAGTCTAAATAGGATACCAGCAGTGGAAGGTCAGCGGGCTATGTCGGTAGTTAGTATCAGCATTTAGTTGTAGTTCTAGCATATAGGCTATGACCACCAGCGATCCTGAGCGAGCGGTAGTTTGGGTTATGCCCTGATAAATTTTGTAACGACCCGTATTTTTACGGATCGACAAGTTCGTCAAAATCTGGAATTTAGCATTTTCAAGTCATTTCAGATTTTTACGCAGATTTTTCTAAGTCCTAGGTCGTGAGCGACCTAGGTGATAAGTCGTGACCTTAGGAAGTTAGGTCGTAGTCGGCGACCTGGGGAGGTGGAGCGACCTAAAAGCTAGGTTGTAGGTTAGCTTAGGTCGTGTGCGACCTAAGGATGAAGTGGTTAGGTCGTTTGGCAGTTTAGGTTGGTTAAGCGACCTAGGAGTTGATAACATTTAAGTCGTAGACGACTTATAGGGGCAACGACCTAAGGAAGCTAGGGGATAAGCAGTGAGCGACCTAGGAGGAAGAGCGACCTAAGTTTGGAAGTTAAGTTGTTAGGTTGGTAGCGACCTAAATAAAACTGGTAGTTAGCGACCTATAGTAGTTTGCGACCTAAGGAGTTAGTGTGTTAGCGACCTAAGGGGATAGGTTGGCAGCGACCTAAGAAACTATAGACAGTAGTTAGCGATCTAGGGTTTATGACCTAGTTGTTAGCTCGTAAGCGAGGAACTTAAGTGTTAGGTCGATGAGATGTTATGTCGTAGCATAGTTAGGTCGCTGATGCGCTATGTTGATTAGGTCGCGTAAGCATTTAAGTGTTAGGTCGCACCTGTGGTTAGGTCGCTAAGTCATAAGTCGTAGTCTCGTTAGGTCGTAAGTTGTAGGGCTTTGGTAGGTCGTTTGGGTGCGCAGTTGTGCTAAGTCGCATTCTCTTAAGTCTTAGGTCGTAGAGGCGCAAGCGATAGGTCGCTGAGGAGTTTGTCGTAGCATTGTTAGGTCGCTGGGTTTTGTTAAGTCATAGGGGGCTTAGGTCGTAAGTCGGAAACGACTTAAGGAGATAACCAAATTTCGACTTAAGGAATTTCTGCTATAAATAGGATGGGTTTTTCTCACTTTTTGGGATCCGGATTTTGAAGCGACGAAGTGCTGCCATTTTGAGAGCTCGACTTCTACACTTCTTCACTTCTTTTCTCCACTTTAATCTAGTGCTTCCTTTCATCCAAATCGAAGATCAAGATTGAAGATTCAAGAGCTTAGATTGAAGATCTTCATCTTTTTAAGAGAGATTTCTTCATTTGAAGCGGATTCGTGATAGATCAAGCTCGATCCTTCGCTGTCCAGATCTGAAGCGTGTAGATTTGGGTTTGTTTTGGTGATTTGGTGAGTGGTGATTATCTCTCACACGGATCCAAAGGAGTATATCGGATTGTTGGCTCGATTTGGTGTTAAAATAGTGATTTCCATGCATTTTCTTCATCCTAAGTGTAGATCCATATAGATCCATTGTTCATGATGATGTTACATCCATTTTATCATATGTTAACCTATGCAAGTTCATTCATCAAGTTTGTAGAGATATAATTCATGTTTTCATGCTTATTGGACTTTCAACTCTTTAATTACGAAAATGCCATTATTGTTATAATTGTCCACTTTGCTTATATTTGAATGCTTGGTTAATTGGATTGATGTTTGACATGATTGATTGCTGTGAATTAGATGATTGTTGATTGGTTTTAGACAAGGTGGTCGAAGATGATTCAAAAGCTAAGGGAAAGGCTCTTGAATTGGGAAAGCTGCACGTGGCATATGTAGCGGGAGGATGAAGCTCTTATGCATAGATTTGATGATGTGATGTTGAGATGAGGCTTTGCGAGGATGTAATGAAGCGAGGCATCATGTGATGAAAGTCTTGGTCTAATCCAGACGGGATCATTCCAAGCACGTTGGTAACTCGGTGATATGATTCGAGTTAAGAGTAATGGATGCTTGAGAGGCGCTTGAGCTAGTATGGAAATAGTCATCAAGGAGGATGACTAGGAGGCTTGGATAGCATCGTTGTTGAAGGTTCTAGCATGCTCAAAGAAAGAGTACGTTGGGCAGATTAGATAGTCCCTGAAGGCTAATGTTTGATAGTCAAGTACTCTGGGCAGATTAGATAGTCCTAGGCATGGGTCATGATGACGTGCGGGAGTTATGTCTAGAACCAGGGTTTCCATTAGCCCTTGACGGACGGCTGAAAGAATGTGCCGGTCATTCAATTAACGGTGATATCGAAGCAATGATAACAGTGATAGCCAGAGTCATGGATGTTTGGTTGTATCGTCATTCGGACTCAAGAGCGGTATTTTCTGGGTGCTTATCTGATTTAGGCCTTGGTACTTGGAAAACATCGCCCTTGACTCGAATGATTATTACTTTACTTTAAATTGTATGCTCTGCTATGTTGCTTCTGCTTAGTGTGTGTCTGGGGGCTATCACTGTAGAATGAGGTTGGAGTGGGAGGGTTGTATTCCTATTCCTTTTCCTTTATGCTCTTTTGGTATGTTGTTAGTTAATTTACTGCTCACTAAGACTGTTGTCTGACTCAAGGCTTTATGTTTTAATTCTTATCGCCTTGGGCTGTTCGTCCATTTTTGGGACGGGCAGACTAGGTAGCAGGTGACAGGTGCTGTTCTCTTCTCACGATGCTGATATCGAAGACGAGCTGGAGGGTTGCATATTATCTTCTTATATGTACTGGATGTTCCGCTGTTTTGTATTCTCTGAGGGTTATGTAGTGAGGCTTGATGTATTGGCTGTTTGGATGCTTGTATTCAACTATTATGAAGTTTATATGATGGCATTTTATTCTGTAAAGCTTCACTATACATATGTTCTATTGTATTTTGTCCATGCGCTGTGAGTAATACGATAGATTCTGTTGTTTTAATCTACCCTGACAATCGTCCATGGTCGCCTGGCACACTTTACAGCGCACTATCTCTAGATTCGGTGCAGGGGTCATGGGCGGTCGTCACATTTGGTATCAGAGCATTGGTTAATCGATTTTACCCAACGCTCGCTGTCGTAACTACGTATGAGAGACGTAATTGTAATTTTGATGGATGATTACTATATATAATATAGTAGCTTAGTTAAGTTTGAGTCCTTTATGCAGTTGTTTCTCTAAGGTGTCCTGATCATTCCTTTTTATAGATATTGAGAATGAGTCGAAGAGGGAGACCAGCTGCTAGGGAAGGCCGTGCTACTGAGGGAACTGCTGATTATGCAGCCATGTTCGAAGCTATGATGACTTCGATCATGAGAAGGATACCAATTCCGGGGGCAGCAGTAGATGTTGGAGTTCAAGTCCAAACTCCAAAGCCGGTGGATTTTGCTAAGCTGTGCAAGGATTATACTGCTCTTGGAGGGAAGGTTTTCTTGGGAACGGAATCAACTATTGAGGTCCAGAGGTGGATAGATGCTTGTAGAAGGATCTTTGGTGATTTGGGAATTGATGATGCAACTAAGAGGAAGTTGGCATCGAGACAGCTTCAAGGGAGAGCTTCTGATTGGTGGAACTCTATTACCATCACTACTCCGGAAGAAGAGATTACTTGGGAGCAATTCCAAGTCAGATTTGAAGCTAAGTTCATTTCTACAGCTCAGAAGTCTGTTCTGTTCAAGAAGTTTGTGGAGCTCAAGCAAGGAGGGAGATCTGTTCTTGAGTATGTTTCTGAGTTTGAAGCTTTGTCCAAGTATGCTCGGTCATATATTGAATCTGCTTATCAGAAGAATGAGAAGTTTGTGACAGGCTTGGACAGTTATCTTGGGAGACAGTTGGTGGATCATTTGGACGATTCATTTGAGAAGCTAGTGGAGAAGGCTCTCAGGCATGAGAGTCTGTTTCCTAAGGAAGGGTCTGTTGTTGCTGTGACCAGGGAAGAGCCTAAACCCCAGCAGGGTGGAAACAAGAAGAGGAAGCAGCAGCAGCAACAGAAGGGTAAGAATGGCCAGAAGAAGCCGAAAGGCGAAGTGACTTGCTACAATTGTCAGCAGAAGGGCCATTTCTTTAAGGATTGTAAGAATCCGAAGGTACCAATGAAGTGTCACAACTGTGACAAGCCGGGGCATATCAAGAAGAATTGTCCAGAACCGAGGAAGGACCAGCAGATTGTGCAAGCTTATGCTTTGGGAGCTCTTCCGTCGTCTTCGAAAGCTCCTACTGCTGAAGAGAAAGGAAAGAGTGTGGTTGTTCAAGGTACTCTTTTCCTATGTGGTGTTCCAGATAGAGTTTTGTTTGATACTGGAGCGTCGCATTCGTTTGTTTGTAATGAACTCGTAGGCCGGTTAGGTTTGGAACCGGATATTGTTGATAGGCCATTGGTTGTGACTAATCCAGTTGGGGGTTCGTCTTGTTTGTGTATGTTATGCCGTGGTCTGATTGTATCGAGTTATGGTTGCTCTTTTGTTTGTGATTGCTTTGTTCTGAACTTTGCGGGGTTCGGAATTATTTTGGGTATGGACTGGCTTAGGAAGTATGCGGCAAAGGTTTATTGCGAGAGGTTGGAAGTGACAGTCGAGAATGTGGAGGGGCGAAAGGTTGTAATACGATGTAAGCATGAAGAAGGCGTCTTCATGAGCTTCATGTATTCGCTGGTTGTTCCACGGGATGGACTGTCATCGGTGCCAATCGCTAATGGATTCGAGGATGTCTTTGACAAAGTCAAAGGGTTGCCGCCGCATAGAGAGATCGAGTTTCGTATAGATCTAGTTGAAGGAGCCAGACCTGTTGTGATGCCTCTTAGGCGGATGGCGCCTAGGGAACAGCAAGAGTTGAGGGTGCAAGTTGATGATCTTTTGCAGAAAGGATTCATTCGGCGTAGTGTGTCCGAGTGGGGTGCACCAGTTGTGTTTGCAACCAAGGCAGATGGGTCGTTGAGATTGTGCGTCGATTATCGTGAGCTGAATAAGGTGACTAAGAAGAACAAGTATCCATTGCCGAGAATAGATGACTTGTTTGATCAGCTTCACGAAGCTAAGGTGTTTTCTCAGATGGATTTGGCAACGGGGTTTCACCAGTTAAGAGTGGCTAAGGATAGTGTGCCGAAGACTGCTTTTAGGACACCATCCGGTTTCTTTGAGTGGCTGGTAATGCCGTTTGGATTGACTAACGCACTAGCATATTTTGTGGATCTTATGAATAGAGTGTTCAGAGATCAGTTGAACAAGTTCGTACTTGTGTTCGTGGATGATATTCTGATTTATTCCAGAACGGAAGAGGAGCACAAGACACACTTGCGTATTGTTTTCGAAACCTTGCGGAAACATCAGCTGAAGGCTAAGTTTTCGAAGTGTCACTTCTAGAAGAGTGAAGTGAGATTCTTAGGTCATGTGATTTCTGGAAATGGAATAGCGGTTGATCTCGCTAAGGTGGCAGCAATCCAGGATTGGGTTAGACCTAAGAATGCATCTGATGTGAGAAGTTTTCTTGGATTAGCAGGATATTATCGACGGTTTATCAAAGACTTCTCCAAGGTAGCTGCACCGTTAACAGGATTGACGAAAAAGAACCAAGTGTTCAGTTGGGATGCTAAGTGTGAGCAAGCTTTCGGAATCCTGAAAGAAAGATTGACGAGTGCTCCTGTTTTGACTATTCCAAGTGGGAATGATGAGATGGTGGTTTACCCCGATGCATGTGGTACTGGACTTGGAGCAGTGCTAATGCAGAGGGATAAGGTTGTTGCGTATGCCAGTCGACAACTGAAGCCACATGAAAGGAATTACCCAACTCATGATTTGGAGTTAGCGACGATTGTTTTTGCTCTGAAGATGTGGAGACATTATCTATTGGGAGTTCGATTCGAGTTGTTTACAGATCATAAGTCGTTGAAATATCTTTTCTCCCAAAAGGATTTGAATCTTCGGCAGCAACGTTGGCTAGAGTTTTTAGCATCATATGATTTTGGTATAGCTTATACTCCGGGAAAAGGTAACGCAGTGGCAGATGCGTTAAGTAGAAGACATGCAGGATTGGGAGCCATGTTTTCAGAATGGAAGAGTCTCGAGTATTTAGCTGGATTTGACTTCAGGCCTAGATGCGAATTGGAATCTGAGATGTTGGCAAACTTATCGATAAGACCTTCTCTTGTGGAAAGGATTGGCGAGAGCCAAAAGCGAGACGATAAGCTTGTCAAGATTATCCGTGAATTGGAATCTGGATTGGATCCAGAAAAGGATAAAGGATTCGAGGTCGATCGAGAGGGTTGGCTTCGGAAGCAAGGACGACTAGTTGTTCCCGATATAGATGAATTGAGGAGTGAAGTTCTGAAGGAAAGTCATCACTCGAAGCTGACAATTCATCCAGGTGGAAATAAGATGTATCGGGATATGAAGAGAACCTACTACTGGGAAGGTATGAAGAAGGATGTTGGAAATTTTATTTCCAAGTGTATGAACTGCCAGTTGGTGAAGGCCGAACAGAAGAAGCCAAGCGGATTGCTTCAGCCATTAGAAGTTCCTACATGGAAGTGGGAACAAGTGTCGATGGATTTTATCGATGGATTGCCTAGAACAAGAACGGGAAATGAAGGCATTTGGGTCATTGTAGATCGCCTGACAAAGAGTGCAAGATTCATTCCTGTTCGATCGACTAGGACCGCATCAAAGTTGGCTGAGTTGTATGTTAAGTGGATAGTTCGATTCCATGGTATTCCGAAGAGTATAGTGAGCGATCGAGACCCATTGTTCACTAGTGGATTTTGGAAGAGCTTCCAGGAAGTTTTGGGAACCGAATTGTGTTTGAGTACAGCTTATCACCCTCAAACAGATGGTCAGACCGAGAGAGTCAACCGAGTTTTGGAAGATCTTCTTAGAGCATGTGTTTTGGACTTCGGAGGACCATGGGAAGATCACCTTCATTTGGTGGAGTTTGCATACAACAACAGTTACCAGTCTAGTATTGGTATGGCACCGTATGAGGCATTGTATGGAAGACCGTGTAACTCTCCGACATGTTGGTTGGAAACTGGAGAAAAGCTGATACTTGGGCCAGAGATGATTCGGCAGACTTCAGATTGTATAGAGATCATTCGGCAACGAATGAAGGCAGCCCAAGACCGTCAGAAAAGTTATGCCGATAATCGTCGAAAGGATTTGGAATTTGACGTAGGAGATATGGTTTTTGTGAAGATTTCTCCACTGAAGAATGTTATTCGATTCGGGAAGAGAGGAAAATTGACTCCGAGATTTGTTGGACCATTCCCGATCATCGAGCGAATTGGGAAGCTCGCCTACAGATTGGAGTTACCAGAGAAGATGTCGAGTGTGCACAATGTTTTTCACGTATCATATCTACGGAAGTATGTGCACGACTCGAATACAGTAGTTTCTGCAGATAGCTATGAAGATTTTGAAGTTGATCCAGTTGATAGAAGACCTCGTAAGCCGCTTCGTGTTGTGGAAACCGACACGAAATAGCTTAGGAGGAAGGTAGTTAAGTTGCTCAAGATACAATGGAGTGACGATGATAACGACTGTACGTGGGAGGTGGAAGAGAGGATGAAAGCAGCTCATCCCGAACTCTTCAAGGTATGGCCCTAAGGTGTCGTATCATCTAACAACATTGTAACTTGTTCTAAGTTTTAGAATTCTGCATGCTAAGCTAGGATTGGATGCATGGTTGGCTGATTGCTATGGATGGTAGGCATGCAGAATAGTCTTTGATTGCTTTGATTGTGTGGAATTTCGGGGGCGAAATTCCTAAGGGGGAGAGAATGTAACGACCCGTATTTTTACGGATCGACAAGTTCGTCAAAATCTGGAATTTAGCATTTTCAAGTCATTTCAGATTTTTACGCAGATTTTTCTAAGTCCTAGGTCGTGAGCGACCTAGGTGATAAGTCATGACCTTAGGAAGTTAGGTCGTAGTCGGCGACCTGGGGAGGTGGAGCGACCTAAAAGCTAGGTTGTAGGTTAGCTTAGGTCGTGTGCGACCTAAGGATGAAGTGGTTAGGTCGTTTGGCAGTTTAGGTTGGTTGAGCGACCTAGGAGTTGATAACATTTAAGTCGTAGACGACTTATAGGGGCAACGACCTAAGGAAGCTAGGGGATAAGCAGTGAGCGACCTAGGAGGAAGAGCGACCTAAGTTTGGAAGTTAAGTTGTTAGGTTGGTAGCGACCTAAATAAAACTGGTAGTTAGCGACCTATAGTAGTTTGCGACCTAAGGAGTTAGTGTGTTAGCGACCTAAGGGGATAGGTTGGCAGCGACGTAAGAAACTATAGACAGTAGTTAGCGATCTAGGGTTTATGACCTAGTTGTTAGCTCGTAAGCGAGGAACTTAAGTGTTAGGTCATTGAGATGTTATGTCGTAGCATAGTTAGGTCGCTGATGCGCTATGTTGATTAGGTCGCGTAAGCGTTTAAGTGTTAGGTCGCACCTGTGGTTAGGTCGCTAAGTCATAAGTCGTAGCCTCGTTAGGTCGTAAGTTGTAGGGCTTTGGTAGGTCGTTTGGGTGCGCAGTTGTGCTAAGTCGCATTCTCTTAAGTCTTAGGTCGTAGAGGCGCAAGCGATAGGTCGCTGAGGAGTTTGTCGTAGCATTGTTAGGTCGCTGGGTTTTGTTAAGTCATAGGGGGCTTAGGTCGTAAGTCGGAAACGACTTAAGGAGATAACCAAATTTTGACTTAAGGAATTTCTGCTATAAATAGGATGGGTTTTTCTCACTTTTTGGGATCCGGATTTTGAAGCGACGAAGTGCTGCCATTTTGAGAGCTCGACTTCTACACTTCTTCACTTCTTTTCTCTACTTTAATCTAGTGCTTCCTTTCATCCAAATCGAAAATCAAGATTGAAGATTCAAGAGCTTAGATTGAAGATCTTCATCTTTTCAAGAGAGATTTCTTCGTTTGAAGCGGATTCGTGATAGATCAAGCTCAATCCTTCGCTGTCCAGATCTGAAGCGTGTAGATTTGGGTTTGTTTTGATGATTTGGTGAGTGGTGATTATCTCTCACACGGATCCAAAGGAGTATATCGGATTGTTGGCTCGATTTGGTGTTAAAATAGTGATTTCCATGCATTTTCTTCATCCTAAGTGTAGATCCATATAGATCCATTGTTCATGATGATGTTACATCCATTTTATCATATGTTAACCTATGCAAGTTCATTCATCAAGTTTGTAGAGATATAATTCATGTTTTCATGCTTATTGGACTTTCAACTCTTTAATTACGAAAATGCCATTATTGTTATAATTGTCCACTTTGCTTATATTTGAATGCTTGGTTAATTGGATTGATTTTTGACATGATTGATTGCTGTGAATTAGATGATTGTTGATTGGTTTTAGACAAGGTGGTCGAAGATGATTCAAAAGCTAAGGGAAAGGCTCTTGAATTGGGAAAGCTGCACGTGGCATATGTAGCAGGAGGATGAAGCTCTTATGCATAGATTTGATGATGTGATGTTGAGATGAGGCTTTGCGAGGATGTAATGAAGCGAGGCATCATGTGATGAAAGTCTTGGTCTAATCCAGACGGGATCATTCCAAGCACGTTGGTAACTCGGTGATATGATTCGAGTTAAGAGTAATGGATGCTTGAGAGGCGCTTGAGCTAGTATGGAAATAGTCGTCAAGGAGGATGACTAGGAGGCTTGGATAGCATCGTTGTTGAAGGTTCTAGCCTGCTCAAAGCAAGAGTACGTTGGGCAGATTAGATAGTCCCTGAAGGCTAATGTTTGATAGTCAAGTACTCTGGGCAGATTAGATAGTCCTAGGCACGGGTCATGATGACGTGCGAGAGTTATGTCTAGAACCAGGGTTTCCATTAGCCCTTGACGGACGGCTGAAAGAATGTGCCGGTCATTCAATTAACGGTGATATCGAAGCAATGATAACAGTGATAGCCAGAGTCATGGATGTTTGGTTGTATCGTCATTCGGACTCAAGAGCGGTATTTTCTGGGTGCTTATCTGATTTAGGCCTTGGTACTTGGAAAACATCGCCCTTGACTCGAATGATTATTACTTTACTTTAAATTGTATGCTCTGCTATGTTGCTTCTGCTTAGTGTGTGTCTGGGGGCTATCACTGTAGAATGAGGTTGGAGTGGGAGGGTTGTATTCCTATTCCTTTTCCTTTATGCTCTTTTGGTATGTTGTTAGTTAATTTACTGCTCACTAAGACTGTTGTCTGACTCAAGGCTTTATGTTTTAATTCTTATCGCCTTGGGCTGTTCGTCCATTTTTGGGACGGGCAGACTAGGTAGCAGGTGACAGGTGCTGTTCTCTTCTCACGATGCTGATATCGAAGACGAGCTGGAGGGTTGCATATTATCTTCTTATATGTACTGGATGTTCCGCTGTTTTGTATTCTCTGAGGGTTATGTAGTGAGGCTTGATGTATTGGCTGTTTGGATGCTTGTATTCAACTATTATGAAGTTTATATGATGGCATTTTATTCTGTAAAGCTTCACTATACATATGTTCTATTGTATTTTGTCCATGCGCTGTGAGTAATACGATAGATTCTGTTGTTTTAATCTACCCTGACAATCGTCCATGGTCGCCTGGCACACTTTACAGCGCACTATCTCTAGATTCGGTGCAGGGGTCATGGGCGGTCGTCGCAAATTTCGCTTTCTACTAGCGTAGAATTCGTATGGAAGATGCACATACCTCAAGGTGGATAATTAAGGGAAAAATTAGTTTATTGAAGGTGGGCTATTTCATCGTTAGATGAGCCTTTGAGATGCATTAGTAGTATGACGATTAAATTATAAATTATAAAGCCATATATAGGGGTCACCAATCACTATAGCTAGAACCGATTGACCACCGTTGACGTTGTGGAGAGCCCGCTTTGAGGACTAGAGGTATTAATGACCGTTGGGTCTGCCTCTTCCCTATTCAAGAAGTATTAAGTGTCGGGGTTTTTAGGTAGTGAAATGGTTAGATAAATACGGGTATAGGCATATATATATAATGATACCTTAGAGAAGTTTAGGTTAAGCATATCATATGCGCACATAAGATTTAACGAATTAGTTGTAAATAATAGATATAATACTAAAATGGAAATCAATCAGCGTAAATTAATGGGGTGGATAAAGTATGTAATTTTTCCAATCACCAGAACATTGTTCTGACTCTGCTCTTCATAACAACCCACAGGTTAGATTTAGAAGGATTGGATACTGAAGCAAGATTGGAACGGTTGATGGTGAAGTCCTCTTATTCATGCTCGGGGCTAACAAGGCAATTAAATATCCAAAGAATGATATTCCAAGGTAGTAGCCTTAGACAACACGTATGTTATATTATATTTTTCAATTCCGCTGTATGTTTACATTGATCACACTATGATATACTTATGTTTATTACAGGTTACCAAAACCAACGATCCATGCCCTAATGGACTTGAGTTTCGATGTAGTCGAAATTCAGGCCTATTAAGATACAGGTTGTTACAAGTAACTAAGTCAATGCTAATGGGGCAATAACGCAACACCGTCCCCTTTACAATGGATTCTACTTCACCATTGTGATATTTGAAGAACAAGTTAGCTAAAATGAGCCATGCTGCAGGAGAAAGAGCCATAGAGCCTCCAATACCTGCCTCGTTTACTCCATGCTCTTAGGTCTCCCTTATGTGTTCTATCCATTGTGTTCTTGCTTAGTCGTCTATTTGTAACAAACTTGAATTTTGTTGTTTAATTAAAAATAAAATATTGATTAAATTGAAATTTTAAATAAGAAGTTTGATTTTGATGGATCATAAATGGATTCTTTAGATTGCAAATTCTAAAGTTTGGTTGTATTGGTGAAATAATTTATGAAGTGAATATTTTTAGAGTTTGTATAAATCTATGTTGTAAGAAAATAGGGAATTTTTTTATATCTTTTATTTTTTTAATAAAAGATGATTTAAAATTAATAAATTTTTTAAAATAAATAAAGGTTCATAATTTAATTTTATTCAAAAAGTTATATTTTTATTCATTTGATCTATGGCTTTAAACTTTAGTAATTGTTGTATAAATCAAATTAATGGTAAGAATACTTAAAGTAAGCATTTTATTTCTTTTTGGGTGTAATTTAATTCTTGGCCCAAAACCCATTAGGAGATGAGAGATTTTCTCATATACTAAGTTTTGTACGTTTACAGTACTTCACAAAAACTGAAGCACTAAGAAACCAAATTCTTTCCTCTTTCTCTTTTCTAAACCTAGAACTCTAATTCCCTTAATTCAACCTAGCCTCATCTATAATTAGATTATTTTGAGGCAAATAAATTCTAGTAAGGAATCAAAAACCTAATTTTCTCTTTGTTGAAATTTCTACTTCAGTTTACAGTAACTGAAATTGATTCCTCTTTATTATTTTGATTGATCAAATTCTAGTGTTTTGTAATTGAAGAAATATTTAGCTGATGTATTTTTTATTGCCAAATTTAAGAAGAAAGATGAGTTAAATAACTCACAACTATCTTTGATTGTAATTTCTAGATGAATGATTATATAGGATTAGATGATCTTAGGTTGATTGATAATTGTTGTTAATGCTCTACTAGTTTTGCTTGCTGCTAGCCTAAACTTGTAATTTCATATAGTATAAATTCCATGATGTTTGTATGCTTGCATGCTTCAAAATTCGTCACCTTAGAAGTCAATAGAAGTTGCAGTTCGAAAACCATTGGAAATGGAACATCCATGAGCCAGGGACACTGCCTGGTTCCAGGCAGCACAATCGGTCCACCCGTCTGCTTGGACCGGTGCACTGGTCACAGCCTGGAACATGTTCCAAGTTATGCCACGGGAACTCCAGATACCTACTTTTCTCCTTCTTTTTGCTCGGTTGCTTCTCGATGTTATAGGCATGTTTTATTGCTAATATGTGATGATTTGGATGCATATACTTAAGATTTAAATGGTTGAATTGGTGCTTCATTTTGATGATATAATTCCATAGAAATATTACCATGGATGCATGAAGTTACACATGACATTGGATGCAAGTTTATTTCATAATTCCAACTAGTGCTTTCAACAGAATGATTTCTAAACTAAACCGTTTTCCAAATCATTTCAAGTATGAATATAAATTTTATATAAAGGATATTTAATTCTTATCAATGATTTAAATTAGTTTAGAATAATGGGTTTAAAAGTATATTTATAAATAACGATGTATAAATTTATAAAGGATTTCTCATATACATGTGTGTGTGTGTATTCTAATTTATAAAATGATAGTTTCAATAAGGATGTTAAAGTAAATTATCTTTATAAAATTGCATGACGTCGAACAGATGAGAAATCGATTTAAATGGTTTAATAAAACGAGTAGTTAGAAAACTCACATTTGTTTACCGGTTAATTCTTGGACTTGTTCGAATGAACATTTATTTTGAATGAGTGGGATTTTATAATCACTTAGTTAATAATTAAGTAACACTAAGTGGTTATGGGATATTTGTGCAATACTTATGTAGTTATTAATTGGAAGTATATCACACTTATCGAGTGGAGTTTACTAACTTATAGTAAACATTTGAGTAAACCCGAGTGATTATGGAACATGTGATCATTACTTGAATGATTACTTGTAAAAGTATATAACACTTATTTCATCGAGTTTTAGACTCATCCTTGGGTGATCCGTTTTTTGCAGATTTTATGGGTTTTCAGACCCATCTGGTGTTACCTATTCATGAATGAGTTATTACGTGCGATGTGCTCGTATCTTATGTTGACATGCGAAGTGTTTTTCTATTAAGCTAGCTATTGATGACGATGAGCGATGTGCTCGTCTCTGGTGTTGACTTGTGATGCGCTTGTCCTATAGTCGACTAACGAAGTGCTTATTTATTTATGTGTGAAGTACATGCTAATGATAATTAACTAGCGAAGTGCTTAGTTAATTATGTGTGAAGTGCATGATGGTGATTATTGACTTGCAAAGTGCTCGTCCTTTGCTTGCATTTATAGTTTTGAATTTCTATGCTATTATTTGATGGGTATTATCTCTTTGATGTTTGGTTGTAAATGAGCACGGTTATCTTTAAGTCATGAAGTTTTATATGAAGTATCAGTAGATTAGCGAAGTACGATTTATGACATTCATCCTTGGTGTTCATGCTAGTATATTATTATTATTATTATGGACTCACCTTTTGTGATAACTAGAGATAGTCTGACCCAGGTATTATTTTAATGCTCGGTCAGACCGAGACTTGACAAGTGCAAGGACTTTTGCTTTGGACGTGGTCTAGTTTGGGTAGAGTTTATGCTAGTTATATATATGTGTCATTAGTCCATTTTGAGATGTTATCCTATGTATATATGTATCTTGTTTGAGATGTAGGCTCATTTTGTACTTAGTGATGTACCTTAGTCCTAATGTATGTATTTTGTGAGTTGAATTCACTTCTTTGTTGGGTCACTTATGTTATATGATATGTCCTCTATTATGTTTATCAATGCGATCTGTGATTCTGTGTTTGTGAGTTTTATATTGTTCTGAATCATAAACAAGCCATTGTATTATAGTTTTGCACCTGGATTGTATTCGTTGAATTTCTCCTTACAAAAAGAATAAATTGTATATTCAACATATTCGATACTCACCCAAAGCAATATTATGGATGGTCACTCCTAAACATCCTTATTTTCCATATTAGCAGATAATATTACTTATTAATATCCTTTGTTAATGAGGGCATAAAGGTGGGGCGTTATAGTTGGTACCAAAGCAGAGGTTCAGAATAATATAGGATGTAAGAAACACGAACCTTGGCCTAGACAGACTTAAAGTCCCATCCCTTGGGTGTGCAGGGTAGATGTTACCTCCTTCTAGTAATAGGATTTATAATGGTAAGGGATATTATAGGAACTTATTTGATTTATTTCTCTCTTATAGTTATGATGTTGTGTCTCACATGTGGCAGGAGTGAGATATGGCTGAAGGTAGGAATACTCATTCTGACTTGGGGCAGTATATCATTCCTGACAGGAGGGAGTATTCATGACTACCCAACAAGTTTGAAAGTTAGTCCAGGCTGTTCAGGCCTTAGGTGTAGCACCTAACCATCCTCTCGTCCACCATTCAGCTTTTTCCCGCATGTGTAGTGATTTCGTTCACCCTGGAGAGAAGCAGTTTACCGGTACCGAAGCAGTCATAGGATTTCAGACTTGGTTAAAGACATGCGAAATGATTTAACGACCCGGAATTTTCTAACCCGAAAATTCCAGATAGTTAGAAGAAAAAGAAAGAGATAGAAGAAAGAAACAGAAAGAAGAAAGAAGAACAGAGGACACAACATCTCACATTCGCAGCGGATTAAATATAATAACAAATAATAATATCAGTTATACAAAGAAAAACTGCATTTGTTAATAAAGGCTTTTACTTAATTTATTATTTTATAAATGCTTATCTATATATATATAAATTTCTTTAAAGAAAATAAAACCAATTAAAAGATTTATCTAAAGTATATTTAAAACTAAAATGTTATTTATTTAAATAACTTTGAAAAGTCCAGATTAAACTAAATCTAAATTTCCAATTTACCAAAGCTTCTATTTACAATATATATAAATAAATATATATATATATATATATATCCAAATAGAAATATCTTATTAACTTTTAAAAGATAAAATCATCAATTAATACTAATTTAATCATATTATTAAATTAAATTCAAATCTTATTATCAAAGATTATCCATATCAATTTAATTATTAACAGATTATTAAATTGATTTGGATAAGTATTTGGACTTCTGAATTGAATTGTCAATTTGGATAACTGGAATTCATTGAGTTTTACGTATCTCTGAGGGAATACGTATTTGATCTATCTCTGGTTTTAGAATCTGCAGTTTGGGAAGTTTGGTAGTTGAGTCAGACTCGTCTGTAGTCTGATATTCTGTTTAGTTCTATAAATCTAGATGAGTAGGAGATCTATAGCTTAGTAGTTTAGATTGTTTGTAGAGCGAGTATCCCGGTATATATATATACTTGGGGAAACTCGAGGAATTTTATCTAGAATTTAGTCTAGATAGTTAGAATTGTTTGATTGGATGATTTGGTTGCTATGGTTGCTAGCATATGGATGATAGTATATGCTTGTGTTTTAAATTAAAATCTTTAATAAGATTATTAAATTACCTTTGTTTAAATTTCGGGGACGAAATTATTTTAAGGGGGGAGGAATGTAATATCCCGGAAATTTTGATATTACTTGCATGGAGTTGTTGGGTGCTTATAGAGTTCAGGTGGCATTGAGTCAGCTATAGGAAAGGGCTTTGGATTGGTACGATTTGCTAGTGCCAGAGATTGATGAGGCAGAGTTGAAATAGGAGCAGTTTAGATCCCATTTTGAGTTGAAGTTCATGCCAGAGGTGGAGAAGGAAACCCTAGCCCAAAGACTCATTGACCTTAAGCAAGGCAGTTCCTCAGTTGCAGAACATGTGGCTACATTCGAGTCATTGTCTCAGTATGGATTAGAGCTTATTGGTATGCCTCTTAAAAATAATCAGAAGTTTGTCTGTGGATTAAGGAAGCCTTTGAGGAAGGCACTCTTGACTCGACTTGAGGTTTCATTCGAGAAGCTAGTGGATACCGCACTTAGACTTGAGGAGACAAAGAAGGATAGTATTGATGAAGGCCCTCAACCAAAGAAGGAATTCAACCATAAGAGGAAGGCACAACAAGACAAGCAGAAATCCGAAGTTCCAAATAAAGAGGCAAAGAAGCAAGATTCCAACTTCAACAATCAAAGGCGTGCTTTAGGCGAGTGTTTCAACTGTGGAGCCAAGAACCACTTCGTCAAGAATTTCCCAAGACCCAAGATGTGTCGTTATTGTAAGAAAGAAGGTCCTCTAGTTTCGCTTGTCTAGTTGCACCTAAGTAAGCGGTTGGAGGTCCTAGCCAACATTAGGTAGCTTCTCTTTTTTCTTTTCTTTTCTATTCTTAGAATTTCTTCTTCTTAGGATCCTATCTTTGGGTTCGATCAACACGTATGGTTTTATTCACTCATGTTGAAAGAGCCGTTAGTGCTATTTCTTTGGATGATTAGATGTTAGCTCCTTTTCTTAGGATCTAGTAGTAAGTATTTTTGCATGGTGAAAAATTAGTAGACAGCCTTTCACTAAAAGTGATTGGTTGCTTATTGTGATGAATGCGTATTTTGCATTATTGGTTTTATTTGGACGATGATTAAAATGTGTATATAATATAATTTAAGTAACCTAGAAAAATAAAATACATATACTTAAGTAAGTTAATGCATAACATAAATTGTAATAAATGAATGAAATATTTTGGTTACTAAAAATAGATGAACTAAGTGTATGTATGGTTTCAAAATATAAATAATTTCATGTAAGAAAATATATGGTTTAAGAAGGAAATTTAATTAGGAAAATTATTTTATAAAGTAATTGAAAGGCCTTAAGGATTTATTTCAAGTGTTGAATTATCTGTTTAGTGGTTAAGAATCTTGGTCAATGCGGATGCACACGGATCAATAGAGATTTCCTAAATACTTAAACAAGACATTGAGACATGGTAAAATTTAAATTTATTTATATCTAGAAGTATATATAGGGTGGGCATAAACTGCACCGCTATACGGAAACCGCCCGCACCGAACCGAAAAAACGGTGCGGAAACCCGCACCGAATCTTCTAACCAAAGCAAATACCTTAAATCGGACCGACCCGCATCGATATGGTTCAGTTGCGGTTTGGACGATTGAACCAACCATATTAAACCAGACCAAACCGAATATTTACACTAGTAATCTTATGATAAAAATATAAGCAACTCCTATCTTATTTTATATTCTAATGATGTATATTCTATTTTTAGCGTATGTTGTTATATTAATAATATTCGCTGTCATAAAGGAAGAAGTTATAGTTTTGGTATAATAATTTTTCATCTCATTTTTTTGGATAAATGCTAATTATAATCTTATTCTAGTCATTTTCCTTGATGATTATGCATTGATTAATGTTGATGTTTGGTTAATCTACCAAAAAAATATCACTTGTAGCTAAATGTCAAATTGAAATATTTATACGAACTAATCTTTCATTTCAGTATAACATTGTGTGTTTTGCCCTTTAAGTGTAAAAGCATCACACAGTTGCCTTCATAAATTGATTGTTGATGGAAGTAATTCTCTTATTTCATATTTAATTTGGGTTCAAATCGGACCGGACTGAAACCGTACCGTGTTACATTCAAACCGAACCGAAACCGAACCGTTTAAAAGATTAGTATAATGGTTTGTAATTTTGATTAACCATTTGATGCGGTACAGAAGCGGTTTGGACTCCAAACCGCACCAAACCGACCCACGCTCACCCATAAGTATGTATATATTATTTTGTTTAGAGAAATATATTGCATGTGAAGAAATTTTCTTCTTTTTGTAACTCATTTTATTTTCTTTTTGAGAAATTAGTTGTAACATCCCCATACGTGGAGGCCTAAAACTGACGGCTACGGATGTTGTAGTCATCCATAGTTATTAATCCTCGACGACCAAATACGGCGACATTAGATACATTGATACACAGAAACACAAGAATATGGAAAAAATTAAGTAGCAAACAAATTCCACATTCCTTTTCAAAATATTCCAAATTGATTACATAATCCCAATTCGCAGACCACGTTCAGATAACATATAGTTATTACAAAATACGCCAAGAGCAACATATGAAGATGCCCCCTTGGTAGATCAGAGTATATAGATAGGCAAGAAAATTATTTGCCTGTACAAACAAAACACACAGCGGAAATAAAAGAACTCTAATAACAAGCTTGCCTCCTGCACGTCCTCGGAAGCTTTATTCGTCTAAAGAACACATGGAAACCTTAACTCTCAACCTACTCAAAATCAATTGAGTACCCAAGAGTTTAAGGAGAAAACAAAAACTTTGAGTCAGATATAAAGCCTTATATGAATAATAATTTACCATCTCAAACCATTTAGATATCTAGTAAGACCACGTCGCTTAGCGGAACGGGTTTCCCCTCACTAGTATCTTAAAATATTTATAAAACCAAATACTGTGCTCCTGCATCCATAATGGTTAAAACATAGTATTTCAAAACATTATGATAATATGCAAAACAAATAAATCAACTCTGGATTACCCATCCCCATTCATTCCGACTATCTGTCTCAATTATAGTTTCTGGGGTTACTATTAACCTGTTAAATGTTAAGGACTATCTATCCAATTACCTAGTTTTCATGGGATCACTAAGAACGTATTGGTAACTCCAATATCTTATTTCTTATCCTAGTTTTCATAGGCTAACTAGGAACCTATTGACCGACTGTCAATATCTTAATCCAGATATAGTTTTCATGGGCTAACTACAAACCTACTGGCCTCTGCCAGTATCAAATCATAGTTTTCATGGGCTGACTATGAACCTATTGGCCTCTGCAATATCATATAGTTTTCATAGGCTTACTGTAAACCTATTGGCCCCTGCTAATATCTTTAATTAAGAATTTAATATCTGTTAAGTTATATTCACTACTGGGTCAACCTAACTGGTTATTCTGCCATTTCCCCAAAATACAGTTATGGGTTAATAACAATGTGAATAACATTTCCCAAAATCTTTATTTATGCCATGATTTTTCCTTAAAAATGAGAATGGTTTATTTGTTTTAAAAACTTAAAACATCACTTTCGAAACCCCTGGATGACCTCCTTCGAAAGCATAAAAAACCGCTTTTCAAAACTCTAAGTATATACCTTTCGAAACCAATGATACCTTTCGAAGGTATCAAGAAAACATTCTTTAAAACATAGCTTTGAAACACATAAAGTACCTTTTCGAAAGTATTAGGTTTACTCTTTAAAAACATCATTTGGGTCAGAATGGTTATATACGAAAGTATCTCTTTCGAAACCAACTAAAATAAATTTGGGGAAAAATTGATGGTGTCGGAACCATCTAGTCGAAAGCAAGAACCTTTAAAAACAAAAACTTTGAAGGATAGAGTCGAAACCTCCTTTCGACTCCATCACCTTCGAAATCCTCAACCCTTTCGAAAGCAATTAGGAAAGAGGCTTAGTTTAAGGTAAAAATAAGGATAACCTTTCGAAAGCATTACTAGTCAATATAGTCGAAAGGTAGAGTAGCAGCTAGGTTTCGACTAGGTCGAAACCAATCCAGTCGAAAGCTCTGGTTTTCAAGATAAAGGTAACCCTTCGAAAGCTAATTTCTTACATAATATTGCAACCTTCTCCGAAAGCTACTTATAAAACCTTTTCGAAAGCATATGTTTCGACTATGTCGAAAGCTTTAAGTAAAACAAGGCAAGAATTTTAACTTATGAAAACAAAGTAAGGTTTCGACTCCATTGAAAGCTTACCTTTTGACACCAAGGCTTCCGCCCTCCTTCCAATCCACTGCATACCATCTAAGTGATATCTTGTGTATTGGTTTCGACTATGGTGGGTTTCGACTAAGTAAGTTTCGACTGCGATGAGGCGGGATCAATGGAGTCGAAAGGTATTTACTAACAGAGGCGGAACATCTTTTTCTGATTTAAAGGCTGAAATTTAGCAACTTTTAGTAATTACTTTCTAACGACTTGCCTATTTGTAAACCATTGATTGGTTTCCATAAAAAACTTTTTAAAAACTTTACCTTTAAAACTACCGCACTTATATCATGTTAAAACCATAAAAATGTAACGTTTAAGCCCTTCCATATATCAAAAGTAATATTTGTAGAAAAGTCCTTCTTTAACAATAATTTATTCTCCCAAATAAATCAACTGGGAAAAATCCCCAAAAATCATAGAAAATCAATTTTATCATGTGATCAAACATATTAAAATTTAGACCCAGATTCTTTTGAGAATATTCAAAACAAATTTTTAACCCAAACACTTCATATTTACCATCAAAAAATCATAATAAAATTTCCATAGCTTGGAAAATTTGAAAAATTAAAACCATCTCCAAAATCATATTTTACCTAACATAAAAATTTTCCATGGCATTTTAAAATCAATAAACCATGGTTTTGACCCTAAAACCGTACGGATTTTGCATATAATTAATTTGTTTGAATCAAAACAATCCATAACTTTAGCATATCATCATCTCAAATTATCATAGAAATGAGATATACACTTAAATCCAAAATCATAGGATTATAGAAACAAAGAGATGGAATAAAATAATTATTCACCTTAAACTTGATAAAGAATTTGAGATTTGTTGTTGATTAATCCTTCCTAGCTTTTGATCCTTAGCTTTAGATTAAAATTCCTCTTTTTCATCTTGTTAATGGCCGGCTACATTTTTATTTTCTAATTTGTGTTTGTGTTCGTGAGAAATGAAACGTGAATGGACAAAAATGAGAAGTTATAGCCGTGTATAATAGATTGGCTAATTTACTAATGTGCCCATGTGTAGTTTAATTATCTTATAACCAATTTAAAGCCCATTTTTTTATGGTTAAGCATGGCCCTATATAATTTATTTAAAATATCAATTCCCTTATCATCATTATTCTATTTAATTTATCTAATTAAATCTTATGAATAACGTTATAAAAATTTAGGGATGTTACATTAGTAATGGAAATTTGATTTTCATCACTTTTGACTTTTCGAAATGAGATTTTAAAATAAACAAACTAATTTAAGAACAATAATTATGAAGGCTTGTAGTTTAAATAAGTAATTTGGGATAAATTAAAAATTTCAAGTAGAGTAGTTGTTAAAACTTCTTTGGAAAGTACTAAAGTAAAAAATGTCATATCTTTTGATTGGTAAATCCATTTTTTATGAATCTTTTTAGGTGGAAAGATATTTCCATAAGAAAGAACATTTGTTTTGACCATTTTTTCCAGATTTTGAAATTTTCTATGTCAAATTCATGTTTTAAACAGAGCTATAAACTTTGTCCTGTCGTAAACTTTCTAAGCTAAAGACCTGGATTTATTTTAATCATAAATTTTGAACGGTTGATTCAATTTGAGCAAACTTGTGCTTTTTGGAAAGCAATAACGATAAGGAAAAGCTTTTGTTTTAGAACCTTTGGCAAATTATGATTGTAGTTAATTGAAAATCACTAATTTGTAAAAAAAAGGCATGAGAATTAGAAGAGCTTTCATTTTGGGAAAATATTTAAGTTTATAAACAATAGTTGAGCATGCATGTTATTTTCTCAAGATAATACTGGAAATGTGGTTTAAACAATATTTTTCAACTTTATTTTGGTTTATTAATAACAAATTTTGATGAAGAAATGCATAGTGATTAGAGGAATAACTTGATTGTTTACATACTAGGATGATTTTGTAAGTTGTGTGATATTTGAACTTTAAATTTTAGTAAAGAGGTATTACTAAACTTTAAAAGCATTACAGACTTTCTTGTATGAAATTGCGGGAACGCAATTTCTTTAAGGGGGAAAGTCTATAACAACCCTGAATTTTGATGTTTAATTAAAAATAAAATAATGATTCAAATTGAAAATTTAAATAAGAAGTTTGATTTTGGTGGATGATAAATGAATTCTTTAAAATTCCAATTCTAAAGTTTGATTATATTGGAGTTAATTTATGAAGTGAATATTTTAAGAGTTTATAATAAATCCATGTTGTAAAAAAATAGGGAATTCGTTTTATATCTTTTATTTTGCTAATAAAAGATGATTTAAAATTAATAAACTTCTTTTAAAATAAATAAAGGTTCATAATTTAATTGTAACGGCCCAAAATTTTAATCATTTGATTTTGAATATTTAATTGATTTAAATATTAAAATATTGGTTAAAAAATTAATAACTGGAACTCAAAAATAGAGATTACTTAAATATTTGAATTGTTAAATTAATATTAAGATGGTGGTTTAAAAATCAGGATTTCGAATCTAATATTTAATCTATGGATTAATTAGCTATGTTTAACTCTTTTTAATGTAATAGATAATAACGGTGAATTTAATTATAAATTCAATTGCAGTAAGAACAGTTCAAATAAATAATTAGAGAAATTTATTTATGTTAGTACGACTCGATTTATATTGACGTATTTTTATTTTATTTTATTTTATTTTTCCATAATTTTTATTTTGGAAGACATTTAATTTATTCATTTGATGATTTATCGCCAAGCAACGGTATTTTTGTGATTTTCAGAAGCCAATAACTGATGTATATTATTTTTGTTTTGGGGTCGCATCACTGTTCTGAGCACGACAGTATTTTCATTTTGTCGATTCGGAGTCCGTACATGATCAGGAATCTGTGCAGCGAAATACCGAAATTTCGAAATTAGTATAAGTCAACCTAGAGACATTAAGGTACACAAGCACACAATTTTCTCTGATCCTTTCCCTTACTTGTCTCCCTCGTACTTTTTTTCTCTTCACGTTTTGAAGTAAGAATGGCCGATCCTCTTATTAAAAAAAACAAAATTGAAATGATTTCTCAACTAAAAATCAAGAGATTTGTTTCTTTGAACTAGTTTTGCTGAGGGCTTTTATTCCTTGGCCATTTCATAGTTCGTGGCAGTAATTAGGTAGATTGGTTGTGAGCTCGGTCGAATTAGGGTTCGACGTTGCCGAAGCTAGGGGCATCGTTAGCTCGTTTGGAGGGTAGATATGGGTTTGTCGTGGTGGTACACACTTTTGGCCAGAGTTTGGAGGCTCCAGGGTGTCAGGTGCAAAACACATCGTCGTGTTTGTTCCATTCATGAGCCTGGTCGTGTTCTAAAATACGAGGCTGAGCTAGAAGGCGGTTGGTCTGGTGGATGGAGGATTTGAAAAGAAGATCACTGGCGGTGTCCGTTCATCGAATGGTGGAAGGACGAGGGGGAGAACGGCAAGGGAAGTGGCAGCATCTGTGGGTTCGGTTGTGTGCATTTTTATAGGGGGAAGGATATTAGGGAATGTGAGGGAAGGCTTATTTAAGGTGGCGATATTTGAATTGTAACTAAGCAATTAATTAATGTTATTTAAAAATAGATAACTTATATATTTAATAACTTGTCCACGCGAGGTCCAATCAAGATGAGTGTTGCGCTCTTAATGACGAAAGCTTTGCGATGGAACTGGTTTGGTTACGTTTGGAGAGAGTTGAAATTTGGACTAAAATCGGACATCGTTCGAATTTAGTTCAAAGCGGAACACTACGGTGCCAATTGGAATTTCGGTGAGTTAAACTCACTCTTTTTGGTTAATTAGAATGTTTATAGTAAATAAATTTTATTTATGCCTGTTTGTATTATTGAATTTGCTGGTTGTTGAATCTGATCTAGGATCACGATATAGCATCTTGAAATGCTATTTGATTAGTTGAATTTGATCTAGGACCACGATATAGCATCTTGATATGCTATTAGATTGTTTGAGTTTTAAATTTGTATTCAAAACTTGTTTTAAGTAATGGATCATATATGAGGTGATAAATTGATATTGAATTTGACTAATATAATTATGTTGTTTAAACTTATAACGTAGTTAATATAAGCATACTTCTTAGTGTTATCTATTTGGCCAAATAAACATCGTATTGTTAAGTAATTTGGATAGTGTAATTTGGACACATGTGTAGCAGAATAAAACAGTGTTTCACTAATAAAATTAATGAATAAACGAATAAATTTATTTACTATAAATTAGATCCTAGATGAGAAGTTATAGCCGTGTATAATAGATTGCCTAATTTATAGTAAATAAATTAGCCAATCTATCATATCATTTATTCAAAGCCACGATAATCAACCATTTCTTTCCAAATCTCTTTATTTAAAAAAAATTCTCCCGGTCTATTTATGAAGTTTCTTTATAAATCCCCAATCTATTTATAAACATTCTTTATAAATCTCAAAATCCCATTTATAAAAATTCTCCTTTTTAGATCTTTAAAACTCATTTATAAATTCTTTTACAAATATCCAAAGCCATTTCTAAAACTCTTCCCATATTTAAACAAAATTATTTAATAAACTCTTTAAATCCGTATGGTTCCCTTGATAAACCATAAATTATTTAAAATAACTTTATAATCTCATTACTAATATTATTAAATTAAATTTAAGCACTATTATTGTATTAATAAGTCAACATCAATACAATATTAATATAATAATTAATTAACTTTAAAATGTTATTAATACAATAATCAATTAACTTTTTAACTAATACAATATGATAAGTGATTAACCTATAATATAATTAAATAACTTTAATTAAAAATGAAAGTATAGTTAAATCACTTTGAATAAATAATTAAAATACAATTAAAACATTTTTAAACAATAATTAAATAACTTTAAAATATTAACTAATATTCTTAAATAACATTAAGAAATAACTTTTAAGAATCATATTAATAAAATAATTAACTTAAATCGTTATTAAAAACAATTATTAATTATCTTCAAAACAATATTAATAAATATTCATTACTTTTTAAAATCTTATTACTAAATAATAATTATTCTTAAAATAACTTTCAAATCAACAATTTTTTTTCAAATTTGAAGGAGGCTTAACGATCACCATCATACTTAAACAAGATACCATTTCATTTAATTTAACTTTCCAAGTTAATAACTGACATTTACATAACCAACAACTATACAAATAAATTCAACACTTAACTGTCATTGTTTATCTTATCATTTATTCAAAGTTTGCATATCCATTGACGATATATAATTAGATGTTCAAATCTATAAAATAGCAGAACGGGAATTTATTCTGCTAATTAAATGACCAATTAATTTTATTAGTGAAACATTGTTTTATTCTGCTACACATGTGTCCAAATTACACTATCCAAATTACTTAACAATACGATGTTTATTTGGCCAAATAGATAACACTAAGAAGTATGCTTATATTAACTACGTTATAAGTTTAAACAACATAATTATATTAGTCAAATTCAATATCAATTTATCACCTCATATATGATCCATTACTTAAAACAAGTTTTGAATACAAATTTAAAACTCAAACAATCTAATAGCATATCAAGATGCTATATCGTGATCCTAGATCAAATTCAACTAATCAAATAGCATTTCAAGATGCTATATCGTGATCCTAGATCAAATTCAACAACCAGCAAATTCAATAATACAAACAGGCATAAATAAAATTTATTTACTATAAACATTTCTTTCCAAATCTCTTTATTTAAAAAAATTTCTCCATGATGACTATAAATTAGATCCTAGATGAGAAGTTATAGCCGTGTATAATAGATTGGCTAATTTACTAATGTGCCCATGTGTAGTTTAATTATCTTATAACCAATTTAAAGCCCATTTTTCTTATGGTTAAGCATGGCACCAAGGGAGTCTCAGTTACTTAGGCCCTAAATTCCGACGCACCCTCGCTGTGGTTTGGGAGGAAATCTTGACCCACTTCCATAATAGCGGGGATGTTTATACCGATCAAGAGCTAGAGAACGCCTATCTCAATGAAGAATCAAAGAAGATGTGCTAGATGGCTGGGAGAATCTGCGGATTGAAAGGGAAAAGGAAGCTGCCGATGCTACCACGGCAACAACTGCCAAAGTGTTACCGGAGCCTTTTATTTCCGATCCCGGTGAACCATCGAGGCAGCCCACGATCCATCAACAAGTTCTAGGCTTGAAGATTCCCCTCAGGTTATGGAACCGTCCAAGGAGGGTGAAGGCGATGAATACGAGGTTGACATTCTCGATCATTCTTCTAGTGTAGGTAATCTTCTTGTTTCCCCGAGTTCGAGAACTTTCAACTCACGCCGTAGGAGCAGGACGAATTTAACGCTTTCATTTTTTGATCTTATGGGTCCGTCATCTTTATCTACCAATCCGCCTGTTTCCTCAGTGCCTGGACCTTTTGCTATCTCTGCCGCTTCTGTGCTGGTCTCTGTATATGCTTCGGTTGCGGTGTCCGTGTCTGGTTCACAACCGGGGCCGGAATATGAGAAGATCGCCACACTGCATGGCTTGGATGACCCTTCCGTATCGTTGGAGGGTGACTTCACGGAGGTCAAAGTTCGGGAGCAGGATATTCAGATTGAGCAGCCA
The DNA here is from genome assembly GCA_030737815.1 of Allium fistulosum. NCBI lineage: Eukaryota > Viridiplantae > Streptophyta > Magnoliopsida > Asparagales > Amaryllidaceae > Allium > Allium fistulosum. The sequence continues at coordinate 263,441,513 of CM060904.1, read as the reverse complement.
CGCAAATCTCAACAACAACTGGTTGCCATTATGAAAGAGAGAGTTGAAGCGATATAGGCCTCTAAGAGCTCCCGCAAATCTCGGAAGCGCAAGACGAAAAGCGAGTCTTTTGAGAAAGTTACAGAGCAGGAAGAAAATGTCAACACTAATGAAATAGTTGACATTACTGGCAGCGACACTACTCCTGAGGCGAAGCAAAAACTTCAGACAAAAGGCGAGAAGGGGAGTGGTGGAAAAAGGCGCCAGGATGCTTGGATGGTAGCTGATCTGATTTTGTGTCATTTTGTATTGTTTTTTTCAAGTGCAGAGTCTGCACTTAGTATTTTTGTTGTGCTGTCTGTACTTTTTCCTTTTGTTGGGCTGGTATTGTGTGGGTATGGCCCCTACATTTTGACCTTGTATAGAAGAAAGTTATAAGTAATACATTGTTGGTATTTTGACCGTACCCTTACTTATCTGCTTATATGTGTTCTGTGCACTTATGTGTATTCTGTTTACTTCCATTTTACTTTACCTAGCCCTGTGATTACTGCCAAAGTTCCTTGTTTAGAGTAACAGAACTTGTGAAATTTTTGTTTTTAAGCATTTCTATTTAAGTACCGATGCATGCCCCCCAGTTCACGGGGCTGTTTACTTCGAACACTTGGCAAACGACCGGTAACTTATGGTTTGAATAATTTGCATAACGAAACTTAGAATTAAACTAAGGCACAATTCCATTTTTTGTAAATTTTACAACTTTAGCCTATAGTTTATGTTTTTATGCAATTCTGGAAAGTGTGTAACATATGTATGCTAGAAATGTGCACAAAAACATAAACTAAGTGCAAAACATATAGTTATGAGATTAACTATTAAAAGATTCATAAGCATATGGTTACAAGATTAACTTAATGAATAATCTTTGCAAATTTTTGGAAGTTAAACCACTTACCACTTCTCAAAAACATGAGTAGATACTTATGAGTATCATTTCTTAGGATTTTTGCAATCTTCAAACATGCACTTCATTGCTTAGAGCATGCACATTGTATGCGTTAACTGTAGATAGTTAAACGTTATCCACGTCAAATGTTATAGTTAATCATTAAGTGTCAGCGATTGGAGTTTCTGTTGGTTGTTAGCACTCTGATTTTGTTGGAGTCGTGCCCTTACTTCCGATAATGGGAGTGGGTTGATCCTCGTTATTCCTATGGTGGATAATTTTCCCGGTATTGCCGAGGCAATTTCGGTACTTAAAAGTGTGTGCGGCTTATGGGACACGCGGCTTTTTGGAAGTGTGCGCAGCTTATGGAATGCGCGGCTTTTAGGATCAGTATGACCCGTCGATCCGGAACGGTTTCGATACTTCTTAATGTTTCCTATCTTCGGGCAACGTGAGAAGTTTATGTTTTAAGAGCATGATTTCACGGCTCGGAGGGTTAATGCACGATTTTTGGGATCGATATGACCCGTCGATCCAGAATGGTTTTGGTACTCCTCAATGTTGCCTATCTTCGGGCAATGTGAGGAGTTTATGTTTTAAGAACATGATTTCATGGCTCAGAGAGTTAGTGTGCGGCTGATGAAATGCACGGCTTTTGATACTTCTCAGCGTTGCCTATCTTCCGACAACGCGAGGAGTTTGTGTTTTAAGAGTTAGTGCGCGACTTATGGGATGCGTGGCTTTTTTATTTGAGCCTTCTCGATGTTTACGGGGCAACACTGTTCTTGGAAGGCGAGGATCGGATTCTGTCGATCCAATGGTTTGAGTCGATTTGCTTCCGTCGACCCGGCGGGTAAGAGAAGCGTACTTGAGCATGATTCCACTTTCTTAAGTAGCGATTGAATGGTTTTGAGCCGATTTGACCCCGTTGACTCAGCAAGTTACTATTATGAACATAGTTTTGTTGGTTCAAAAAGCGAACTAATTTTATCATGAAAACTTGGGCAAGTTTTTGCCTATTTATAATGCCCCCAACATCCCGGAATGGTTATTTGCTGAAAAATAGAAAGTACATAAGATAGTTTTCAGATGAAGTAACGGCGCAGCAATTCGTTATTCCATGCTCTGGGAATTTGAATTCCATCGACGGTTGTTAGTTTGAAAGTTCCATCTCTTATCTTTTGATTGATCACATACGACCCTTTCTAGTTTGGTCTGAAGGCCCGGGGAATGGGGTAGACTCGTTTGAGGATGAGGTCTCCCACTTCGATGTTTTGGTTGTGAACTTTGGAGTTGAAGTATCGCGCGACCCTTTTTTGGTGGGTAGCGTTCCTCAACTCAGCTTCTTCCCTCCTTTCTTCAGTCATATCCAGTGATTCGAGCAGGAGTTGCTTGTTTTGTTTCTAATTAAAAAATTTCCTTCGGTGAGAGGGGACTTCTAGTTTGACGGGAATCATTACTTCTGAGCCATATGCCAGGGTGAACGGAGTGTGATCGGTAGCCTCTTTGTGGGTTATTTTGTAAGCCCATAGTGCAAGTGGAAGTTCATCAATCCAGTTTCCTTTTTCTTTAGTTAGTCGCTTTTTGATGGTGGACTTGATGATCTTGTTTATTGCTTCCACCTACCCGTTCGCTTGCGGATGAGCAACCGTAGAAAAGCTCTTCTCAATTTGAAAGCGTTTGTAGAAATCTTTGAACTCGGCGCTTTCAAATTGGGTTCCATTGCCAGTGATGATTTTCTATGGAAAACCAAACCTACAAATAATATTTTTAGTAACAAAATTAATGACTTTCTTTGTGGTTATGGTGGCCAACGGTTCCGCTTCGACCCATTTCGTGAAATAATCAACGGCAACTATAGCGTATTTGGCCCCTCCTTTTGCTATTGGTAGTATGCCAATCATGTTGATTCCCCATATTGCAAATGGTCACGGGCTGACCATCTACATTAGCTTTATTGAGGGAGTTTTTTTTATTTTGCCAAATCTTTGGCGACGATCTCACCTTCTAGCATAGTCTACAACATCGCGGTTTATTGTTGGCCAAAAGTATCCATACCGGAGAACTTTCTTTGCAAGGGTCTGCCCCCAGTGTGGTCTCCTCATTCGCCTTCGTGCACTTCCTTCAGGATCCATTGGGCTTCATCATCGGACACACATCTAAGAAGGGGAGTTAAGAATCCCCTTCGGTAGAGTATTCCATCTTGTATTATGAATCACGGCTCCTTTTGGAGAAGTTTTTTCCGTTAATTCTGATCAGTTAGAAGGGTCCCTATAAGTAAGTAGTCATTTATCGGCTTCAACCATGTTTCTGGTTCGACGGTTGTCTCATGAATCCATTCGACATCCATTTTGTCTATACTTGGGGTGATTAGAGTCTCAACCGGGACTAGTCCGAATGATTGAGCTTCTCCAAAGCTTGCCAGTTTAGCCAAGTAGTCTGCCTTGGTGTTTTGCTCCTGTGGAATGTGAGTTATGGTGTAATGTTTAATGTCATTTAGAAACTCTTGCACTTTAGATAGATATGAGGCAAGGTTCTCCCCTCGAGCCCGGTATTCGCCTTTTACTTGGCAGACGACTAGCTGGGAGTCACTGTAGATGTGAATGGATTTTATTTTGAGTTCTATCACAACTTTTAATCCTGCTATCAAGGCTTCATATTCTGCTTCGTTATTTGTTGTAGGGAATTCCAAGTGTAAGGCGTAGCAAATGGCTCGTCCTTCGGGGGTTTCAAGCACTACCTCTGCCCCCGAACAGAGGTTGTTAGATGCGCCATCAACAAAGTGTCTCCATTGCATTTCCACTTTAAGCGATGTTTCTTCCTCTTCATCATGTTTGGTAAACTCGGCGATGAAATCCACCAGCTCTTGCCCATTGATAGCCTTTCTTGGATGGTAAGTGATATCATATTAGCTCAGTTCGATGTTCTACTTGAGAAGTCATCCGGAAGTTTTAGGTTGGTACAATAATTGCTTCAGGGGCTAATCAGTCAATACTTTGATTGGATGTGCTTGGAAATATGGTCGCAATAACCTAGACGCGATAAGAAGGCAATACGCTAGCTTTTCCTTCTTCGAGTAATTTTTCTCGGCTCTAGTAAACCGCTTGCTAATGTAAAACATGGGTCGCTGGATTTTTGCTTCTTCACACACAAGGGCAGCGCTCAATGCATGATGTGAGACTGCTAAGTAAATGAATAGGTCCTCTCCGTCCACTGGCTTTGATAAGATTGGCGGAGCTGCCATGTGTTGCAGTAATTCACTCCATTCGAAGTTTTTCTTTTCTTTCTTTAATGCAACAAAGAACGGTATGCACTTATCGGTGGCTTTCGAGATAAATCGGCTCAGTGTTGCGACTTTTTCATTCAGGCTTTGCAATTCCTTATTGTACTTCGGGGCTTGGACTTCTCGTAAGGCAGTTATTTGCTCTGGATTTGCTTCGATACCCCTGGCACTTACTATGAATCATAAGAACTTTCCAAAAGCTACTCCGAAGTGACATTTGAGTGGAATGAGTTTCATTCCATACCTTCGGAGTGTTTCAAACATTTTAGCGAGATTATCCAGTGATTGGCAGCTACTCGCAATTTGACCAACATGTCATCCACGTAAGCCTCCATGGTTTTTCCGATTGGATGCTTGAACATGGTATTTACTAATCTTTGGTAGGTTGTTGCAGCATTCTTTAAACCGAATGGCATTACCCTGTAGCAATATAGTCCCAAATCAGTGATGAAGCTGGTGTTCTCTTGATAGGTTCGTGGTTTGGATCTGATTGTAGCCCGAGTATGTGTCCATGAATGATAGCAGTTCGTGCCCCGCCATCCCATCTACAAGCTGATCTATTCTGGGCAAAGGGAAGCTATCTTTCGGCAATGCTTTGTTTAAGTTCGAGTAGTCGATATAGGTTCGCCACTTCCCATTGGACTTTTTGACTAAGATCGGGTTAGGTACCCATTCGGGATAAGTTGCGTCACGGATAAAATCGTTGGCCATTAGCTTGTCTACCTCTTCTCTTGACACCTTGGACCATTCAGGGCCCAGGTTGCACCTCTTTTGCTTTACTGGTGTGAACTTGGGGTCAATGTTGAGTGCATGGCATGTGATTTCAGGTGATACCCCGCACATATCAGAATGCATCTAAGCGAACACATCCAAGTTGGCGTGAAGAAATGTAGTAAGTTCCTATCGCATCTTGTTTCTAAGGTATGATCTAATTTTCAAGACCCTCGTTGGGTCATCCATGTCGATTGGGACAAACACCATCTATTCTGCCAGTGCTGCCTGTTCCTCCCTTGAACTCTTATTTCTAGGGTCCAAAGCCTTGTCGAATTGGCTATGGTCCCTGAGCCAGGGGCGGCTTTGTAGTTGCTATTCAGCGGGTTCACAAATGTGGAGACTTCTCCCCACAACCTATCCTTTTCCATTCTTTTAGATTCACGTAACTCTGCAATGTAGCATTCCCTGACGGTGCACTGATCTCCTTTCACCACCTCTATTCCATTTTGGGAACTTCATGGTAAGGCACCATTGGGCTAGAGCGATTCTGAAATATGCTAGCACGGGCCGTCCCAAGAAGGCGTTATATGCGGAAAGTTCGTCCATAATTACGAAAGTCTGATGAGGGTGACTCTTCGATCACCCTTTCCAAGTTCCACTTATAGGTCAACCGTCTCCATGGGTTGTTTGGGTTCGCCAGTAAAACCTTGGATCTTTGTTTAGCATGCAGACATGCTCTTCATGCCGATCTTCGTTTGACCAAAGGTTCGCTTGAAAAGTATATTAATAGAACTGCTACTATCGACCAACACGCGCTGAACCACAGTGGGACCGATTCCTACCGTCACCACCATTGGATCGAGATTTGGAGGTTCGATCCCTTTGGTATCCCAATTTTGGAACACTATATCATCATTCAAAATTTTCTACAACTTAGCTGGAGCTTCATCTTCTATTGCGAGACATGATTCCATTGGAGCTTGCTTCAACGAACTAGCATACCACTCCATCTCTCCCTAACTTCTCTTCGCAGGATGTGGTCCTTCAGATATCGTTCCAATAATAAGTCTTTGGTCGGTTCGTTTTGATCCCTCTCCATTAGTTCCGGCTTGATTTCTGCGATCTTTGGGAGCTTGACAAGTCGCAGGTTGATCAAGGTTCTGTGACTTTCTCACGTACTACTGAAGCTTGTTTTCCCAGATCAGTTCCTCAATCAAGTTCTTTAGATGGCGGCATTCGTTTGTGTTGTAACCATGTGTCTCGTGGAAGCAACAGAACTTTCCTGAGCTTTTTTGTTGTTCAGTTGCTTCCTTCTTAGGGGGTTTTTTATATTCCTCAGTCTCCTGTGTTGCGAGATAGATATTCTCCGGAGTGTCATTGAGAGGGGTGTAATCTTCAGGCCTAAACCCTTTAAGCCGTTTATTGTTACCATTACCATTTCTTTTATTGGAATTTTGGTTTTTCCTTTTTTGATTTCCGTCCTTCCATGTGATTCCTTCAGCAGTTCCAGAAGCGTTTGCATTTTGGTTCATTGCCATGTCACTTTGCTCGACGTTCATCGGTTGCACACTAGTAGACTTCCTTTCTAACTCCTATGGTTCCTCCAACCTTAAGTATTAACTTGCTTTACGATTGAAGTCCTTCCTTGTAGTGGGTTGCTTATTTTAATCCACTTTCTGTATTTAGTTTCGGGGTGAATGGCACGGACCAAAGCCATAAAAACCATGTCCTCGTTAGGATTGCTTACTTCCATCGCTGCGGTATTGAAACGGTTCATGAAATATTTCAACAATTAGTTTTGACCCTGGAACAGTCCGCACAGGGACATGACATCTTCAGGTTGCGCGGTATGAAGCTTGAACTGATCGAGGAATCTTATTGCTAGTTGGTCAAAAGTAGAAATAGATCTTGGTGGGAGCTAAGTGAACCACATGGAAGCAATTCCTTCCAGAAAGATGAAACATCTACATCGAACAGCTTTCGAAGCATTTTCTCCATCCATGTACCAACTATACTTGTACAAATGGGGTTTTGGGTCCATTGTTCTGTCATAGAATGGAAGTTGGCATTATGAACTTCTCTGGATATCGCTCATTCAGGATTTCATCAGTAAAGGGAGTCTGACTTGGTGCAGATCCCTATTCATCATCTCTCCTATTTTTATTCTCATCCATCAATCGCTTGACCATGTCCGCGATAAATACCTCTGATGTCCGGTAGTCCTGGGGGGCAACAGTCAATCACTACACCAAGTGTTTGACTTTGCAAATGGTCTTGGTGAGTGGGCTGAAGCCTAGGCTCTCATGTCTTTGGGAGAGCCACTCCCGCGATATCCCGTTGGCTTGTGGTTGGCCTAACTGGGGCAGTTTGAACATTCCCAGCATTATCTAATGCATTGACATTCTCCTCCAACTTGCCATCGTTAACTTGCTCTCCATCTTCTGAGTCGGAGAGGTCCATGGCTACATCTTCTTGCGGGGTCTTCGCCCCTTGATTCAAGTTCTAAGTTGGTTGCCTTGCGGCAAGCAGAGTACTTATATTTCCTTCTGCATTGATACCCATGGTTCCTGCTATCATCCTTTTTGTGGCTGCTTTCCGTTTCTTCTGTTTAGACCAGAAACGGAAGAATTTTCTTGTTCTATAACAGCCGCGGGTTTAGCCATAGTTCTTAGAGCAGAATTTGACTGTAAGGTTAAGAGAGCATTAAGCTTATCCATCAGAGCCTTCTGACTGCTTTCCATTTTATGGTTGATCTCATCAACCATTTTGTTCAACTCATCCCTTGTAACGACTTCGTGCCGATTGGAGGATGCTGGCGCCTGATCTCCTAAGTTAGCATCATTTACTTTAGTTTGTTGATGATTCACATCTTCTCCAACTATTACTACCTGTATGGAACTTTCAGAATGTTAACCCAAAAAATGGATCAACACCCTGGTTTGAGTGTGAAAGCACCAGAGCAATAATATAGTTAATAAATATAGAAAAAGAAGAAAGATAAAGAAGACAAGAAGATTTTTATAATGGTTCGGCTGTTAACTAAGCCTACGTCCACTTTATAGTTTTTACTATTGACTGATTGCTGTTACAAAATGTATTTGACTACAAAGCTCTTGACTATTCTTAGTTAGACTGAGTCTCCAATGTTGGAGTCCACTAGAGAATCATAATGAACCATTTTGAAGATTGTTGTGAAGGAGGTGAAGAGTGAAGAAAGCTTCTAGCAGAGTTTTAGCAACCAGTCTGGAGGATCCTGTTTGTGTTGTAGATAAGAGAGTATTTATAGTGGTTAGGGAGCTATTAGGCCAAGCCTGTTCGCCAAATACTTGCAGATGATCACAGGAAGGTACTAGAGCTTGCATAGCGACCAGAGCTAGAACTATGGTTTGCTAGCAATCCATAGTCTATGGATCACCAGCGATCCATAATGTATGCTCAAATGCGAGCAACTCCTTAGCATTCACCCTCTGTTTTAACCCATGAAGGTTGTTGTGATCCAATGAAATGTATGGATCGCTAGCGATCCATACACTTAGTCTATTTTTGTATTTTGCTTTCTGGATTGCCTCTGTTGTCTTGCGTTGATGTTGTTCATGTAGTTTCGTGGCACGTTGCTTTGTTTTGATGACGATTTACTTGCTAGTTGTATTTAGCTACTGACTGGACTAGACGAATGCTTGTCTCTTGATTAAGCTAGCTCAAAATCTCATCAAACTTAACCATCGTTTCTAGAATACATGTTGGATCATGATGCAAGAGAATCAATGGACCCCTGAGTTAATCTCATGGATCGCTAGCGATCCATAGGCTATGGATTGCTAGCGATCCATGTCCTTAGTGTATTTTTCCATTATTTTTCCTTGGCTTAATTTGGCTTGTTGCTCTAGTACTTTTGGTTGACTTCTGAGCTATTCTGACTCGATTAAGTTGTTTCGACTTCTCTTGGATCCTGCTGGGTTAAAAACCCGGATAACATACACTAAATCACTTTGACTTGACTCTTTTATATTAATGATTTTTAATCCTCTTTCCTTGCAGGGCTTTTGACATTCCTATGGCAATGATGTTGTGCGACATCGATAATATGCGACGTTCATGAATTGTGGCATCGATTGATATATGATGCTATTGTTATGTCGGCGACACGCTTCTTAGTGAATTTCCTTTGTTGATGAAATACAATATAAATAAGATGCAGTATTGGTGATAGGCGACTTTGAAGAAAGGCGACATTACTTGAAATGCGGCATTGAAGAGAAGCGATATTGATGAAATGCAACATTGATAAGGCACGTCACTGAAGAGAGGCTGTATTGATAAGTGACATCATTGGCTTCATGCAACATCATTCACTGGTGATTTTCGTCATGGTGTTGTATGACATCATTACTACTCTAATGGCATGTGGCATTGATAAAGTGCGGCATGGAATCAATGCGGCACTGATTGAGTGCAGCATGGAATCAATGCAGCATTGATTGAGTGCAGCATGGATGGCATGCGGTATCATTATAACTATAGGATTTTGATATCTTTTCACTTGCTATCTGTAACGACCCCGAATTTTAATTAAATTTAAATTGATAATTTATTGAATTTTTGAATTAAATTTGTGAAATTAATTAATAAAGTGATGCGAGTTTCCCCGAATTAAACTAAATTTGGTATAAATCATTTTGTAACTTTAAAATATTGTATATATGTGGATATATATGTGTATGGATATATATATGAGTAAATCTGGAATTATAAATATAAGTATATATATTTGATTTGAATTTAAATTGTAAATAAACGGTTTAAAAATGAAAATATATAAGATAGATAAAGTATAAAATAAATACATTAGATAAAATCCAATAACAAATTAAATCTAGAAATTCACCTATATTATAAAATGAATATATAGATTATTAGTATTAAAATTAGAAATAAATAATGGAGATAGAAATAAATTATAGAAAAATACATAAGATAAATTTATATAGTAAACAAATTACATAAATTAAACAATCTATATTGAATATAGAAATTCATTATAAATTTTAAAACAAAATAAAATAAATACATAAATAAATTATAACAATACAAAATAATATAAATTGAGGAAAACAAACCAAAAATAATAAAAGAAAATAAAATAAATATCTTAAAATTTTGGTTATGTAAACTATAAAATATAAATAAACACAATAAACAAATTTGTTAAAATTCAAACGACACATTAACTAAAATCTTAACATCATGTTAAAAGTCAATACAAAGTGATAGAACAAAAGCAAAGCAAATATATTCAAGTATTCAAATAAAAGAAGAACATATTAAGTATATTCTAGTGTGAACAAATATACATAGCTATGTATATACACTTGCAAAAGAAGACAAGTATAAACAAATACACTCAAGTATGAACTAGCAAAGAAAGTATAAGACAACATTCTATTCATCTATGTACAAACTCAAATAAGAAACAAAGTAAAGATAAAAATATCAATATCTATGAAGCTTATAAAACAATTAACAAGAAATGAGACAAATTCACCTAATGCTAATATCTTCAACCGAAATGAAGAGGAATTATGTAAAAATGGTACCAAAGCAATTAAGGCCAGCATCTTTAGTACACAAGATACTAGTATTATATGTAAAGTTGTACAACATAATTAATGCAAGCACCCATTTTATCATATCAGCCACAATAGGAAAGGGAAAATCTCTGACCCAAATAGACATATTTGTACCTGCTATACTATTTCCTGAGAACATTTTTCTATATATCACTTTCTTATCACATTTTCGTGCATCAAAAGATAACAGAGCAAACCTGAAAAAGAAAAAAAAGAACTAAACTAGATCAACAACTATTACAAACAACGACCAAATTAAAACAACAATTCAAAAGCTTCAGCTGGTATTTTTTTCAAAGCCTGAGTTGACATAAAAAGGCTCTGTTTTCCTTCTGGAAACAAGCGAGTAACAATTTTCTTAAAACTTAAATATGGTTGTAAGTTTTACTGCATGTGATGAATGTTTGAAGTGAATGATGTTTGCATATAAGAATAGATGTTGATATCTGTGAAATGGCTGGGTATATATATATACATTCCTCTGTTCTCTGTTATTTATCAAGTGAGTAACTTCACTTTTAAAAATTTAAGTAGGTAAATTTGGTTGCATGCTATTTAATTTGAAATGAATATATTATGAAATCTGCTGTGAATATATATATATGAATATATATGTGTGCATGCTTGTTTACCTGTAGTATTTCTGTTTCTTTGATTTCAAGCTTCTGTTCGATTTAAAAACCATTATCTCTTGATTTAATCTTGGTTTGGATTTAAGACTTAAACAAAATATGTTTGACTATAGTTTAAATTTTTTACTTAAGTTATAATAACTCTGTATCATCTTTGGAAATTATTAACAGATGAATCAACTTTGAAATAGTGAAAATTTAAACTTCATAAATTTTTGTTTCAAGGTTAGGATCTGAAACAACATTTAAAAACATGAATTTTTAAACTAAAATCAAGATTTTTAGAAATAGGGGTAGGGTGCAGTTCTGAAATGAACTGGAAATGAAATTTGGGGATTTTTGGGTGATTTCTGCTATCTGGGTGGTCGGGATCTTTGGCATTGATGGAGGAGTGATCTGGGATGATGGGAAAATTATCTGATGATGGTGCATTTCAGTGTGGAGGTGGTGGTTGTTGTTTGAAGTCTGGAACCCTAGTTTAACTAGGCTAGTAAAATCGTCCACCACGGCTTATAGGATTGATCGAGTGCTATGAGGTTTTTGGTGATGATAGCAGGGTAGTTGGCGAAGGTGTGGCCGGAGGTTGTGAAGCTCTGGTGGTCGAGGGCGTGGTTGCGAGACGTTTCTTTCCGGCGATGTTGAACTCCAGTTTCGAGCTGAAGTTTCGTTTTCGATTTGGGTTAGATGCTTTCGTTTGGATGTTCGTAGTCGAGTGTCGTGATGGTTTATGACTTGCCGGAGGTAGTAGAGTTCATCGGAGGGTCGTCGAGGTACTGTACACGTGCACGTTTGGGTTGTTGGTTTTTGGCTGTGGGTTGTGTCTTTGGGGAAGAAGAAGGGAACTCGGGCCGTTGCTCGAGTTTTCGCGTGAGTGACTCGAAGGAACGAAGGGTTTGGCTCGAAGCACTTGGGGTTTGCTTGAGTGAAAGGTTGGTTACAGGTTTTGATAAAACCTGTTATTGTTTTGTTTTTTTTAAATGAATTTGAATTTAAAAAAAATTTAAATGAATTTAAAAGTTGTGATGATAGATTTAAACAAAATGAAGTATAGATCCAAATGAAATTTTTGAATCTTAAGGTTTTAAAATGGATTTGGATTTTTAAATCAGAATTTAAAAATCAGGTTTTTTAAAAGCAAGTTAAAACCAAGTTTTAAAAATCAAAGATGAATGGATGGATTCAAGTTCTTCTTTGAATTCAAATCTAAAATTTAAATCAGTTTTAAATATGAATGTTTTAAAAATAAGTTTAAATAAAATAGTTTTTTTTTTAAAGTAAATTTGTTTCAAACAAATGTTTAACTTAAATTTGAGAAAAATTCTTTTATAAAAGGTTTTGAATGGAAAGTAAATGAATTTGTAAGTTAAATAATTAATGTATTTTAAAGATTGATTTTACCTAGTAATTTAGTTTAAAAGCCTTTTCCTTATATAAATTTCATATGTAAGTAATAAATGTTATTTACATTTATTTAAAAGATTTTAAAATTGAATTTAAATTTGGTTAATGTTTAAACAATAATTATTTTGAATCTTAAATTCAAAATGAAATTTGAATTTAAATTCAAAATGTAATGTTCTAATACACTTTAATATTAATGAAGTCATTAATTAAGAAATGGATTATCTTAGAGATTATTAAGGTATTAAGATGATTTAAATGAATAAGGTAATTAAGGAATGACTTATGTATTTAATTTATAAATTAATAATTTAGATTAATTTATAATTAGAGGTTAATTAATGGAAGTAATTAAGGAGTAATTAATTAGTTATTGTAATTAATTAAATGATAATGTAATTAAAGGTTAATTAATTAATGTAATTAATTAAGAATAATTAATTAGTTAATGATTTAGGTTTAATTAATAAGTGATTAAAGAATAATTAATTAAAGGATAATCAATTAATGAGATAAATGAATTAAGGTAATTAATTAAATGATAATTAATTAAGGGGTTAATTAATTCAAGATAATTAATTAAAGGATAATTAAATAATTAAAGGTTAATTATTTAATGATTAAAGGTTAATTAATAAATTAAAGAACAATTAATTAAAATGGTTTAAAATTAATTAATTAACCAGGATTAGTAATTTGTTCATAAGTAATTAATTTGGTTTAAATTAATTATAATCAAGTGATTAATTGATCTTACTTATGAATGATTGTATTGTATGAGATGCCTTGAATTGATTGTCCTATCTGATATGTGATATTTTGTTCTGTGAATTGAGCTGTGTATAATTTAATCATTTATTTATGATACATTGTATATTATCTGTGGATCTGTGAATAAACGATAAGCGTTATAGTTTATACCGCTTATCAATTATATTTCTGTATTCTGATCTGTGATGATTGAATGATGTTGCACTATTGTGTGAAACCCCTGGACTACACCATACACACACAATTATGGATTTCACGTGGAAATGGGTTAAGTCACAGATGATTTAAATTTAATGTTTTTGAAATTGAAATTTTAATTTCAATTGATTTTGGAAATGGATTTGGGTTAAATGTTAAAGCTTTCGAAGAGGAATTTTTAAGATAAAAGTTATTTTGAATAACTTGGTAAAATTTCCAATTTAAATAATTTAATTTGAATTTGAATTCGAATTCAAAATTTGGAATTGAATGATTGGAAATTATGGTTAAAAATGTTATAAATGTGTTTATATGAAGTTAAACCATTTTAAAAGTATAATTTTGAGAATTTGAATTAACCCTAGAACTTTAACTCGTATAAATGAATTAGATTTCCGAAATGAAAACTGTTTGTTTTCAAAGAATAAAAGCTTTCGTATAAGAAATGAAATTCCAATTTAAGTTAAGGAATTTCAAGTTTGAATTGAAAAATGGTTTTCCAAGTTATGAATGAATTCTTTTTGAAAGCTATGAATTGAATCTATTTATTTTTAGCAGATTTAAAATGGTAATTTGTTTAAACCATTTGAAAAGAAAGTTGGGTTTAAGTTGTGACTTAATTGAAATCCCGATATCCATATGTTTTTAAATATTACGTTCACTATTCGGTTTAGCCGGGAGAGGACCTTTGTGTCACACAACCCATTCCGAATAAGTGATACGTCGTATATGGATAGCATTTGAAGACCGGTGTTGAAGACCGGGTATTTGCAAAAATGATAGGATAACCTATCGATTGTCTCTGCACCGAGTAGCTACGGTATAGAGATTCCCTAAGTGATGGAAGTCCGATCGGGATTGTGAATACCCGGATTACAAGGGCTTCTTCTGAAGTGCCTTCGGTTCTGTTCGAACCCGGAACAGACTTGTATGGTTACATGTCTGACATTACATTTTGAGATATAAAGCAGATTTATTTCAAATACCTTTCTGTTGGTGGCGGAGAATTTATTCTCTTAGCTTAACACCCTTCTCTGAGACGTACGAGCTCAGAGGTTATGTAGTTGAAGGTTATCAGCGATATACTCCCAATTTGGTAATGTGGCATGCTGAGTGTTGCTGTGTGTTGATCATTTATTGATCATTTGTGATCAAAGCATGGCATTGTGAAAAAGCATAGCTTTGTGGACGAGACCTCGTCGGACCTCACAGACCGGAAATGGTTGAAACAGGAATGATGCGGCAAGGTTATGAGGGTCGCGCCCTTTAGGGTATGTCATTTCCTTCTGGAAAAGGGTGGTATCATGGTATGGAGCCCAGATACTTACTCATGTGGACACACTTTATTTATTATGTGTGATGTTGGTTACCGAGTCCTCGGATAAAGGTCCCAAAGGACCGGGGAATGGCATATTCGTGAGTTACCTAGTTACAGGGGTAACCCGGCCTTGTGTTGGCAGAGAACTAGTTAGTTCTCGGGACGTCCAGCCAGAGGCGATCCCATGTGGCGGTAGGAAGTTCCTTAGCCTGACCATTTGTTGGAAATCCAGCTTCCAATACGAACCTTGTAC
Organism: Allium fistulosum; assembly: GCA_030737815.1. NCBI lineage: Eukaryota > Viridiplantae > Streptophyta > Magnoliopsida > Asparagales > Amaryllidaceae > Allium > Allium fistulosum. The sequence continues at coordinate 263,426,391 of CM060904.1, read as the reverse complement.
GGTATTAGTTGTAGAACCTGCTATTTAACATAGCAGCTATAGTAGGCATAATATAATGGTGCCTATGCTGGCTAAGATTAATATTGTATTTTGAAAGAATTTTCTACACTATGCACTAATGATAATATCAAAATGATTTGTTTTGCGTAGTAAGCATGTTTGACTATCATAAGAAGAAATCTCCTCCAATTCTGCGTTTGCATTGTGTGTGTGGCGGGAGGTCTTATGGTAGTTTCATTTTCCAAAAGCATTGCGGATTTCAATGTTTAAAATTCTTCTGTTGTTGTTTAAAGATAAACTGTTTTTGTTGCTCACACCAGTCCTACGACTGACTCGGAGTTTATTGTTCCCTTCCTAAACTATGGGTGCCCATAATTTTCCACACGGGCAGTCTAGAGTTAGGGTTTTCATATATTTAGGTTTAGTAGATTATCTGGAGCTAGATCAGTTTCTGGAGTTCACGACTGACGTTGCTTATCTTGGTGCAACGTGATGGTGGTTCGAGCTTGATGTTTGAGCTATTGGAGTCATTCTCTTTTGTAGATCATTTGGAGTTATCACTTATATTTTCCGTTGTGTCATTATTATCTTTGATATTGTTGTATGATATTGATATCATTGTTGTATATCATACTGGATATTGTATTCATTGGAGTTGTATATGATATCACTGTTTTCTTTCTTCCGCTGTGTTGTTATACTTAATTGTGTTATAAGCTCTGGGAAGCCAGATTCGGCGTTTGAATCTATGGCATTTTGGGTACAAGTGGAGTATGGGTGCCGATTTTCGAAGGCCGAGTTTTTGGAATCTTACACTAGTCTTCGACGTTTTTCATACTGATGAGGTGCGGTATTCCATGCCGCATTGATGGTGTATGATCTCCCTTGAGACGTATTATTTCTTGTAGTAGGTTCGACATCAACTATTCTTGTATGAGTATGAGATGCTTTTAATGGTGCGACAACTTCATCTTCACTGGTTTAATATCGTCAGTTGGTAATTGCTTTTGTTCACAAATGCGATAATCCATATCACCTTTGAATTCGATATCACTTCAGCTTCATTTTATCCCCTTTGGATAATATGTAGATAACATTTGCCCCCTCCTTGTATAAAAGAAGCTTTTTACACTTTAGTGTAAAATCAAGAATTCCCTTGCTTTTCTTCCTGCTTTCCAATAAAACACAAAGTAAATGATAAATTTCATTATTAACTTCAAATTTAATTTTTGGGAATCCCTTTTGGATTTTGATAGGATTATGAATTGACTTGTCTTCTTTTAAAGAATAAGTTAAGTCTACTTTAGCAGGTAATAAATTTGCTTGAAAAGACCAGAAGTTTATCTAGTAGTAATCTCGCTTAAGCAGAATCTTATAATAATAATTTTAAGGACAAAAGTCCGAAAAATCATCTGATAATATATCTCTGAAGAGAAGTCCAAAAAATATCTGATGATAATGATTTCATGCACAAAAACCTAAAAACCCATTTGGCGACGTTATTGGGGGGAGGATCAGCACTCTTCTGACAATACTATGACTAGAAGATCAGAAGATACATCTAACAATAGTTATTTCTTGATTTGAAGCCCAGAAAACTGCCTGGTAATAATTACTTCTTGAATAGAAGACCATAAAATCATCTGGTAATAATATGAATAGAAGACCAGTAAAACATCCGACAATAATAAAAGACCAGAAAATCATCTGACAATAATTTGGATAGAAGACTAGAAAACCATTTGGCAATAATCTGAATAGAAGATCGGAAAACCATATGGCAATAATAATCTGAATAGAAGACAAGAAAACCATTCTGGAAATAATACTCTGAATAGAGAACCAGAATACCATCCGGTAATAATATCACTTGATTATGAGACCTGAAAATTATCTAGCAATATTTTAGGGAAAAGACTAGAAATTATATGGTAATAATATGAATAGAAAATCAAAAAATTCATCGGGCAATAATATGAACGAAAGATTAGAAAATCCATCTGGCAATAATAATCTGAACAAAAGACCAAAAAATCCATTTGACAATAATAATCTGAATAAAAGACCAGAAATTCTATCTGGAAATAATATGAATGGAAGACCAGAAAATCCACTTGGCAATAATAGGAATAGAAAACTAGAAAATACATCTGGAAACTGAAAATTGCTCTAGCTTTGCTTTGATGCGCTATAGCTTATACTAGTCGATCTTCCTCTAGAGGACTGCCTCAATCATTCTTTTGGATTGAGTTATATTTGAATTTGATTGATCTTCCTCTAGAAGATAGTCTCAATCCTTCTTTCAGACTGAGTTAGATTTGAATTGTCACCATCTTAGGTGATGATTTAGGTTTTTTTTAGGTTTGCTATCTTAAACAGAACTAAAGACTTACACGACCTCCCTCTAGGAGGTGCTTCAGTCAGGCCTTATAGATGGTACAGAAAGTTGGTTTAGTGCTTTAGCCTAGTACCAAATACTTATTCCGTCCTCTTATAGGCGGTACTGAAGGCTTATTGGTGCTTTGACCAGGTAACAAAGGCTTACTCCATCCTCCCTCTAGGAGGTGCATCGGTAAGGCCTTATAGGCGGTACTGAAGGCTTGTTTAGTGCTTCAGCTAGGTACTAAAGGCTTACTCCATCTTCCCTCTATGAGGCACTTCAGTTAAAGCTTATAAGCGGCACTGAAGGCTTTATTTTGCCCCTTATTGCCATTTTAAGTAGTGCTTTAGGCTTTTCCTTTTTAATTCTTTCATTTCACTAGACTATCGATTCTGTAGACATACTTGTCTTGATTTCTTTACTTACCCATCGTAGGGAAATATGGCCTTAGATGTTTGGCATTCTAAGTTCTTGCTATGACATTATCATTTGGTCAACAAAGTCGATAGGTCCTTGGTGGGATTACTTCATGGATAACGAGGGTCCTTCCCAATTTGTACCAAGCAGTCCATCCATTGGATTTTTAGTATTTGCCATAACCTTTCGAAGTACTAAATCTCATTTTTGAAATGACCTTTCCTTGACTTTGGAATTATGGTACTTAGTTATTCCGCATAGATATCCAACTATTCATACCGACGCTTCGTTTCTTAGCTCATTGATTAGGTCTAAGGATTCTCCTCTATCTCTTAATCCTCTGATGGGATGCCATTCCAACTTTAACTGGAAGCACTGTTTCTCATGCATATGAGATACATCCTGTCATGGCGTGATATGCCCAAAATGCAAGGGGTGATTCTTCAACTTAATTTTCTTTTCACAAAGTATTCATCTCTTGGCATTATCCAATTGTCTTCATTATGAACGAATCTCTTTTGGTCTTTACTATTTACCATTTCTTTTTTTGATGAGGGATAAATATATACGTAACTCTTTATTGAATTCACATTTCTAGGGTAATTCTTCTTTCGATACACTTCATGTAAAATACATTTTGTGGTTTTATTGGTAATCGAAGATCAGCCTTCGATAATAGACATCCTTGAATCTATTGATGAAAGATGTTGGGTCTTGTGAAAATCCCATAATTACTTAAGACACTTCGAATTGGTTTTGTTACCTTGTCATTACTTGAGACTCTGGAGATATAGATTTTCGTTAATGATTTTCTTTGTTGATGAGAAATGTAAGGAAGGTAAAACTTGGTTGAAGGGAGACATAGGTAAATCTAGGTTAGCTTGCTAGGAATGCACAATCTCATGCCAAATCATACTAATGTTGGAATCATAAGTGCTTTAGAATTTGATATGATTTATGGTCAAAATTATAAGTGCATTGGAATTCAAAACAAGCCCTGATCCAAGAAGCCTTTAATGTTATGTAGTCTTATCATTCTATTTTCGGACGATCCTTGTAGATCTAGTCTGAATCTCGTATTTTGAAAATTACAATATTGGATAATGATTCAACCCTTGAATTGTAGATTTACTCAAATTTTCCCTCATTTTTAATCGAAAGGTGATTTTCTTGTAATATTCATTTTTTCGATGTATCGACCATTCTGCCATTATTTGCATTGTACCAGTGATCCCTTTTCCTTTACCTCATTCCACATGTCTAAGGTGATCCATATAAGAATTTTTTCTAGATTTTTATAGCCCCACTTATTTTTTATTCTGCCTTTTTATTATAAGTTCAAGGTAATATTGGATATGAGAATATAACTCTATCATCTTAACTTCCAGTGTTCTTTGATATCAGGTTGGTGGTTATCCAATTTCCATTATAGCTTTATTTTCCAGAATAGTGGCTATCACATGCCCTCTCTCAAGTCTTTCCTTATATGAATTAAGGGTGGCTTCTTTAAACATTTGTGTGGTAAACCTTCGAAGTGATTCATTAATAGTTCTGGGCTTTTCCCAATATCTTTAGCCGATATCCAGACGTTCTTGCTACTTAACCATCCAACTGCTCAAATTGATTTCTCCTTTGATAAGTAATTAATATGACCAATTTATCATTTTCTTGTTGCCTATGATCATAACCCTTGATGAATGCTTTACCATTTTTTGAAAACTACTTAGAGCATTTTTATGGCCTGAATAAGAGATTTTGTTCCTAATGTTCGAAGTTCAAAGGAAGTTTTTGTAAAACTTATAATCTCATAATAGAAATGTAAATCTTGAATAATGGACTAAGCAATCATGATTCATGAACTAAAAGTCCTTTAATTGAAAATAGACTTCTAATTGGAGTTTTAGTAGCATAAATGGGCCGTGGTAATTCTAAAAACTCTTCTAAAAGACATAGCTTTCAATAGTATATACTTTAAAGAATTTATAAATTCCTTTCAAAATAAATAGATATATGTTTTTCCAATCCATTTAGATATATAGTGAGACCACGTTTCTTAGCAGAACGGGTTTTTTCCTCACCGGTATCTTAACCAAAACTTTATAATAACCATATACTGTGCTCCAGCATCCACAATGGTTAAAACATAACAATTCAAAATATTATGATGATATGCAAACAAGTAAATCTATTCTAGATTTCCCATCCCATTCATTTTGACTATCTGTCTTGGTTATAATTTCTAGGATCACTATTAACCTAATAGTTTTCATTTGTTGACTATTAACCTATTTAATGTTTATGGACTCCCTGTTCGGTTTCATAGTTTTTATGAGATCACAAAGAACCTATTGGCCCCTGCCAATAACTTTATTGTTTCATGGGTTCTCCCTGAACATATTGGTATCTCCAATAACTTCCCTCATATTCTAGTTTTCATGGGTTGACTAAGAACCTGTTAACTTCTATCAATAACTTAATCCGGATATAGTTTTCATGGGTTCACTACAAACCTATTGGCCCTTGTCAATAACTCTTTATAATCATAGTTTTCATGGGTTTACTATGAACCTATTGGCCTCTGCCAATAACTCTTTCTTAACATAGTTTTCATGGGTTTACTATGAACCTGTCTATTTGACAACTTCTCTAATATGTATTTAGGCATCCAACATTCTGATCTATATGACCTTCTGGATGCAATACACATTCAAGAGTTAACTCAATTTATATTCACTACTGGGTCAACCTAGCTGGTTATTATGCCATTTCTCCCTAAAATACAGTTGTGGGTCCATTTTAAAGTAAATATGTATACTGGAAGAAGCAACCATAATAATAACACCAACATCTGTGGTTTAATATCCTTGAAATCATTTTCGTATAAAACAAGGTTAATCCCTTTAACCTATTATTTTATCAAGGAAAGCTTCTTCAAAAATTCCTTTACTTTTAGCCATGGGTTTTTCTTTAAAATGAGATTGGGTTCTTTGTTTTGAAAACTAAGGCTTTTGAAACATTAAACCTTTACTTTCAAAACCATTGGATAACCTCCTTCGAAAGCATTGAAATCTTCTTTTAAAAAAACTAAGCATATGCCTTTTGAAACGCTTTAAATCATCCCTTTCATAACCATCAAAACATATCTTTTGAAAGTATTAAAGCATTACTTATTAACGTATAGAAGTGTAGCTTCGAAACCATTTGAAAGTACCCCTTACGAAACCATTGGGTTTATCGTTAAAAATATCTTTTGGGTCAAAGTGAATATAAACGAAAGTACCTCTTTCGAAAACCATTAACCTTTAAGTAAAAATGATCGGGGAAAAACTGATGGCTTTAGAAACATCCTTTCGAAAGCATTTATTATTTAAGTAAAACATTTGAAGGTTAGCTTCAAAACCCCTTTCGAAGCCATTGCCTTCGAAACCACTTTGTGGCTACTGGAGCCCTTTTGAAAGCATTGGGAAGTGGCTTATTATATTTATAAAACAAAAGCAACTTTTCGAACCATTTGATGACTTTAATCCATTCGAAAGGAATAAGATCGGCAGTAGGGTTTCGACTGGGTTGAAACTACCAGTTCAAAAGCACTAATTTAAAAACAAGGCAACTCTTTCGAAAGCTTCACTTTAAACAAAAAGGCGGCAACTTCTTCGAAAGCCACATTATACCCTTTCGAAAGCATTCTAAAGCAAGTGCATTTCTTTGGATAGTAAGACAAAGATCTTCGAAAGCTAACTGATTTCGACCTCTTCGAAAGCATGGTTTCGACACCATACCTTCCGCCCTTCTCCAACCCACTACATACCAATCATATTGATACCTTGTGTATTGGTTTTGTCTTGGATGGTTTCGACTTGGTTGGTTTCGACTTGGTTGAGGCAAAAGTATAGGGTCGAAAGGTACTACTGAAAGAGGTGAAACATAATTTCTGGGTAAAGATTGTTTTAATGCCTTTTTATGTAGTTGCTTTTTAACTAACCTTCACATTTGTAAACATTTAATTGGTTGCCATAAACTTTTCAAATTGTTTCCAAATAAAAAATGCCGCATTAATTTCATATCTAAATAAAAATAATTTAGAAAATAAGCCCTTCTTTAAGCAAAACAAATAAAACCTTTAAGTCCTCCAACTAAAATAATATAATTTCCATAGTAAATTACTTAGGAAAAATCCCCAAAAATCATAAAAATTCATTTTTAATATGTTATTTAGCATATAGAAATTTTAGATCCAAATTATTCATAATATAGCCAAAATTAATTTCTAAACCCAATTATTCATATTTTCCTTTGAAAATTCATAATAAATTTTCCATAACTTGGAAAATTATAAAATTAACACCCGTCTCCAAAATAATGTTTTACATAACATATAAATTCCTCATGGCATTCAAAACACAATATAAATGATTTTATGCTTAAAACCGTATAAAACATTTATCAAACAAACTTGTTTGAATGTAACATATCATGAAATCCAAGCATATCATTATCAAAAATCAATTTTAACAGATTCAAACTTAAACTCGAAATCAAATGATCGTTAAAAACAAAAATAGAGATGGTTTTGATTATTATTCACCTTGATTAGGATAAGGAACTAGAGATTTGATCTTTGATTAATTCCCTTTGCTTGATTGCTTAGCTTTAATTTGATTTTTCCCCTTTCTTCCTAGGTGATGGCCGGCTTTGAGCTTTAAGTTTTTACGTTTTAAAGTATTTGAAAATGATCGTGAAAAAGAATGGGAACATGAGTTTTAGGTGTTAAGGGATTATGGTGCGGCAATTCCTAATATGCCCTTGCGTTAATTGTTTTCTTATTAATCAACATATGAAACCTTTCATAGTCCATTTATTTAATTAAGTTCGGCATCTAAATAAATTCTCAAATCCCAATCTCCTTATCACTCTAATATTTACATTATTCTATTTAATTTATCTAATTAAATCTCCTGAATATTGTTATTAAAAATTGGGGGTGTTACAAGCTCCCCTCCTTAAAGAATTTCGTCCTCGAAATTCAGTAAGGACTAAATACTAAACATAGCAATCATCTGTAACAACTCCTAACAATCATACTACCCTACCTGACTAGCAACTATCAATATAAGGATAATATAGACAAACCCTCAAACCAGATCAGGATAAGTATCGCTAATCCTGTCTTCTGTCTCCTAAGTATAGTCATTCTCGTTGTCGCTCCACTGAACTTTCACTAATTGACTGTCTTGTTCCTTAACATTTTCTCATCTCTAGCCACAACCCGAACTAATTGCCTAACAAAAATAAAATTAGGCTCTACTATCAAATCTTCCAACCCTATCGGAGGAATAGTAGTCTCTAGATCATGCACATACTTGAAAAGATGAGACACATGAAACACATTATGGACACCTGCCATACTGCCCGGCAACTCTACTCTTTATGCGGGCTTCTCGATCCTCTCTATAACTAGGAACGGACCAACATATTTCGGTGCTAGTTTTCCTGACTTTCCAAATTGCACCACACCCTTCATTGGTGATACCTTAATTAAAACCTTATCTCCAACTAAGAATTCTAGGTCTTTACGCCTCTTATCTGCGTAACTCTTCTGTTCGGACTGAGCTTCCTTCATCCTTTCTCGGATCAACTCAATCTTCTCTGTCGCCTCTCTAACCAGATTTGGACCTAAGAATAATCTGTCTCCAGTCTCCAACCAACATGTTGGTGATTTGTATGGACTTTCATACAAAGCTTCAAAAGGAATCATTCCTATACTAGTCTGATAACTATTATTATAGGAAAACTCCACTAAGTGTAGGTGATCTTCCCAAGATCCACCAAAGTCCAATACATAAGCTCTTAGTAAATCCTCGAGAACCTTATTGACTCTTTCTGTCTTCTCATCCATCTGAGGGCGATACGAAGTACTCATCTTAAGCTTGGTACCTAACACATCCTGTAGACTCTTTCAGAATTCACTAGTGAACAAAGCGTTTCTGTCACTGACTATACTACTAGGAATTCCATGCAGCCTAACTATGTTCTTCATGAACGACTTGGCTAAAACAGATGTCGTCCTGGTTGACTTAACTGGAATAAAATGGGCACTCTTGGTCAACCTGTCCACTATAACCCATATACTTGCATTTCCTCTATTCGACCTTGGAAACCCATCTATAAAATCCATGGATATCGAATCTCATTTCCATACTGGAATCTCCAAAGGTTGAAGCAACCCACTTGGCTTCTGATGTTCGGCCTTCACTTGTTGACAGTTTGCACACTGCCTAACCCACAATCTAACATCCCTCTTCATACCTTCCCAATAAAAGCTCCTCTTCGTATCTTAATACATCTTGGTCCCTCCAGGATGAACCGTAAACTTGGATCGATGACATTCCCCAAGAACTTCTTTTTTTAAGTCCTCAACATTCGGAACACATAATTGTCCCTTTTTTCTCAATCATCCCCTCTGGTCAAGACTAAAATCCTTTAGATCATCGATCTCAGTTTTAACCTCAAGCCTTTTAATCTTCTTGGCTAATAATGGATCCTCTTTCTGCTTAGATGCAATCCTTTCGATCAACGCTGGTCGAACTTCTAAACAGGACAACATGGCATGATTAGAACTAGCAGTCGATCTTAACTGCACACTACAGTAGTCAAAGCTTCTAAATCTTTCCATTCTACCAACATAGCTAACACCACGTTCTGATGTCTTCTGCTAAGAGCATGTGCTACTTTATTCCCTTTTCCAGGAGTATACTCCATACCAAAATCATAAGCAGCTAAAAACTCCAGCCACCTCTACTGTCTCATATTCAACCCTTCTGAGAGAATAAATACCTTAAGGACTTATGATCTGTGTATAGCTCAAATCTCTCCCCTAAGAGATAATGTTTCCAAATCTTCAGCGCGAAGATCAATGCTACCAACTCCAAATCATGAGTATGATATCTCACTTCATGCGGTCTAAGCTGTCGTGAAGCATAGGCAATAACTATATCCTTCTGCATCAACAAGCTCCTAATCCAGTTCTGCATGCATTGGTATACACCACCAATCCTTGGTTTTTGTTTGGAACTACTAATATAGGTGTATTGGTCAACAAATGCTTGAACTTAAGGAATGCTTCCTCACATTTGTCAAAACAGACGAACTTCACATCTTTCCTGGTTAACTTAGTCAAAGGTGCTGCTATCCGCGAGAAATCCTTGATGAATCTCCGGTAATAGCCATCAAGTCCAAGAAAACTTCTAATCTCAGTCACCGTCTCTGGTCTCTTCCAATTATTAACAGCTTCGATCTTATTTGAATCGACTGACAAGCCCTTTTTTAAAACCACGTGACCAAGAAACTTAACCTCTTTCTTCCAAAAATGACACTTGGAAAACTTCGCTTCCAACTTATGCTGCCTCAGCATCTCAAGCACTACTATAAGATGCTCTTCATGCTCTCTTTCATCCTTGGAGTATACTAAAATGTCATCTATAAATACCAACATGAATCTAACCAAGTACTCTCGAAAAACTCGGTTCATCAAATCCACGAAGGCAACAGGTGCATTCGTTAACCTAAATGGCATTACTAACCACTCATATGAACCATTCCTAGTCCGAAATGCTGTCAATAGAATATGGTCCTTTGCCACTCTTAACTGATGGAAACATGTCACCAAATCCAATTGGAAAAACACTCTGGCTCCACACAACTGATCAAAAAGGTCATCAATTCTCGGCAAAGGATACCTATTCTTAATCGCCCTCTCGTTTAATCTACGATAGTCGATACACATCCTCAACGACCCATCCGGTTTCTTCACGAACACCGCGGCCGTTCCCCAAGGCGAACGACTTGGTCTAATAAAATTACTTCCTTCTAGATCCACTAGCCGCACCTTCAATTCCTTCATCTCGGTCGGTGTCATCCTGCTAGGTTTTCTACTTACAGGTTCAGCTCCTGGCACAAGATCTATCTGAAACTCAACAGCTCGTTTCAGTGGTAGTCCTATAACCGGCTCAAAGACATCTACAAATTCTCTTGCTACTTGAACCTGACATAGCTCTTCTCCCACTTCCATAGCATTTAACAAAGCATAAACACTCCGGTCAGAATTCTCCATAAAGAATATGATTTGGTTATGGCTATCAGGGTGTCTTAATGATATCTCCCTATCTTGGCAAAATATCTTAGCCTCATTTTTATCCAACCAATCCATACCCAAAATTTTCTCGAAATCTACGAAATCTAAAACATACAAGCTGCATGCAAACTTATGACCTAGCAAATCAAGTTCTAACTGGTCAAATCTCATCCCTAGAGTTGCATACCCTCCTATCATATTCGCAACCCTTAAGGAAGTAACAAGGTATATGGGTGCTAAGCATAACCTATCAACCAAATACTGTGATATAAATGAATGTGATGCACCGGTATCAAATAGTACCCTAACCGGTATACTCTGAATCAAAAGTGTATCTTCTATCACAGTCTTTCCTTTCTCAGCTGCAGTTGGCCTAGCAGATGATGGTCCAATAGTAAAGACCTTTCCCCTGTCTGCCCTGATTAGTTCTGGACACTGGTTCTTATAATGCCCAACTTGGTCACAGTTGAAGCACTTCACACCCTTCTTTTCTGCAGCCTTCTTCCATTTTCCTGACCAGCACTCATGAGCATAACGACCTTTCTTGCCACACTTGAAACAGACTAAATTAGCCTTTTCCTTCTTGGCAGCTTCTCCCTTCTGGGCTCCCTTCTTTTTAAAGTACTACCTCTTCTTTCCCGGAGAACTTTGGCTATCAATCGGCTTTTCTTTTCCGCAAACAGCAAGCATTTCCTCACGTCGGATTTCCATCTCCACAACCACATTACAAGGATCACGGAGATGTGGTAGAGTCGCCCTAGCAATCTCAGGTCTTAATCCCTGAATGAACTTCTCATTCCTCCTAATGACGGTGTCTGTGGTAGCATACCCATATCAGGACAACTCATCAAACTTAGTAGCATACTCAATTACCGACATCTCTCCCTGCACCAAATCCATAAACTTCCTCAACAATGATGACTTAGCAACTTCCGACAAAAACCACTGCTCGAATCTCCTTTGAAATTCTGCCCAAGTTAACTCCTCCTCAGGAACTCCGGCAGTAACACTATTCCACCAATGAAGTGCTGCCCCTTGCAACTGCCTAAAGGCTAGTCTCCTCTTCTGCTCATCATCCAAACCCAAATCGACGAAGATTCTCTCACAATGCAAAATCCAATTTTCAAATTCAATGGCATCCTCCGTCCCCACAAACTGCTTCCCACCGTGACTGGTGTAATCTTTGCTCAACTTAGCATAATTATTCCTAATTGGAGCCAAGGGATTAGCTCCTCCAATATTCCCAGCAACACCAGCAGCTACTCCTGCTTGCGTCAGATTGATGAAGAACTGATACATCATCCCTATATCCACTGATGGATTTCCAGCTTCTGCATTGGCATCTGCATTTTGGTTAGAATTAGCTTTTCGACCCGGGTTCCTCCTAGTGTGTCGAGCATTTCTGTTGGTTGTGGTGCTTCCTCCACCAAGATTTCCTCTTCTGTTTCCTACCTCCATATCTTCTTTCTCGTAAATCTGCATATGAGTCTTAGTAAGATACACAAGAACGGTATAAGAAAGAGGGGAATACGTACTTATATATATATATAACAAATACAAGTACGTTACTAAAGCGTTAACCCAAACCCCGATCTTATTTTCTGATTCATTGGATTATATTTTGAAAAATCTTTTAGGTTTTACTTTCTTTTAAGTTTTCATAAACCTATGCTCTGATACCAACTTATAACATCCCCCACTTGGAGGCCCAAAACTAACTGCTACGGATACTGCAGTCATCCATAGTTATTAATCCTCGGTGACCAAATACGGTAATGTTAGATACATTGATATAACTGAAACACAAGGATATGGAAAAAATTTAAAATCAATAAACAACGTTCATATTCCATTTCAAAACATTTCAAATTCATTAAATAATCCCAATATGAGAACCACATTCAGAGACAATATAATTATTACAACATACGCCAAGAGAGACAAATGAAGATGCCACCTTGGATAATAAGAGTATATATAACTAGGCAAATAAACAACTTTGACTTTACAACAAAACACAGCAGAATCAAAATAGAAAGAATTCTTATTATCTAGCTTGCCTCTTGCACGTCTCCGGAAGCTTATTCGTCTAAAGAGGTACCTGAAAACCACAACTCCCAAACTACTCAAAATCAGCACCCGAGAGTTTAAGGGAAAACATAAACTTTGAATTAGACATAAAGCCTAGTATGTATAATAATCTGCCATCTCAAACCATTTAGATATCTAGTGAGACCACGCCGCTTAAGGGAACGGGTTCCCCCCCACCTAGTATCTTATCCAAAACTTTTATAATAACCATATAATGAACTCCTGTATCAACAATGGTTAAAACATGACAATTCAAAATATTATAATGATATGCAAACAAGTAAATCTATTCTGGATTTCCCATCCCCATTCATTTTGACTATGTGTCTCAGTTATAGTTTCTAGGGTCACTATTAACCTAATAATTTTCATGGGATGACTAATAACCTATTTAATGTTTATGGACTCCCTGTCCGGTCTCATAGTTTTTATGGGATCACTAAGAACCTATCGGCCCATGCCAATAACTTTATTGTTTCATGGGTTCTCCCTGAACATATTGGTATCCCCAATAACTTCCCTCATATCCTAATTTTCATGGATTGACTAGGAACCTATTGACTTCTGTCAATAACTTAATCTGGATATAGTTTTCATGGGTTCACTACAAACCTAGCGGCCCCTGCCAATAAGTCTTTCTAATCATAGTTTTTATGGGTTTACTATGAACCTATTAGCCCCTGTCAATAACTCTTTCTAAACATAGTTGTCATGGGATTTCTATGAACATGTCTATCTTATAACTTCTTTAATTAGTATTTTGGCATCATACATTCCGGTCTATCTGACCTCCTGGGTGCAATTCTACTCATTCAGGAGTTAACTCAATTTATATTCACTACTAGGTCAACCTAGCTGGTTATTCCATCCTTTCACCCCAAAATACAGTCGTGGGCCCATTTTAAAGTGAACATGTATACTAGAATAAGCAACCATAATAATAACACCAACACCTATGGTTTAATATCCTTGAAATCATTTTCATGTAAAACAAGGTTAATCCCTTTAACCTATTATTTTATCAAGGAAAGCTTCCTCAAAAACTCCATACTCAAAAGCCATTTTTAAACTCCTTTACTTTTAGCTATCGGTTTTCCTTTAAAATGAGATTGGGTTTGAAAACGAAGGCTTTCGAAACCTTAAACCTTTACTTTCGAAACCATTAGCCTTTGAAAGTATTCAAATCTTCTTTTCAAAACACTAACCATATGCCTTTCAAAACACTTTAAATCTTCCCTTTCGAAAAAATCAAAACATACCTTTCGAAAGTATTAAAGCATTACTTATTAAGTCATAGAAGCATAGGTTTGAAACCATTTGAAAGAGCCTCTTTTGAAACCATTAGGTTTATCTTTAAAAATATCTTTTGGGGTCAAAGTGAATATATAAGAAAGTGCCCCTTTTGAAACATTAAACTTTAAATAAAAATGATTGGGGAAAAATTGATGGCTTCGAAACCATCCTTTCGAAAGCATTTATCATTTAAGTAAAACAGTTGAAGGTTAGCTTCGAAACCCCTTTTGAAGCCATTGCCTTTGAAAACTCTTTGTGGCTACTGGAGCCCTTTTGAAAGCATTGGGAAGTGGCTTATTACATTTATAAAATAAAAGCTACCTTTTGAATCAGTTGATAACTTCAATCCATTTGAAAGGCATAGGATGGCAGCAGGATTTCGACTGGGTTGAAACTTTCCTTTCGGAAGCACTGATTTAAAAACAAGGCAACTCTTTTGAAAGCTTCACTTTAAACAAAAGGCGGCAACATATTCGAAAGCAACTTCTTCAAAAGCTACATTATACCCTTTCGAAAGCATTCTAAGGCAAGCACGTTTCTTTGGATAGTAAAACAAAGACCTTCAAAAACTAACTAGTTTCGACCCTTTCGAAAGCATGGTTTCGACACCATACCTTCCGCCTTTCTTCAATCAACTGCGTACCAATCGTATTGATGCCAGTGTATTGGTTTCATCTTGGATGGTTTTGACTTGGTTGGTTTGACTTGGTTGAGGCGAAAGTATAGGGTTTCGAACGGTACTACTGAAAGAGGCGAAACATAATTTCTAGGTAAAGATTGTTTTAATGCCTTTTTAAGTAATTGCTTTTTAACTACCCTACCTATTTGTAAACATTTAATTGGTTGCCATAAACTTTTCAAATTCTTTCCAAAGAAAAACTGCCACAGTAATTTCTAATCTAAATAAAAATAATTTAGCAAATAAGCCCTTCTTTAAGCAAAACAAATAAAACCTTTAAGTCCTCCAAGTAAAATAATATAATTTCCATAGTAAATTACTTAGGAAAAATCCCCAAAAATCATGGAAATTCACTTTTAATATGTTATTTAACATATAGAAATTTCAGACCCAAATTCTTCATAACATAGTCGAAATAAATTTCTAAACCCTATTATTTATATTTTCCTTTGAAAATACATAATAAATTTTTCATAGTTTGGAAAATTATAAAAATTAAAACTCATCTCCAAAATAATATTTTACATAGCATATAAATTCCTCATGGCATTCAAAACACAATATAAATTATTTTAGCCTTAAAACCGTATAATACATTTATCAAACATACTTGTTTGAATATAACATATCATGAAATCCAAGCATATTATCATCAAAAATCATCTTAATTGATTCAAACTTAAACCCAAAATCAAATGATCATTAAATACAAAAATAGAGATTGTTTTGATTATTATTCACCTTGATTAGCATAAGGAACTTGAGATTTGATCTTTGATTAATTCCCCTTGCTTGATTGCTTAGCTTTAATTTAATTTTTTCCCTCTTTTCTTCCTAGGTGATGGCTGGCTTTGAGCTTTAAGTATTTACATTTTAGAGTTTTTGAAAATGATCATGAAAAAGAATGGGAACATGGGTTTTAGGTGTTAAGGGATTATGGTGCAGCAATTCCTAATATGCCCTTTTGTTAATTGTTTTTTTGTTAATCGACATATGAAACCTTTCATAACCCATTTATTTAGTTAATCTCGGCTTCTAAATAAATTCTCAAATCTCAATCCTCTTATCACTCTAATATTTACATTATTCAATTTAATTTATCTAATTAAATCTCCTGAATGTTGTTATTAAAAATTAGGGGTGTTACAAAAAGATTGTACAAGATAGCATATTCGAAGAAATCTCAGTAATACCCCTTGGTTTTATGATTATTCATGGAATTGTTTGAAATATGATTCATAAGTTTAAAAAATAAAATAGGCAAGTCAAAATTATAATAGGCAATATGCTCAAGTCGTATCCTTTATCCCATTATGAGCATGTTAAAAGATGTGCAAATATGCAATTTTCTAATTGTTCAAACCCTTGTTTGCAAATATCATATATCATCTTCTTCCTCGTTAGCTTTTTTCCCATTAAATTGTCCTCGAGCTCTCAATAAAGAGGACTTGAAGAAGATTTTAATTCGAAAAAGTGATAAGAGAGGGGAAGAAGTTTAGGGCCCCTTTCCATGAAAGGGTGCATCTATATTTATAATGGTTGAAAGGAGGTAAGGCTAGCTTCCATTGGCAATGTAGGACTTTATGGTGCTACTTGTAAGCATGCGATGGAATATGGATTCCTTTGAAGCTTTATGAAGTGGAATACACTAAATCCTCTTGACTTAGCTATTTTAAATTAATGATTTTTAATCATCTTTCCTTGTGGTCTTTGACATTCCCATGGCATTAATGTTGTGTGACATCGATAACATGTGACATTCATGAAATGTGGCATCGATTGATATATGATGCCTGTTGTTATGTCAGTGACAAGTTTCTTAGTGAATTACCTTGGTTGATGAAGTACGATATCAATAAGATGCAGCATTGGTGATAGGCGGCTTTGAAGAAAGGCGACATTACTTGAAATGCGACATTGAAAAGATACGGTATTGATGAGATGTGAGATTAATAAGGCGTGACATTGAAGAGAGGCGATATTGATAAGTGACGGCATCAGCTTCGTGTGACATCATTCACTGGTGATTTTTGTCATGTTGTTGTATGACATCATTACTGCTTTAATGGCATGCGACATTGATAGAGTGCGGCATGAAATCAATGCACCATTGATTGAGTGCAACGTGGAATCAATGCGGCATCGATTGAGTGCCGCATGGATGACATGTGGTATCATTATAGCTGCAGGCTTTTAATATTTTTTCACTTGCTAGTCTTCGACGTTGACTTTCATACTGATGAGGTGTCGCATTCCATGCCACATTGATGATGTATGATATCCCTTGAGATGTGGCATTGCTTGCAGTAAGTTCGACATCAACTATTCTTGTATGAGTGCGAGATGCTCTTAATGGTGTGACAGCTTCATCTTTATTAGTTTGATATCGTTTGTTGGTAATTGCTTTGTGTTCACAAAGGCGATAATCCATATCGCCTTTGGATTCGATATCACTTCAGCTTCATTTTATCCCTTTTGGAAAATATGTGGATAACACCACCAGAGTCATTACTGAAGATTGGGGCCAGGCGAAAAGGGATCTTAAGAACAAGAGTCCATTTCTCGCTTTCAACCAACCTAGGATCCTACCTCTAGCAATAAATCATTTGATCTACGGAAGTGGCTAAAAAAAGAATCTACAACCAACTTTCTTCGAAATTAGACAACCAACAAGGCGCCTGAAGGAAGCTTGATCGGGTCTTCTTAACTACATGTTTTTTGTTAAAGGACTGCCCTCGGTCTAGATCTAGAACTCTTCCTTGATCTCGGGTACTCTAGTAGTAAAGGAACTGCAAAAGTTCAAAACGTCTTGATTGAAAAGGAGAGGAAGGAGTCCCAAAAGTCCATGAAAGCACAGAAGTCAACCATATTAGGAAGGCATCGTTCTATTCTATGGTGCTCCTCATCGTCCCAAGAACCGTTCGCTTCGCACCTTACTTATGGTAGTTACCGATGAAAATGACCAACTAATATACTGGTCTTGGTATCCCAGTATACTTAGGCCAACTAATATACACTTTTAAGGAAACTGGAACCACCATCTTTAAATGGCAAAGACTTCCTTCTTCTTCCATTTTGGTTAAGAAAGAAGGGATAGACGTAAACTGCATAATTAATATACTAGCCTTGATGAGAATCAAGAGAGAGCCCGTGGTATTTTTGGCTACTGACATAAAGGAATGTTTTGTTGAAGGTATAGCTCGGCTCATAATGAATATCAAGCGTTCTTGATTTTCAGTTTTTGAAAAATACCATAATAGCCTCTAATTATACAAGTTAAGGGAGATTTGGGAGCCTTTCATTTTCGGACAATTTGATTCATTGTCTGTGCGAACGAGAAAACCACTAAAGGCCCGGGGCAACTCCAAAAGTGAATAAAAGCAATAGCAATTGCAATGAAAGCGAAGTAAACTCTCTTGTGCGAATAAACTAATGTGATTAAATGGATCTAGCCAAAACCTAGAACCTTTCAAGGCTTCGCTTTTTCTTCTTTTTCTTATGAAAAACCGGCTTTCTATTTTGTTACTGATACATAAGCTTTGGTTATAAGGGTTGCGAAGTTGAAGACTCCCATCTAGTAAAGTCATATTCAACTAAGACTATTGCAAAATATAAAATCTATCATATCCGCAAGTAAAGCCCTATACATTAATTAGGCTGTCAGAATCCATGGAAGTATAAGATCTAAGTGAAGAGAATAGAAGATACATATTCTCCCGTAGCTCTACCCTCTCCCCAAGTAAGGTTGTGGAAAGTGTTAGGATCATGCAATATACCATAGAAGGGGAGGTGAATAGGGTATTTAATTTTTTTTGTAGATAAATAGATAAATAATGCAGCAACGTAAGTTCGAAAAGTAAATAACACACGGATATACCCAGCTTTGGTTACTAACCCTTAGTGCATGATGCTGCCTCCAAAGTTACTACTAGGACTATATACTTGACCCTTACAACACCTGTAAACTCGCACTCTCTGCTAAGTTGAGTATACTAGCCCTATGCCCAGTAACCATGTTTGGACTCAATAATCTAAGATCAGAATCCTTGGACTACAGCACGTAGCTTACGTAGAAAATCTAGAGTTTGATTAAACAACAAAATCAATTTGCACAAAAATAAAAGTGAACTCCCCTTAATTTCTCTACTGTCACGTGACCTCCCACTATCTTATTCTTCACTTCAATGCCTTGTTATTTCTTCCTCAAAATACACCCAATAAAAAACAGCTTCACTCGAAAATTAAGTTCCTCAGCCTGTACGAGATCGCTCCACGTCCAGAAAAGCTTTCATTGTTGCTATTGAAGAGCTCGCCAATGAAGATGTGTTTTAATAGATCTGGAAGCGTCACTCTGAATTTAGTTGAACTCGTGTGCCTTGATGAACTCGCATCATCACTTGGAGACTACTAATGTTGACGGAGGAATTACTACACAAATTCGACTTCTTCCAGATTTGATTGTTCTCTTCGTTCTAGCAGCTACATTGGCATCCTAGAGATGTTTAACGTTGGATTGCTGATGGCAATCTGGACCTTGCTATGGAAGAGTGTTGCTCCACCTTGATAAATTAGATATACTACACGAATTAATTATGCTGTGTTGGAGTTCAAAATACGGTGGATGATGGATCAGTAACTAATTTTTTGCTTTGTAGAATATGATGCTGAGTTGGAGTTGTGGATTTGAATCTTGTGCCTGTTGTTGACGATGATGTGTGAGTACCTGTTGTTTGCACGATGAAGTCTATTAGATAATGATGGGATTTTCTATTGTAAATGTGGTGAAGCACTGTATGTTGTTTTACTTGAATTTGTATTTGACGAAGAGTTCTCCTTTGCTTGATTGAATATTGATTTTTAATGAATGGGAATTGTTGTATCCGGTACCTTTGAACAAGAAAATGCTTTGCAATATATAGACATATTGGTTGGAGATGTATTGGCTGAACCAAATATTGCTTGAGAATCTCTTGTATGATATTTTCCTTTTTTGTGATTTCCTTTTTTGTGATCCTCGGATTGATACATGATCTTCGAAAAAGATATTTCCACTCTCGCTGATTTTGTATCCACTGAAATAAAGACAATTCTCCTTTTTGTTCTTGATATTCAATCTTTTGATAATGAGGAAAGCATTGTATGTAGAAAGTTGTTTTGTTCAAAATATTCTTTGCTTCAAAATATCCATTTGAAAATTCAAATTTATATTCCTTCATAAATGTGACATTTTTGAGATCAAATGAAATTTATTTCCAAAAGAATATAAAATACTTTTCAACTTATACACAATACACATTAATATCTATTACTAACAAATTGAAATTAATTACAATATTTTGCAATTTTTCTCTTTTGATAGTAACAAACATATGTTAAAAAATAAAATGCAATTGTATTTGATATGTGATACGTGTATGTCATAAGTCGATTGGAAATAAAATTGTGCTTTATTAATTTTTAAACTGTAACACGCTTAGAAAGAAAAATCAAATATAAAAATATATTTGTTATCATTGAACAAGACGTATACTCCACAATCTCCCCTTTTGATGATACAAGCAAGCGGTTAAGATTTGACAAGAGTAACATGTGTTGAGTGTGTACTAAATATCATAAAAACAAAATCATAGCATAATGTTTTGATATATATAACATACTCCCCCTATTGATATGCTCCCCTACAAATGTGACATATGTGTTCAAGAAAAAATATTAAAAAAAATAATATTTCTAAAATATTAATAATGAATTCACAATGTTACCAAATCTTAACCGCTCTCTCCCCCATTTGTCCTCATCAAAAGTATAAATATCAAGTTAGCATATTTAGAAAGTGATATTGTATGATAAACCTCGATCAAAATATAACATTAAGTATTTAATTAAAAATCATAGTAGCTATATTGAACAAAGTCCTATCCCAAGAGTAGAAAGAGAGTGACAAAAAATGTAGTTTTATGTACTAGGGTTCAAATGACATAGCCCATAAGATGTTACATAATTAAACAACTTATTCTTAGATGAGAATGAATGTGGCTAACAAATATTATTCAACTTAAAATAACTTATCCCTAACTCATCATAGATGAGGTCAAGAACCTTCCACCCATGCAATACCGCGAGGTCTCTTAGATGAGGATGAATGCTACTTGATGATTACTGACATACCTATTTCATAGGCATGTTAGGGCTTAAGGAGTCCGTCATATCATGTGTAATTTCTTATTTTACATATGTTTCTAAAAATAAATCTTGGATATGTCAATTTAGCCAACTCATATAAGAATAAGAATAATAGTGAAAAGAAAGTAACTAAGATGAATCAATAGAATATGATAGTCAAATGGTAGATTCAGAGATGATGTGGGATATGCAATAATCAAACATAGAAATTTTAACATATGCTTGATCATTAAAAAAAATCATAACATCATTATTCTATCAAGTACAAAATGCAATATCCTTAATCATCTATGTAATTAATATAAATATTTTTGAAAATCACATAAGAAGGTTCAGTCGATCATGGTATGATTAAAAAAGTAAATTCTCTGTAAATATTTTCAGTTTATATTCTATCCTTGAGCGTACAAATTGAAATGCTTTTAAAGCGATTTGAGTAAAAAGGAGTACATGTTCTAAGGGTATATACATTAGTATATCAAAAAAAAGATTCATCTCAAAAGATTTCATCACAAAGCTTAAAATTTTAAAAATTTATTTCCAACAATCTACTCAAGTTTTGGAAAAAATATCTCAAGAAGTTCAACACATAGTCATTTCCAAAAGTAATTTCAAGTAAAAATCCATCATCTCGGGAAGTTTCAACATTTTCAAGTCAAGGGACTCTCTAGTCAAAAACTCTTTTATCAAAATAAATTTCTCATCAAAAATTTATATCACAGATTTTGCCAAAAATGTCCCATTTCAAAGTATTCACATAATAAATAGATATGGAAAGAAAAACAAGAAAAATCCTAAGAAAGTGAAAACATATTTTTGGATTGTTTGAAAAAACCAAAATTCTAAGAAGGGAAAAGAAAAACGTGTTTTTTGATTTTTGAAAATAAAATAAAACAGAAAACAAAAATGTAAACACTCCACATGTGCATGATAAAATTATGTTAAATATCAATCAATTTGTGAGACATATCAACTATCAAAATATCAGACTGAAGGAATCATAAGTTTTAAAAAACATACTAGATATTCTGATTAGAAATGCATAAAAATATCTCATTGCTTATGATGGCAACAATAATTCCACTTGTACTCTATATGTGTCAGTGGTGATGGACAATGGTACCTCAGAAACATTGGTTTACATTCAGTATCTTGAATTATCATCATCAAATTAAGCACGAAAAATAAGCATCATCAAACAAGCATTCTATGTACTTCAGAATGTCACTTGAATTTGATCCAACATTCGAATTTTCTAGCAAAGTTATCTTCACTTGCCTTTGAAGTTAAATTTGTATTCACCATTGTATCCAAAGTGCATGGATCTCCACTTCGTTTTCCAAGGCTAAGGAACATTATAATAGTTGACCAACAAATGTATAGAACAATTCGAAATTTGCCTCCATCGTAGTTGTTCCTTAGCCCATCTTCGTACCTACATGTTTGAAGAGGAAGTGAGTGGTCTAGAAAGAGATATAAGACCACATTTGTTTACAATTGAAATCTTTGGCATCCAAAATTTTTATATACATCAAACCGCTAATATTAACTATCATATCCTTAGGAACCCAAATTTGTTTGACTCATTTATTTATGTTCCTATTTTGATAGTTATTATAACTATGTCCAATATTGTCACACTTCACACATTTTGGAAACATGCTTCTTCCTCTAGCGATGTTATTATTCGTTTGTTTATAAACTGACACATATACAAATCCAAGTCTTTTTTTGTTATTCGTAAAGAGTTGATTTCCTAATAACATATTAAAAAAAATTCTCTTATGGAAATTTTTCGAATAATCAACCCGAGTTCATAAACTTTGAATTTTAAAATATTATTCACATTTATTAGCTTAGAACAAAGACTAATAGCAATCTCTCCCTTTTCATAATCGTTCCTCTTTAAGACCATATTTTCATTTTCAAGCTCTTTTATTTTGGTCTTAATTTCAAGCATCTTTCTTTCAAAAAGCGGCGTTTTTCAAATTCAAGTTTTTCGAAATCTTTGATTTTTTCAATCTCCTTTTCTAGTTTGTGATTTGTTTGAATAATGTCAATTTAGCTATTTTTAAATATCATATTTTCATTTTCAAAGGTTTTGAAATTTTCTTCAATTTCAATCAATTCCTTTTTGAAATCCGCACATTTTCCACATGAAATTTTCAAAACATTTAAAAATTTCCAACTCATTTTTGCAAAGAGTTATTCTTGCAAATCGACTCAGTTTCATTTTCTTTCAAAATCAAAAATTCCTTTTTAAGCATTTGAAACTTTTCATCGAAGTGAAAAAAATCTTTTTCAAAATTCAAGCATTTTCCACAACCAAAATTTTGAGGTTTCTTAATGTTTTCAAGCTTCATTTCCAATTCATTATTTTTCTGATGCAAGTCAAAATTTTCTAGATTTTAATTTATTATTTTTTAGCTTGAGATTATCGATGGTTCTAGTTAATTCATTACAAAAGAGAAGTAAATATTTGAATGAAAAATCACTTATCTCATTATCCATTGAATCACCGTCATCATCATTGTCATCATCCAAATCTTCTTTTGTAAATCCTATCAAACAGAACTCTAATCTTGTATAGCTTTGGGGAGTCTTTCATTATTGTTGATATTTTCACCATAATTTGCATCAAGAGTGCTCTATATTTTAAATGCGGTTAAGCAATGGGAGATATGGTTAAATTCATATTTATCGAGTGTAGAGGTAAGAATATTCATAGCACAGCATTAAGAGAAAAATTATTCTTATCTACCATATCCATTCCATTTTCAATGATATCCCAAATATAAAAATCTACAGATTTTAATAAATTTCCATCCTATATTTCTAGTACGAGAAATCTGTTTTACTAAAAATAGGTGGACTACAAATGGACCAACTCCCGCTAAATCTATAGCAGCTTGGATAAGACATGATATCAGGCTTTCCTAACAGCCTGCACTAGTACCACTTGTTAGTATCATGCAATATACCCTAGAGGGAGTGAATATGGTATCTAAAATTTTGTAGATAAAGAGATAAATAATGCAGAAACGTAAATACGAAAAGTAAATAACACACAGATATACCCAGCTTCGGTCAATAACCCATGAATGCACACTGTTGTTTCCAAAGTTACTACTAGAATTATATACTTGACACTTACAACACCTGTAAACTCGCACACCCTGCTAACCTGAATATACTAACCTTATGCCTAGTAACCTGCCTGAACTCAATAACCCAAGATCAGAATCCCTGAACTATAGCACGTAGCTCACCTAGAAAATCTAGAGTTTGATTAAATAGCAAAATAAAAAAAATCAAATTACACAAAAATAAAAAGTAAACTCCCCTCAGTTTTCTCTACTGCCACGTGACCTCCCACTATCTTATTCTTCACTTCAACGCCTTGTTATTTCTTCCTTAATATACACCCATAAAAAATAAATTAACTAGAAAATTAAACTCCTCAGCCTATACAAGATCGTTGTGCTGCTAGAAAGGCTTTCACCATCGCTATAGAAGAGCTCGCCAATAAAGATGTATTTTCAATAGATCTGGGAAGCGTCGCTCTAAATTTGGTTGAACTCGCGCACCTAGATGAACTTGCACCATCGCCTGAAGACTATTGACGTTGATGGAGGAATTACTACACAAATCCAACTTCATCCAAATCTGGTTGTTCTCTTTGTTCTAACTGCTACGTTGGCATCTTGAAGATGTTGAACGTTGGACTGCTAATGTCAATCTCGATCTTGCTATGGAAGAGTGTTGCTCCACCCTAATGAATTAGAGATACTACACGAACTGATGGTGATGTGTTGGAGTCCGAACTGCCATGGATGATAGTTTGGTAACTAATTTGTTGCTTTGTAGAATATGATGCTGAGTTGGAGTTGTGGATCTGAATCTTGTGCTTGTTGTTGACGATGGTGTGTGAGTACCTGTTTTTTGCACAATGAAATCTAGGAGATAATTATGGGATTTTCTCTTCTTGTTATTGTAAATGTGGTGAAGCATTGTACGTTGTTTTGCTTGAATTTGTATTTGATGAAGAGTTCTCCTTTGCTTGGTCGGATATTGATTTTTAATGAATGGGAATTGTTATATCCGATACCTTTGAACAAGAAAATGCTTTGCAATATACGGAGATGCATTGGCTGGAGATCTATTGACTGAACCAAATATTGCTTGAGAATCTCTTGTATGATATTTTATTTTTTCTAATGGTCCTTGTATTAATATATGGCTTTGAGAAAAATATTTCACTTTTCGTTGATTTTGTATCTATTGGAATAAAGACAATTTTCCTTTTTGTTCTTGATATTTGATATTTTAATAACGAGGAAAGCATTGTATATAGAAAGTTGTATTGGTTGAAATATTCTATGCTTCAAAATCTCCATTTGAAATTTCAAATTGATATTTCTTCATAAATGCAACTTTTTTGAGATTAAATGAAATTTATTTCCAAAAAAATGTAAATAAAATACTTTTCAACTTATACACAATACACATTAACATTTATTACTAACAAATTGAAATTAATTGCAATATCTCACAATGTTCTCTTTCGATGATAACAAACATATATTAAAAAACAAAATGCACTTGTATTTAATATGTGCTATGTGTATGCCACAAGTCGACTGGAAATAAAATTATACTTTATTAGATTTTAAAGTGTAGCACACTTGGAAAGAAAAATCAAATATAAAAATATACTTATTATCATCAAACTAGACGTATACTCCGCAGAAGGATAAACCTTTCTCCATCAGCACCGTCAGAAAGAGAAATAATTATGGTAGTAGCCGGGTGAGATAAGATAAGGATGCTAGGATATCTTTCTATTCTTTAACTAATAAGGTAAGGCTCTTAATCTATATCTATCTTCGAAGTGGAAGATCTATACAATCCTAGGATGGCGGTCGTATCTTAGTTGAAACTGGAGCAATCGGTGTAGTGGCTCCCAAGAAGAGTCAAACTGAGAAAAGGTGTTGTTGGTAATAATGGAATAGACCAGGTGGAAGAACGTATAGATCAAATCATGAGAGAATGAATTATTATGGAATAGCCCTAATGTTGTGTTAGCGAAGGAAAACAATTTGCCTACCAGGTGTCGCGGTGGGAGTCACAGTCGAATGCTAAGAGCTAAATAATTATGGAGAACTCTAAAATCTTCGACATAATATTACTTAAGGGGCGGACAAATATAATAAGTAATATTGTTAAAGTGGAGAAAAACCTTTAGAAGAATGACTAGATGACTTTAATTATATATAATAGGAGATGAATCGTTGGGTGGATGGGAATGATTCAGGAATTCGAATGACGTGATTACCCAAAGGCAGGATACATGCAGTTCACTCGGCCTATTCTACTTTAAGTGCGTAGCGAATTGAAGGATTTCTTATGCTAGAAATTTCTTCCCTCGGGAACCTTAGTGGCTGGGAAATAGAGATCCCACGGGCAAGAAAAATAGGATTCTCTTACGATTCAAACAAAAGAAAAAATTGGGGCAAAGTCGACCTAACCGCTTACTTTTTCATAAGCCGAAAACCCAGGCCGACTGTCCAGTTGTCCCTGGAATTGATATACCAGTGCATCCCCTTATTGAGATTGAGTCCCACTTAATCTTTTATACCAATGTTTCATGCTCCCTCGACCAGATCATCAAAATACCAAAACATATTTCTAAAGTGAAAGAAGTAGGGAAGGAGCCCGAAGGAAGCTATGACTAAGAGCCTATTGAAAAACACAAGAGTAGCGTGCCAACCCTTGTTTAAGTACTAGCATTCCACCCCCAACGTTGTTGTATTTTACTGACTCTCCCCAGCTTGCTACTCGTCCTAGCCAGACGTGGCTTATGTAGTAGGCTGCGCCCCCCTAGGTATACTCTCCGACCTACCCTGATGTGCACGTAAATGTGCATATTTTTACCACCATATTTAATCTATTTAAATTAAATAAATGATCATATTGGGTATTTTAACTTGTTTAAACCAAATTCAAATTATTTTCAAATTGTCACGTATTCATCTTCATATAGGGGCAAAATGGTCATTTTGTGCATTTATTAATTTGTTAAAATTTACTTGGAATTTTCTATGTTGTTTTGTAGGAATTTTAGTGAATTTAACAAGTGGCTTCATGAAGATATATACATGCACAAGAGTGAATACAAAGGAGTGGAGATGGATTAATTCAAAGCCATGATCATGGAGGACCCTACCTACCCACCTTCCTTCATGTACAAATTAGAAGCTAATCCACATGCTAATGGCCATTACACTTTCATGCACACTTAATGGGTGATTATTGAAGCTAATGATAACTTGGCCACCACACTTCCTACAAGGGCATTTTGGGCATTCCCCAAAAATTGGATTAGGGTTTCATACATGTTTAAATACCACATATCTTCATGTAACCTTCCCTTCCTCTTAGTTAGTTAGTATTTAGCTCAAAAATAAAAGAAAGCTCTCTTTCTCTTTTCATGGCTACTAAGCCACTTTTATTTCATGTAATCTTTCTTTCTATGCAATGTTAGTTAATGTTCTTTTACATTTACATGCTCTCTTTCTTATGTTGTTAGTAGCTTAGTATTCATTTCTTTTTACTTAGCTTTTCTTTTCATTTTACTCTCTTTTTCCTCTTTTTTATTTCATGTTGCAAGCTACAAGTGTTGATATGATAACATAAATGAGAGGCTAATCCCTTCAATTTATGGGTAATGAAGCCTCTAATCATGTAGCTTCAACATTTTGATAATTATTGCTCTCTTTTGTGCTTAAATGAATGTTGATGTGATTTATTATTTCATGTTGAATTTGATAGTCTATGTTGTAACAAATAGGCTATGCTTCAACAATCGCAAACAAAAATTGCCTCTTCATCTAAATATGATTATGGCAAAGAAGTGAATGTTTAAATTGAAATTTGATGGTCTATATTTCTAATTAATAGTTAATAGACCATACTTAAAATAGATTTTACTTTCAACTTTGTTGTCATATTTCATGAGAGTTGAAAAGCAGTTTAAATGGTGTGTTATAGTTTGATGGTTTATGTTGAGCTAATTAATAGCACAAATGGGTCATACTTATGATAAGCACATCAATTAAACTAACTTATGACCAAAAAAGAGAGATAATAATTTCATAATTTGTTGTTCTCGTATTTTTCTCACTTTCTTTTTGTTAGTTTTCTCATTTTTCTAGCTTAACAATCTCTCGACTTTGATATAATTTGATTGAATAGGAAATTAAAATCAACAATTCCCTGCGGATCGACCCGTACTCGCCATGTACTACGATAGTACGCTGTGCGCTTGCGGTAAATTTAATTTGAAATTTCTCGACTATTTTCTAAACCGATAGAAAACTAGCCGTTTAACAAGTTTTTGGCACCATTGCCGGGGAGTTGTTTTGATTTTAATTTTCTATTCTTCGAATTCTTTTTGTTTGTTTTTTGTGTGATTTTATTTTGTGTGTTTGTTTGCAACTAAAAAAAATTGTGTGTTTGTGTTAACATTTTGTTTGTGTGTTTATTGTTGTTTTCTAGTTATTTTGTTTATTTGCATTTCATATTTTTTATAAAAAAATACACAATCTCAATTGCAAAAGAAAATATTTTATTCCATTTTCATTTTCAGTTGCATTTGAAGTTCCATTTCATTTGCACTTGATTTCCCTTACATTTTGTTTTTATGTACAAATTTCCCTGTTGCAAAACCCTGTGTTGCCACTTCCTACTCATAGTCCTGCACAATCATCTCCCTGCACATACCCTTCCTCTGCCTCAACATTCAACTGCAGCCATCCCAGTCATCTAAACTTCACTCTGATTGCCATTATCATCAACCACCACATCTGTTAACTCTGATCCTTCAACACCCCACATCCTCTTGCAACTACTACAGACATCACCAAACTAAACCTCTGTCACCATCAAACAGAACTTCCCTTCATCACTACATACTGTCACTCCACAAACTTCATACAACTGACTTCACAACTCTTTGCCGCTGCATCCATCAAAGTTCACCTCAGTTTCACAACTTCCCAGCAAACAGACATCAACTCGAACTACAACCCACAACTACTGCAAGCCACAACATAACTTTTGCCTACAAACGTGCATTCATCACTGCCATAACTCTCCACTACCAGACCACACACTATCCCTCTGCAACATCCAAGCAACTCACTGCCACTTCAAATCTGAACCACTCTACGACCAGAAACTTTCCACATTTCACTTTAACAATCCTGCTGCACATTTTTGTCTATAAACCATCCCATACAAACCACTTTATTAACTCCATAACCTCACCACAATACAATTTCAATAGCGCATACCCCTCTTAACCACCATTTCTTCTTGCCTTCCCTTCACCCACGTGCAATTGGCAGTTGTTTCTTTTCCAACTTCACTACTCCCCTCTACAAACACCACCATTCACTTCATAGCCACTGCTAACACACCACATCATAAAACTGCCACCTTGAACATCCTCTTCTACAACCAACCAGTCATCACCCCGAATACCACTGCAACATCATATATACATCCACCAACTTCAAGTTCTGACCAAACACATTGCATTGCATCATTCTCCCAAACCCCTTACTGACCACTACCAAAACAACCTGCACACTGCCAAAAACCGTGCAACTACCATCAAACCACCATCTTGCAACCTGCCTTGCCGCTGTGCACAAATACTTCACCAAATAACCATTCTCTGTGTACTGCCACAGCACTGCCACAACCCATTTCAACAGCAATTCCATCTACATTTACATAGCACATACTACCATAACTTCCACCATATCACCTGAAAGTTCATACACTCGTCACAAACAATTCTCCTTCACTTGCCACTGTCAAACAATATTCATCACTTACAAAACTGCCACTCCATCCAGTTTTTCCACATATCCAGTCACTCCACCCATGATCATCACTGTACAACCATCCTCCCCTCGTCATCGACAAACCACTACAACTTCTTCAAACCACACAGCACTTCCATCTCCAAACTGCTGCCAAGCCTTCACCATCCAATCTCTCACGAACCATTCCATTCAAC
Organism: Allium fistulosum; assembly: GCA_030737815.1. Lineage (NCBI taxonomy): Eukaryota > Viridiplantae > Streptophyta > Magnoliopsida > Asparagales > Amaryllidaceae > Allium > Allium fistulosum. The sequence continues at coordinate 263,396,129 of CM060904.1, read as the reverse complement.
TGCACATCAACAACCAACACTGGTACCACACGGCCTTGCTCCACCTCAAAACATCCTTCTCCTGCCATCAGCTCAAAGTCCACAGCTTCACTACTTTACTCATTCAAACAACAACTTCACACTTACCTGAAATCTCAACCAAGCTTCAACATCTCTACATAAACTGCCATATCACAACTACACCGTACTCAACCCACTTCATCCCACTATCTTGACCAGCCACTTCTATCACTTTCCCCCACCATTCACACTGAACCGCTGCTGCTCAGCCCACCATTATTGTCGTATACCAAAGCCATCACCACAGTTACCTTGCCTCATCATCAACTACTTCTTACAACAAATTGTTCCTGCACACCCCCTACATCAATCGACACATACCACTGTCTTCACGCAACCTCCTCAATTCGCCCTTCACGCAACTGCAAATCCATAAAACTCAATTCAAAGCCAAACCGCAGAAACGCAAAAGAAAAATAAAGGTTCTTACTTTGATTTTTGGCTTTAGAAAGCAATTCAAATAGCAGACTTGACCTCGAATTTGACTTGCAGTCACCTCAGCAATCTCCAATCGCGACCACACACCTTATCATCCCAAATCGAGCCAAGAACCACGAATTACCCACTTCATCGACAATCGAACATCTCCCCACCTCTTACACTCAAGAATTGCCTCACCAAACTGCTATTGGATTTCAAATATTGTTTTGAATTTGTGAATTCACGAATTCATGAAGTATAGATCGCGTTTGATTTTGATTTCTGAGAATCGCAAATTCTCTGATTGATTTTGAGTTCGCGTTTGGATTTATTTTCCTTTAACTGATTATTAGATTGTTGGTACAGAGAAGTTGTTTAATTTTTGTTTAGTTGGGCCAGGATGGTTTTGGGTTCACAAAAAAGAACAATATATATATATATATATATATATATATAAACAAAGAAGTTAGAAACTTATCGTTTGATTTTCATATGTTTTATTTTCCTTTGTTTTATTTTCCTTTGTTTTATTTCTTTTGATTTTGTTTTTAAAATAAAATACCTTTGGTTTTGTTTTATTTCTTTGGATTTTATTTTGATTTTTCCATTGTTTTAGTTACTCCTTTGCTATTTTAAAAAAAGTATATATGTCTTGTTTATAATTTCAGGTTCTCAAAGTAGATAAAGGAAGGAGCAGAAGTGCTTGTTAAAATAAATTGCTTGATTAGCTGATCTTGCCAAAAAAAATAACTGCTTGCTCATTTATAATTTCCTTTTTCTTTGCCTAGCATTGTGTATATCTATTGTTTTTGTTTGTCTTGCATTATTGTTTGCTTGCATTTTAAAAAAAACCAAAAACAAAAACAAAATCCATTCGTGGTTGTATTGTTAATACACGTTTAATTTTTGTTTTTCATTTCATCCTAGATTTTGATTAATAATAACGATTAGACATTGATAACTTTTAATTGTATATTGACAAGTTGTCTTCTTTGAATAGTTTAATTTCTTGGTGTTTAGGCTACGGTAGAGTAATAACCATTTATAAATATTACGGTGATTCATAAATATTATAGTGGTTGTTCCTATGAAGGTACTTAAACCTTCGGCAGCATTGCTACGGTGATTCGTGGTCCACCGATAAATCTTGTCTGTTACCTGGCTGATAACTATCTTGTTGATTTAAGACAAAGCGTGATTATACAATTTTGGGTTAACTTAGGATAAATAATTTGTAATTAGACCCTTGCATTCATATAGTCGCATTAGTTCATGCATATTTAAAAAAAACTTCAAAAATCCAAAACTAAAAAAAATTGTAAATATTCCTTTTCTTTTTCATTGAAATTTTTAAACCCTTTTCCTTTGAAATTTCAAAAATTCAAAAAAAAAATTAGAAAAAACAAAATCCAAAAAATATATAAAATCTTTTCAAAATCAAAAACAAAACAAAAATCAATTTTCCATTTTGAAAAAATAAATTCTATTTGTAAATATTTTTCCTTTATAAAAAAAACCCAAAAACATTCTTGAAAATGTCCGAGTTTCCCCACTTACGTGAATTTTACAATAGTTGTGAAAATCAATATAATTCATATGATTTCACCCCAAATTCATATGGATATTTTAACAACAACTTTTGTTTAAACGATTTGAATTTTGAACCACAAAACTTTCAAAATACCGGTCAACCTTCGACTCTTGAAAATAACATTATATCTTTACTTGAAATCTCTACACAACAAAATCAAATGATAAATGATTTGTGTAATTCATATTTGTCTAATAACTTGAGTCAAGGATTTCAAAGTAATCAAGATTTGAATTCACTTCAAAATGCAAATAATTTCGAGTATAACCCATGCCAATTCAATTTTCAACTCCAAAATGAATTTCAAAATCAAAACGAAAATGTGATCCACTTTTCAAATAATTTTGGCAATGGTAATAATCTCACTACGATATGAGTGAAATTTTTTGTTCTCAACAAATCCAATCGAAAATTCTCAAGTTAATAACTACAAATTGGATTTTGTAGAACAAATGGACAAAATCTACAATGATCACTTAGATTCGTTGTTTGAAACATATATGAAACAACATGAAAAACAAAACCAAATCCCACCAAGTGATGAGTCAATTGATAATCCACCTTCTACCCAAATCGACGATTTTCAAATAACAACTTTTGAAAGTGAAAATGATGATCTTAATGAAGTTGTTGAAAAAACGGTAATTGAGTTGGATTTCAATTCTTTTGAGGGTGTGGAACCAAATTTAAAATTCAATCTTCCTTTTCTCGATTTCGAAATTTTGAATACAACAACTTTGGATTTGAACTTGAGATACGCAATGAAGTTGTTGATAATCCAACAAAGGAAGTCGAATTTAATGAACACGATTTCTTTGAACTTTCTGAAAACGAATTGTCAAATTCTGATGGGGAAGAGTTACATCACCATTTTGATTTGAAATCAATAATTTTAAAGAAGTTTTCAATGATAAATTTGGATTTCAATTTGGTGAAAATAAACTTGAACTTAAATCAATTGTTTTATTGACCCCAAAAATCATCGAAAATAAAACAACTTGTACGATATTCAATAAAACGACATTCGTTTTTCCAAATCAAAGTTCAACTTTGAAATCTTTTACAATTTGGTTTTTCGAGCTTAAGCTGTGTCTCGCACACTTAACGAGACAAATGAATCGGTCTTTGGAAGACCGTTTCATTTACTTTTTAACGATATACTTTTTGAGGCCGTGTAAATACATTTCATTTTCATGTAAATAATAATAAACGTTCCTTTCACTTGGGTTGACTGTGGGGACACAGTCAAAATCAAGTGTGGGGGGAGACTCATCATCATTTTTGATTTTTCATGGTTTAATTTTTCTTTCCAAAATTAAAAACAAAAAAATCTCCAAAAAAATAAATAAATGTTTTTTTAAGCATTTTGATTTATTTTTAAAAGAAACACTATAAGATAAATATATTTTGGTTTATTAAATTGAAATTTTTGAAAATTTATTCGTCTTAACAAAAAGAAAAATGAAGTTTGATTACAAATAACAATGGTTTAACTAGTATATAGGAAGATTCATACGTGTTAATTATGAAATACATCCTAATTGAAAATCTTTGTTTTAAAAAGTCGTCATTTAAAGTAAAGGATATAACATGTTTTTTGTCTTTTAAGTTAAAGGGTGCTAAGATTATTTTGCGAAACTCTCTTTCTAAAAAGAAAAACAAAAAACAAAATAATAATAATATATATTTCTTATATATATGTATATATTTTTAATAATAAACACCTAGAGTCATGTGTTCACACTCGTGTGTTCACTCGCCATGCTCTGTACCCTTCTCACGTAAGCCCGAAAGGCAGTGCATCTCGGTATATCTGGCCTCAGTTTATCTGAGTTAGGTGTATGTATATAAAAATTCTTTTTAATAACGCCTATAGTTGATAGGTGTTCACATTCGTGTGTTCACTCGCCACGCTCTGTATTCCCCTCACGTAAGCCCGCAAGGCAGTGCATGGGTAATATATCTGGCCTCAGTTTATCTAAGTTAGGCATATATAAATATTGTTAATATCAATAAAATTTTTAAATAAAAATTTAGAGAGAGTAAGCAATTGAAATCCAAGCACTGTTTTAACTTATTTGACTTGTTATTGAAAAAGAAATGAAAATACCACTTTAATAAACATTGATAATCAATTAAGGATCCATTTCATAATACACTTTGTTATCAACCGAAATAACGAGTTAAACTATAGTGTATTTGTTATGACACCTTGATTTTTATTGGAAATTTTGACAAGTAAATGACTTATATTTTGAAGTTAATGACCAAAACTTATATTTAGCTTATTCGTGTTAATTTAAAAATAAATCCTTCATTTGTAAATATTTTCATATCGCATTCGGATTTTGAGGGTACTATCCACTGAAAACCCTCACGAGACAACACTCGTCCTACTGGGAACACCCAGAGGTTTAACGGCTTATTGCATACGCTTAATGCAATCGTGATCCCTACGAAAACGGATTTATCTTAGTTTTTCTTTATTCGAGGACGAATAAAAAGATAAGTGTGGGGGTATTTGATGTGCACGTAAATGTGCATATTTTAACCACCATATTTAATCTATTTAAATTAAATAAATGATCATATTGGGTATTTTAACTTGTTTAAACCAAATTCAAATTATTTTCAAATTGTCACATATTCATCTTCATATAGGGGGAAAATGGTCATTTTTGTGCATTTATTAATTTGTTAAAATTTACTTGGAATTTTCTATGTTGTTTTGTAGGAATTTTAGTGAATTTAACAAGTGGCTTCATGAAGATATATACATGCACAAGAGTGAATACAAAGGAGTGGAGATGGAATTAATTCAAAGCCATGATCATGGAGGACCCCACCTACCCACCTTCCTTCATGTACAAATTAGAAGCTGATCCACATACTAATGGCTATTACACTTTCATGCATACTTAATGGGTGATTATTGAAGCTAATGATAACTTGGCCACCACACTTCCTACAAGGGCATTTTGGGCATTCCCCAAAAATTGGATTAGGGTTTCATACATGTTTAAATACCTCATATCTTCATGTAACCCTCCCTTCCTCTTAGTTAGTTAGTCTTTAGCTTAAAAATAAAAGAAAGCTCTCTTTCTCTTTTCATGGCTACTTAGCCATTTTTATTTCATGTAATATTTCTTTCTATGCAATGTTAGTTAATGTTCTTTTACATTTACCTGCTCTCTTAAAAATTGGTGAATCGGAAACAATTATAAGAAAAAAACGAAAATGTTGTTAGTAGCTTAGTGTTCATTTCTTTTTACTTAGCTTTTCTTTTTATTTTACTCTCTTTTTCCTCTTTTTTATTTCATGTTGCAAGCTACAAGTGTTGATATGATAACACAAATGAGAGGCTAATCCCTTCAATTTAGGGGTAATGAAGCCTCTAATCATGTAGCTTCAACATTTTGATAATTATTGCTCTCTTTTGTGCTTAAATGAATGTTGATGTGATTTATTGTTTCATGTTGAATTTGATAGTCTATGTTGTTCATAACAAATAGGCTATGCTTAAACAATCACAAACAAAAATTGCCTCTTCATCTAAATATGATTATGGAAAAGAAGTGAATGTTTAAATTGAAATTTGATGGTCTATATTTCTAATTAATAGTTAATAGACCATACTTAAAATAAATTTTGCTTTCAATTTTGTTGTCATATTTCATGAGAGTTGAAAAGTAGTTTAAATGGTGTGTTATAGTTTGATGGCTTATGTTGAGCTAATTAATAGCACAAATGGGCCATACTTATGATAAGCACATCAATTAAACTAACTTATGACCAAAAAAGAGAGATAATAATTTCATAATTTGTTGAACTACATGATCTAGAGAGTGGATTTATCTCTAAATTTTCATTTATTCTCATATTTTTCTCACTTTCTTTTTGTTAGTTTTCTCATTTTTCTAGCTTAACAATCTCTCGACTTTGGTATAATTTGATTGAATAGGAAATTTAAAATCAACAATTTCCTGCGGATCGACCCGTACTCGCCACATACTATGATAGTACGCAGTGCGCTTGCGATAAATTTAATTTGAAATTTCTCGACTATTTTCTAAACCGATAGAAAACTAGCCGATTAACATACCCCCATTGGTGGTCTTTTGAAGGCGACGCTTTGGTGGGGAAGGTCACCAGGGTTTATAGATGGATTCTATAGCGATGGAATCCCCTCGATCAATAGAAACAACATGTTGTGACCATGATGGAGCTTGGTTTACTTTGTAATATAAGTTGGTTAGGAGGCTTCATTGATTAGTAAACATATGGTGCTGGTAAGGTTGGGACCGTAGTCGCCTGTCTTAGATTTGCCAGCTAATAAGATCACTTAGATTGATCAGCCAACTAGGTTGGTTTAGCTATTCCTTTCTATTGAAATGAAAAGGAGTCATCTGTCTGTGCGAGTCACCTTCTTCTAGGCTCCGAGTCACCTTCTTATAAACTCCGTTGGACGATACGACATTCTCGTTCTACAGGTTGACCGTACTTGTGATGGTTCCCCAGGATCCAAAAAACCCACTTAGGTCTACATTGCAATGATATTGTTCTATGAAAGAGGACTATACGAAGTAGAGGTGATTTTCTATATATAACAATGGAAACCGGGCATGCTCCCTCGGAACCACGATGTCTTTCTAACAATCACTTTTGCATAAGTCTATTGGTTCAGTAATCGTAGTGCCCACATGCTCTCTATTCCATAAACTATGATTGATCCAACTGGGCAAGACTCCTCTTTGCCTATCTATCTAATGCATTGATCATTCAGGCAATTAGCAAGGGCCAACCCTAGAAAGGAAGTGTGGTACCATAGACTAGCCGAGAGGCCTTAGATAAGGAGGTTGCTAAGCAGGTAGTAAACTGGGTAACCCGGGTGTCGAGGGCGAGAGGGAATTTTGCAGCATTTTAGAAGTTCGACCCAGGTTTTTGTTTTTTTACTAAAGAAAGGTGCCAGTATAAACATTAGGGAGGATTTACTTTTCTAATGCATAATCTATTGTGCCAACATGGTCCCACTGATTTGTTTTTGATCGATGCATCAAGTAGAATAACTCGGTTCTATATTGCTAAGCCCCGTGCTCGTCCAAGGAAGTTTGCTTTACCTAACTCCCTGTTTTGATAGCAAGGCGGCCCGGTATCTTAATTAGAGATCCAACTTCGACCTAATATCCTAATTAGAGGTCCAGTACATCTAGTATATTAATTCTGATGCTCGTATATTAATTGTGAGGCGACTCCGATCAATTAGGGGAGGCATAGTATACCAAGTCTAATATATTTTTAGGAGGGACGACCGATCCAGTATACTTCTAGGGAAGTGTGAAGCCAAGCAATGAATAGTTCCCTCACCCTCTTTTTTCTTCCCTGTCGAATTTTGGAGTTAGTATATACCCATCCCTTGTTTAAGTCAGAATGAGTCCTCGGGACCCTGAGACATTGGCTTCCACCAACTGTGAACTATTAAGGATCGCATCCCAGTCATATTCTACATTATAGCCTACAACTGATTCAACTTTCGCTTCTGGAAGATCAGACGGAGCTCGATTAGTTTCACTAGATGAAGAATAAGAAATATAACCAATACGGGGAACAGGGGAATACCAGATCATATCTGCTTTTGCGGTATGATAATATAACTCAAATTATAGGGGCCTACACATACTATTACAGTATACCAGGGCCTCCAGCCAGAACCACATGTGCAACTTTCCCTGCAAGTGGCTCGTTCGTGCTTTGCTTTTTTACGAGGCGTTGCCTACGACTCTGCATGATAAAAGGGGATAGGGATGAACTACAAACTTTCGTGTTCAGAATATTGCATTGTCTGAGGTTCTTGCGCGGGTGAGTAAGCAGTGCCTACCAAGCTAAGATTTCCTTTTATCGAAAAGGCTAGACCAGTTCATTTTTGGGGCCCGCCCTTGATTTAGATGTTAGGGAAAGGCAAGCCCAAGGCGACCAATGGGAGGCGATGACCAGTATACTTATAGGGGACTGTGACGCCCCACCTCTATACTCACACTAGCCAAGGACACTACGGCGTAATGCCGTCAACTAGCACAAAGAATAAGGCTGTTGAGGAGCGACCATCTGTGTCATTGCTTTGTGCGAGTACCGATATGTCAGATAATATAACAATCCGACATATCTAATACAAACTCAAAGCTACCACACAGTGGCTATGTGGACTTCGGAAACAAATATAGAAATAAACATAACACAAATCAGTCACAGATATTCATATCACAAAGGCGGAAACAGATATGAATATAACACAAAGAAGTGTACATCAAAGTAGTGGTCATACAAGATCCACTACATCACAAAAGAATAGGTACAAGTGCTAAGCAAAAGAATAAGTATACATCAAGGAGTCTCTAACTCAAATGTATAAAAGCAAAAACTACTAATCTAAAGTAGTTAGCCAAAAATCAGATGATGAACCCAGACAAGAAGTCAAGCAGAAGCACCTGAAATACCTCGGTCTGACCCGAGTATTATTTAAGAAGAAAATAATAAACGGATCAGTCTAGCTATAAATATCATATAAAATGAGATAGGATAAGAGATATGACAAATCGTATGACAACAAAAATGCCATACTGTGACAAGTATACATAAGGTAACAACAAAAATCATACAATATCTCAAATATTCTCAAACACTAAAAAGAATGTCATATTCTTTAAATTATTCACCAAAACACAAATATTGACAAAACATATCAATGCCAATCGCAAAAAATCGGTAAAACACAAATTCTAGAAATGATCAACTAGAAATCCAGAAATCACAAAAAAGGGGAGGGCCTATCACAAACGGGAGCATGAAAACTTCCCAACACGTGTATCACAAATGGGTCGCTATCCCATAAAATGAGCCGGAGCTCCTCCAAACAGGGTATAGTCCCCCCTTGCGGACTATGAGCCAAAGCTCCTCCTATGAGCCGAAGCTCCTCCAAATAGGGTATACTCCCCCCTTGCGGACTATGAGCCAAAGCTCCTCCTATGAGCCGAAGCTCCTCCAAACATGGTATAGTCCCCCATTGCGGACTATGAGCCCAAGCTCCTCCTATGAGCCGAAGCTCCTCTAAACAGGGTATAGTCCCCCCTTGCGGACTATGAGCCAAAGCTCCTCCTATGAGCCGAAACTCCTCCAAACAGGGTATAGTCCTCCCTTGTGGACTATGAGCCGAAACTCCTCCAAACAGGGTATAGTCCTCCCTTGTGGACTATGAGCCAAAGCTCCTCCAAACAGGGTACAGTCCCTCACGCGGACAAAGAGACATCGCACATTGCTAGTCTAAATTACCAAAGGATAATCATTGATCGATAAGTGTAAATTACACTAAGCTAGTAAGTAAATGAGTTTAGCTTCATGTCCCATAACCACTGGCTTAACTTAAATATTTACGAACAGATTGTAGATTTCCACTCAAAAATTGTCACGAGAGTTCAATCAAACAAGTCCAAGAATTAACCAACGAATTAAATGCAAGCGTTTCATACCACTTGTTTTGCTAAGTCGTTTAATTAGATTTCTCATACGAATGAGGTAAAGGTTTGTATATACTAATAGATTGGGAAACGGATTTAAAAACGAGTTTTGTATTAAAAACGGTATTGAAATCATCTTTGTGAAAGCGTTTGAATATTTACTACTAGTATAGAAACCTTTGTATGTTTAAAAGTGACAAATCACAAAAAACAATTGAAGAAACAATCGATCAACCAAAAATTCACATTCTACGACGTGAATCAAAACCATAGAAATTGATATCAAATCCATCAAATGGATATTCCCAAAAATCCAAAGAAAGAAGTCATCAAAGTCGATAATAAGTGATAACAACTAACCGGATCGACAAAAATCGATTAAAAATTTGAAATCCAATCAAAAACAGCCCAAAATAGGCAAAATTGGCAGTTCAATACGTCTGGGGTTTAATCCAAACGTCTGGATTTGGTTTCTGGAAATATTCCAGAAAAACCCCTAAACGTCTGAAATTTCAAAACAGACGTCTGAGCCCTATCCAGACGTCTGAACCTATAAATCAGACATCTGGAATTGGGTTCTGCCATTTTATTTTCTGCGTGCTTTTTTTCCTCCAGGTCTATAACCAGACGTCTGGACTTGATATCCAGACGTCTGGACTTGATATCCAGACGTCTGGTCACCTGGCCTGGGCAACAGTTTTCCTAGGCCATGATGGCCAATACGATTCGGAAGCGATCGAGCGAGCAACGACGACTAGGGATATATGCCAAGCGACAACCCAGCCTTATAGGCTCTTCGATACACCCCAAATATCATGTCCAAACATCCATGGTAGGATTTTCATAAAATTGGACTTCAAAACCCAAAAATTGGAAAATTCACCAAATCAATTCAAATCAAAAGCAAATGAACTTGAATAAATGTTAGGAATTCATACCTAACAACAATGAAAGTTATAGACGTAGATGTGAGTTAAAGAACTCACCTTTAAACCCAAAAACAACGAATGAGAAGCTCAAAAACAAAGGAAAGATCAACTACTCTTCAACTTCAACTCTAGAAGCTCCAATTTAAGATCATAAGCAAATATTTCCTAAGTTAGGTTATAGGAAATTTCTAAAATTGGAGAGAGATTGAGATGGAGAAGAAGAAGAGGATGCTTACCTAAGCTTCTCTTTGATTTTGGAGCTAGAATCTTGAATTTCCTAGTAATCTAGGGTTTGGGAATTTCTATTTCCCATTCTTTCTCCCATTTTTCTTTAGCCTGAGTGTTAGAAAATAGAATGGGTGAATGGATGAAGAGTAGAGGAGTTAGGGTATTATGTTGGGTTAGTGGGCTGAAACCCAAACCCAAAGCCCAAATAGAAAAATGACAAAATTCTACTCAACTCCAAACATATCGATGTTTAGACTCAAAAAAGTTGTAAATGCCATTTTGGACTCAATGGAAGTGGTCTCGAGTCCCAATTCGATTGTTTACAAAAAGTAGTATTTCGGACTTTAATCCGACCAACGATGCTATATTTAAATAAAACATTTAAATATACAATCGTAAAATATGCGGGTTGTTACAGACTCCTCTCCTTAAAGAAATTGCGTCCTCGCAATAATTAAGAGGAAAATAGAAAGTAACAACCATACCAAGGCATAACAACACAAAAAAAACAAATATTGAAATGAGAAGTTCACCTTAAGGAGCACGAGAGAGTAAGTCCGGATGTGTTTGCTCGATGAATTCTCTAGATTCCCAAGAGCAACCCTTAGGATTTGAGGACCATTGAACTTTCACAAGCGGGACATCCTTATTTCGAAGGCGTTTAACCTCCAAAGCAATGATACGAATAGGATGTTGCTCATAAGTCAAATTAGGTGAAACTTCAATTTCTTCAATAATACCGAGCTCAAGAATAGAATCGGAATCTCTAAGGCATTTCCGTAGTTGAGGGACGTGGAATACGTCATGAATAGCAGAAAATTGAGCCAGTAACAAAAAGGCGATAAGCCACGGAACCAATGCGTTCGGTGATGGGAAATGGACCAATATATCGAGGTGTTAATTTTCCCGATCGGCTGAAACGCATAACACCCTTCATAGGTGAAACACGAATAAAATCTGGACCTAAAACCAGCTTCTCACCAGTTTCAAGCCAACATGAAGGAAATCAGTATGGTCTTCCGTAGAGTGCCTCGAAATGTGGCCATACCAATACTAGATTGGAAGCTATTATTATAGGAAAACTCAACAAGAGAAATATGATCTTCCCAACTTCCACCAAAATCAAGAACACATGCACGAAGGAGATCTTCAAGAGTTTGATTCACATGCTCTATTTGTCCATCGGATTGAGAACAATAAGCGGTGCTAAAAGAGAAGGATGAGCCTCAAGGCTACATAAAACAAGAGATAAACATAAATTGGATTCATGATCTCGAATCTCACAAGTGGATAAAGTCTCGAGATCATTCCATTCGGATACCATCATGGATACAACCGCTTGTTGCTTACGACTAAGGGCATCGGCAACACGATTTCCCCTTCCGGGAGTATAAAGAATATCAAGATCATAAGATGCAAGGAATTCGAGCCAACGTTGTTGACACAAATTAAGTTCCTTTTGAGAAAATAAATACTTCAAAGGTTTATGGTCGGTGTAGAGAACAATTTTCTCTCCCAAAAGATAATGACGCCAAATTCTAAGGGAGAAAACAATAACCGCGAGCTCTAAAACATGAGTGGCATATCTAGTCTCGGCAGGCTTTAGTTGCCTAGAAGCATATGTGATAACACATTCCCTTTGCAAGAGAATGGCATTCAAACCAATACGACTAGCATCGGTACACACAATAAAGTCTTGGTTCCCTTCGGGAATCACAAGAATAGGAGCTTCGGAAAGGAGTTCTTTTAAATGATCCTCTTTCCTGAAAATCTAAGACATTCAGAATTATAATGAACTTTATGTAATCATCTTTTTAGAAAAATTTACTTTTTACAAGTCAATTTATTGTGTCTGACTGTCTCATCATAGCGTTTAGGAGATTCCTATCGATAACATTGATCAAGCGCATCGACCCGAATTCTTAAAGCACTCAATGGGCAAAACAACACAAAATCATCTTCTATATGATAAACATGTCTCTTAAAAATTCTACGAATATTCTTTGCTCGTTTTAAGAACAAAATCCAATCATACTTATAAATATCTTATTAAAAAGATTTGCAAATTTTAAATTGTTGTTTTCATCCATAATCAATAAATACCAGGATGGTCTCATCGAGATATTCGCAGAATACTCGATTCATAAGATGGATGAAATAAGCTGGACAAACTGAATGACATCACGAGTTACTCATAAGAATCATAACGAGTGCGGAATGCGGTAAGTGGAACGCTACCCTCCGCAACTCGTAGCTGATGAAAACCGGTGGCAAGGTCGAGCTGAAAAGACCTTAGCACCACTCAATAGATTGCTTAGGTGGTAATCCTAAGACAAGCTCAAATATACCAGTAAATTCATGAACTAATTGAGTGAGGGAAATAACATCTTCCTCATCAAGTGGGTTTTAAAGAATAAAATGATGCCACCGAATTTGAAATTAAAATCATTAAGAACAATAGAAATCTGCTTAACAGATTGAGAATGTCAAAGATGGATAGTTCTCCTGGGACATAGGATGTGGACTTAATATCGATTAAGCCAATCCATTGCTAAAATCATTTCTGAAACCTAAGTAGCGCATAACATGCAAATCGGCTCGGAAAGAATAATCACATAAAATAATCTCAACATTTTTCACAAAGCAAACTGAGTGTTGCGGATCCATCAATCGAATTCGCAATTCTCAATGAAGTCATCAAGCCCATAATATTAAAGAAAAAGTATCAACAAGTTCTTTTGATATAAAAGAGCGAGATGCACCCGAATCAAAAGAAATTCGAAATAGGATAATCACGAAACAAATTAATGCCATCAAGGATAGAATGAGAAATACCTTGACCAAGAGAAGTGTTACTAGGGGCTTGCACAACATTCAGCTTTCCCTCTTTCTTGTTTTGAAGTTTGGGACATGAAGATAAAAGATGACGCAAACCTTTGCAATAGCGACAAGTAAGAGGTTTCAGACACTTATTTGCATAATGGTCCATAGAACCACAATTGTAGCATTGTCCACGACTAGAGGTAGGAGTCTTTGCTACCGAAGTTGCCTGCCTCCCTTTCTTGTTGGGATTAGGGCTTTTGAACATAATATGCCTCTTCTTGTTGATGTTGAAGTTTTGTTTAGCATCCACGACTTCAACATCACTTTCTTTATCGGCCTCTTCTAGTCGAAGAGTGATATCTACAAGCTGATCGAAAGGAACTTCTAGTTTCAGAGGTAAAACCTTTTTGGGGTTCTTACTCAAAGCACAGATAAACCTTTGAATCTTTACAAGATCCAAAAGTTGTTGGGCAGACATGAATACGCCATCCAGAGAAGGACTACTGGATTGACTAGCGCTAGGACTGCCAGATCTAAGCATCTCTTCTTCTTTAAGAAAGAAAGAAAGAAGAGGAAAAAGGTTATTCTCAGAATGAATATCAAACACACTTGATTGATAAAACAAGGCATCACAAAAGAAAGTAGGATAGAACGGGTCCTAAGACTTGAATTAAATCCTAAGGCACGACTCCTAAGAAAGACTTAGGACAATGATCTTTGCTATATTATTTTACATTGTTCCGAAGTTTGGCTCTGATACCAAGCTGTGACGTCCCACCTCTATACTCACACTAGCCAAGGACACTACGGGGTAATGCCGTCGACTAGCACGAAGAATAAGGCTGTTGAGGAGCGACCATCTGTGTAATTGCTTTGTGCGAGTACCGATATGTCAAATAATATAACAATCCGACATATCAAATACAAACTCAAAACTACCACATAGTGGCTATGTGGACTTCGGAAACAAATATTGAAATAAACATAACACAAATCAGTCACAGATATTCATATCACAAAGGCGGAAACAAATATGAATATAACACAAAGAAGTGTACATCAAAGTAGTGGTCATACAAGATCCACTACATCACAAAAGAATAGGTGCAAGTGCTAAGAAAAAGAATAAGTATACATCAAGGAGTCTCTAACTCAAATGTATAAAATCAAAAACTACTAATCTAAAGTAGTTAGCCAAAAATCAGATGATGAACCCTGATAAGAAGTCAAGCAGAAGCACCTGAAATACCTCGGTCTGACCCGAGTACTATTTAAGAAGAAAATAATAAACGGATCAGTCTAGCTATAAATATCATATAAAATGAGAAAGGATAAGAGATATGACAAAATCGTATGATAACAAAAATGTCATACTGTGACAAATATACATAAGGTAACAACAAAAATCATACAATATCTCAAATATCCTCAAACACTAAAAAGAATGTAATATTCTTTAAATTATTCACCAGAACACAAATATTGACAAAACATATCAATGTCAATCGCAAAAAATCGGTGAAACACAAATTCTAGAAATCATCAACTAGAAATCCAGAAATCACAAAAAATGGGAGGGCCTATCACAAACGGGAGCATGAAAACTTCCCAACACGTGTATCACAAATGGGTCGCTATCCCATAAAATGATCCGGAGCTCCTCCAAACAGGGTATAGTCCCCCCTTGCGGACTATGAGCCGAAGCTCCTCCAAACAGGGTATATTCCCCCCTTGCGGACTATGAGCCAAAACTCCTCCTATGAGCCGAAGCTCCTCCAAACAGGGTATAGTCCCCCCTTGCGGACTATGAGCCAAAGCTCCTCCAAACAGGGTACAGTCCCCCACGCGGACAAAGAGACATCGCACATCGCTAGTCTAAATTACCAAAGGATCATCATTGATCGATAAGTGTAAATTACACTAAGCTAGTAAGTAAATGAGTTTAGCTTCATGTCCCATAACCACTGGCTTAACTTAAATTGGCAGTTCAATACGTCTGGGGTTTAATCCAAACGTCTGGATTTGGTTTCTGGAAATATTCCAGAAAAACCCCCAAACGTCTGAAATTTCAAAACAGACGTCTGAGCCCTATCCAGACGTCTGAACCTATAAATTAGACGTCTGGAATTGGGTTCTGCCATTTTATTTTCTGCGTTCTTTTTTTTCCTCCAGGTCTATAACCAGACGTCTGGACTTGATATCCAGACGTCTGGTTACCTGGCCTGGGCAACAGTTTGCCTAGGCCATGATGGCCAATACGATTCGGAAGCGATCGAGCGAGCAACGACGACTAGGGATTTATGCCAAGCGACAACCCAGCCTTATAGGCTCTTCGATACACCCCAAATATCATGTCCAAACATCCATGGTAGGATTTTCATAAAATTGGACTTCAAAACCCAAAAATTGGAAAATTCACCAAATCAATTCAAATCAAAAGCAAATGAACATGAATAAATGTTAGGAATTCATACCTAACAACAATGAAAGTTATAGACGTAGATGTGAGTTAAAGAACTCACCTTTAAACCCAAAAACAACGAATGAGAAGCTCAAAAACAAAGAAAAGATCAACTACTCTTCAACTTCAACTCTAGAAGCTCCAATCTAAGATCATAAGCAAATATTTTCTAAGTTAGGTTATAGGAAATTTCTGAAATTGAAGAGAGATTGAGATGGAGAAAAAGAAGATGATGCTTACCTAAGCTTCTCTTTGATTTTGGAGCTAGAATCTTGAATTTCCTAGTAATCTAAGGTTTAGGAATTTCTATTTCCCATTCTTTCCCCCATTTTTCTTTAGCTTGAGTGTTATGAAATAGAATGAGTGAATGAATGAAGAGTAGAGGAGTTAGGGTATTATGTTGGGTTAGTGGGCTGAAACCCAAACCCAAAGCCCAAATAGAAAAATGATAAAATTCTACTCAACTCCAAACATACGATGTTTATACTCAAAAAAGTTATAAACGCCATTTTGGACTCAATGGAAGTGGTCTCGAGTCACAATTCAACTGTTTACAAAAAGTAGTATTTCGGACTTTAATCCGACCAACGATGTTATATTTAAATAAAACATTTAAATATACAATCGTAAAATAGACGGGTTGTTACAGGGACCGATCCAAATGATTGGTAGATCAGGACATTGTTCGATTCTCGAAGGGAGGCTCCCAACTTCATCTTGGTTGGCGTCCTGCTCTCGAGAGGGTGTGGTCATGAACGTCTCATGTGTTGTATTGTTCTAAGGGCATTTGCATTTGGTAAGGAGCCACACTAGTGTAGTCATTTTCAAAGCCACTGATTGGAGGAGACTGCACTGCTTTCATCAAATGATGCATGTGGGCTAAACCATTCCAATCCCAAGTGGCGACGATTTGGCCTGGGCAGGTTGGGAAGAGATTTTAAATAGAGAATATGTGTATCGAGAATAGATATCTATGTTAGCTAGCGGGGGCGGGCTTTCCTCTGTTAGTCTCAATGCGGCCTTCGATAGTCCCTCCCGTCTCATCTTTCATTGGCTCTACTTGTAGCTAACTATCTTAGCTCTCAATCCTTTCTAACAAAAAAGGCACTCATCGGCCGCCCCCTTTCTTATTCAACTTTACTTGCCGTCTATTAGATTTTGAAAATAGGTCCTAGTTCAATCAAGCGGCTCGCCTTTCATCATCCATACCACCTGTCACGCACGACCGAACGATTTCTACACCTTAAGAAGAAGAACATGTCATCACCTACAGCCCTTTCCTTTACCAAGGACTTCCACGAAATGAAAACGAGTGGCATTGTTGTATGCTCAACTTTGCCCCGGTGTATATCCTAGAGTACTCTTATGGTCGTTCTGCTACTCATATGTTCTAGGCTTGGCTCCGCCCCCTACAGTCACGGCATAGTCGGTCGTAGTTTAGAGTTTAGTTATGTAAGGCGCCACTTCTCTAAAAGCATGGTTCGCCCCAGTATACTTAGGCCTCCTTGGAGCTCGTCCATTCGTTGGGTGATCCATTGCTCTCATGTTTGAGTGTTAAAGTGGGAATCTTTTAAGAACGGAATTTTAGATGTTTCAATCGTTTCTTTAAAACAAATCTCCATTCATTTATTTCATTTGATTCTTCCTAACAAAATTCCCTTTGACGTCATACGTCTAATGGCTCCAAAATAGAAAATTTTATTTTGAAATCTACATATTTCAACCACTTTCGACTTAGCTCGGTTCCTTCATAAGTAATACACTATCCAACATTTGAAAATCGTTACACACTCTGGTCTCAAAAGATGTATCAATATTCTTTCCCAAAACAACTTGAACATGAATATTTAAAACAAACTGTTATTTAATTTTGTGATTTATTACTTACGATTGCAGCTATTTGTAATTACGATTACATAACATTTTATTTAAGGATGTTCTTATCACATACTTCTAATTAATTATGTAATTATTGATATCATAATATAACAAAGTATATAAAAGAAAACAAACACCTTATTATGAATAAGATGACTATAGAGTTAGATATATGTA
This sequence comes from Allium fistulosum, assembly GCA_030737815.1. Taxonomy (NCBI): domain Eukaryota; kingdom Viridiplantae; phylum Streptophyta; class Magnoliopsida; order Asparagales; family Amaryllidaceae; genus Allium; species Allium fistulosum. The sequence continues at coordinate 263,378,054 of CM060904.1, read as the reverse complement.
AAAATTGCATGATTGCTCTTAGTGCATACTACTAACTCTATCAATCAGTGCATTGCTAGTACGATACATTCCTAAGCTACATCAAGTAGGAACTACGCGAGTTATATAGATACATCACACATGGTACCTTGAATCTCGTACTATGTTACCATACATCAAGGGGCGTCGTGCAGGCATATAGAAGCTATAGTTGCACTACACAATTACAACACACCCTAAAGGACCAAACCAAAAATTAGTCACAACTCAACCACTAGTGTAGTATAGCAATGAACTGTGCGGTATGATCCAGCTAGGAGCAAGACACACACACACTTCAAGCACAAAGCCATAAGCAGCAATTATGCCATAGGTTTGCACTTCGAAACAGAGCTGAACAAGTCTCATCAACCCCAGATGTAGATCTTGGACAAGTGCTTGTCATCCAACAGCGTTACGCCAATTCCAGCAATTCAAAAGTTATCATGTCTAAACCAAAATGGTAATCCCGTTTAAATTAAATTATCCCACCGTAAATCTAGCACTCCACAACATGCAATTGATACCTACCTATATAAAATGAAAGAATACTGTAGTAGAAAGGGGGTTCGAAACTATTTTATCAAAAGAATTAGTATTACCATAAGAATCAAAGCAATTTCCGAACCATCATAGAATTTTATACTTCTACTTCATAAACAAGAAAAAAAAGAAGTCAAAGACTAATAACTCAATTGATTAGTGATATGACGCTCTAAACATAAATTTTAAAGGTCGTGGATTTCAACCCCTAAAACATCAAAATGAATACCATGCTCGAATAAAATATTACTTTTACTATCAAAATAATAATAACAATAATAATAAACAAAAAAGAAAAATAAAATGGACGTTATATTCCTTATCAGTTGAACCGCGTAAATTTCCTTGTTTTATGTCCTGCTTGTTTTTTCATATTAACTTCCTATAAAACTAAATAAAATTAACAAATATTTAATTCTCCACTTTCTATTTGTTCAAGAATTCTTGTCGTGGATAGAAAAATCTCACCAACATACCCTTGGTTAGCGTCTTTATTTTTTGCACCAAACAATGCGAAGAAAACAAATGTTTTGCAGCTATTACCCACTTTTATTGAGATCATCCAAATTAAAATTTTGAAACGTGTTAAACTTTTAACTCTTTCATACCTATAAACCAGCGTGAACATGTTATTACAATTCAGAAACCTACACTATTATAGAACATCAAATGATGCTAGTCTCCAAAGTTAACAGAGCACTCAGCAAACATATCGTACACTGTAACTTTAATGAGCAATTGTTGTATTCTAAAAAGGAGAAAATAACTAAGTTAGAAAGATCAAGAAAACAAACAAAAATACATCAATTTGGTCTTCCCAATCGCATAAAAACGCCATCATTCATATCAAAATTATCACTATCTGAACCCTTGCGCATATTTTTACACTTAACATTAGTCCTTTAATTTCACATACCAAATACAACTGCGATAACATTGTCGGCACAGGTAGTCTTTTCACCTATAATCCATGGAAACCCTGGGCTTGCTTTTTCCAGTAGAATTCAGGTACTGAGAAACAAATAAAACTCCCATGATAACAATGAGGCAACCAACAAGAGTACTGAAAAACAAAGCTCCAGGCTGCCTGGTCTGCACAAATCCATAAACCCCGCTAGAAGTTACTAGAATGATATCTGTTAGGCCATCACCTGAAAAATCCTGCAAAACGAGAGCGTGAGTTGGCGATCCAGGCAGCTCTACCGTCGCTAGCTGGCTGCCACCTGGCGATATCACAACCGCTTCTTGGTCGCCCCCTGCTATTATCACTTCCTGATGATCGTGCACTCTGAGTTTGAACGTTTTTAGGGTTGGGATCACTTTATCTTCCATTAAGCCGGATGGAGATGGGAGGTTTGACCATGTTGCCCCTGTTGTTATTTGCCATCTCCACACTGCGCCATCGCCATGCAAGTTGGGGGAGTAAGATGTGACCTGAATATGTAATATATTTCTTTATTTGAAGAAATTCTTTTCACAAGCAAATCTATATTTTAAGGGCAAATTCTATTTAAATACACTAAATTACTGAATATATACATACCTCTCCTCTGCTGTTCAAAAAAACAACATCGCCGTGACTTCTTTTCCTGTGTTGATTGCCATCATCTCTATGGACAAATATAGGAGTTGCTACCTCTATAGCACCTACGTCGGGAGTTCTACCAAAACTTCTAGCAAAATCGCCGTGTTGGAATAAATTGAAATGTGCATGATGACATATAGATACGTTGAACAGTTTCTCTCTTACAGGTACGCCTGAAGTAGCCACTGCATGACATGGTTTTAATACTTCCATTGATCCAGTCACTACAGTTTGCTCAGCTCCATGTCCTCCTACAGCCTATAACCAAATATAAGCATTAATAACTTCCCTACAAATGTATGCAATTGTAGTGCATATTATGGGTGGTTTCTATATGAACAGGTCATATGTAGACTAAGGTTCGAGAATTCGGTTTCGGTCTCGGTCTCGGTCATTTGAAATTTTGTTGGTTTCGGTCAGTTTCGGTCATTTCGCTTGTTTCGGTTTTTGTTTCGGTTTCGGTCCTGATATTGGATTTTTGCATTTTTAATGAAAACGTAACGATATATACAAGGCTTCATGACTTTATATACAAGGCCCATTACCCCATTAAAAAATAAAAATAACCCTAACCGGCCCAGAACACATACAAACGAAAATAACCCTTCAGCCCATTATTTTGCCTCGTTCATTTCATTTTAACAACACAGAACACATACGAACGAAAAGAAAAAAAAAAGAAACAAAGCGTCGACGATGAAAACGAAGGCGACAAAGCGGAAAAAAAAAACACCTGCGTCGATCGTTACTCTCGCACTCGAAGGCGAAGGCGAATTCGAAGGTCGTCTGAGTGATTTCGAAGCTCGGCTGTGTGATTTCGCGTGCGAATTCGAAGCTCGGCTGTGTGATTTCGCGTGCGAATTCGAAGCTCGTCTGTGCGAATTTGAAGCTCGTCGTTGTGATTGGGAAGCTGAAGATTATTTCTGGTAATTTACTGATTTCGATTGTTGTATTTATACACGAATTTGATTCCCCTTTTCACTGTTCGATCACGTTCAGTCACTAGGGTTTGTTTTTTAGCGCTTATTTGATTCGTTGCTTTTTTTTTATCGACGCTATTATCTGCGTGAATTTTTCTTCGCAAGTTGCAATTTTTTTTTTCGCGCACGCTTCTTTGAACGGGACGGGATTTTGCCCTAATCCCATCCTGCCGGAACCGGTACGAGATCGTCGAGATCTCGTGGTTCCGGCCGGAACCTCATACTTTGATGTAGACTATACTGTATGTGCACAAACTTTGTCAGATGATCTATCGTATTCAAATACTAAAATGACTAAATGAGTAGGTTCAAAAAGTTCATGCATTTCCTATACAAAACTATTGTATGACCATAAAATTTGAAGGTCCTACATGATAATTAGAAGTTATAAATTGCTAATGAAAGCATTGTTCAAGGTCAAAAAAAAAGTAGTAAATTAATTTATAATGCCACATTGTGGGACCTGGCAAGAGCAAGATGGAAGCCGTTCCCTATATGTCATCTCACCATGTCCAAATGAAGAGTTCCATATTGTTTGATACGTTTTGACACCTTGGCAACCAGCTAAAAATACTATACTATAATTTATACTTTTTAATAAAGCCATAATCAACTGAGCTGAACTAAAGGTCAGCCATAAATATTCAATTATTTGTTGTTGCACCATGAATTAAGAATATCGTACTAGGCAGAAATTTTAGTCAAAATGGTTATACAGACAAATTTTGGCACACCTGAACATGATCAAGAACACCGTCTCCATTAACATCAGCATGTAGTCCTCCTTCTGTGAGATGAAGCTGGAAATAATAAATACACAGTTGATGTCAGAAAAACTAATTTTAGTGAAATGTTTACGGTCAGACTGTTTCAGATGCAGAGAAAATGAGTTCATGTTCAGTAAATAGATCTATTTTATGTAGTCTGGAACGCTGTAGCTGCAGGTAGGGCTGTCGTGATAAGGTAAAATTTCCATTACCATAACAATGCCAAACAATTGGTAACCCATATCGAGCTACATCGGTATACTAATGCTATCAATATAGTAATGGTAAATTTATCATTATTAACGGTAATGTAGCGGTAAAAAAATTCAAAATCAGTGGTAATGGTGAATTTACCCGTTATATTAATTTTGTTTTTTCACTATGTAATTAATCCGAACCACAAACCTTTGAATGTTTATCATATTTTAAGCAGGTGCTTGTAGTATTATTTATGAATATATTTCTTTTTGGCTTTATTAAGATTAGTAATATTATTTATGATTATATTTCTTTTTGGCTTTATTAACTTAAAAGTTTAAGATTAGTAATATTATTATTTCACATAGTTGTAAATAATTTGTGAAGAATCAAGAAAATTCTCAGTCAACTAAAATAAGTCAAATTTTATATGTAAACCAGCAATTTCAATAAGAACATCAAAAAACATAACAAACTATTAGACACAAAAAATTTACTTCAGACTCGCCATTTTTAAACAGAAATATCCCTATCTACATCTTTCATCATCTCTCCTCTTCCAAATTTGGAACTCATTCACAGAAAAAGCTTAGAAATTTCTAACACTAAATCCATTCAAAATTCAATAGGAAATAGTACATTGTTTACCTTTTTTTCAGAAGTTCTTCAACTTCATTGAAACCAACTCAAATTTTAGAGGGAAACAAGTAAATGTAATCATAAATCGAAATGGTCAATGGTGAAGGTTGTCATAACTGATTTTTATGGTTTCTTCAACAAAAAAATCATAAACTTCTTCATCGAAATGTCTTGGTATGATCAAATTTCTTTTTAACTTTTAGGGTTTTAATTTGATGGATTAAGAAAAGAGGGGCTAGAAATGCAATAAAGGAAAAAGGGCAAATTTAGTCATAATTTTTTTTAAAAAGAATAATGGCATATGTTGGGTAATACATGGTCCTCAAATAGAATTTGCCATGAACAGTCAACTATTTTGGTAATGCAGGTGACAAGTCGTGGTAGGGAATGAGCAAGTAACCTGATAGAGATGACCAAAATTCACACGCAAAGCCAGAGAGGTCGGGTTGTTTGTTTGAACATTTACGACAATGACTACTTGTGACCAAAATAATCACGGTGACTACAATATTTTCAGAATGATGTATTTGAGTTATGATATAGGGAATTGCCTGTGTCAACAGAAGAAAGCAACAAAATATCTCAAGCTCCTACTGAATCTCAATGAGGAATTGAGGACCAAGAGTATAGTAGTTAACTTCATAAGTTATAACATCAATATATCCAAGTGATTATTAAAGCATATCCCCTATGCTACAAAAGAACGTTTTGCTCTTATATTTTTTCACCTAGCATTCTTACGGGTGCAGACAAATAATAACAAGTGTAACAAATAATATTTCAAAATTGTAACAGTATACCAAACAAAAAAGTTTTACAAATTGTCTCTTTCCAATAAAAAGATAAACATAATTAATTGTGTATTTATCTGCAATTTTATGAAAAATAAATCATGTGTGTTTTTAAAATTAGGTTCATGCACGTAATTAATAGACAATTGTGTATCTGAACTACCACACACAAAATACCGAGTGAAGTAAAAAGTTAAATGAACGAAAAAAGATTGGAATGAAAGAGCACAGAAAAGAATATACCAAAAAAATTGAGAGGCTAGAATGAAAAATGATAAAAATAGGTATTACTATTAAAAGCCCTATACTTGGTCTTCAAGTCTACAGATACACCAAAGACTTAGGTGCTCAAACCATCATTAACATTTTTCAAAACTCTCATTTTTCAAGTATAAGATATAAGATTTCACCGTGAGAAATTAACGTAGTGTTTGGTTTGAAAACGAGCTGTGTTTTGCGTTTTCAACATGTATGTTAAAATGCACGGGAGAAGAGAAGGGAATGGAAAACGGTCGATTTGGAGAATGGTTTTGACACATAAAATTGAAAATGACTTTTTTTTCCGTCTTTTGGAAAATAACAAAAATTACATTCTTCATTTTTCTTCTCCCCTTTGTTGAAATGACTAAGATTTTCCAACCCTTCTTATCTCCCACGTCATTTGACATGCATATTCAAAATTTCAAAAGACCAAAAATGTAACCGAAACCGAGTTATCAAACCCTGGCACTTATTCATTACATGTAACTAACTACAGATGGTCATCTGACTTGGGTTTTATTTCCAATAAAAAGATAAACATAATTAATTGTGTATTTATCTGCAATTTTATGAAAAATAAATCATGTGTGTTTTTAAAATTAGGTTCATGCACGTAATTAATAGACAATTGTGTATCTGAACTACCACACACAAAATACCGAGTGAAGTAAAAAGTTAAATGAACGAAAAAAGATTGGAATGAAAGAGCACAGAAAAGAATATACCAAAAAAATTGAGAGGCTAGAATGAAAAATGATAAAAATAGGTATTACTAATAAAAGCCCTATACTTGGTCTTCAAGTCTACAGATACACCAAAGACTTAGGTGCTCAAACCATCATTAACATTTTTCAAAACTCTCATTTTTCAAGTATAAGATATAAGATTTCACCATGAGAAATTAACGTAGTGTTTGGTTTGAAAACGAGCTGTGTTTTGCGTTTTCAACATGTATGTTAAAATGCACGGGAGAAGAGAAGGGAATGGAAAACGGTCGATTTGGAGAATGGTTTTGACACATAAAATTGAAAATGACTTTTTTTCCGTCTTTTGGAAAATAACAAAAATTACATTCTTCATTTTTCTTCTCCCCTTTGTTGAAATGACTAGGATTTTCCAACCCTTCTTATCTTCCACGTCATTTGACATGCATATTCAAAATTTCAAAAGACCAAAAATGTAACCGAAACCGAGTTATCAAACCCTGGCACTTATTCATTACATGTAACTAACTACAGATGGTCATCTGACTTGGGTTTTATTTTTATTTGTAATGCTACATGCCTTTATAAGCTGTGCATCGGCCTTTTCTTTTCTGCTTCTTGCTCAAAACGGCATATTGAGAGTTATTAACATTTAACAATTATCTATCTTAAAAAAATATCAAATGTTAGTGTCCTTTCAAAATCCCTGTATATTCAAAAAAAAATTATACTAATGATATTTATCCAGCGTTAAGTATGTTCTAATTTCTAAACATCAAACGAAAAATGCAAACCATAGAAGCTTCAGTTGATTGCAAGATAGATATTTATGAGGAAACTAGGACCGTGGAAGGTGGGGGTAACGAGGGTAATATTTGAGAGTATGTTAATTACTGTATTATTGGTTTATGGGGGTTTTGTGAAAATGCTATTTGACTTTTGTTCAGTTGCTATCTCCAGAATTTGTTAGGCACTAAACTTGGATTTTATAGCTGTACAAATATTTCCAGATATTATTGGAAGATGTGTTCACTGGTGGATACATGTTTAACTTCAAAAATAAATAAATAAAATAAACAGTCCACTGCAAGATCGTGTATGCAGTATGTGATCCTCTATGCCTTTGAGAATACTGTTTAATCATGTTGCAATTTCCATTTATTGCATTACTGGGCCAAAGTCATCGTTTTTTTAATCTTACCTTGCATATAGTTCGCCCAGAAGCCAGATGAACAGCTTCAATTCCTTCTTTTTGATGTGCAACCACCACATTTGGAACCCACCAAAGTTGAGTATGGTTTGTGATTGTAGGAATGTATTGTACCCTCTGCATTAAAGATTTAAATTGTGTTCTTTTAGTCAAACAAGGAACCACTATATGCACTAATATATCCGAAAAGAAATCCGACTTATCAACACTAGTCATGTAATAACCAATGACCACTAATAGTGGTAAGAGACTTTGTTGTGTAGTCAAATACCATGGATATGGCACTAGCCACTAGCCATGTAACACATTTTTCTCCTCCAGTATCTTATTTATTAACAAGCAAAGCTTGAAATGATGATATGCATGTTTTCCCCATAAAATCGATTATCATACCATATGAACTAAAAGTAGAGTGTAAAATTATTATCATGCCACACACACGCAGTAATAATCATTAAAAAAAAGAATTTTTAAACTAACCCACATGCCAATTGGATAACTAGACGTTAACCATTCAATGATCATTTTATTAGACTTATCCTCCTTACTCTAATATTTCTAATATTTGCAATGAAAATTCATAAAGATTTTGTTTGATTTTGATGAAGCATGGTATAAACATTGGAAACATTTGGGTTTCCATGTTACCATGTCTGAAAGCAACTCAGATGGTACAAGCAAAGGAAGATGCTAAGTGCTTGATTCAAGCAAGAGAAACAATAAAGAAAAATGAACATTTACCATCTCAATTTGCACTGATTTATACCAAATATGCCAGAAAATAACTCAACCATTTATAATATGAACATGCATGCCTGAACGAGCATGATATTGAAGAATAGAGTTTTAATTAATTATACTACACATCAGAAAGTAATTTTCCTTGTTTGAAAAGAAACGGGTGGACAAAACTCTAGTGAGGGATTAACATCAATAATTCATGTCATTCAACATATTGAATTCAGATTTTAACAAAAATAACCATGAGGCATCACAAATTTGTACGAAATTTCAGAATTTCTTTATAGCACCATCACCATGTTAGCTTTGACCTCAATATATTAGGGTTAACTAAGAAATTTTATTTTGTTCATCTATGTTGTGAAACTTGATCAAAAAAATCCAACAAGCATGATGCTAAATGCTACCTTGTTGCCTTTTGCTGAATTAGCCATATCTGCAGCTTTTCGAATAGCAGTAGCCGTTTTACTGGATGAATCCTTACCGAGGGGGCTTTTTTCAGAAGGTTTATGAGAAGGATTCATAGATGTTTTACCAGTGATTTTCTTCAGCGACTTTCTTTTGTGCCTTCTGAAGTGTGCAAGCTGTAAAAATGTGTCTTCGCGTCTATCCTAATAAATTAATGAAAATAAGAAATGAGCTAACATAATCATGTCATCATTAAAAAAAGGTTTAAAACATGGAAAGGGAATTCAATATTACCCAATGATGAGGCATAACACCAAGAATTGATTCTCTGAATTCCCGGCACTCGAACTGCAATGTAGCATCTTAAATTGAGTGTCTCATTCACGAAGCTGAGTTCTAGAAATGTTACAAATTTACCTCAGTGTCTCTAACTAGAGAAGACATGCTTCCCTGGGATGGTTTATAATGACTATAAAACAAATAATGAAATGCATATGCTCACACAGATTCTCGACATTCGCAAGAAATGATGCATGTTTTAATTTTTAACAAAATTAATTTGATACAAGTTTCCACAATCTGCAATGCATAACATAATTACTTATATTTATAATGACAAGGTCATACAAATAAGAACCATTTAAAATTTTAGAGATCTTTGTGGTCACTACACATGCCAAAAGAATCACATATACACCAATATCACTTGAATATTTAGGGTTTGATATGAAACTTGGCGGCTTATGCCCAAAAATAATGAATCTTAACATGATAACTGCAAGCATACCTCACCAGGATGACGACTATTCATAGCATGAGCATCAAGCTTGTAGTTATGTTGAGGAATCAACTGTGATGAGTCTGAAGACTGTGCCTGGATATTCTGGCACAAATGAAAAAAGAGTAGATTGTGAATAATATTGACTTTAAATGTCACAGTAAATATAATGGGATTATTGTAATATGCACAAAAAATTTCAAGACACTTAATAAGGAGTGACAGTAGAACTCCAGAATTAACCAAATTTTCCACATAGCTATTTATCTTCATTTATACAGATGACTATCTATGTTATATATGGCACTAGATTGATTTAATAAAATTAAAGAACATTAGTAAATTTGAAGTCGCACTTGCACAAAACCTAGAGTTTAAATAACTAGAGATGTGGATAAGCTTTAGTGGTGTAAGAAGAAATTTATTACTTCAGTTTTCCTGGCCCACCGAGTTGCACCATTACGTCCAGCAAAAGCATAGAATGCAAAGTGACGGAGATCTACAGATGTACTGTTCTCTGAATCCTGCATATAGTTAATATATTTCAGTATCAAATTATGATTACAAGTTAACTGTTACCCAAAAAGATCCAAGGCCTCCAAAATACTAATTCTAACTTCTGAACTATATGTGGTTAGCTAAGTTGCTAAATGGATGAAAAAATTGAGGAATAAAATTACATAAGCCAAAATTTCAAACATGATTCAATGATAGCTTGAACAGAAGTTCAAATGCTTGATTTAATACAAAAAGGAGATGCCAAGATTTGCATTTATTCCAATAGTTCAGCTTGTCGTATTTAATCAGTTTTTTTCATGAATAAAACAATATGAAATAGATGCAGTATTGATATTGTAGTCATTATGTGATGCAACATTAGAATTATATGTAAAAAGCTGACCTCTTTTTCCATAGCAGATCTGTGATGAAGCTCGCCCATTTTCTCTGATATGAATGCCTCTTCAAATAGATCCATGGAATTCTTCAGCCAAGCAAGACAAAATTTTAGCACACATGTCACATATACAAACAATGAACAAAATATGACTAGTACTTTTCATCGAATTAAAAGAGTCGAGATGTACCAAGATCGATGATAACATGAGTTCTCACAAATTGTTGGCATTCAAAACAACAACATTGTCAAATCACTCGAAGAAAGATTACAACAATGTATATAGAAAAAGGTGGAGTAGACACATTAATACAATTCAGCAATTCAAAAGATGACTAAATTGGTGGATTAATATAGCCAGTCTTTGTACCAAATTTTGAGATCATTAAAACAAAACTTAGAAACCTAAAAAATTTAACCCAAAAATCAACATGTTTTGCATTTGTCATTAAAAAGATGACATTATATATGTCGCATGTTAAATATGCAGATGCTGGTGGAGATTTTTGGGAAAATTGGGAATTTTGTACTGGCATGATGGAACACACCAACTATTAAGTCAAGGTGTTTTTATTTTCAATCTTGATCGGGTATATCAATACCCGAGCAAGTTTAAAACTGGAAAAGTAAAATCATGCATTATCACGGCAGTTCAAATTTCCATTAACAAACTGTAAACATATAGCATATTCCTATATGTATAAGAAAGAATTAAATAAATTATGAACTTCGGTAGACTTTGAACTAGCAGTTATTCATAACCACCCAAGTACAAATTTTTAGAAATTCTCTATTACTGCATACGTGGAAGAAAATGGTCAGTTATATACTAAGTTTAAACCAGTTTATTATTATCATTATTTAAAAAGTGTGAATTCAGAAATAAATAGTCCTGAAACTTAATGCTAATAAATGTCTATCTGACATAAGTAGTTGAAAGCTTGAAGCATATTGGTCCCAAGCAGAAAACAGTCATGGATATTCAACTGTATAGTGAACATGGATGTTCAAAGGAAAAAAATCTGTAACATACACGAGGAAGATGATTTATTGGTAAATTATGTATGAGGATGTCCAATCTCATATTGTGTTCAAGGAAAAATGTAAAATTAAGTTTTGAAGTTAAGTTTCCAGCTAAAATGAAAATAACACGGGTAAGCTAATTTATGCATACATAACACATAGCACATTATTGATTAGAAATTATGGAATTGGAACATACATATGGTCGCATTTCCATCCTCCCTCCTACAATAACCAATCCTGAATCTCCATGTTTCAGTGTATAGTTACTTATTGTGATAGCGATTTCTTGATGATAAGCACCATGGGGGAAATGCTCCTGTCAAGAACTATACGGCTAAGCTCTCTACTCAATGAAACTCAATGTATTCAGAATAGTTGAAACAGCTTTTTCATATCCATAACATACCTGCAGATTATTTTCCCAAAGTTTTTTTAAGTTGTGATCAAAACACATAACAGACCATCCTGATGTGACGACCACTAACACTTGTTTTCTTATTTCTCCATTTTTGTAACTCCGATCAACAAAACCAGTTGCCATAGCAACAGGGCGCCTTCCAGTAGATATGCGAATTTTATCAGGCAATAAAGAAACTTCAGCTAAAACTCGTGCCTCGCTGTACCCTTCATCTACTCGCCTACTATGAGGTTCCAATACCTAGAGAAATAAATAAATAGGCCAACATAAGAATGCAAAAGTTTCACTTTGCACGCCTAGTGTATTTATTTTCTCAAAAGAACAAATATATATGTATGTATATCTATATGTATATGTATATATGTATGTATATCTATATGTATATTTATATATAGATATATGTATATATATGTACATATATGTACATTACACACACACACACACATGCTGGATTAAATTAGCTAGTTACACCGATGCATGCCTTTTCATGTACTACTGTAAGTGCAATACCATTATTTACTCCCTATCATAACAGTTCAACTCAAATAGCAAATCAATTACTAAAAGCCAGTAACAAAGTGGTATGGCCTTTGGAATGTGAATATGGAAGTCATGGTTTGAAACCAGAGGTCTTTCAGTTCACTTACCAATTTATTTATTTTGAAATACCAGTCACTTAAGTAAAAAGTTTTATTTACAGAACAGCAAAGACGTTATTGACTTCTTAGGGGTTGTAACCAATCTGCAGTTAAATTATGGAAGGTTTTTCATTAAACCAAAAACAAAACTACAGTTTGAATATTTGATTTTGGAAGAACATATTTTGAACTTTTTGGTTATAATGAAAAATGGAAATTCCTATCACTTAGTCATACTAGTTTGCATAATAATTTACGTGTTGATGGCAATGAAAACATATTAGAAAACCTGAATCTTGGCATCGTGAGTAGCGACAAGGATCTCGCTTTTTCCGTCGCCATTCAGATCAGCAACAATAGGCGGGGGAAGTCGATCGGCTTCGTATTTGATCGGAATTTCATCGATTAAGTGCATCCATGCTTCTTCAAATGAAAAGTCGCCTCCATGCTAAGCAAATCAAAATCACTATTAAAATATGATTTTATAACATGAACATTGATAACAGTGATTAAATTATTCAGCACCTGAAGAGAGAAGAAGATGGCGAAGGCGGAGAGGAGGAGAATTCCCAAATCCCGTTTCCTCATTCAGAACTCAACTACTCGAGCTTAATTGATTTTCTAAAACCCTCACCTTGTAATTAGAGTCGATTACATATAGAAACAAGAAAGATTATTATTTGGAACGCCCTCAAATCTGCAGAAGTATTTCAGGTCAAAGCATATTAGTTCAACATAGAGAAAGACAAGTACGAAGTTTTTAGAGCACGACCTTATCGACGCTGACAGGGGAATTCAATAGTAAGCAGGCTGGTCGCAGCCCATAAGAGAACGTCCAACCACAATCATGTGTAAAGATTAGGATTACGCACTTTAAACCACCATATGTGTATGTTTGGGATTACATAATATAAACCTAAAATTGATCCCAACAGTCCATTATGGGGAATGTAATATTACAAAAATAAAGCTAAGAGATTACGTATCTATGTTCTTTGAAGCGTTTGTTGAACGAAGTAGAGTACAATGGAATAGAAGCGATCCAACCGAGCATGAAACAATCTTGATGTGAATAATGAAGAAGGAAGGGGTTGATCGTTTGTTAAGCATGTGAGACTTATTTTGGTTTGACTTTATGTTCAATAGGTAGCTGATGCAAGATTACTTCGTGCAAAATCCAACTTACACAGCTGATGTGTTTGAAAGAAGATTTAGAAGACCGTTATTCGGTAGAATATTAACAAATGTAAAAACTTCTAAAAAAAGTATTTGTTCTCAAACCAAATACTTTTAAAACTCAAGGTTTGACTGCACATCAAAAAGCAACTCCGGCGAAGAGAATGTTAGCATATGCAAACCATGTTGATATGTTAGATGACTCTTTGCGGTTGGGAGAGAGCATAGTGTTAGAAACTCTGGACAAATTCTATTAAGGCATCGCCGATGTTATGGCGTTCAATATTCGCGTAGACCGAATGAAGCTGATGTCAAGAAATGCAAGATAATAGATGATGACCCAATATGCTAGGAAGCATTGACTCCATGCATTAGGAATATAAGAATTGTCCAAAAGCACTTCAAGGAGTATACAATGATAAAAATAACCTACTTTAATTCTTGAAGCAGTTGCATTATATGGTTTATGGATCTAGCATACTTCTTTTGGCATTCGTGGATCTAATAACGATATCAATGTGGTTGAGAGATCAACTTTATTTAAGGATTTAGCGCTTGGTAAAATAGCTCAGGTTTCATTTACTGCTAATGTAACACATACGACCATGGGTACTACACTGGTGATGAAATTTATCATAAATGAATATCAGTGTTAAAACAATTCTGAATCCAATTACTAAAAAACATCAAGTATTTATTGAGATGATAAAAGGATGTAGAAAGAGCATTTGAGGTTTTTCAATCTTTATTCGATATAATAAGTAATCCATGTAAATTATGTCAATTAGAAAAATGTCTAAGATCATCCATAGTTATGCAAATTTTGCACAACATGGTCCTAGAGAATGAAAGAGACATAGAAAATGACTTGAGTATGAATGGGCTTATTGTACGCCAAATAGTTTCCATCGGGACATACTACGTAGAAATGACGACTTCCGCTTTCATATTGATCAACGTATGTCATACCACAATGCAATCATACGTCGAAGAATTCAAAAAGATCTCATGCAACATATGTGCATGCATCGTGGATACTTAGAGTTTGCTTATGATTATGTGTTGTTCTTTTAGATTTATGGGTATTACATGTCAAAATAATGTATAGATCTTTAATGAACAATCATCTAATAATCTCAAAACTCGTAAGATTGGTGTACTACGCCAACTATTATAGCCATAATCGGCTCGGACGGTGTAGTAAAATAGTCATTAATACACTTATGTCAACTACTTGCATAATAATGTGCGAGCCTTATATATTAAATTTTATGTAACATGTGTCACTTCACTAATACGTATTATAAAAGTACTTGCATATGGATGCTTTATTAAAACAACATAGAAAAAGATAACTGAATGGCTAGAGATCCATCCCAATAATGAATATAATCATGAGGTAAGTCATTTAAAACTCAATGATCATCAAATCTCTGATAGTGTTAGGGATATGTCCTATGGAAAATTATGTAATTTGTTACATATATCTAACTCAATAACTGATCTTGTTCGAAATAAAAGATGTTTTCTTTTTACTATGTACTTGATATAATGAGTTATATCAATTAATTTATTTAATTAAAAGTGTATGCAATAGAAAACACATAATATATGTTTTGTGATAATAGTTACAAGGTGTTGTAAACATGAGTAATTTATCATAATGAAATTAAACATATTATTTTAAACATTCCTAGTCAAGATATATCGAGACTGAAAATCGATACATCTGTTGAGACTAGAGTGCCTAAATACAATACACAAGGTATCACAACGTTGGTACGTAGTGGATTGGAGAAAGGAGGAAGGCATGGTGTCCAAACACTTGCTTCGCTGGGGTCGAAACCTTTGTTTACTCTCAAAAGATATACGCCTGCCTTGTTTTCAAAAAGAATGCTTTCGACCAAGTCGAAACCTTTTTAATCTTTCGAAGAAGTTGCTTTCGAATGTGTTGCCGCCTTTTTGTTTAAAGTAGCTTTTGAAGAGGTTACTTTGTTATTAAACTAATGCTTTTAAAACGGTTTGTTTCGACCTAGTCGAAACCCTTCTGTTGACTCAATGCCTTTTGAAGGGATTGAATACATCAATGCTTTCAAAAGGTAGCTTTTGTTTATTAAATATATTAAGCTGCTTCCTATAGCTTTCGAAAGGGTTAATGGTTTCGAAGGAAATGGCTTCGAAAGGGGTTTCGAAACTATCCTTCAATTGTTTTACTTAAGTGACTTAAGCTTTCGAAAGGATGGTTTCGAAGTCCTCGGGTTTTCCCCAAACTCTCTTATATTACAAATAATGGTTTCGAAAGGGGTACTTTCGTTTATATTCACTTTGACCCAAAAGATATCTTTAAAGATGAAACCAAGGGTTTCGAAATGAGTACTTCCAATGGTTTCGAAGCTATGCTTCAAAGAGTTAATAAGTAATGTTTTAATACTTTGAAAGGTATGTTTTGATGGTTTTGAAAAAGATGTTTTAAAGTGTTTCGAAAGGTATATGATAGTGTTTTGAAAAGAAGATTTACATGCTTTCGAAGGAGGTTATCCAAGGGTTTCGAGAGCAAAGTTTTAAAGTTTCGAAAGCCTTATTTTTCAAAACAAAGAACCCAATCTCATTTTTAAAGGAATACCATGGCATAATAAATGAGTTTTGAAATGATTTTAAGTAAGGAGTTTTTGAAGAACCTTTCCGTGATAAAGTAATAGGTTAAAGGGATTAACCATATTTTATATGAAAATGATTTCAAAGATTTTAAACCACAGGTGTTGGTATTATTATATTATTGTGTTTGTTTCTTCTAATATATATATATATATATGTATATGTATATGTATATATATGTATATGTATATGTGTATGTGTATGTATATGTATATGTGTGTGTGTGTATTCACATTATAATGGACCCATAACTGCATTTTGGGGAGAAAGGGCAGAATAACCAGCTAGGTTGACCCAGTAGTGAATATAAATTGAGTTAACTCCTGAACAAGTATACTTACATCTAGAAGGTCAGGTAGACCAAAACGTAGGATGCCTAAATACAGATTAAAGAAGTTGTCAGATAGACAGGTTCATTGTAAACTCATGAAAACGATGTTTAGGAAAAGTTATTGGCAGGGGCCAATAGGTTCATGGTAAACACATGAAAACTATGCTTAGGAAAAGTTATTGGCAGGGGCCAATAGGTTCATAACTAAGACAGATAGTCAAATGAACGGGGATGAGAATACTGGTTTGCACATCATCGTAATATTTTGAATAACCATGCTTTAACCATTGTGGATGCAGGAGCACTATATGGTTTTATAAATTTTGGTTAGGTTACTAGTGAGGAGAAAACCCGTTCCGCTAAGCGGCATGGTCTCACTATATATCTAAATTGTTCGAGATGGTAATTTATTATTCATACCAGGCTTAATATCTGACTCGAAGTTTAAGTTTTCCCTTTAAACTCTCGGGTGCTCAATTGATTTTGAGTAGTTTTAAAATTGAGGTTTTTAGGTACCTTTTTAGATGAATAAGCATCCAGAGATGTGTATGAGGCATGATTGCTATTTAGAGTTCTCTTTATTTTGATTCCGCTGTGTTTATGTTGTAAAGGAAAAGTTGTTTAATTGCCTAATTATATACCCTAATCATCCAAGGAGGCATCTTCATATGTCGCTCTTGGCGTATATTGTAACAATTATATTTTCGCTGAACGTGGTTAACGAATATGGGATTGTGTAATGAATTTGAAATGAGTTTTCGAATGGAATGAAAGTTTGCTTGATGATTTTAAAAATTTTCCATATGCTTGTGTTTATGTTATATCAATGTATCTAACATTACCGTATTTGGTCGCCGAGGGTTAATAACTATGGATGACTGCTGTATCCATAGTCGTTAGTTTTGGGCCCCAAAGTAGGGGATGCTACATATACACACACATGAATCGATAGCAATCACGTACAAGAAATAGAAGCTCTAAATGAAACATTCACGTGCAAATAAATAAGAACCTAAAACATTAGCACGTACTCACCATACATTAATATACACGCACGTGAATACTTGCAAATGTATATATAAAGTATTAATGCAAGAATAATATACTCGAAACTTAATGAGCTTGTTGCGTAAAATGTTCCACATGAAAGATGTATATTTCATGAATGGACAAGCTTTAACAATGGTTATCATTCTTTTATATGTAAAGTATTTGATTGCCTCAAATTGGAAACATAATAATATAGGATTGTATATTCATATATTTCATAAAATAATTTATTATTATAGTTAAGATCATGTGAAGTTTTTTATTATGAATATAGTATCTGAATTTAAAATTGTATGTAGTATCATTGTTTAGATTTTGACGCTTGGCCAGTTCAATACCAAACTAAAACCACTGAAATCTATTACTTTTATCAGCAATTCTATAAAGACAGAAATAAGGGTACGATTATGAGCCCTATTGGCATAGCCGTCTTAAGATATTTTTAGGCACTAGACTAAAATAACTCAATGAATGTTTTATCGAGTGAAATTTGTTTGTATTTATTTATAAAAACTACACTCTTAAAGTCGTGAAAGAAAACATGAAAAGATGGAGTGTATACATTTTCTGAAATTTACAATATTTTAAAGTTAGGAAAGAATATTTATAAAAATACATTGTCCTGATTCATAAAAACCACATTAGTTTTGAATTAGAGATGAAGTTTTATAAAAATACTTAGTTATCATTAAGAATCAAACACATGACACATAGTCGAATAAATATAACATCGATTCACTTATGTTAAAGGTATATATTAGATTATTATATGTTATAAATTTTAATACTTCATAAATATTATTTATAAGATTGGCCCCTTGAAAAATTTGGGCCCTAGGCGATTGCCTACTCTGCCTAACAGTTGAGACATTCATGCCCATTGGACTTTCTAGTATACTTCAACTTTTATTCAACAAATTATCCTAATTTATATCATAAACTGCACACTGGACAAAAACGTCTTCTTTCGAATAATTTTTACAAACAATTACGAAGAAAAACATGTAATTAGGGTGTACGAATCAAATACATTCCCGCTTCATTCCCTTCTTCATCAACAAAATCCTCAAGGCATATAGAACAATCACTATTGCGTAACTCGGTCGTAAAGCCAACTCTCTCAGGCTTATTAACTGGGTGTAAATTTGAAATGTATGTCACTCTAGAATTCATTAGAATCTCATTCCTATAACAAAAATGATTGTTTATGTAAACTGATATATGAAAATCGACTCCGCATTGATTGAAATCTATTGCGTTTTCATAATAAAAGTAGGGGATGATTTAGAGCAACTCGCTCATTTTTTGAGGTTGTTGGATGTTCCAAAAGAAAGTAGATGCATTGCGTTCGATAGCCCAAAGGAGTTTTGTACTGAAGTGTTCAACGTTTGCCAGTGGGAAATCAAATTCTTGTATTGTATTGTCCCATGCAAACAGCTTCATGTGAAAGCAGGCTTCTCCAATTGCATTTGACGGGATGGCTTTAAGCTCTATAAACGTATTACACTACAGTCTATGTTGTTCTAATACTACTTCATTGCTCTCATTTATTTTTTACTTTTATATTTGAGAGTACAAAAGAAGTGTCCTTACATGTATATAGTTTGAAAGGAGGAGCCTCACATATTCCCTCTTAGGTTGGGTGATGGCACAATAAATGGAAGGGAACATGTTAGGCTTCTCCTCTCAAACTATATATAGGAAGGATACTTCTATTTTACTCTCAAATATAAAAGAAAGAGAGAGAGAGAGAGAGCAATGGAAGTAGTATTAGAACAGCATAGATTGTACTCTAATATGTTTGTAGAGCTCAAAGCCATCTTGTCAAATGCAATCGGAGAAGCCTGCTTTTATATGAAGCTGTTTGCATGAGACAATACAATACAAGAATTTGATTTCCAACCGGCAACGGACGAACCCTTCAGTACAAATCTCCTTTGGGCTATCGAACGTAATGCACCCACTTTCTTTTGAAACATCTATCAACCACAAAAAATGAGCAAGTTATTCTACATCATCACCTCCTTTTGTTATGAAAACACAGCAGATTTCAACCAACGCGAAGTCGATTTTCATATATCAGTTTACATGAATGATCACTTTGATTATAGGATTGATTCTAATGAATTCTAAAGCAACATATGATTCCAATTTATACACAGTTGATAGGCTTGGGAGTGTTGGCATTACTACTGGGTTATGCAATAGTGATTGTTCCATATGTCTTAACGATTTTGTTAATGAAGAAGGGAATGAAGCGGGAATGGATTTGATTCGTACACCCTGCTTACATGTTTTTCATCATGGTCAAAATGGTTCGAAAGAAGATGTTCTTGTTCAATGTGCATGTTTACGATATAAATTAGGAAGATTTGTTGAATAAAAGTAGAAGCATTCTAGGAAGTCCAATGGGCATGGACGTCTCAACTGTTAGGCAGACTGGGCAATCGCCTAGGGCCCAAATTATCCGAAAGCCCAATCTTATAAGTAGTATTTATGAAGTATCAAAATTTATAACATATAATAATCTAATATATACCTACAACATATGTGAATCGGTGTAATATTTATTTGACTATGTGTCATGTGTTTGATTCTTAGTAATAACAAAGTATTTTTATAAATCTTCTTCTATAATTTGAAACTAATGTGGTTTTTATGAATTAGGACAATGTATTTTCACAGATGTTCTTTCTTAGCTTTAAAATATTGTAGATTTTAGAAAATGTATACGAAAATGTATACACCCCATTTTTTCCTGTTTTCTTACACAACTTTAAAAATTGAGTGTAGATATTTATAAATAAATAAAAATTAATTTCACTCGGTAAAACATACATTGAGTTATTTTAATATAGGGCCTAAAAATATCATGAGACGACCCTGATTTTTACATCATTGCTAACTAAAAGTGCACTTGTTACAGAAAATAATATCTTTTCCATAATCAACCTCTAGGATTTTCATTTTCTATAGTAATATTCACTAAGTTGCACCTTTTCATCAACTTCAATGATTATATTTATATTCCATTTATTCGACTGTAACGACCAGAAAATTCAAACACTTCATATTTAAATATATGAATTATTTAAATATTTCAATCTTGAATTAAAGATTGTCTAATTGATTTAATAACCTTGTTAACCCCCTTTTTGATCATAACTAATGATGGTAAACTTGTCTTGGAAATTTTTTTACAAAATAAATATTTTGAAGAAATATCGATATTGTGAATGAAAATCGTTTTATCGATAAATAGTTTTTTAACCGTCAGAAGTTGTTTAGTTTTTTTACATAAACTAATTTACCTAGAAAATAAATGAAATGAAATATAAATAATTTACCATCTTTGGAAATAAATTTTTTGATGATGTCATGGGTGATGTCATCAAAGATATTTTGAAAATGAGCTTTTATATCGACTCTTTGGTGTTAAGTAAAAGAAGAGAGGTGTAAGGGAGAAGGGATGGAGCAAGTTGCGAGGTGTAATGTTAGTCCTTGAGAAGGATGGTTTTGATGACAACAACCTTAGGACTTGTTATAAAATATAAATACTAACATTACAGTTTAGATATATATATATATATGTATGCAGAATATAAACATGCAGGTACCAAGACTGAAGACTGATCAGTATAAAGACTCAAGACTCAAGATTCAGAATGGAGATATCAAGGTTGAAGACTCTAGAGTATCAAGATCAAGATTTCAAGATAAGTGTCTAGTTTTTGTTAAAACTTCATAATAGCACGAAAATCTTCATTCCAAATTTCGTTTGGGATGGAACTCATTTCTATCTTCTTAGTGGCTTACAAACCCACGACAAGTAGCTTACAAACCTACGACAAGTGGCTTACAAACCCACGAACATCCTGGTTTTGTACAAGTTCTCGAGTCCTGATGTGATGAGATATTATGCAGGAAGAAGCTTGCAAAACTACTTCAAAATGGTTTTTCAAAATGATTTTCAAAACCGCTTTTCAAAATGTTTTAGCCTTAAAAATTATCTTTTCAAATGATTTTCAAAAAGATGTTTTAGCCTTAAAATATTCTTTATTTTTGTTTTTAAATAAACTCTTGTTTTAAAATTTGTTTGTTTTTTAAAACTATCTTCTGATTTTTAAATATTCTTTTATAATATATATATACTTGAGATGTAAAATCAAATTTATATATACATTCTAAAAATATATTTTTCTACTCTTCTTTATTTTAAAACATAGGAAAATTAGTTTATTTTACTCCAGAATCATTTCATCTTGTTTTCCTTTCAATACCATTTTCAAAACAAATTTTACATTATTTTTAACTAGGGTATGTCGACATCATGGGATACCCCATGTCGACATGGTGGCCGTTAAATTCAAAAGTTTCAATTTTCAAAAGAAGTGTTTATTCGTTTAAATCTCTTCACGAATGGTTATGACCGTTACTGGTCTATAAATAGCCTTCACAAACGAATTTTTAACTAACCATTTTCTTATTTTCTTCACTCCTTCTTCTCCACAAATCCATATTCTAAAATATTCATATTTTTAAGATCGTGCTGAAATTCTGCCGAATTCTCAAGTGAATCAAATTAGAATCTCATTCTTGTTTGATTCTCTGCCCTCTCTCGAAGATCAAAGTGCCATTCAGAGTTATAGGATCATTTGTAAATCAAACTGTTGAGTAAAAAGTGTGGTTGAGCCTTGAAATCAATTGGGTGTGATTGTTGCCCCGGAAATCGATTAGGTGACCTTGTGGCCTGGTAAATCAAGAGAGTTTGCCCCGGACTCGAATACAGGAGGGTGTACCTCGTGGCCTTGAAATCGAGGGTGTAATCTGGGAGATTATTTTTGATAGGAAATCCGTATGTTTGTACGGGACTGGATGTAGGGTAACTCTGAACCAGTATAAAATCCTAGTGTGTTCTTTCCTTTACTACTTTTACTTATTATTTGCATCTGTCTCTGATTCTGTGATTATATCTGTGTCTGTGAATTGCATTTGTTGGTGATTAAATTTACATAAGTTTCAAAAAGATTTAGAAAATCCACAAAACATTATTCACCCCCCCCTCTAGTGTTATTCCAGCCTTAAGATCCGTAATCCGTATTTCTCACATTTAGTATCGGAGCGAGGTTTTCAAAGTTTTCATAATCTGAATTTTGAAAAGTTTAAAAAATGGCAATTTTTTTGGTAAAATTATTAACACTATTTTCATATGAATATGTCACAAAATCATCATGATATTGTTGTTTAAAACTATATTTAGTTATTTTGAAAAGTCATTTGATTCTTTAAAAGGTTATGTTGTTTTGCAGGAGAAGAGTTATGTCTAATGACTGTTGGTTAAAAGATACCACATAATCATTCATCGATCAAGAAGAACAAATGGATATATAATGGCAATCGACAATGAAATGGGTACCAGATCAATACAAAACTTTTGATTCTCATCTAGAACTTGATTTGATACTATACTTCTCTCCATCTGCTTCACAATGTCACTGGTTTCATGCGAATCCATCAAGAAATGACCAAGTTATGGTCAAATGAAGTTTTGATGAACAAAGAGAAAAAGAAAGCAAAACTGTCAATGATATTCTTCAAATTGCATCCAGAGATTTGAGTATTTTGTCCAACTCCTTTTCTAGATTGTAGTTCTTGTTCTCACGGTCGTTTTGATGGGTGGATCATCAAATTCCGATCAAAATTGAGTGAGATATGACAGTTTGAAGTTGGCTATCCAAAACTGAAAACTGTGTACGGGATTTCCTGCATTTCTCTTACTATTCAGCCTGTTGCACCACAATACCATCCAAATTCATCACCAAACTATTACTAGATCGTAGCACTTTCCTTCCTCTTCGATTTGCCGTTGGTTTCATCCAATTCCGTTAAGAAACGAAGGAGATATGCCTTCTAGAAGTTTGATAGTAAATAGAAAAACGGGAAAAATAAGAAGAAGAGAAAGTTTTATAAAAAGGGGTGACTGTTGGGAATATTTATAGTGGTTGAAGTGTCCATTCATTCAAAATTCAAATTCAAAGTTTTGGCGCCAAGTTGGTCAATTTACTAAATCATTTGTATCTTTCTCATACGGTCTTCAAATTCAGCAAATGAATATACTACGATGATCAGAAAAACAAGCTCGTCGCAATAGAACAGATCTCGTCATCTAATTCTGAAAGATATAAATGTGTGGTTCACGACAATGGAAGAACAACAAAGTTAGAAAGATAGAGGAATGCAAAAAGTGGTACGCTTTGCTATTATTTAATCTTTATTGTTGCATTTAGGAATATATATTTATGCATTTAGTTAGGTATAGAAATTTATCTCTTTTATAAGTTTTGATATTTTGGTCCATATATCAACACACCATGGTATACATATCGATATACCAGTCTAAATTTTTATAAAAGTCTTTTAAATGTATTTCCTTTCAAATAAAATCTTACTACTAATTTATTACAACTATACTAAGTAGAAAAGCATACCTTCATTCGTGATTTCAACTTTTCTGATGTTGTTTTTACTTCTCGTACTCTATTTCTTTTAAGATACTAATTTTATGTCTTTATGAAATTAATAGAATGAATTTAGAATATTAGAATAAGGCTCTATTTATAGATTTCTTCATTTAATAAGATTGCGCCACATCACATGACACTTGTCATATAAATAGATAGCGACATACATGCAAAATGACACGTGTCATTACACTTGTTCTTTAATAAAAAGCATTTTTACATGCATAATGCCAATTGTCTTTACACATGCTTTTTCATTATTTTTTTATTTACTTTAATCGTATTAACTACTATAAAAAATTGGGTAAAATAATCAATTATTTACATGTCAAAATCTAGTCGTAAAATTAGTGCAAAATCATGTTAAAAACAGGCCCAGAACTTTAGATAGCATTTCTGAAATGATGTCTTTGCTTCTGATAACGTTTTTTAAGCACTGCAAATTCATTTTTTTAGTATTACTGTGCTATGAAACGCTGTAGTGTTTCAAAAACTTTTCACAACATTTGTTAAATCAAGAGAGTTTGCTCCGGACTCGAATACAGGAGGGTGTACCTCGTGGCCTTGAAATCGAGGGTGAAATCTGGGAGATTATTTTTGATAAGAAATCTGTACATTTGTACGGGACTGGATGTAGGGTAACTCCGAACCAATATAAAATCCTGGTGTGTTCTTTCCTTTATTGCTTTTACTTATTATTTGCATCTGTGTCTGATTCTGTGATTATATCTACGTCTGTGAATTGCATTTGTTGGTGATATTATTTACATAAGTTTCAAAAAGATTTAGAAAATCCACAAAACACTATTCACCCTCCCTCTAGTGTTATTCCAGCCTTATGATTCATAATCCGCATTTCTCACATGTATGCCTTCCATGAAATGAAAGAAAGGAGGGTGAAAACATGCTTAGGCAACACCACTTTGAAGCCTATATAAGGAGAGGCATACTCTTTTTAAATAATCACAAATTTGCAAAGCAAAACTAAGCTTTTCTATCACCTTCTTATTCTCTTATGTCCAAAAGAATTGTTCTATAAAACAACTCCAAATCCACTCAAACTTTGCCACAAGCCTTAGGAAAATATTAAAACACCTTCCACAAAGTTAGATTTCGAAGAAGCAAGACCATGCTCACCCCAAACTTGATGTCTGTGAGCAATAAGGCTAGAAATTGCCTTGGAAAAGCAAATGAACCAAAAAAGAAGGCGCGAAGGTGGTTGCAAAGTGATGGTAGGAAGTGTTGTTGAGTTTGGTTGTGCTTAAACATAGGGGTGGGCACAGTCGGTTAACGAACCGATCGGTAAATTAACCGACTAACCGATCAAAAGATTCGGTTTGGTTAACTGAACCGAAAATAAAATTTAATGGCTCTTACCGACCGAACCATTTAGTTTTAACCGCAGTTAATCGTAAATATTTATCAATTAACCATTGTGCTTTAACCAGTTAATAACAATCAATTAATCGACATTTTATTTGATTTTAACAATTAAAAATTAACTAATACCAATAAAATTCTCATAACGGAGTATATTCGCTGGATAACTCAAACAGACTTACATTAACAAAATCAAAATTGTCTCAACTCAAATCAAATCAGGATAGTCATTTTAGAGAATACAGTTTGTCAAAACAATAGATGAAAAGAATGAGAGCAACAAGATCAGCAAATAGAATGCATGAATACACAGTTTAATAGCAGTACATAGTTATATACACTACAAAGCTATAGTACATAGTCCATAGACTGAAATACTAGCAAGAAAATGAAAATTAATAGGTACATACACTGTCATAGTCTAATATACCCCAAAATCGCATTGTACAGACACTTTAGAGATGCATTAATTGAAAGCAAGACCCCATGACGGCAAGACCGACAAGTTGCATGAACTAAAATATTGATATAGTAATTATTAGTTTAGCCAGCTTATTATTTTCCATGTACATATTCATACATACCCAACTCCTTAAGCAACATATGTACAAAACCATCAAAATAAACTCTTCGTAAATGAAATCAAAGATTTCTATATTTAAATACGCTTTAAATTTTGTGTTTTGTTGAAACTTTAAAATCACGGCCAAACGGCTATCATATGCAAACACATTAATGACAACAATATCAAGTAACGAGAAATAACAAAAGGAAGATATAAGGTGTTAAGTGTAAGTAATTCTTTCAGTCACAACACATTTGCCTATATTCACAAGTCTAAGCTATGGGGAACTTGCTATTATTCGTACCTAAGTAAAGAAATAGTTAATAGATGTTAATATAATATTATACCTTTGTACAAAGCATTCAATGCACAATAGGACTATAGGTTTTTTCTTCTCCATTATACATTTGCATTTTACCAATAGAGAAGACAGATCACAAAAGCGAGTACCATTTCCAATAACACTAAAATTTACATTAGATTAGTCAAGTTGCAATACATTAGTAAGAGACAAGTGATGTGAGGACCCGTTTCTTCAACTCTCAAAAATAGACACTAATACATCCTAGGTATTCGCGTGTTGTAAATCTAAGTGCCGGAGAAGCAGATTCTCAAGGGTAAGAAAGAAAAATAAAGACAGAACAGAATCTTACATATGTTATTTCAATATAAACTTTATAGCGGAAATTTAAATACATTTATCAGAGTTTGAAACATGGACAGTTATAAATATCCGTCCTTACAAAGGCGGAATACAATACTAATCAAGTGTGATGGAAATAATCTTCAGAAAAATCTTCTAACTCCATGCTTCGAGCTCCATCCAGATTTCTTCTAACTAAACCTGACTACTAGGTTGTCGGGGAAAATTAGGGCACCCAGAGTTTAAGGAAAAGGAAAATAAACTCGGGGTCAATCATAGGGCTAGTGAGAGAACTCAGAATGCGCGTTTTGAAAACAAAAGGGTATCTCATAAAACCACGCCGCACATAAATATGGAATGGGTTTTTACCTTATGATTACCAAATCATTATTACGTAAAATCACTTGATATTATTTTTAATGACATATCTTTGAAAATATTTGCAAGTAAACTTATTAATCTTAGCCGAAATTGTTACGATTATTAAATTCCAGCATGCTAGGCTCTACAAACAAAATGGCAGACGCTTATTGGAAAATGGATTTATACCAATGACCAGGTGAAGGGACTACCTTCCTGCAGTACATCTCTAGAGGAATGTACCGAGGTCAACAGAACATCTGCACCTCTACCAAAACAAGACCGACCTACCTTTCTCACTAGACAGTACCGAATATGTCATCACCCCGGTCGTTACCAAACTATCTGAGGGCCCTCATAGCATACATCCACAATAATTTAAGTCTCGAACTTCATAGCGGGAATAAATATATCTACAAGGGGATAACCATATCCTAATGGTTTCGAACCACATAGCCTTGCTGCATCTACCCTGTTTCGGCCATTTCCGGGTGTGAAGCTTGAGGTAGCGATTACCTTTAACTTGCGCATTTCAATTTGAATGCCACACTGTCATTCCATGGTCACACAACTGATTTCTTCAAACGTATAACTCCTAAGCTTGTACGTCTCAAGAAAGAGTGTTAAGCTATGAGAAGTTGCCATCTCAACCACCAAGCAGATAATAGGTTCATAGAGATCACTTATGTAACTAGAAATACAACGTCAGACATTCGTCCAAACAAGTTCGTTCTGGGATTGAACAAAAACGAAGGCACTCTCCTACCACATCCGGTCGGGAGTTACCCCTAGGATTAGGAGCGAGAAGTCCTTGCAACCCAAAGAGTTTCAGAAATGAAGGGACCACTGCTACTTTAGTATTTGGGAGCTAACCAGAATTATCAACAAGCAGTCCTTTCACCTAGAAAATCTTTGGTCTTCATCCTTCATTTTTTTTATCAGGTCTTCATTTTTTGAATGCATACATTGGTTCGAAGTGGTTTTCGGATAGGAATTACCCCAGATCTGACCCTGGTTCCTTCGATCCAATCATCGATAAAAAGATGTTCTGTGAATAGGGAACCATTCTTTAATTGATTAAGTTCTTTTTATCCAAATCTCTTCTGGAGATGTATTTTTCTAAAATATTCTTTCTGGTATACACGAAATCATTAAACCTCTCTTATCAACCCTTTAATTACTTAAAACCCTTTTTAAACTTGGAATAATTTAAAGTCATTTCATTCTTTTTCACTTAGGAAAATATTTCCAAATCATTTCATTTAAATCTTAACAAAAATTACAGGCAAGTTTAAATAGAAGGAGAAAAGCATGGCTTTAGAACGTGGAGCATGAGACTAGGTATGACTATGGGTATGGCCTAGGCACGGTAAAAATTGTGGATATGGGTGTGTATATATTATTTTAATCTAAAATATTCAACAAAACGTACCCGAAAATCCCGAACTCCAAATGAGGCGTGTGCCTGGCGTTTCATATGTTATACCCCTATTCTAAATGCAATGGAACTTGTTTCAAGGCCTAATTCGATCGTATGCAGAAGATAGCTTTTTAGACCCAGTTATTATATTAAATTTTCGATATTAATTTCAACGCGTTTCGATCTCGCATGACCAAACGGTACGTCGAATTACTTTGAAATTTGATGGCATAATATAATTCACTATTATGGATTCATTAAAACTTGTTTCATCGAAATCTGAGACTGTGCCTCCGAAAGGCTATTTTCACTCGTTAATTAAAACGAGTTATTTTCAAAATTATTTAAATCACTTCTAAATCCAATTTAAAAGTTTTATTATCTTCATTCTTATTAATAGAAAGTAAATAATCCTTTAAATCATTTTTATCCAACTTAAAACCCAAGATTCAACTATTTAACGATTTTCAATATTTAAATTCAACAATTAAATTATCAAATAAATCGCTATATTTGAAATTCGAGTTATTTAACTTATAAAATCAACTTTTAAATATTTAAAATCCATTAAATATTCCAAAATCAGATTACTGAAATTTTGGGTCGTTACACATACTCTAGATAATAGAGTTGATCGGTAACCTCTGAGGTTAGCTAAAACCCGTTGTCTATGGGCCTACTCTGTTTTTTAGCCATTTCCGATGTCAAGGTCACGTCTGGCATCATCCCATGAGTTTTCAACAAAACTAGATCACATAATGAATAGAACATGGATTTACACATCTTAAAAGATTTCGGAACCACACATGGCTTACATCATTCACTTCCAAATCATAGAACCTGTCTAATAGTTTTGGAGTGTTATTCGGTAAGTAGAACACTTATTGACCCCGTACTCTCCAAAACCAATCGATGAATTTTCATTTAAATCATTTCCGATTCTTTTAGAAGTGATCGAAAGCTAGAGGCATTTCATACCAATACTCCTCCCTGGGGGTTCTTATTGGTATAAATCCGCGAAGCATTCCGTATAATTCCTATGTTAAGTTTGGTCAAGATCGATAGTGGACTAATCGACTAACAAGTCTTGAATGTTTGCTTATGGGAATCAAGGTTTGCACACTTTACAATTTTTTGAACTTTTTGCTTAACTATTCATCGACCTAAAAGGATGCCAATAGTTTAGAGCTCTATTGCTCCATCCCTACCTAAACATCAATCTTGACTCTCACAAATAGAGAAGCTTAATCTTTCGGTTTTTAGTATTAAGCATACAAATAATAAGATCCCACAAACAATCAAACAAGGTCATTACATAGTTTTTACTTATCATCCAAGTATAATCAGGTCACATAAACGACATTTAATCCCTTTATAATTAATTTATCCTTTATTAATTAAAAACCTTTTTATTAGTAAAACATCTTTTTGTTTAATAAAACTTCTTTTATAAATCAAGACTTTCTTTATTAAATAATACTCTTTTATTAATTAAAACTCTTTTATTAATTAAAACTCTTTTATTAATTAAAACTTCTTTTTTATATACTTTTATAAAAGATATGTACTTATTTTTATAAATTTAACTATTCATTTAATCTTTTAATACTTTAAAAGTATTCGTATACTTATTCCAATGATATAAGTGTATTCACAAATCATTTAACAAGTTTTACTTACTTGAAATATAATCAAATAGATTAAAGCAATTACTACCAAAATATTGTTATAATAAACTCCTTTTCTTTTATAAATAAACATATAACATTTTCTATCTCATTATAAATTATTTCAATACTTGTTTTTATCTTTAAAATTCCATTGTTAAAGATTTATAGTATTTCTTCCAAAATATAATTCAAGGGTTGAACACAAGTGTTGCTAAAAACAATTGTCACAATAAATCCAAACATTTTATACTTTGAAAACATTCCTCTTTAAAACTCCCTTTTTATTATATTTATAAAATACTTAATTTAATATTTAAAACTTATATATATAGAAATATCTTTAAGATACTTGTTAATATGTTAAAACACTTTTAAAACAACTTAAAATATATGATAATTACTTATGTAGAATATTATGTAAAAATAAGGAATTTTGAAATAAATAGAAAACAAGTTTTAATTTTAAAAGCTACTTAGTTTAAAATTTCATAATTTATTGTTAAAGATATATTTAAATTAAAACAAATTTTAAAACACTCTTTTACAAGTTTGAACACAATCCTAAAAAGATTAGAGAAAAATATTAAATTAATAAAAAAATTTAAACAATTTGCATCTTCAATTTACAATGGTAGCACTTCTAGAAGTGCTGCCTAAAGTTCTGTTACTTGTTTTATCTCATTTTTGCTATAACTTTGTGTCTAGTTTTCAATACCTTAACAAATGGTTTTAGATCCATTCTGTTTACAATAGTTAGTATACTTATGGTACTTGGAAAACATAAAGAAAAATCCCAAAGAATAAATTTTAATTATTTTAGAGAATTTCCCAAAAACATGGTATTTTACCGAACTACACTTAAAGCGACTATTTCGCTATAACTTTTTGCATTTCATTCAACTAGTTATCAAATGAATTAGGCTTCAAAACTTTCCCAATATGAATAATATATTATTTACTTGATCAATTGTTAAACAAACCCCTAAGAAAGTTTGCATAAAAATGCGCGGTATTTTAAAAGATGGACTATTTTTAAAAGTGTCACTATAGCGTCCTTTTTACTTCAATTTTTTGTTGCTTTGATTTACTTCTTCTATAACTTTTCAAAACATATTATTTGCTTTTCAAAAGTCTTATAGAAGTTTACATAATAACCAAACAAGTTATTATTAAGATATGTTATTAAATCACCATTTTCACAAGTTATTGTTTAAGGGATTCAAAGTGCGTTTATAGCGACAATCGCTATACGGACAATTTCATATTGAATCCAATGTTTGGTGTCATGTTATTTTATACACATATATGATTCCAAGTTCCAACCATACTACCAAACTGTACAAACATATACACACATCAATATATCCATTTTAAACATTCAAATGAATTTATCACAATTTAGTGGTTTAGTAAGCAACTACATTAACAATTTATATACTTTTTAAAGTATATAATCAAGGGTCTAACTTTAAGTAGTTAATGTCTATTATTATTAATATAGCAAGCATTTTCGACATCTGATTAACAAGCAATTATCAAGTGATGTAACTAGCAAAAATCAAGCAATATTATCAAGTTAATAACTTGATTCAAAGTGAGCTTAACTAACTTTTATTCCAACCAAATCTCTTCCTACCAACGTTCAATCACAACAATAATTCACTAACGTCTTATATTTCATTAAAACATCACCTAAAATCATTCTCTTCCATCCTAAAGCATACACACCTCCTCCTTCATGCATTCAAAGCTTACAGCCATCCTCCCTCTCTCCATCGCTCATGGCCCTAGGCATTTCCACCTCCCCTTACATAGGCCTAACCTCCTTCCCCTCCCTTAAAACCCATGGCCAAAGGCCTTTAACTCCCTATAGCATACACAGCCAAAGAAAAGAGAAATGAAAAGGAAAAGAGAGAGTGAAGAAGTGATTTAGTTTGTGAAAATATGAGTGTGTATGCAAGCCTTTAATAGTGTTAGAAAATGAGAGGAAAAGTGTGAATAAACCCTTCGTTAGCCATAAAGTTAAACATGTATGACCATGCTCTTACACATCCATGTCTTCCATGTTTGGTGCCTTGATTTAAGGGTCCTTTTAGTCCTTATGTTTCAACTTACTTTTGCTTATTAATATTTTTGTTTAGTTAATCTTTAGCTTAGGAAAAGATGTGTTTAATTCTTATCATATGTTTACACATGATAACTATTCAAGTTGCAATATATTTACACAACTTGTATTGAATAAAAAGTTGAGTTTTTAACAAAATGTTTTCCGGTTACATTTTCAGTATTTATCCAAAGTACATATTTTGTAAACACATTTCAAAAATAATTTTTCTAACATTAGTTATTAATTGGAAATTGTTTAATAAGGTTATAAAATTATGTTTAATCACATTAAATCTTGGACTCAAATATTTAAATAATTCAGATATTTAAATGCGAAGTACTCGAAATTCCAGGTCGTTACAGTTTACAATAACCATTTATTATTTAAAAAGAATTTAAATAAGCTTCCTAAATCATTTTATCCATATTAAATCGACGATTTAAATATTTAAATAATTCTTATATTTAATTACAAAACGTTTGAAAATCTAGGTCGTTACATTCTTTCCCCTTAAAACAATTTTGCCCTCGAAATTCCAATACAAGCAACAAAAGCAACAATCACCCATCAATACCTAAAGGTATTGCAATCACTGGCAACCATAGAAACAATCATGTTACAATACTATACAGTACTACAATCACTAGCAAGCCAAACTCATGGTTCGCCCAGGTTCAAAAAATCTCATTGCACAAGGGTGACAAACAATCTACTTAGCGTACCTTATGCTAAACATCCTTAGGTATTAATCAGTCGATCACTCATGCTACCCAAACAATTCGAAGATTCATTCCCCTAAACTCTCCGCAAGCCAACATTTATAGCATACAGATGTTATTAAAGCCCATACGATGCATATATATCATCCGTATGCAATTCAAAAATCTGATCAGTAGCTCGATCACATAAATTCCACTTCCGAATCAGTATAGATCGCTTGACCCCTCTAGTGCGGACTGCGATCTAATTCCTTGATTAGAAACCTTCGTTCTCCTTACATAGCAATATACTATGATAGAAAACTTTAGGATCGTATCAAAAACTCATATCAAGTGTTCGCCGTCAAAGATCGAGTGATAAATCCTAATTCGGACCAGTGTAAATCACCTCGAAATCCACGTACTCGAATCCTAGATCAAGAACTGCAAAGCAAATAAAATGAACTATGTAACGACCCAGAATTTCACTGCATTGATTAGTGAATATTTATTTGATTTTAACAATTCAATATGTAGGTTTTATAATGAAAATAAACTCATTTTAATAAATTAATAATGATGATAAAATCGTTTTCAATTTTTTTTTTACCAAATTAAATAGTTCATAGAAAAATAGAAAATGTGACCGAAGAACGTTTTCCGAAATTTCGACCTTTTGACACCGGAAAGTTGTCGTGAACGTTTTTCGTCTTTGTGGACCATATACACACATATATAAAAGTTCATTAACTAAATAATAATACACTTAGAAATAAATTATCTTATGTTAATTTGGATTAGTAAGTGATGTGACAAGACATAGTTTTAAAAATAATAAACTTATATATATATATATGTAAGTATTGTCACATCTTAGGTTTATATATATATATATATATTAAGTATCATCACATCTTAGATTGTAACCATTAACCATCATTATCTCTCGTCACGTCTTGGCTTTAATTAATAATTTAACTTATATATATATATATAAAGAAGGGGGTGTGAGAAGTCATGGATTAAAAAAATAATAAATATATATAATGAGATTTGATGTGATATATATATACATATGGATTTGATGTGACAAATCATTTGTAATGACCCACTTTCCCGTTCAATTTAAACTGACAATAAACCACACATGTCCAGCCCAAATCGAACGGAAAGGCGGATAGTTAGGGAAAAGAATAAGAAAGAAGACAGAAGATCTAAACAACATAGAATCTCACAACAGAACGAATAATTTATAATATGTACAACAAGTCTTTACACAAAAACAAAACTATGATTTATACATGTATAGACATCAATCAGAGTATACTAACTTATTCAACACGGACAATTATAACAACATGTCCTTACAATTGCTGACAAACACAACAATGTAAGTAGCGGAATTATAATCATCTACGTGAGTACGTCTCTAGGCCTCCAGCTCCCCTCCTGAAGCTCCAAATATCCATCTAAACCTGGAAAATATGCTCGGTCTGACCCGAGCATTTAGGAAAAACCACGCCCTGGTCAGTCTGGTTAAACCAACGTGAGAAACACAATCAACTTGATTCTTAAAGTTTAATAACCTTTTCAAAACAAAGGTATCTCGTAAGACCTTACTGCAAATAAACACAAACGGGTTTTTACCCTACGATAACCAAAACTCTTTTATAGAAAATCATCTGATATTATAATAGTGTCTAATTGCCAAAGTAATAATAACAAGTAGCTGCGATGCATGTGTTGTGTACATCACAATGATACTAGTTATAAAATCAAAATCCGATAAGCTCGTTCGCTAATTGTGTAGGATTTCCATGGAGGTGCCCTTAGTACTTCGAGAACGGTCCTCGTGCACAAGGATCAGAGTTATCCTTTCGAGGGTCAGTACCTGTCTAGCCGAGGTACATAGGAAATACATAACCGGCCACCTAGGCTGAGTGTATCGCTCCCAGCATACATAAAATAATCGATAGGGACTTGCTAGAAAGAGTGACGACTACACCCTCATGGGTTAGCTAGGCCCTTGGGCTATGCAACCTATCTCTGGTTTTAGTCATTTCCACAGATGAGGCTACGCCCGACGTTCCAGCTCACGCATCATCTCTAAAATAAATTATGGAATCACACATGGACTCCCACACCTTAACAGGTCACGGAATCACACCTGAATTCCACATCTCAATAGATCTTGGAATCTCACATACATTCCCACACTCCAACGAGTCACGGGACCACATATGGATTTCAACATCCCAAAATATAACGCATCTCCTCCATTTTACAGTATATGGTTTCGGAGTAGGTCATGGGTTCCGAGTCATCTCTTACGAGTACACTCTCCATTTTCTGGGTGCTCCAAAAACCATTCGTCGATTTTCGGAATGCTCAAGACTGGTTCTTTAGGAAATAATCAGACAATACATAGATCGTGGATCACCCCTTAACCGTTTAAGTGGAAGGATCTCCTTATC
This sequence comes from Allium fistulosum, assembly GCA_030737815.1. Taxonomy (NCBI): domain Eukaryota; kingdom Viridiplantae; phylum Streptophyta; class Magnoliopsida; order Asparagales; family Amaryllidaceae; genus Allium; species Allium fistulosum. The sequence continues at coordinate 263,342,404 of CM060904.1, read as the reverse complement.
ATTTGTCCTAGAAAATCCACAAGTTTATACGTACAGTATAACAACCCGATGGTAATCGTACCATATAATTCCCGTGATTCCCCTGGATATTTCCTGAGTTAAAATCCTTCGGTGTTCAGTATGGAATAATTCTGTACCACCAAAATTAAGAAGGATTACATATTTTGACCAAGTTTTGATAGTCATTTATTTAACTATCAAATAAACAAACATTCAACTAAAGATTTCATTTCCTACTGAAATCACTAAGCCTCATCTAATTTGATTTTCGATAAATTAATTCTCTTTGTCAAAAACAGTCATATACTTATCTCACTGGAATAAGTATATTCACAAACCATTCCTTTCAAAAATATTTGAAAACCCTTTAAAATAAATATGGAAAGAACCATTCGGTATCGATCAAGGATCGCAGCTCAACGATTACATCTCTATCCCAAAGAAATCCAAACTTAACTTTAGGCAATCTCTGCCTCTCGATTTACGCCATGATAATATACCATTACTTCCTAAAATCTTTAATTTTAATAATTATCTCAAAATAATGCTTATAAAGTTTCTATAGAAATTTCCAAGTTTAATTTAGGAAAAATACTCTTTTATAAAGGCTTATTGTATAATATATTATTTTTGAAACAATGTTAATATTTGAACAAATTATTCTTGAAATGATAATATTTTAGTACTAATTAATTCTTAAATAATAATTAACTTTTAGATCAAATCATTATAAGATAACTTTAATTATTAATTAAAATATATTTTTAAACATTTAAATAATTAAATAACTTTGAAAACAATAATTAAATACTTTTAAATAACTTTTAAGAATCATAAAATAATTAACTTTAAATCATTATCAAATAATTATTAATTACCTTCAAAATATCATTAATAAACAATAATCATCCTTAAAACAACTTTGGTTCAAAAGTCAACTTCCAAATTTGGAAAGAAGCATTGTAACTCCAATGGTACTTAATCAAGTCACCATCAATTCCAATAACTATTCTAAGTTATAATCCCAGTATTCACATAACATCACATATGTAAATTAACTCACAATTAACAATTATTTGTTAATGCAACACTTATCCAATACTAGTCAATTGGAAGGTAAATAATTGTCTACACTAATATAATAGCAGAATGAAGTTTTATTTCTGCTAATTAAATATCCAAATTTGACTTACTTAATTTATAATAGCAGAACGGTGATTTATTCTGCTAAACAATGTCAAATTAATTTGATTAGCAGAATGGTGTTTTATTCCGCAAAATAGATGTCCAATTACCACATTCAATTCAATTTAACTCAACATTATTTTATTTGGCCAAATAACATCAATACTTGACATAAATTTAAACGACATTATTTAAATTACAAAATTTTTAAACGTGTCTGTTTAAATAAGTCATAAATTTTTTTTACAGGTCCAAAGCAATCAACAAACTACACTATAATGTTGTGCTCGTTCATATGAGTGGAACGCAAAAAGAATCGAATTGATTGGGTTTGAAATGGTCGAGATATTCCATTTCAAAGTTAGGGCTATATATATATTTATTTATTTAAATAATTTAAGAAGTTTTTCCCTCTATCCTTCCTATGGGATGAAGCCTAATGCCAAATACAAACTAACCCACCCACGAACTTCCTTCCAAGGCTTCATCTTCCTTTCCAGTTCCTATTCCTTTCTTATCTTTTCTTTTTTCACGTTCCAGTCAAATTTATAATTTTTTTATTTATACGAATCGAACAAAAGCTTCACCCAACACCAACGGGCCGAGCCCAACGCAGCACGACCGCGTCACTCTACAGTGACCATCTTCTCCTCCCCTTACTCATTCCAGGCAATGAAAACAAAAACGTGCAAGCAGAAGTGCACGCGTGCACGTACACAGTGACTACTCTGCACTATTCTCCACCGCGACGACAACTTTACGTGCGCCTTGCCCTGGCATCTCGATCGTCCCATGTTTCAAGCTCCAGTCATCTCCTTCTCCAGTATGCTAATTCGAACAGCACCTCCCACTTAAACACGAAATCGACTTTGATAAAATCTTCGATCTCCCACAACCTCGACCACTTGCGGCGAAGCCACCACCACTACACGAACCCCCAGGCTTCCACGCAGCCCCTGGACAACCCACACAAAATTCGGTCCTCTATGCTTCCACCAACATTGCCCCGTTCAACACCATCACACAGCATATCACTAAATCCTAAAATCTCCATGCCACATCAAATCAAAGCCAATTTCAAAAATCAGCCACGGTGAACCTCTCGCCCACGTCACCACGCTCCTCCTCGACCAAACCTCCCCGCCTCTTGTTGACCACGTCACCGGAAATTAATTTTTTAGCGAAATTTGATCATCTCATAATTTCTCTAGATCTAAGATGTTAAAAATTATGATTTCTTCACTAAAAATCCTATTTTCATACCACAATCACGATTATATACATGAATCATTAATTTGAAGATGATGAAAAATGCCAAATTCTTAATTGCTTACTGTAATTTCGATAGAACTCACTGTATACACCATGAAATGTAACCAAACTATTTTTAGCATAATCTAGACTCGAAAATAAACACTTCACTAGTTTACAGAATTTGCAAAACAACTACGGATTGAGTGGAAATGAATTTTGAAAATCATATAGAAGGGCTTGTTTTAGTTTTTATACATGACAGAGCAATAAAAATCATGTCCAAAACAAAGTAATAAGTGTTCTCACCTTAAACATGTTTTAATCCTTTCAAAACTTCTAGTTGAATCCAAAAAAAAATTCTGAATCCCTGATAATCTTCCTTGCCTTTGGATTTTGAAAGAACAAAGTGTTTCTTTTTTTTCTTCTTTTTTCTTACAGTGTTTTTGTTTATAGGGTTTTAAAATCTGATACTTACACATCTCTATATATATACATGTTTATGGAAAGAGTAATGATGCATATGTATAAGATTTTGGAGCTCAAGAAAGATTTTTTTGATCTGTACAAGGATTTTTGGCTGCTTGAAATGAAATCTTAGTGGCTGATATGAGGTTTGAGATGAAATATGGTTTTTAGCCTACACATTTTCTTTGACCAGGTCTGTTTTCTTTTCCTCTTTCATTTTTACTTGTAATTTGGTTATTAACTCCTTATTTCCTTAGTTAAATTCCATTTGATTCTAGGAGCTAATTTTTAATTTCACTACATTTTTGAGAAAATGTAAAGTAGTATAAATAGTTTAAATTTCCATATTTACATTTCTTTTTATATTTACAAATGTATACTCAAAGAAATAAAAGTTTGCTAATCTATTTTAAATGTATGAAAATAACACTTTGTTTAAAACATATTTTGTAAAAGATTTACTTTTAAATGGTTTAATGGTTTTATTCAATTTTTCTCATTTCCATCATCATATATTTTTTCATATATATTTTCTTCCTTTTCACTTTCCATTATATATTGTTTTTCTTATATATTATTTTTATTTAGTACAATAATATATATTTTGTATAAACTTATATGTATATATATTATTCTCATTCATTTATATTTATTATGAATTTGTTTTTAATTTACATATAAATTCTGTTGTTATGAATATATATAAGAAATTCCAAATTAGATCAACTTTCTATTTTATAAAAAAAATCTAGAAAATTCAAAATACTATCTTAGTTTAAAAATATTTATTATTACAAATTGTCATTTAACAAGGGTTTTATTTTGATTAAAAGACCGTATTATTGAATTATTAAAAATAAATATTCATACTCAAGACGATAAAAATCCCGGGTCGTTACATTCCTCCCCCCTTAAAAGAATTTCATCCTCAAAATTTGCCGTAACCAGGCTATTGAACACAACTAACAATTTTATTTATTTATTAATGAATTAATAAACACCCATATCATAAAAGTTCAATCATATATATCTATATCCAAAATACCAGTCATACATGAGTATCAACTAAGATAGTTCAACAACTATAGTCACAATATACGTATGCACATGTCTAAGAGATATCTATAACCCCTAACCAGTTATACACACACACACACACAGATATATATATATATATATCCATACAAAAGCATCTACTAAGATACTTCATCGAACTATAATCCAACATACATACATACCGACGTCTATGGACTACCAATAGGTCCTAATAGGGTGTACACTTCTAAGAGAACTATCCCAAACCTAAGCTAACTTCTCAAAGTGGGCTCTCTCCATCGGAGTCCTCCACCTCGGGTCTCTCCATTTCCCTAATCTCAGCATCCCTGCCAGGAATCCATATAATCTCCGGGCTTGGTTCCCTAGGTATCAGCATCTCTGTCCTAGGCCATAAGTCATCCCTAAGAAGGGTATCCAAATCTGCAAATGGCTCGCTAGTAATCTCGCCCATCTCCCAGATGATAGCATCATCGTTCTCTAGTTCGGGCTCCTCCTCTACCTCAAACTCGTCTTCTTCTTCCTCGAACTCCTCCTCATCTTTTGACACAAATTTTTTCTCCTCTTCTGCCGTGAACTTCTTCTCTTCTTCTACTTCGGACTCCTCCTCGTACAACGATGGCTGGTCAATAGGCTCCATGATCTCTTTGGCCACGTCTCTACTGAAACACTGCCTAATCTTCATCTGCTCTCCTCTGACGACACTTCGAGTCCTCTATAATCAATTAACAAAACCTAAAAATGAGATCCTAAGGTTTACAGGAGTTCACATATGCTAAATAATACATATATGCACATACTTTAAATAAATCCTCTTTTAAATTACTGCCATTTTAAATAAATAACTTTAAGTAATACCAATCATTTTCCTTTAAAAAAAATTGTTTAAAACAATTTCCCGAAATTACCAGCGTGCTAAATTCCCAAATATATCTTTTTATAAATCAATTTTTATAAAATTAGCTTTTATATATGTAAAATTTTCCTAAAATACCTATCTTAAAATATTTTAAATTCCTTTTAGTAAACATAATTTACTCAAAAATCAAAATTTCCAAGCTTCTTTCTACAAAACCCAAGTTCTTAAGGAAGATTCAAGTCAGATGGACAGGCAATAGAGGATGCTCAGAACTAGATGGTTATGACCAATCAAATCCTAGATGATAATGATAGAATATTATCATCACTTATCAAACAACATCTTAAAATACTATATATTTTGAAAATCATTGCCTTTTATATATAAAATATATCCTGGGTAAAATTATTTCATTTACCCACTTAAAACAATATTGTGTCGGTTGGCCTTGTTCAAGTATTTAGAGATCTCTATCAATAACGTTAGCAACTTGTATTGACCAGAATTCGTAAGCCACTCAATAAATCAATTGACACAATATAAAACATTTTATATCACTAACAAATACGCACTCTTATATACACTCAACTCATTCTAGGTTACTACTGAACCCTATGTCTAATGAGTAATTCCCACTAAAGCCTAGGTATTCGCTCAACCTAAGCTCCGATACCACGCTATAATGACCCACTTTTCCGTACAATTTAAACTGACAATAAACCACACATGTCCAGCCTAAATCGAACGGAAAGGCGGATAGTTAAAGAAAAGAATAAGAAAGAAGATAGAAGAACTAAACAACATAGAATCTCACAATAGAACGAATAATTTATAATATGTACAACAAGTCTTTACACAAAAACAAAACTGTAATTTATACATGTATAGACATCAATCAGAGTATACTAACTTATTCAGCACGGACAGTTATAACAACTTGTCCTCACAATTGTTGACAAACACAACAATGTAAGCAATGGAATTATAATCATCTACGTAAATATGTCTCTGGGCCTTCAGCTCCACTCCTGAAGCTCAAAATATCCATCTAAACCTAGAAAATATGCTCGGTTTGACCCGAGCATTTAGGAAAAACTACGCCCGGGTCAGTCTGGTTAAACTAGCGTGAGAAACACAATCAACTTGATTCTTAAAGTTTAATAACCTTTTCAAAACAAAGGTATCTCATAAGATCTTACCGCAAATAAACACGGACGGGTTTTTACCTTACGATAACCAAAACTCTTTTATAGAAAATCATCCGATATTATAATAGTGTCTAATCGCCAAAGTAATAATAACAAGTAGCTGCGATGCATGTGATTTGTACATCACAACGATACTAGTCATAAAATCAAAATCTGATAAGCTCGTTCACTAATTGTGTAGGATTTCCACAGAGGTGCCCTCAGTACTTCGAGAATGGTCCTCTTGCACAAGGATCAGAGTTATCCTTTCGAGGGTCAATACCTGTCTAGCCGAGGTACATAGGAAATACATAACTGGCTACCTAGGCCGAGTGTACTGCTCCTAGCATGCATAAAATAATCGATAGGGACTTGCTAGAAAGAGAGATGACTACACCCTCATGGGTTAGCTAGGCCCTTGGGCTATGCATCCTATCTCTGGTTTTAGTCATTTCCGCTGATGAGGCTACGCCCGGCGTTTAAGCTCACGCATCGTCTCTAAAATAAATTATGGAATCCCATATGGACTCCCACACCTTAATAGGTCACGGAATCACACCTGAATTCCACATCTCAATAGATCTTGGAAACTCACATAGATTCCCACACTCCAACGAGTCACAGAACCACATATGGATTTCAACATCCCAAAATATAACACATCTCCTCCATTTTACTGTATATGATTTTGGAGTAGGTCATGGGTTCCGAGTCATCTCTTACGAGTACACTCTCCATTTCCTAGGTGCTCCAAAACCATTCGTCGATTTCAGGAATGCTCAAGACCGGTTCTTTGGGAAATAATCGGACAATACATAAGATCGGGGATCACCCCCTAACTGTTTAAGTGGACGGATCTCTTTATCATTTGTCCTAGAAGATCCATATGTTTATACGTAGAGTATAACAACCCGATGGTAAACGTACCATATAATTCCCGTCATTCCCCTGGATATTTCCTGAGTTAAAATCCTTAGCTGTTAAGTAGGGAATAGTTCTGTACCACCAATATTAAGAAGGATTACATATTTCAACCAATTTTTGATAATCAGTTATTTAAATATCAAACAAACAAACATTCAACCAAAGATTTCATTTCCCACTGAAATCACCAAGCCTCATCTAATTTGATTTTCGATAAATTGAATCTCTTTGTCAAAAACAGTCATTTACTTATCTCACTGGAATAAGTATATTCACAAACCATTCCTTTCAAAAATATTTGAAAACCCTTTAAAATAAATATGGAAAGAACCATTCGGTATCGATCAAGGATCGCAGCTCAACGATTACATCTCTATCCCAGAGAAATCCAAACTTAACTTTAGGCAATCTCTGCCTCTCGATTTACGCCATGATAATATACCATTACTTCCTAAAATCTTTAATTTTAATAATTATCTCAAAATAATGCTTATAAAGTTTCTATATAAATTTCCAAGTTTAATTTAGGAAAAATACTCTTTTATAAAGGCTTATTGTATAATATATTATTTTTGAAACAATGTTAATATTTGAACAAATTATTCTTGAAATGATAATATTTTAGTACTAATTAATTCTTAAATAATAATTAACTTTTGGATCAAATCATTATAAGATAATTTTAATAAATAATTAAAATATACTTTTAAACATTTAAATAATTAAATAACTTTGAAAACAATAATTAAATACTTTTAAATAACTTTTACGAATCATAAAATATTAACTTTAAATCATTATCAAACAATTATTAATTACCTTCAACATATCATTATTAAATAATAATCATCCCTAAAACAACTTTGGTTCAAAAGTCAACTTCCAAATTTGGAAAGAATTTTAGTAACTGCAATGGTAGTTAATAAAGTCACCATCAATTCCAATAACTATTCTAAGTTATAATCCCAATATTCACATAACATCACATATGTAAATTAACTCACAATTAACAATTATTTGTTAATGCAACACTTATCCAATACTAGTCAATTGGAAGGTTAATAATTGTCTACACTAATATAATAGCATAATGAAGTTTTATTTCTGCTAATTAAATATCCAAATTTGACTTACTCAATTTATAATAGTAGAATGATGATTTATTCTGCTAAACAATGTCAAATTAATTTGATTAACGGAACGGTGTTTTATTCTGCAAAATAGATGTCCAATTACTATATTCAATTCAATTTAACTCAATAGTATTTTATTTGGCCAAATAACATCAATACTTGAAATAAAGTTAAACGACGTCATTTAAATAACGAAATTTTTAAACATGTCTATTTAAATAAGTCATAAAATTTTTTTACAGGTCCAAAGCAATCAACAACTATACTATAATGTTGTGCTCGTTCATACGAGTGGAACGCCAAAAGAATCGAGTTGATCGGGTTTAAAATGGTCGAGATATTCCATTTCGAAATTAGAGCTATATATATATATTTATTTATTTAAATAATTTAAGAAGTTATTCCCTCCATCCTTCCTGTGGGCCGAAGCCCAATGCCTAATGCCAACTAACACACCCACGAACTTCCTTCCAAGGCTTCATCTTCCTTTCTAGTTCCTATTCCTTTCTTCTCTTTTCTTTTTTTCACGTTCCAGTCAAATTTATTATTATTTTTTATACGAATCGAACAAATGCTTCACCCAACACCAATGGGCCGAGCCCAATGCAGCACGACTGCGTCACTCTACAGTGAAATCTTCTCCTCCCCCTACTCGTTCCAGGCAATGAAAACAAAAACGTGCAAGCAGAAGTGCACGCGTGCACGTACACAGTGACCGCTCTGCACTATACTCCGCCGCGACGACGACTCTACGTGCGCCTCGCTCTGGCCATCTCGATCGTCCCACGTTTCAAGCTCCAGTCATCTTCATCTCCAATACTCTAATTCGAACAACACCTCACACTTGAACATGAAATCGACTTCGACAAAATCTTCGATTTCCCACAACCTCGACCACCTACGGCCAAGCCGCCACCACTGCATGAACCCCCAGTCTTCCACGCACCCCCAAGATAACCCATGCCAAACTCGGTCCTCTTTGCTTCCACCAAAACTGCCCCGTTCAACACCATCACACAACATATCACTAAACCCTAAAAACTCCATGCCACATCAAATCAAAGCCAATTTCGAAAATCGGCCACGGTGAACCTCTCGTCCACATCACCACGCTCCTCCTCGACCAAACCTCCTCGCCTCTCATTGTCCACGTCACCGGAAATTAATTTTTTAGCGAAATTTGATCATCTCACAATTTCTTAAGATCTAAATTGTTAAAAATTACGATTTCTTCACTAAAAATCCAATTTTCATACCACAATCACGATTATATACATGAATCATTGATTTGAAGATGATGAAAAATGCCAAATTCTTAATTGCTTACTGTAATCGACAGAACTCACTATATACACCATGAAACGTAACCAAACTATTTTCATCATAATCTAGACTCGAAAGTAAACACTTCACTAGTTTACAGAATTTGCAAAACAACTACGGATTGAGAAGAAATGAATTTTGAAAATCATATGGAAGGGCTTGTTTAAGTTTTTATACATGACAAAGCAATAAAAATCATGTCCAAAACAAAGTAACAAGTGCTCTCACCTTAAACATGTTTTAATCCTTTCAAAACTTCCAGTTGAATCCAAAACAAAAATTTGAATCCCTAATAATCTTCCTTGCCTTTGGATTTTGAAAGAACAAAGTGTTTCTTTTTTCTCTTTTTTTTCTTCTTTTTTCTTATAGTGTTTTTGTTTACAGGGTTTTAAAACCTGATACTTACACATCTCTATATATACATGTTTATGCAAAAAGTAATGATGCATATGTACAAGATTTTGGAGCTCAAGAAAGATTTTTTTGATCTGTACAAGGTTTTTGGCTGCTTGAAATGAAATCTTGGTGGCTGATATGAGTTTTGAGATGAAATATGGTTTACAGCCTACACATTTTCTTTGACCAGGTCTGTTTTCTTTTCCTCTTTCATTTTGAATTGTAATTTGGTTATTAACTCCTTATTTCCTTAGTTAAATTCCATTTGATTCTAGGAGCTAATTTTTTATTTCACTACATTTTTGAGAAAATGTAAAGTAGTATAAATAGTTTAAATTTCCATATTCACATTTATTTTTATATTTACAAATGTATACTCAAAGAAATAAAAGTTTGCTAATCTATTTTAAATGTATGAAAATAATACTTTTGTTTAAAACATATTTTGTAAAAGGTTTTCTTTTAAATGGTTTAATAATTTTATTCAATTTTTCTCATTTCCATCATCATATATTTTTTCATATATTTTTTCTTCTTTTTCATTTTCCATTATATATTGTTTTTCTTATATTTTATTTTTATTTAGTTTACAATAATATGTATTCCTTTTGAACTTATATATATATATATATATATATATTATTCTCATTCATTTATATTTATTATGAATTTGTTTTTAATTTACATATAAATTCTGTTGTTATGAATATATATAAGAAATTCCAAATTAGATCAATTTTCTATTTTATAAACAAAATCTGGAAAATTCAAAATATTATCTTAGTTTAAAACTATTTATTATTACAAATTGTCATTTAATAGTGTTTTATTTTGATTAAAAGACCGTATTATTGAATTATTAAAAATGAATATTCATACTCAAGACGATAAAAATCCCGGGTCGTTACATCATTGTTGTAAAAATATATACATATACATATAGATATATATATATATATATATAATAGAGAGTGATGTGATAATGCATGGTGATATGACCTCTCAATATCATGACATGTTAGAATATTTTTAAAACCAAGGGTATAAAGGTAATTTGCTCTCTCCTCTCTATCTATAAATACCCAAATACATCCCTCTTATTCATTTTACTTTCCATATTCATTTTTATAACCTCTCCATTCCATTCATGTCCTCCTTCCTCTTAAACAAAAGAAAAAAAAATCCTTAGAAAATTGGTTCAAAATCCACTCAAATCTTCCCCATTTTCGTTCTACTTCCTTCGGCCATAACTGCCACCTTGCTGCTTCAAATCATGATTTTATTTTTTGAAACTGTATATAAATCCACCGGCTACAACTTTCATGTTGACCACTTCCTCAATTTTTGAGTCTAGCTATGTCAAAAACGCTTGTCTTTAAGACCCATTTTCGGACCTATGTTTTGAAGGCTGAAAATACCACTTCTTCTTTTGACTATAACTTTCTCAAATATGATCCGAATCGAGTGATTCTTTTTCTAAAATGATAGAGAAAAGAATTTTATAAAACCTTACTATTGACAACTTTTCAAAATTTTGAGATTATCATATCGAAAAGCCGAGAGGAAGTTGAGCTATTTTCAGATTGCTTTTTGAGATTTTCAAGTTTACAAGTTCTAAAGCATTCAAGTATAGAAAAGCTTTATGATGAGTGAATTCTTAACTTTTTGAGAAAGATCTTACCTTTTTATATTTGTTGGTTATATGGTTATATATGTATATATATATGATGTTGTGTTTGGATTATGATATAGCTTGGATGTTTTATGTGTGTGCTAACTTGTAGTTTAGCATTTGATTTGAGATTGATGGTTAGCTGATGTGTTTGGATATGAATGTGGTGATTTTACTACAGTATGATGATGATGTGATTTGGTATCTTTCATATATGCTTGGATTATGGTTGAATGGTATGGAAGATAGGAACTTGAGTTGTTAGTAAGGGACTTGAGATCCATTTTGAAAATCTAATCATTTATTAGTTTTGAGTTAGTAAATGTTTTTGTTTAAATTCTAACTCGAGTTAAGGTTTTCAAAACCCTTTCTTTTATGTATTAAAAGATAATCCAAAGTGGAAGGTAAAAGTTTTAGATGGTAACTTAGAGAAGCAAATTCTAAGTTATTGCGTCCATAGCGATAGTCTCTATGGATGTAGTTCGAAAAAGTTTGATTTCTAACTTTAAAGTTTTCTTTTAAAAATGATTTGAAAACCTTTTTTCAAACGTAATTAGCAACATATAAGTTAATTAAAACTTAATTAAGTATGTTTAATAGTTAATTAATTTATTAGTTAAGGATAATTATTTACTAAGTAATCAGTAATTAGGTTAAGTAATTGGTGACTAATTAGTGATAATGAAGTAAATTGTTAAGAAGTTTTAATTAATGATTAATTAAGTTAAAAAGGGTATTTATTTAACCAAGTTGAATTATTTTAATTATTATTTAATTAAAATTGAATTATATAATTAATTATTATTTAACTAAAGATTAATTATTTACTTAATTATTACTTAATTAGGGATTAATTTTAAGTAAATGTTTATTTGTTTAAAGTTTAATTATTAATTTACTTTTAATTAATTAAGACTTAATTATGATTTGATTTTGATTATTTAAGATTTAATTAATCTTTAATTTATATTAAATTATGATTTAATTATTAAAAGTTATTTTAAACTTTATCGATTATGTTTTAAGTTGGGTTCTTTTCTAAGTGGTTTGATTTTAACCAAAGGATCTCTTGTCTATGATATTAAATAGACATTCAACTGTGAATATGTTAGAATGTGATTGTTTGTGCTGTATGGATATTCATTAGTAGAATAAAACATCATTCTGCTATAGGGTAATTGTTTGGATTATTTGGACATGTGTTTAGCAGAATAAATCCCAGTTTTGTTATTAATTGATTAAATTGTTTTGGACATCTATTTAGCAAGACAAATCACCATCCTGATATTATATTGTTTAGACATGTATATGCTATTTGAGTTGTATTGACATGCTATTCCCTGATTTGATAATTGGTTGGATTTACATATATGTTGGCCTATGTAAATAATCTATAAGTGTCTTGGTATTAAATTGAAATAAAATGGTAACTTAAATCAGTACCATTGGGACTGCTAAGCCTCATTTGGAATTTATAAAGTATGGTTTTGAATTTACTTACATTCTTTAATCAATTTGAGACTAAGGGTCTATAAATAGTTTTTCAAGTTATATAATTTTATAAAGGTATTTATAAATGATAACTTGTGTATAGAAAGGGGTTTTACTATCGGAAAGGGTTAGTAAGGTGTTTTACAAATGATGTTTTGTAAATGATATTTATAAAGGAGTATAGAAAGGTATATATAAAGAGTTTTAAAAATAAGAAAAAGGTTTATAAATCATTTCAAAGATTTGGAAAGAGGTTTATAAATTAACTTAAAGGTTTATAATAGTGGGTTATAACTTTATTTTGAAAGTTATAAGTTAATTGAAATATGAGATGAGCTTTTAAAAAAGGAATTTTTGATAAAGGATGAGCGTAATGTTTTATTTGGAAGAATTTGGTTATTTAATATGGGATTTGGAAAGAAGAAAACTTTGAAAAGTTTGTAAATATACTTATACCGATAAGATAAGTATACGATTTTGTTTCAAGGCATGAAAACTAAAATGTTTTGGTAATATACTTATAACATTGAGATAATTATATAAATGTTTCCCAAGTATAAAAGGAAATGTAAGGGGTTTTGGAATAGTATTTTGAAAAGTTCTTACGATCAGGTTTTATAAAGTGGTTTTATTAATTAAAGAGAATTAATAATGGCTTAGTAGATCCCATATGGAAATTAAACCATGATTGGATGTTTGTTTATTTGATAGTTAAAGAACTAACTATCAAATTTGGACAAAACATAACTTTGGAAATATCTAAGAGAAACACGAGAATTATATAGTACAGTTACCGTCGAAGGTGCTGTACTGTACGTATAAACTCGTTTTGTTCTTATACGACGAATGATAAGGAAATCTGTCTACAAATGGTTAGGAGGTGAACTCTGCTCTTGTCATTTGGCTGTATATTTCCTAGAGAACCACGGTTGAGTTTACTAGAAATATCAAAAGTTGTTTCAAAGAGACCGGGATGGGATATGCTATCTGAAAATCACTTCAATCTAACTCAAGCGTTTCGAAATGAAGACATCTTGAAACATGGGATCGAAGATGGAGCCATTGAAGTGCAAGGGCTGCTTACTACTAATCCTGAGGGTGGTTCCAAAATGGATGTAGTAGAAGTAGTGCCTTCGGTTTGTCATTACCCTGGACAACTTGTATGGATGAATATTGGAGTTACATTGATGCCTGGAGGGTAGTGTTAGCATTCCAAGATGGATTGCTATTCAGAAAGGTAAAGTGTAGCCTCAAGCCTCACAACCGAGAGGAATGGAAAAAGTAAGGCATGCATCAGAGCTACATGGTTACCTACCATTAGGAGCTTTCACCCCATTCTAGATGTCCCTTTAAGAGTTGGTTTGTGCGCAAACGCCGTGGTAGTATAAAGCCTCGGTGTCAAGGGGGTGTGGTAACCCGGTCTGCCATGTTAAAGGGGCAGCCATCTCTATGTTAGCATCAGTGCATTTTCTAGAGGTGTATCATCTGAAGGTAGTCCCTTACCTTGCCACCGTTGGAATCCAATCTCCAATACGTGCCTTACGTTTTTGATTGTAGAGCCTAGTATGTTGGAATATGAGATGCAAGCATTTCAGTTATTTTATCTATTTACTTTAAACCTAGACACTATGATAATATCATTGGATTTTGATATAGAATGTTTTGGTTATCGTAAGGTAAAAAACCATATGTTTTTAGGTGCGGTGTGGTCTTACGAGATACCGTTTGTGAAAAGTTTTCAAATATAGAAATCGGTTTGGTTGTTACTTGTTATCGAGTTTTACTCACACCGGTTTACCAGACTGACCTGGGTGTTATTTCATGCAATGCTCGGGTCAGACCGAACATGTTTTTCCCAGGTTAGCTGGATAATTTGGATTTGGAGAGGAGCTGGATGGTCAAGATGTATTCACGTATATTTTTCTTCCGCTGTATTATAGAGTCTGTATGTTCGTTAATATAAGGACAGGTTTCTATAACTATCCAAATTTAGGATAAGTCTACTGTACTCTGGTGTTGTATATATGAATAAAGATGTTTCCTTTTGCAAAAATCATAGTTGTATTATATATTATTCGCTGCGTTGTGAGATTCTGTGTTGTTTAGTTTTCTTCTATCTTCTACCTTCTTCTTTCACCCTAACAAATCAGTATTTCTGGCACTTGAATGTTCGGCATATAATACAGTGGACGTATTAGTGTCGATTTTTGAGGGTCGAAAATCCGGTTCCTTAATCTACGTACAACTTACGTACTCCCTTCAATTGGTTTCTTAGCTACACTAATTACTTTCCATTTTTAATTCACATTCAATATCACTTAGTATTTCTCATTTAATACTATAATAACTTATGGATCATTCATAAAATTACTTCAAGTTATTAAGCATTATATAACTTAAGTTCGTACTCATATAATATTCTACCACATCATCAAATTATATACAAAAACATCCAATTCATTTTACTTAACATGGATGTTCAATCAATAGAATTTTTTTTTAATTCTACTATCTTTTCAACTCAAGAGTTATATAAAGCTTAACTTTTATAAATACTTAGCCTTAATTTCGTATACAAATACCGAAATTTCGACTATCCAAAATTGCCAAATTCCATTTCATTTTAACAAATGAAAACTACAACCATTCACATCAATTATGATGCACTGACCATTCAATCCTAATGCATAAGCTATTTGAATCCATAATATAATTTAACCGAAAAACTTAAAAACTAAACACCCGATCTTATTTCAAATCACTTTGAAATAATATATGTACTTATAACTTTTGTATACCAAATCACATTTCCAGTATTTGAATCAAAACCTGTTTCTCTAAAATAATTTTACAGCATAGCTAGTAGCATTCCACTTAGAAACTCAAAAATAAACGACGACAAAGCTGCAGTCATCATTAGAATTATTTTTCAACGACAAAAATGATTTAGTACATCCAACCCATGTCTTTCAGACTTAACTGAAACCATTTCCAAAATGGTATCAAATACGTTGTACATATTACTAAGTACCATGATATCAATTACATAAACCAATTTCTTAATTATTTACTTCAAATAATACTAGAATTATTTTCAAAAACCTTAGAAAATCAATTTCTAAAACACCGGGTGTAACGACCTGAAATTTTCAACCATTCGCATCCATACATGTCGGATTTGAATTGCTCAAAATATCATATTGTTAATTTAAATTTGGCAAATATCAACATATACAGTAAATAAATAATCACAGAATCATAGACACGGAGTAGTATAACAATAATGCAGCGGAAACAAAAGAATAGTAGTTCATGAAGCTACTATATATAATATAACAGAGTTCAACAAGATACAACAGAAATCCTGAATACAAAGATGTCTCAATACAATAGTCAAATACAAGATCTTAATACATCACTGGAATCAACTGAATGGCTGGAAGCAGAATCAATAGATGGATCCAAGCGAAGCTCCAACTCTAAAGGTGAGTCTCGAATACTGTACAACTCAGTCTGACCCGGGCGTAAAGAAAAACACAAAAACACTCGAGTCAGGACATACATACTGTAACGCCCCACTCCGAGACCCATTCTAACAAAGAGTATTACGGAGTAATACCGTCTGCTGGAACGGAGAACAGAGTATAATGGAAGCGACCATATGTAATCAAGCTATAACTATCTACTGAATACGTCGAAATGTGGTATCGCTTTTTTTTCAAGTGGTTCGACATATCCAATAGATATTTATAACGAAATTACAATGGCTAAGGAAAATAGGTTCAGAACAAACATAATACTAAATGATAACATCATCATCACAGAACAGTCACATAACAGTCACAGAACATACGCACAATATATCGTTAATACAGATCCAAATATCAAAAAGGTAGGTACAAAGCCACCGCTCACACATGTGAGTCAAAGATATGTACATAAGAGACTGAATAATCAGAGTATCAAAATAGTGGACAAATATAAAGAGCTATCTATCAGCATAGCAGATAATGTCCAAGCGGAAGCACAGAAAGCTAAGTCCAGAGACCTAACCTGAAACAACTCGGTCTGACCCGAGCGAAAAACACTCGGGTCAGGCTAGCCAAACAATCAGTTAATAAACTGAGATAAACATGATAGATAATGAGGCGATATATAACATAGTACTATAGACCACAAACTCTCACATAGAGAAGAAATAAACATCTAAGTAGAGATGTATAGCAAGCCTTGTATCATTGGCATAACATAGTCACAAATGTCAAAACAAAACATCTAAGTAGAGATGTATAATAAGCCTCATATCATCGGCATAACATAGTCACAAATGTCAAAACAAAACATCTAAGTAGAGATGTATAATAAGCCTCATATCATCGGCATAACGTAAGCACAAATGCCAAAACATAAACATCTAAGTAGAGATGTCAAAAACGATACATCTAAGTAGAGATGTATAACAGGCCATCTAAGTAGAGATGCCAAACACGATACATTTATGTAGAGATGTATAACGGCCATCTATGTAGAGATGCCAAAAACGATACATCTAAGTAGAGATGACATCTAAGTAGAGATGTATAACGGCCATCTAAGTAGAGATGCCAAAATGATACCTCTAAGGGAGACAGTCCGAAGACACTATCCCAAAGGTAATAAAAGGAATGTGTCACGAACTTTTAGCAAGGAACCCGTAAAGTGTTAACGTGAGTCCCATACCCCACGTTCGCACTAAACGGTCACTAACCAATAGTAAGCTTCCACACTCAAAGCAGTAAAAAGTTCACCTCATGTCATCGGTAAACTAGGCCGAAAGGCCAAAACGATCAATCGAATAGGTCTGGGATTAACCGGAAAGGAAATACACACGGTTTCATAGGCCGGAGTTTTTCCCAACCGTTTAAGCACCTTTCCACTTCACTCGAAGTGCTAAAGTGTGAGTGTGGGATTTAATTATAGAAAATAATTACGGAAAACAGATTTATAATTGGTTTGAAATCACTTTAAAACGGCCTTTGAAAGCTCTCCTATTATGGAGTAATTAATTTAATAATTAAAATAATATTATATAATAATTTCGAAAGCCATTTCAGAGTGAAAAATCCTTTTAAAACCTTTTTATAAGGCCCGTGTACGAAATCCAGAGACAAATCTCAAAGAAATCGATAAAACCAAAAAATCACTGAAAATATTCTAAGTGTTGGAAAATAGTCCAAATTGACGCGAACCCAAGTTCGGAAAATTATTCGGACTAGCAAACTGAATCCGAATGGCATGAAAATTGGTACGCATATAGTCCAACATCCCTGCTCCAAACTGCAAAAATAATCGGGCAATTCCGACTTGAAACGAAGAAACGGTGTCGTCTCAAAGTCGTACAAAAAATCACAAAACTCTACTGTGTCAAAACAGTGCAAATGTCCCACTTCGACGACATGGTCGAAGGGTCACATGAACTCAGATCTTGATGAAAATTTACAGGAGCGTAGTAAAGTACTCCTAATTTGATATGCAACAAGAATCGTTCGGTTCCGACTTAAAACGAAGAAATGACAATGTTTCAAAGTTGGTTCGACGATAACTGAAAATGATCACTATTGTAAAACAGTTTCTGGGTGCTACTTCGGCAATAGAAACGAAGTACCTAATGCACCCAGATCTAAGACAAACTTTGCAAGGTTGAAGATCTCGACTTCATCTTTTTAACAAGACCAAAAACGATGAAATCCGACAAAGGACGAGCCCGGGATGGCGTCGCAAAGTCGGGGTTTTGCGCTGAAAACAACGGGAGCAAAGAGACTAAGGCCTGTAGCTATGCACTAACAGACCAGAGATGAAAAATCACAATTTTGGCATAGTAAACTTCCAATTCTGACATGATGAATAAAATAAAAGTTGTAGCTTATTTTCTAAGCTTTCCGGAATGACCAAGATCGTCAAATTCCGATCGGGGATGAAAATTTTATGACTAAAACAATTCTCAGATCTAAATTCTATATCACTGTCAATGTGCTCTCGGGACAGTAGTAATAATGCACAGTTTTGACCAAATTAACTTCGAAATTTCATGAAACTCAAAACATGAAAGTTTTAGCCCTAAATCTAAGCTTTCCAGAACATCCAAAATTATTAGATTTGGATAAGAAACGAGTAACTTATGGCCAAATCAATTTCAGGTTTTTATTTTATCAACCTTGTAGTTTGTTGTCAGGTCAGCGAAAAACAAACGTGATTTTGACCATTCAAACCACAAAATTAGGCAAAGCTCAAAACATAAATGTTATAGCCTACAGAATAAGCTTTCCAGAACATCAAGAAAATATTAATTCCGATTTAAGATGAATGAGATATGCCTAATTTACTAACAGAAATAAACTAATTATAATTTCAGCTAGCATATATTACCTCTTTCCCAAGCAATAAAAAGAAGATCAAAGAGTTTAACAATCTAAATGCACAAAAAAAAGAGGATTACAAAATAATTTTAGAAATTAAACAATGGATTAGAGGTGGGTTTTGTGATTGCTATTATCTTCAAATGATTAGATTAAAACCCCTTTGACTTTGATGAAGATTAATGAAGCTTTGCTCTAGGTTTGGAGGCCATTATTTAGTGTTTTGCTCTAGGGTTTAAGGGGTTATGGAATGAGATGTTGGCTGAAACAAATGGGTAAAAGATGGTTTATAGGCTAATGGAAGTGGGTTAGTGGGCCTAATACCCATTAGGATTTGGAATATGTTCCATATCTCAAGTTAGCTAATTTCTCTAAGTACAAACTACACATTATTTACCCATAAAATTTTAAAATATGTTACCAAAATAATTTAGCTATAGTTATAAAATTTTACATCACAATATTTTCCAACTTACAATTTAACCCCTATT
Organism: Allium fistulosum; assembly: GCA_030737815.1. Classification (NCBI taxonomy): domain Eukaryota; kingdom Viridiplantae; phylum Streptophyta; class Magnoliopsida; order Asparagales; family Amaryllidaceae; genus Allium; species Allium fistulosum. The sequence continues at coordinate 263,322,576 of CM060904.1, read as the reverse complement.
TATTCCAAAACACATTTTAGTCAAAATTGCCCAAAATCACCGTTTTGCAATTTAATTGTAAATTAAATTCCCAATTCAAATATTACACTATTTTACATATATAAAATTTTGCAATATTATAAATTTCCATTTACCCTAATTAATTTCCATTAAATTCTCCATTTTACACTTAGGCCCAAAATATTAATTTATTCAAAATAACTAAGTTTTGAACAAATTAGTCACATAAAAAAAATCATTAATAGCTCCAATTAAATTAAAATACCAATTTTAATTTATTATTTGGTAACCACAATCACGGGTTGTTACAGACTCCCCCCCTTAAGAAAATTGCGTCCCCGCAATTTCCTATCATGGAAGTTATCTATAACATCTAATCGTCAAAATAATCAAACGAAGGTGAAGTAAAAATACTCACCAACAACACATGAAGATAGAAAACCGGGATAAGTACGCTCGATAAACTCTCTGGTCTCCCAAGTGCAGTCCTTAGGATTAGACGACCATTGAATCTTCACGAGCGGGACCTCTTTGTTTCGAAGGCGTCTAACCTCCGAATCAAGCACACGAAGAGGTTGCTGCTCAATAGATAAATCAGGAGAAATCTCTAAATCCGGTATAATAAGTGGATCAATAACAGAATCAGGATCGAGAACACACTTGCGAAGCTGAGAAACATGGAACACGTCATGCATTCTGGAAAAATGAGCAGGTAGAGCCACACGATAAGCAACGGAGCCGATGCGTTTCGTGATAGGAAATGGTCCAACATAGCAAGGAGCCAATTTCCCTGTAGAGCTGAAACGCACAACCCCCTTCATGGGAGAAATCCGACTGAAGACAAAATCACCAATCGAGAACTCAAGAGGCTTCCTACGGTTGTCCGCGTAGGATTTCTGGCGGTCCTGTGCCTCTCTCATTCTCTGACGGATAAGAACAATCTTTTCAGAAGATTCCCGAACTGAATCTGGACCAAGAATGAGCTTCTCGCCAGATTCTAACCAACAAGCAGGAGAGCGACATGGCCTTCCGTATAGAGCCTCGAAAGGTGCCATGCCAATACTAGACTGATAGTTGTTGTTGTAGGAGAACTCTACGAGAGGTAAATGATCCTCCCAACTACGCCCAAAATCCAGAATACAACAGCGCAAAAGATCCTCCAAAACACGATTCACCCTCTCAGTCTGACCGTTAGTCTGAGGGTGATAAGCAGTAGAGAGATTCAGCTTTGTGCCCAAAGCTGACTGTAGGCACTTCCAGAAGTGACTAGTGAAAATGGTGTCTCGATCACACACGATAGAGCTAGGAATGCCATGAAGTCGTATGACTTCCTTTACATAGAGCTTGGCCAACTGAGGTGCAGTCCGAGTGGACTTAATCGGAATGAAATGAGCCGATTTGGTCAAGCGATCAACAATAACCCAGATAGAAGTATGGCCTGACCTCGATCGAGGCAGACCGTCAATGAAATCCATGGATATCTTATCCCATTTCCATAATGGAATCACTAGAGGCTGAAGAAGACCAGATGGACGCTGATGCTTGGCCTTGATCTGTTGACAAGTCATGCAACCGCTCACATAACTTGCAACATCTCTCTTCAAACCCTCCCAATAATATAGCCGGCACATATCGACATACATCTTACTCGAACCGGGATGTATAGTGTACTTAGAGCGATGGCACTCGTCCAGAATGTCACGCCTAAGTGATAAATCAGATGGTACAACAATACGGTTTCCTCCTACGAAGACACCGATGAAAATCAAGAGAATAATCCAGCAATGTCTCATCACTGGATCCCGACTCGAGAAGATGAATAAGATGCAATAAGTCTGGATCCTGCCGCTGAGCATGGGCAATGCGATCCAATAAGATAGGACAAGCTTCCAAGCTGAATAATAAGACCGGAGAATCAGAAGATGGAGCTCGATCTCTAATATCACACAAAGATAGGGTCTCAAGAATATCACACTCGACAATCATCATAGAAACTACCGCCGAGTGCTTGCGACTGAGCGCATCTGCAACACGATTACCCTTGCCAGGGGTATACTGAATATCTAAATCATATGAGGCGAGAAACTCAAGCCATCGCTGCTGCCTCATATTGAGATCCCTCTGACTGAATAGATACTTCAGCGACTTGTGATCGGTGTAAAGAATGAAGCGTTCGCCTAATAGAAAGTGACGCCACGTCTTCAAGGCAAAGACTATAGCTGCTAACTCAAGATCATGAGTAGGATAGCGAACCTCATTCGGACGCAGTTGCCTGGAAGCATAAGCAACTACCCGATCCTTCTACATAAGCACAGCACCGAGCCCGCTACCACAAGCATCGGTGTAAACAACAAGATCATGGTTACTCTCTGGAACCACTAGAATAGGAGCATGAGTGAGAAGTTCCTTCAGTCGTTGAAAGGAAGCTTCACACTTATCAGACCAAATAAAGCGAACACCCTTACGAGTCAGCGTCGTAAGGGGAAGTGCAACTCGAGAGAAATCCTTGATAAACCGACGGTAATAACCCGCCAGACCAAGGAAGCTGCGAATATCATGAACGTTCTCGGGCTGCTTCCAATTCTGAATAGCTTCGATCTTGGCAGGATCGACAAAAATACCCTCAGATGATATAATATGGCCCAAGAACTTGACCTTGCTCATCCAAAAATGGAACTTGGAGAGCTTGGCCTTAAGCTGATGCTGACGAAGAGTATCCAAGACGATCCGCAATTGATGAGCATGCTCTGCCTTGGATCTAGAATAAATAAGAATATCGTCGATGAAAACCAGAACGAATCTATCGATGTATTCCCGGAATACTCGATTCATAAGATCGACGAAGAAAACCGGTGCGTTCATCAAGCCGAATGGCATGACCAACCACTCAAAAGAACCATAACGAGTGCGGAAAGCGGTAAGAGGAATGTTATCTTCCGCAACTCGGAGCTGATGAAATCCGGTGGCAAGGTCGAGCTTGGAAAAGACCTTCGCACCGCTCAACTGATCAAACATATCGTCTATCCGTGGCAATGGATAACGATTTCTGATGGTCAACTCATTAAGCTTGCGATAGTCAATGCAAAGCCTAAGAGAGCCATCGGGCTTCTTAACGAAGACCACAGCAGCACCCCATGGCGAAGAACTGGACCGAATGAACTGCTTCGCCTCAAGCTCTACTAACTACTTCCTGAGTTCCTCATTCTCTTTAGTAGACATCCTCGTGGTAGGACGCCCAACTAGGTAGGAGCCTGGAATGAGATCGATGCGGAACTCAATGGCCCGCTTTGGCGGCAGGCCTGATACTGGCTCGAATATATCGGGGAAATCCCGAACAACAGGAATACGAGATATGTCCACATCCTCATCTCGTGAATCAAGAGCAAATAAAGTAATATCAGAAATCCCAACATCCTGAAGAGCAATAGCTAACGGAGCAGACGAGTCAGGATGACGAAGAAATAATATCCGCTCCGAACAAATGATTTTGGCGTCGTACTGAGCGAGCCAATCCATGCCAAGAATCATGTCAAAGCCCAAATACTCCATAACGTGCAGATTCGCACGGAAAGAAAATCCACAAAGATCAATATCTATATCCTCACAAAGCAAGCTAAGGGTCGTGGATCCGCCGATGGGATTCACATCCTTAGTGAAGAAACCAACAAGTAACATCCAAAGATAAAGTATCAACTAGTTCCTTTGATACGAATGAGTGAGAGGCACCCGTATCAAAGAGAACTCTACAAGATCTACCATGAAATAAAATAGAACCTTCGAGAACGGAAGGATGCGTACCTCGAGGCTGAGCTGAAGATTTAGGAGCCTTGGCAGCATTAAGCTTGCCAGATCTAGGAGGTGCAGTAGGACAAGTGGAATAATGATGACCCTCCTTCTTACAATAGCGGCAGAAAAGAGGCTTGGGACACTCTTTAAACATATGATCGGTAGATTTAGTTAAGCACGATTCAAAGATAGATAATTCATTAAGGAATATTACGGAATATAATAGATTCCTACACATATTCCTAACTTATTTATCTAAAGGTGGATATGTTTAATTTGGATCGTATTATAACGTATTGTACTACGTGTCTGTTCTGTGTTTGTTATGCTTAATTCTGAACCTTGGCTCTAATACCAAGATGTAACGCCCCACTCTGAGACCCATTCTAACAAAGAGTATTACGGAGTAATACCATCTGCTAGAACGGAGAATATAGTATTATGGAAGCGACCATATGTAATCAAGCTATAACTATCTACTGAATACGTCGAAATGTGGTATCGCTTTTTTTTCAAGTGGTTCGACATATCCAATAGATATTTATAACGAAATTACAATGGCTGAGGAAAATAGGTTCATAACAAACATAATACTAAATGATAACATCATCATCACAGAACAGTCACATAACAGTCACAGAACATAGGTACAATATATCGTTAATACAGATCCAAATATCAAAAAGGTAGGTACAAAGCCACCGCTCACACATGTGAGTCAAAGATATGTACATAAGAGACTGAATAATCAGAGTATCAAAATAGTGGACAAATATAAAGAGCTATCTATCAGCATAGCAGATAATGTCCAAGCGGAAGCACAGAAAGCTAAGTCCAGAGACCTAACCTGAAACAACTCGGTCTGACCCGAGCGAAAAACACTCGGGTCAGGCTAGCCAAACAATCAGTTAATAAACTGAGATAAACATGATAGATAATAAGGCGATATATAACATAGTACTATAGACCACAAAATCTCACATAGAGAAGAAATAAACATCTAAGTAGAGATGTATAGCAAGCCTTGTATCATTGGCATAACATAGTCACAAATGTCAAAACAAAACATCTAAGTAGAGATGTATAATAAGCCTCATATCATCGGCATAACATAGTCACAAATGTCAAAACAAAACATCTAAGTAGAGATGTATAATAAGCCTCATATCATCGGCATAACGTAAGCACAAATGCCAAAACATAAACATCTAAGTAGAGATGTCAAAAACGATACATCTAAGTAGAGATGTATAACAGGCCATCTAAGTAGAGATGCCAAACACGATACATCAATGCAGAGATGTATAACGGCCATCTATGTAGAGATGCCAAAAACGATACATCTAAGTAGAGATGTATAACGGCCATCTAAGTAGAGATGACAAAACGATACCTCTAAGGGAGACAGTCCGAAGACACTATCCCAAAGGTAATAAAAGGAATGTGTCACGAACTTTTAGCAAGGAACCCGTAAAGTGTTAACGTGAGTCCCATACCTCACGTTCGCACTAAACGGTTTACTAACCAATAGTAAGCTTCCACACTCAAAGCAGTAAAAAGTTCACCTCATGTCATCGGTAAACTAGGCCGAAAGGCCAAAACGATCAATCGAATAGGTCTGGGATTAACTGGAAAGGAAATACACACGGTTTCATAGGCCGGAGTTTTTCCCAACCGTTTAAGCACCTTTCCACTTCGCTCGAAGTGCGAAAGTGTGAGTGTGGGATTTAATTATAGAAAATAATTACGGAAAACGGATTTATAATTGGTTTGAAATCACTTTAAAACGGCCTTTGACCTATTATGGAGTAATTAATTTAATAATTAAAATAATATTATATAATAATTTCGAAAGCCATTTCGGAGTGAAAAATCCTTTTAAAACCTTTTTATAAGGCCCGTGTACGAAATCCAGAGACAAATCTCAAAGAAATCGATAAAACCAGAAAATCACTGAAAATATTCTAAGTGTTGGAAAATAGTCCAAAACTGACGCGAACCCAAGTTCGGAAAATTATTCGGACTAGCAAACTGAATCCGAATGGCATGAAAATTGGTACGCATATAGTCCAACATCCCTGCTCCAAACTGCAAAAATAATCGGGCAATTCCGACTTGAAACGAAGAAACGGTGTCGTCTCAAAGTCGTACAAAAAATCACAAAACTCTACTGTGTCAAAACAGTGCAAATGTCCCACTTCGACGACATGGTCGAAGGGTCACATGAACTCAGATCTTGATGAAAATTTACAGGAGTGTAGTAAAGTACTCCTAATTTGATATGCAACAAGAATCGTTCGGTTCCGACTTAAAACGAAGAAATGACAATGTTTCAAAGTTGGTTCGACGATAACTGAAAATGATCACTATTGTAAAACAGTTTCTGGGTGCTACTTCGGCAATAGAAACGAAGTACCTAATGCACCCAGATCTAAGACAAACTTTGCAAGGTTGAAGATCTCGACTTCATCTTTTTAACAAGACCAAAAACGATGAAATCCGACAAAGGACGAGCCCGGGATGGCGTCGCAAAGTCGGGGTTCTGCGCTGAAAACAACGGGAGCAAAGAGACTAAGGCCTGTAGCTATGCACTAACAGACCAGAGATGAAAAATCACAATTTTGTCATAGTAAACTTCCAATTCTGACATGATGAATAAAATAAAAGTTGTAGCTTAGTTTCTAAGCTTTCCGGAATGACCAAGATCGTCAAATTCCGATCGGGGATGAAAATTTTATGACTAAAACAATTCTCAGATCTAAATTCTATATCACTGTCAATGTGCTCTCGGGACAGTAGTAATAATGCACAGTTTTGACCAAATTAACTTCGAAATTTCATGAAACTCAAAACATGAAAGTTTTAGCCCTAAATCTATGCTTTCCAGAACATCCAAAATTATTAGATTTGGATAAGAAACGAGTAACTTATGGCCAAATCAATTTCAGGTTTTTATTTTATCAACCTTGTAGTTTGTTGTCAGGTCAGCGAAAAACAAACGTGATTTTGACCATTCAAACCACAAAATTAGGCAAAGCTCAAAACATAAATGTTATAGCCTACAGAATAAGCTTTCCAGAACATCAATAAAATATTAATTCTGATTTAAGATGAATGAGATATGCCTAATTTACTAACAGAAATAAACTAATTATAATTTCAGCTAGCATATATTACCTCTTTCCCAAGCAATAAAAAGAAGATCAAAGAGTTTAACAATCTAAATGCACAAAAAAAGAGGATTACAAAATAATTTTAGAAATTAAACAATGGATTAGAGGTGGGTTTTGTGATTGCTATTATCTTCAAATGATTTGATTAAAACCCCTTTGACTTTGATGAAGATTAATGAAGCTTTGCTCTAGGTTTGGAGGCCATTATTTAGTGTTTTGCTCTAGGGTTTAAGGGGTTATGGAATGAGATGTTGGCTGAAACAAATGGGTAAAAGATGATTTATAGGCTAATGGAAGTGGGTTAGTGGGCCTAATACCCATTAGAACTTGGAATATGTTCCATATCTCAAGTTAGCTAATTTCTCTAAGTACAAACTACACATTATTTACCCATAAAATTTTAAAATATGTTACCAAAATAATTTAACTATAGTTATTAAATTTTACATCACAATATTTTCCAACTTACAATTTAACCCCTATTTATTCCAAAACACATTTTAGTCAAAATTGCCCAAAATCACCGTTTTGCAATTTAATTGTAAATTAAATTCCTAATTCAAATATTGCACTATTTTACACATATAAAATTTTGCAATATTATAAATTTCCATTTACCCTAATTAATTTCCATTAAATTCTCCATTTTACACTTAGGCCCAAAATATTAATTTATTCAAAATAGCTAACTTTTGAACAAATTAGTCACATAAAAAAAATCATTAATAGCTCCAATTAAATTAAAATCCCAATTTTAATTTATTATTTGGTAACCGCAATCACGGGTTGTTACAGATACTTATACAATGTAAACCAACTCAAGTGAACTATAATAGAAATGCACAAGTAACTTAAAGGATGCTTGGGATCGCCCGTCCTTTAAGGATCCGTTAAACTATATACTATGTAGTAATATTCGCTATTATAATAATGTCTAAAGTAAAGTAAACTATCAAAATAGCGTTAAGGCGTTACCCATATCCCCCTTAACACATTTTATATATTCTCATAGTCTATACAGTACCGTAATCTCCCCCGTACTGGGCGTCGTCAGAGGGCACTCCATAGGTATGGTACAAAACAAACTCGTACAAGGCTCGCTAGGGTAGGTGACATGGCACAACGAGGCAATGCCAGGGTAGATATACCAATTACGCATCCGGACTGGTGGTAACGCATAGCAGCCACTACCGCCCACCTCGGAACACACTCCCAAATCAAAAATCAAGGATGGCCATCAAATCAATCACAAAGTAATAGAGTGGTATCGAAGAAGTGTGTCTGATCAGAGGAGCTACCTCATTGGCCTGGAATCGCTCCTGTTTTAGCCACCTTATGCTAACTCACGGGAGTTAGGTCCACATATATACCTCAATAGGATCGTCGCCACCATCCTACTTCATTCTAGAATCTTCACCACGTACACAGTTGTTAAAGTGGTTTTCGGTATCGACAGAGAGTATGTCCATATCCGATCCCGGTCTCTTTAACAACCAATCGTTATTATAACCCATGGTTATAAATTTCAAAATGGTTTATATTCCGAAAAATCAAAATATCATTTCCATTTCAAAAACCACCATTTCAAAAACCCAAATCAAACGATATCATTTTTACTTCAAAAACCACTATTTCAAAACCCAAAACAAAACAATATCATTTTTACTTCAAAAACCACTATTTCAAAACCCAAAACAAAACGATACCATTTCTATTTCAATATATATATATATATTCATTTGAATCATTTAAATATGAAGTCCTTTTCCTTTCAAATCAAATATTCAATTTCCAGAATTTTTAACATTTCTAAGTTCATTCATTTAATTACAACAATTCAAAACATTGTATTTTCCAGAAACATCAGCACTTATAAAGTATTACGGTAGATATAGTAGTATTTCAAAACATTGTCAATTTCAAAAACAGCAGCACTTACAAAGTGCTACAGTAGGTATATTAGTTTCAAAACAGTTCAGCTTTAGAAACAGCAGCACTTACAAAGTGCTACAGTAAGTATTTTAGTATTTCAGAACTTAGTTTAATTTTAGAAACAACAACACTAATAAACTGCTACAGTAGATATATTAGTATTACAAAACAGTTCAATTTCAGAAACAACGGCACTTTGAAAATGCTACAGTGATATATTGGTATTTCAAAACAGTTCATTTCCAGCAACGGTAGCACTTATAGAATGTTACCTGAAACCCATAGCATTTCAGAAATGCTACAAATACTATTATAAGTTTTTACTATAACAATTTAAAACAATATATCTTCAACTTTTCCCATTTTTAACTTATCAAACTTATTTCACTTTTCAAAATTATTTATTTGGATATTACTTAACTTATAATTTTTAATAAAATAACATTTATTTAACCATTATCCAATTTAATTTATAATTCATTTATCAAGTCCAAATACATTAATTTTAACTTTTATTTTAACAAATAACTTAATACTTAAATTAAAATACCCATTTCATAAATAAAATATTCTTATCACTAAGTTAAGCTTAAAATTCCATTTAACACTAAATTTTCAATTATTAAGTCAAATCAAAATTTACATTTTTATCATTAATTCATTCATACAATTTTAACTTATAGAAAATCACCATAAATTTATTTAAATCATTTAAATCCCATTTAAGTTAAAATCTCATAAAATTTTAAATTCCAAATACTCAAAAAATTTCAGAAAACTATTATGTCAAACTTAAGTTCAAAATCACATATTTTTAAGATTTCAAAATACTTAAAATTTACAGAAAATTATTATATCAAACTTAAGTTCAAAATCACATATATTTAATATTCAAAATACTTAAAATTTCAGAAAACTATTATTTAAAATATACCACGGGTCTGTATAATATTTTCTAACCTAGGTCAAGTGATACGGATATGTATCATTTCAATCCGTAATTTAAAAAGAAAAATCCGGGTTCTATCATTTCAAACCCGTAATCCCAAGTCAAATACAATTTAGATAAAAATCGCTTAAGCCTATCATTTCTGCTCATAACGACTTTCCCTTATTCTAATGTCTGTTCGGGTATGTATCATTTCAACACATAGTGATTCTATTCTATATGGAACTTGCAGTGTGAGAAACGGAAAATAAAATAACAATATGGCATAATATCAGATCAGGTGATGTAACAGGTATAAAATCAGATTATAACATCATATAACAATATCATAGGCATATATGAAACTATCATTATAGCATATCAATACTATACATTCACTTGTCATCATTTCACAATTATATAAGTACGAATGTCGAGAGTGATAAACTCACCTTTTAGAGTTAGATATGACAATTCCAGACACACAACTACACTCCGAAAAGCACGACAAAGCACGAATAGATTTTGAGTGGATGAAGAGCCAAAATTCAATCTTGTAAACAACAAATATAATATATATAAGTATATAATTATCAAAGGAATATAAATCAAAACAAAGGAAAAGATATGAATCAAAATGACCTAGAATTTGCTTTAACCATCAAGTGGGCTCGGCCACACTACAATGGGCTCGACCACCATCATGTTATGCTCGGCCATGATGGTTTTAAAGCTAATAGACTCGACTATGGTCACACAAAAGCACGACCATGGCAAAGGGAATGTGAAGAGATGGTAAGCAAAACTCCTGGAAGGCAAAAATGCAAGGCATTTGGAAGGTTATTGATTCAAGTGGGTTCGGCCTAGGCAAGTATCATTCGGCTTATGGTTCAGCAAGGGTCAGGTGGTCATTAGGTGGTGCGACAGTGGTCAAGTCAGGCTGTCATGGCTGCTGGCGGTGGAGCTAGTGGTGGAGGCCGAGGCAACAAGGTGAAGGTGTGGTCATGTATGAAGGCCGGTTAGGTTTCTTGCATGGATGGTGATGGTTTGAATCATGGTGGTCACGGTCTGGGTGTGGAGATGAGATGGTTGCTAGCCGATCATGTGGTGGTGGAGGAGGTGATGGTGGTCGACAAGGGGTTGGATGATGGGGAGGCCGAGCACGCTTGTGAATAAAAGAAGAAAAAGAAAAGAGAATAAAGAAAAGAAGCCGTGGAAAACTTGAATATTTTTCTCTTGTACGTGAAATGAAATGAGAAGTGAATGGAATGAGAAGCTTTTGCACGGCTAATAGATGTGGAATGAACGGCTAAGGCAAGTGAAGAGCTAGGCAAATGAAAAGGCACAAGTTATATAAATAGAAACCAAAGTCTCTTGAAATTTCCAAAGCCAAAAAAAAATCAAAAATAAAATCCAATAAATAAATCGAAGTCTAAACAAAATAAAACAGAAAATAAAATATAGACATGAACAGAGGAATTTGAAAATAAAACTACAGAAAATAATTGCGTGTAAAACGCTGTAATTTATCAAATTTAAAAAGTACAAAACAAAATTTGATGAAACGAAAAGCAGGACAAATATTAGAATTATATTTTGCTTCAGAGAAAAAGATTTGAAATTAAAAATTCAAATTTAAAAATTTTAACTGAAAGTCAAAGTTTGACCAAAGTTGACCAAAATATAAAATATTCAGAAAATCATTATTTTATTATATTTGGAAAATAAATTACAAACAAAATCCAAAATTACATTGGAAAATTCTAAAAATTCAATTTTAAATGATTTAAAAATCAAAGTTTTCAAATAAATGTAATTTAAAATATTGATTAAAAATATGGGTTGTTACACTCTCCCCCACTCAAAACTTTTCGTCCTCGAAAAGGAACGAGCACAGAAGGACAAAGAAAGTAAGATAGAACGGAGAATAATACCTGAAACAAACAATTCCGGATTCGAAGCGTATGCTCTCCTCCGTCTCCAGGTACAATTCCGATCATCAGTACATCACTGTACGATGACCATGATGACAAATTTCCTTCTCAGCTGCTTCGTACCTCTATCGACAATACGAAGTGGCTTCCTCTCGACAGTAAGGGTTGATTCAATATCCAAACTCTCGAGAGCAGAAGGCGAAACAATAAGAGGTGGATCATGAAGATATCGACAAAGATGCGAAACAGTGGAATACATATGCACTCCAGAAAACTTCTCAGGCAAATTTGGCTATAAGCCAAAGAACCAACCCTCTCTAAGATGCAGAAAGGACCAATGAACCGAATGATTACCGGATTCAATCCAGCAAGACAAAGATCTGCAAGGTCGTCCGTAAAGAGCAACAAACAGAGACATTGCAATACTAGCCTGGATACAAAAGGTAAAGAAGATAGATAGAGGATTAAGACAAGATAAACAGAAGATTGAAATTATACCTGATAACTGTTGTCATAGGTAAATTCGACGAGATGGAGATGATCTTTTCAAGATCCTCCATAATCAAGAACACAAGCCCGAAGAAGATCCTCTAGAATCTGATTCACTCTTTCCGTTTGACCATCGGTCTGTGGATGGTAAGCAGTGCTCAGATTCAGGTGAGTATCCGAAGATTCCTAAAACTCTCCAAAACTGACCGGTGAACATGGAATCTCTATCATGAACAATACTGATAGGAACACCATGAAGACGAACAATCTCCCCCATATAGATCACAGCCAGAATAGAACAAAATGAGTAGACTTGACCGTAATGAAATGTGCGAACTTGGTCAGTTTATCCATAATAACTCAAATACTCTCGTAAAACTTAACATTCTTACGAGTCGAAGCAAGGAAAGGAGCAGCAATCCGAGCGAAATTCTCAATGAATCCCCGATAATATTCGGCGAGGCCCAGAAAACTACGAATATTAAATGAAGTCCTAGGAATTTCCCAATCCTGTACAGAATAGGGAGAGATATCAGGACAACAGAAAAGATAGAGTGATTGAATGATAAAGAGAAAAGATAGTAAAAGAAGACTTACATTGATCACAGTGATCTAAACTGGATCACATAAACTCCATTACCAGAAACAACGTGCCCAAGAAATCAGACTTCATCCTTCCAGAAATGGCATTTCGAGAATTTAGTTTTCAACTGATGACTCCTAAGAGTCTCCAGAATAAAGCTCAAATGGTAATCATGCTCCTCCTTAGATTTAGAGAAGACAAGAATACATTAACAAAGACTAAATCAAAAAGAAAGCAGGAGCATTAGTCAAACCAAAAGGTATGACTAACCATTCATAGAAACCATTCTCAGTACGGAAAGCAGTCTTGGGAATACTTTCCTTAGCAACTCTGAGCTGGTGAAGTCTGAGGCAAGATCAAGCTGAGTGAAAACAATAGCTCCAGGAATAAGATCGATACGAAATTCGATTTCCTGCTTAGGAGGTAAAGCAGTGACTTCACCAAATACATCGGGATAGAGTTTGACCATAGAAGTCGAATAAAGATCACCCGGAGAAGAATCGAAAGAATAAATTAAGCTGGCAGCAAAATCCTTAATAACCAAAGACTTACCAAAATTATCAACAAGAGAAATAGTTCGGGTTTTCCAGGAAATAACGGCTTCATGTCTCTTCAGCCAATCACCTCCAAGCAACAAATCAAAAGCGTCGAAACCAGAACATAGAAATGACTAGAACACACTCAGGAGAAAGGGGATGTTCAAACTGATCACAAAGATCTACATATCTAAAACTATCGAAAGCTCCAGTATCAAATAAACATGAACATGATGATGAAATAAAGAAAAGATACCCGAAAGAGTACCTTGGGTATCATTAGGAGCGGGAGCAGAAGGAGGAAGATCAGTACCAACAGAAGCAGGGCAACTATTAGCATAGTGTCCCTTCTGATCATACTCATTATAACCACTCAAATTATTTAAAATTTCTTTAACAACGTTTTATATTGTATAAAATTCCATTACATAGTTAACTTTTGAATAATTAAGGTAAGTTATATTAGAATGCAATAGAGGATTATACAGGAAAATTTTCCAATTCAATTATTTATACTTAAATATTTATTCAAAAATATTTTATAATTTATCTATAATTAAAATCATCCTTTAATATAAATTAAATAATTAAATTTCCGATTCATTTCAAACCATTTAGAGATAAATGTATATACTATATATATCAAATCAATTTAAATTTAAAACAATATACTAATGTATATAAATCAAATCATACTTAAGAAATTTAAGTCAATTGAATTTCCAAAACAAAACTGTAGCAAAGCTACTGAATGGTCTCTCCACTTCAAAACTCGAAAATGAATGTCGATGATGCGGCCGTCATCACCGAAATTATTTTCCAGTGACAAAAGAAGAGAGTACTGACCTGGAATGATTTCTATTCGAAAATACTTTAAATAATATGCATTTCAAAACTTTAAAACCAGAGATTGAAATTATCAGAAATTAAATTCTCAACTACTAGATTTAAATTTATTTCAATTTTCAAATCACTTTATAAACCATGTTTATAAATTCATTTATAGAACAATAAATGAAAATCAAATATTATCATTTTAAACAACCAATTTAATTAACTTATTAAATTCCAAAATTTTTACTTATATATATACAATATAATCATACAAATTAATCTCATTTATCATTTTTTTTAAAATAATATTGTGTCAGTTTGCTCTGTTCAAGTGTTTTGGAAATCCTATCGATAGCGTTGATCAGACGAATCGATTGAAAATCCAAATCAACATCAACAACACAATATATAACCATTTTAATGTTAATAAAAAAATACAAAATACACTCCCTCTTCCGATGATTCAAGGATAGATTTCAAAGAGAGGATAGAGATTCAAATATAGAGAGATCCTAATCCCAAAAGAATGCAACTAGAATATAGGCTCGATAGGTAGATAAATAGATTTCAAAGAGAGAAGAAAATGGCTAGACTTATATAAATCGCGGGCAACCTTAAACAGTCAACCGTGACTTAAAAATAAGATCGAGGAATAATTCAGAGGAAAATCGACATTCGATCTCAAAGGATAGAATTCGAATATCGCAAGAGATAGCAGCATAGTAAACGAGGATACATAAATCTCCGGTGAATCAATGACTATTGTAAGGAGTTATGGAATACTCCAAAATCCAGAAGAATACGAATAGGGAGAGACAAGAATGAATTTTGGAACCGAGGGAACATTCCAAAATTCAAAGGAAACCGGATCGAAGAAGAAGGAATTCAAGCTCGAACGAAAGCGATTCTGTAATTTAATCTACTCTATATACTGAGTTTTGCCTAAAACTAGAGCTCTGATACCAACTGTAACGACCTGAAATTTTCAACCATTCGCATCCATACATGTCAGATTTGAATTGCTCAAAATATCAGATTGTTAATTTAAATTTGGAAAATCTCAGCATATACAATAAATAAATAATCATAGAATCACAAACACGGAGTAGTTTAACAATAATGCAGCGGAAACAAAAGAATAGTAGTTCATGAAGCTACTATATATAATATAACAGAGTTCAACAAGATACAACAGAAATCCCGAATACAAAGATGTCTCAATACAATAGTCAAATACAAGATCTGAATACATCACTGGAATCAACTGAATGGCTCGAAGCAGAATAAATAGTTGGATCCAAGCGAAGCTCCAACTCCAAAGGTGAGTCTTGAATACTGGTACAACTCAGTCTGACCCGGGCGTAAAGACAAAACACAAAAACACTCGAGTCAGGACATACATACTTATACAATGTAAACCAACTCAAGTGAACTGTAATAGAAATGCACAAGTAACTTAAAAGATGCTTGGGATCGCCTATCCTTTAAGGATCCGTTAAACTATCTACTATGTAGTAATATTCGCTATTATAATAATGTCTAAAGTAAAGTAAACTATCAAAATAGCGTTAAGGCGTTACCCATATCCCCATTAACACATTTTATATATTCCCATAGTCTATATAGTACCGTAATCTCCCCCGTACCGGGCGTAGTTAGAGGGCACACCATAGGTATGGTACAAAACAAACTCGTACAAGGCTCGCTAGGGTAGGTGACACGGCACAACGAGGCAATGCCAGGGTAGATATACCAATTACGCATCCAGACTGGTGGTAACGCATAGCAGCCGCTACCTCCCACCTCAGAACACACTCCCAAATCATAAATCGAGGATGGCTATCAAATCAATCACAAAGTAATAGAATGGTATTGAAGAAGTGTGTCCGATCAGAGGAGCTACCTCATTGGCCCGGAATCGCTCCTGTTTTAGCCACCTTATACTCATGGCAGTTAGGTCCACATATATACCTCAATAGGATCGTCGCCACCATCCTACTTCATTCTGGAATCTCCACCGCGTACATAGTTGTTAAAGCGGTTTTCGGTATCGACAGAGAGTATGTCCATATCCGATCCCGGTCTCTTTAACAACCAATCGTTATTATAACCCGTGGTTATAAATTTCAAAATGGTTTATATTCCAAAAATCAAAATATCATTTACATTTCAAAAACCACCATTTCAAAAACCCAAATCAAACGATATCATTTTTACTTCAAAAACCACTATTTCAAAACCCAAAACAAAACGATATCATTTTTACGTCAAAAACCACTATTTCAAAACCCAAAATAAAACGATATCATTTCTATTTCAAAAAATATATATATTCATTTGAATCATTTAAATATGAAGTCATTATCCTTTCAAATCAAATATTCAATTTCCAGAATTTTTAACATTTCTAAGTTCATTCATTTAATTACAACAATTCAAAACGTTGTATTTTCCAGAAACAACAGCACTTATAAAGTGCTACGATAGATATAGTAGTATTTCAAAACATAGTCAATTTCAGAAACAGCAGCACTTACAAAGTGCTACAGTAGGTATATTAGTTTCAAAACAGTTCAGCTTTAGAAATAACAACACTTACAAAGTGCTACATTAAGTATTTTAGTATTTCAGAACTTAGTTTAATTTCAGAAACAATAGCACTTATAAACTGCTGCAGTAGATATATTAGTATTACAAAACAGTTCAATTTCAGAAACAGCAGCACTTTGAAAATGCTACAGTAGATATATTGGTATTTCAAAACAGTTCGTTTCCAGCAACGGTAGCACTTATAGAATGTTACTGAAACCCATAGCATTTCAGAAATACTACAAATACTATTATAAGTTTTTACTATAACAATTTAAAACAATATATCTTCAACTTTTCCTATTTTTAACTTATCAAACTTATTTCACTTTTCAAAATTATTTATTTGGATATTACTTAACTTATAATTTTTAATAAAATAACATTTATTTAACCAATATCCAATTTAA
The DNA here is from genome assembly GCA_030737815.1 of Allium fistulosum. Classification (NCBI taxonomy): domain Eukaryota; kingdom Viridiplantae; phylum Streptophyta; class Magnoliopsida; order Asparagales; family Amaryllidaceae; genus Allium; species Allium fistulosum. The sequence goes on along the minus strand of CM060904.1, from coordinate 263,305,382 downwards.
ATTATAATTCATTTATCAAGTCCAAATACATTAATTTACTTAACTTTTATTTTAAAAAATAACTTAATACTAAAATTAAAATTCCCATTTCATAAATAAAACATTCTTATCACTAAGTTAAGCTTAAAATTCCATTTAACACTAAATTTTCAATTATTAAGTCAAATCAAAATTTATATTTTTATCATTAATTTATTCATACAATTTTAACTTATAGAAAATCACCATAAATTTATTTAAAGCATTTAAATCCCATTTAAGTTAAAATCTCATAAAATTTTAAATTCCAAATACTCAAAAAATTTCAGAAAACTATTATGTCAAACTTAAGTTCAAAATCACATATTTTTAAGATTTCAAAATACTTAAAATTTACAGAAAATTATTATATCAAACTTAAGTTCAAATCACATATATTTAATATTCAAAATACTTAAAATTTCAGAAAACTATTATTTAAAATAAACCATGGGTCTGTATGATATTTTCTAACCTAGGTCAAGTGATACGGATATGTATCATTTCAATCCGTAATTTAAAAAGAAAAATCCGGGTTCTATCATTTCAAACCCGTAATCCCAAGTCAAATACAATTTAGATAAAAATCGCTTAAGCCTATCATTTCTGCTCATAACGACTTTCCCTTATTCTAATGTCTGTTCGGGTATGTATCATTTCAACACATAGTGATTCTATTCTATATGGAACTTGCAGTGTGAGAAACGGAAAATAAAATAACAATATGGCATAATATCAGATCAGGTGATGTAACAGGTATAAAATCAGATTATAACATCATATAACAATATCATAGGCATATATGAAACTATCATTATAGCATATCAATACTATACATTCACTTGTCATCATTTCACAATTATATAAGTACGAATGTCGAGAGTGATAAACTCACCTTTTAGAGTTAGATATGACAATTCCAGACACACAACTACACTCCGAAAAGCACGACAAAGCACGAATAGATTTTGAGTGGATGAAGAGCCAAAATTCAATCTTGTAAACAACAAATATAATATATATAAGTATATTATTATCAAAGGAATATAAATCAAAACAAAGGAAAAGATATGAATCAAAGTGACCTAGAATTTGCTTTAATCATCAAGTGGGCTCGGCCACACTACAATGGGCTCGACCACCATCATGTTATGCTCGGCCATGATGGTTTTAAAGCTAATAGACTCGGCTATGGTCACACACAAGCACGGCCTTGGCAAAGGGAATGTGAAGAGATGGTAAGCAAAACTCCTAGAAGGCAAAAAGGCAAGGCATTTGGAAGGTTATTGATTCAAGTGGGTTCGGCCCAAGCAAGTATGGTTCGGCCTATGGTTCAGCAAGGGTCAGGTGGTCATTAGGTGGTGCGGCAGTGGTCAAGTCAGGCCGTCATGGCTGCTGGCGGTGGAGCTAGTGGTGGAGGCCGAGGCAACAAGGTAAAGGTGTGGTCATGTATGAAGGCCGGTTAGGTTTCTTGCATGGATGGTGATGGTTTGGATCATGGTGGTCATGGTCTGGGTGTGGAGATGAGATGGTTGCTGGCCTATCAGGTGGTGGAGGGGGAGGTGATGGTGGTCGGCAAGGGGTTGGATGATGGGGAGGCCGAGCATGCTTGTGAATAAAAGAAGAAAAAGAGAAGAGAATAAAGAAAAGAAGCCATGGAAAACTTGAATATTTTTCTCTTGTACGTGAAATGAAATGAGAAGTGAATGGAATGAGAAGCTTTTGCACGGCTAATAGATGTGGAATGAACGGCTAAGGCAAGTGAAGAGCTAGGAAAATGAAAAGGCACAAGTTATATGAAGAGAAACCAAAGTCTCTTGAAATTTCCAAAGCCAAAAAATAATAAAAAAAAATCCAATAAATAAATCAAAGTTTAAACAAAATAAAATAGAAAATAAAATATAGAATTGAACATAGGAATTAGAAAATAAAATTACAGAAAATAATTACGTGTATAACGCTGTAATTTATCAAATTTAAAAAAGTACAAAACAAAATTTGACGAAACGAAAAGCAGGACAAATATTAGAATTATATTCTAATTCAAAGAAAAAGATTTGAAATTAAAAATTCAAAATTAAAAATTTTAACTGAAAGTCAAAGTTTGACCAAAGTATAAAATTTTCATAAAATCATTATTTTATTATATTTGGAAAATAAATTACAAACAAAATCCAAAATTACATTGGAAAATTCTAAAAATTCAATTTTAAATGATTTAAAAATCAAAGTTTTCAAATAAATGTAATTTAAAATATTGATTAAAAATATGGGTTGTTACACCGGGATTTAACTCCTTAAATTCTCAATTTAAATTCTTTTTGTTAATAAACTATACTTATAAACCATATTTATATAAGTCGCTTCTTATATAAAACTATTACATGTGTTTATTCCAAAATATTTTACTTCCATTAAGACTATAGTAAACAACTTTCATCAAATTCAAAATTTAACCCAACATTATTGTTGAACGCCTTATAGTCAAACTGTGAAACTTAATTCACAAGGTGTTCATTTCAATGTTCCCACAAGTTACTATCAACCCAACCTATGTGGTGAAGGTAAAACTACTCATAAACTTGTCGAGCACAACTAATCCAATAATAAATGATAATAATAGAATATTATCATCTCCAAACAAAAAAATGTATCATAAATAACTATATTGATTTATGAAAATTACCCTCTTTTATATATAAAATATAATCTTAGGTAAAATTATTTCATTTACCCATTTCAAAAACAATACTATGTCGGTTTGTCTTGTTCAAGTGTTTATAGATCCCTGTCAATAATGATAGGAACTTGTATTGACTAGAATTTATAAGCCACTCAGTAGACCAATAAACACAATGCAAAACATTTTGATAACAATAACAAATACACACTCTCATATATATACACTCAACTCATAATAAGGCATTCCATTACACTATCTCTCAATGAGTTATACCCACAAAAGCCAAGGTTCTCACTTAACCTTCAGCTCTGATACCACACGTAAGGATCTGCCTTTTCGATCCTCGAATGTCGACACTAATACATCCACAGTATTCACGTCACGAGCACCCAAGTGTTGGAAAGACAAAACATTGGGGTAAAAGAAAACGAAAAAGAAATAGAACAAGAAAGAAGAACATAATATTAGAATCTCACATGTAGAATGATAACATATAATATCACAAAAGGTCTTTATTAAAAGAAAACTTTGATATATACATACATTAATCAAAGTAAACTAACCTATCATCAGCCTAGATAGTAATAACAACTTATCCTCGCAAATGCAGATAAATACAAATTGAGTAATGCAGCGGAAAATAAGTATGGTAGGATATCATCCAGCTCCTCTCCAAGAGCTCTAATGAACCACAACTAAATCTGGAAACTTACTCGAGCTGACCCAAGCATTAAGAAAATAACACCTGGATCAGTTTGGTAAACCAGCATGAGAAACTCAAATCATATAGATTATTATATCTTAAAACCCTTCAAAATAAGGGTATCTCATAAGACCATGCCACCAATAAACACGGATGTGTTTTTACCTTACGATAACCAAACCATTTCTATTATAAAATCCCATGGTAATATAATAACGTCTAAGGTGTGAAATATAAATAATCACATAGTTGCGATGCATGGGACTGTACATCACAATAATAATAGGTATACAATTACAATTGCTAAGGCGTGTTCGCTAATTGTGTAGGATTTCCATGTAGATTTCCTACGATCAAATCGGACTCTAATCAACCACACAAGGATCAGGGATATCCTTCCAAAGTAACATACATCACCAATGAATGTATTATAGGAAATACATAGCCGACCAAACAAGCCGAGTGCATCGCTCGTGCATGCATATCTGTAAGTAACTCTAGGATAGAGTTGCATGCATCATCGTGGGTTGTTAACCCTATGGTTACACATCCTATTTTTGGTTTTAGCAATATCCGCTAGTAAGGCTACGTCCGGCATTCTAGCACACGAGTCACCACTTGAACAGATCTTCCGCACGAGCTCCAACTCGAACGGATCTCAGAACCACACATGGATTCTCGTACCTCAACAGATCTCAGAATGACACATGGATTCCCATACCTCAAAAGGTCTCAGAATCACTCATGGATTCCCATACCTCAACACGTCTCAGAATTACACATAGATTCCCACATCCTAAATTGATCATGAACAATTACATGTGTTCGAGCATCTCAAACAAATCTCGAATCTCCACATATACTCCAGCATCTCGAACCAATCACGAACCTCTTCCAAAGCATAGAAAATGTATATGGTTTTGGAGTGGTAATGTTTTCAAGTCATCTCATACAAGTACACTTCCCCACTTACCAAGTGCTCCAAAACCAATCGATCGATTTTCTGGTTATCTCAACCTCGGTTCTGTAGGAAATAATTAGATAATACATAAGATTGGAGATCACCTCCTAACTGTTTAAGCGGATGGATTTCCTTATCATTTGCACTTGAAGAGCAAAATTAGTTTATACGTACGGTATAACATCACCGATGATAATTATACTGTATAATCTCCATGTTTCTTCTAGATATTTCTAGAGTATATTTGATCAAATCAAATAACAATGGGAATAATCGCATACGGGAAACTAAGCCCTGCATATTGTCCAAAAGCAAGTAACACAGAAAGCACGGTCGAAACAAACAAGCATGATTAAGTCATATAAACGACTTCGAATCCCCTTTTTAATTAATCTTCCTTTATTAATTAAAATCCTCTTTTATTAGTAAAACTCAATTTACTCAATAAATCCTTTATAAATGAAACTCCATTTATTAACTAAACTTCGTTATTTAATTAAAACAAATCAATTTCAAAGGGCTTAAGACAAATGTTAGACGCTGTCACTACAAAACCAAAACCATTTCGCTTATGATATCTTTAAAACGTTCCTTTCAAAGATTTATTTACATTCGTAAATATAATCAAAACAGAATAAAGGCGAATGTTACTAACATATTGCCACAACAATCCCAAAACCAATTCATACTTGTTATCCTCTTTAAAGTTCCATTGTTAAAGATCCAAGTATTTTTCCAAAATTATTTAACAATACCACTTTAAATTGTTATCCAAGGGTTTAAAAACAAATGCTACTGAAATATTGTTTACGACAAACCCAAAACACTTCACTATTTCGTTATCTTTAAAACTCCATTTTAAAGATCCAATCACTTTTCGAAAGTAGAGTTAAATGAGTTAAAACAAATGTTGTACAAACATCATTACTATAAATACAAAATCAATTTTATATTGGCCATTTACTTTACAACATTCATTTAAAGCCCTAAGTACGTGTCCGCTTATTAAACATGATTATATAATTTTTAATCAATTTATAAAACAATCCATTATAAGTAAGTGTTATAATACCAAAAATCCCTATATATTCTTTCATAAATACTCAATTCCTTTTTAAAACTTTTGAATATACTAAAATACCTTTAAATACACATACACACATATACTCATTTATTTATAAAACTAATATTTTTAATAAAATACCATAACCCATTTGTAAAATCTTATAATATAAAAGCCTTTTAATTCTTAAATAAAAAATTTGACAAGTTTCTAAAACCATATATATACTAAAAATATACTTTAAAATACTTAGGCTATATTTTAAAAACATTTATTTAAAAATCATAAAAACCTATTTTATAATTTAAAACCATCTTCTTAAAAACCCATAAATGATTTCCTATAATATATTTAAACCTTGATATTTTCCCGATAATAAGTACGCTTACATTACTTATTATAAAACGAAGAAGCCCTAGGATGTCTTCCAAAAGTTAACTTTAAAATCATTGGAAACAGCGATTTCAAAGTGCATCCATCAGGACCTTTTCGCTTCTAAAATTTACAGCTTCCATTTCCAATTTCCACAAATATCCAAACCAATTCCTCTAGGTCAAACACACCAAAACTGTGTAGCCAAATATAGACACATACATACGTACGTATGTGTGTGTATATATATATGTGTTGTGTTTCCACAGTATCTCACAATTTATCCAATTTAACATATGTCAAATATAAGGGATTTCAATGAACATTTAATGTGAATATATCACTTCAAACATTTACAACGCACTATCAAACATGTAAACAAGTAGTTTGGACCACAATGCAGGTTATAGATGATCAAAAGAGAGATTATACTCCATAATAATGTTGTCACTTGTTTTACACAACAAGACGAGGTCCAAAAGTAATAACTTACATTATTCCTTTTACAATTTACATCCTCAGTAATTTAATACAACAACTGTGACAAATGGGATTTTCTGCCCTCAGTAATGACACAATACATCCTCGGTATTCACGTGCTACAAATTCAATGCCAGAATACCGGATCGTTAAGGGTAGAAAGAAAATAAAGACAGAATAGAATCTTACACAAATGGAATAACATATATTATTTCAACATATAATCTTTACTGTGGAAAATTTTAAAATACATTTATCGAAATTTTACTTAGCACTAACATGGACAGTTATAAATATCTGTCCTTACAAATGTGGAATACAATAGTACATGAGTGTGGTGGAAATGGATAAAAATCTTCAAAAGAATCTTCAAACTCCATGCTCCGAGTTCTTCCAAAATGCTCCAAACAAAACCCGACTATTAGGCTGTCAGGAAAAAAATAGGACACCCAGAGTTTAAGAGAAAGAATATAAACTCCTGGCCATTCATGTGACTGGTGTGAGAAACTCAAAATACGAGTATTTGGAAAAAAATGGTATCTCATAGGACCACGTCGCACATAAACACGGAACGGGTTTTTACCTTATGATAACCAAAACATTTCTATGCGAAATCCAGTGATATTATTTTTAATGACATTCTTTTGAAACCTTTCAAAAAAACATATTCAAATAACCAAAATTGTTACATTATTAAATTCCAACATACTAGGTTCTACAATCAAGTCCGAAGGTACTTATTGGAGAATTGGATTTCCAAGAATAGCGAGGTAAGGGGCTACCTCCCGTACAGTGCATCTCTAGAGGGATGCATAGAGGATTGACATCTTGGAAACCTCTACGAATTAAAATTGGCCTACTCGCAAATCCATCTAGAGATTGATAGAACCAAATATGATATCACTCCGGTCGTTCCCGACCTATCCGAGAGCTCTCATACCATACACCACATATTTTTTACCCGACGTCATACCAGGCGCAAAATAAACCTATAAAGGTGATATTATACGCTAATGGTAGCGAACCACTTAGCCCTAAAGCAACCCCTGTTTCATAATTCCCAGGGTGTGAGGCTCAAGGTAACGTTTACCTTTCTTAGTACATTTTCACTTAAAATGCCACATTGCCATTTCCAACAACACACTATTGATTTCCACAAAAGTACAACCTCTGATCTCGTACGTCTTAGAGAAGGGTGTTAAGTATAAGAAGGGTTACCTCCTATACTACCAAATGGATGTATGTTTGTAGAGATCAATGCATTGTGATATTAGAAATGCAATGATAGACATTCATCCATACAAGTTGTCCAGGAATAGGACAAATCGAAGGCACTCTTCTACCACATCCTATTGGAAATTACTCCTAGGATTAGTAGCTAGTAATCCTTGCAGAAGAAGATCCCAGGGCAAAGGGACCACTACTATCTATTTATCTTAGGAGCTAATGTAACGACCCACTATTTCGAACTATTCAAATCGACAATAATCCACACATGTCAGACTTGAATTGCTCTAAATAATAGATTGTTAATTTATAATTGGAAAAACTTATCATATATAGTAAATAAATCAATCATAGAATCACAAACACAGAGTTTTACAACAATAAGTAGGGGAAAAGATAAATAGTAGTTCATGAAGCTACTATAGAAATAAAATAGTGCAAAACAGAATACATCAGAAATCCCAATACACATAAGTCTCTAACACAAAAGCAAATGACAAGTCTGAAACATACAACTGAAAATAACAGAAATAAACTAAAAGCTGAAATAGATAAGATAGGTCTTCCAAGCGAACTACAAGCTCCAAAAGATGAGTTTCAAAAGCTGTGACACTCAGGCTGACCCGAGCGTAAAGCAAAACACAAAACACTCGAGTCAGGATTAACATTCTTATGTAAGTAAATCAAACTCAAGTGAAATGTCAAGTGGAATGCAATATAACTCAAAGGATGTTAGGATTCCATCCTTTAAGGATCCAGTAAACTATCTACATACATAGTATAATATGCTACATATATAATGTCTACAGTAAAGTAAAATATTAAAATAGCGTTAAGGCGTTACCCACATCCCCCTTAACACATTTATATATTCCCGTAGTCTATACAGTACCGTAAGCTCCACCATACCGGTGGTTTACCCAGAGGGCACTCCATAGGTACGGTACGAACCAAACTCGTAGAAGGCGCGATAAGGCATGTGACAAGGCACACGAGACAATGCCCAGGGTAGGATTCTGCCGTTTAGCACTCCCGGACTGGTGGTAACGCATAGCAGCTACTACTGCCCACTTCGAGACACACTCCCAAATCAAAGGTGTGCACACCAAATCGAATCACAAAAGCAATAGATATGGTTTCGAAGAAATAAGCCGATAGGGGGTGTGACCCCACTTGGCCCGGTATAGCTCCTGTTTTAGCCACATCAAGCTGACTCGAGTGAGTCAGGGCTACGTAAATACCTCATACAGAATCGTTCGCCAAACCATCCTACTTCATTATGGTATCTCCACCATGTATACAGTTGTTAAAGTGGTTTCGGTATTGGCAGAGAGTATGACAATATCTGATCCCGGTCTCTTTAACAACCAAACACTTATTTCACACCGTGGTCAATTTAAAATCACTTTATAAATTTCTAAACAAAATCTCAAATCACCAATTTAAATCAAAATTAAATATACAATTTTAATTTTGTTTAAATTCGAAAGTATTCATTTAATAACTTTTTAAATCAAGCTATAAACCATAATTTAAAATTTCCAAAACCAATAAGTTCCAAATAAGTCCTTATTTAAATTCAATTATTAATCAGTTTAAGTTACAAATAAATTCCAATTTTCCTTTTCATCCTTCTTAATTTGTTAAAGTTATAAAAATCTAATTTAAATATAAATATAAAATAAACCCTTTTTAAAAATATTATATATATATATATATTAAATTAAAATTAATTTTATACAATTTAAAATAAATTAAACCTTTAATTATCTATTTAAAATCTTATTTTATGCATTTTAAAAATAATAAAATTATAAGTAATTTTTTTTATAAATTACCTTTAAACTAAACCTATAAATTTAAAATTTCCAAAATCAATAATTTTAAAATTCTAAATTTTAAAATATTAAAATAAAACATTTATTATATTTCAAAATCAAAACTCATATATTTTCTTTCAAAACATTGGAAATCATTTTCAAAAATAGACCAACGGTGTCCGTATATAATTTTCAATCCTATGGTCAAGTGATACAGATATTTATCATTTCAATCCGTCATTTAAATTTATGGGTTTACATCATTTAAACCTGCAATCCCAAAACTTCAAACATCAATGAAAATCGCTTAGGTTTATCATTTCAACCCATAATGATTTTCCTTAATCTAAAGTCGATTCGAGTATGTATCATTTCAACCCATAGTCTAAACTAAGGGAACTTGTAGAGTGAGAACAAAAAAATGAAATAGCATAACATATCGATTACTAACATATATGATCAATAACAATTCAAATAAAATAGTCAGTCAACCTGTAATGGTGTCCATTAAATAAGTGAACAATTTGAAATATCACATATCATATTTAACAGTTAATAACTAACAATTCTAATTTAACAGCATATTTAAATTGTTATTTCATATGAAATCAATTTACCAAGCATAAGAACATTAATCGTGAGTGATTTCTCACCTTTCATGGCTAGAGAATGATAGAATTTGAAAAGCAACTAAGACGGATACAGACACTGGCACGACACTTCAAATAGCAGCGACAAGCAAAAATAGATTTTAGCACGAGAAATATATGAAAACAAATATATATATATATATGCGATATATACATACATTTGTTTTTTTACATATATTTTAAAAAACACTTGTATATGCAACATATAATTCCCATAGCCAAATTCAAAAGTGACAAATATTGCTTTTGTCGACAACATGTATATGTGTTACAAATATAACGTATATAGGTACAGATTTCAAAGCACATACACTTCAGCCAATGTATATGTGCGCAGCATATATATACACATTTTGTCGAACTACATGTGTGCATGCAATATTTTTTGATCAAAATGCTAAACAGTCACACACACACACACACAGATATATATATATATATATATTGTTGCAACTATCAGTAACTTATATTGGCAATATGCACACGAAACAAGCAATATACATGCAGCATATATATAAATATAACTCCATATATATATCCCATGAATAGGCAGAGGAAAAAGACATTCATGTAAGCAAAATAATGCGAACGAGAGGGAGGTTCAAAAGTAAAAAAAGTGACAGGTTGTACATATACTTCTGACATACAAATTATATATGTATATAACATATATATATAATAAGATTTGGAGAACGTGAACACGGTGATGGATCTGGGGTCTGGGTGTGGGCGCTTGGGTCGACTTCGGGTCTGAAGGGGTGAAAACTCGGCCAAGGCATGGGTTGGGGAGGTCGTGGTCTCAAGTGGTACTTGGAGTTTTGGGTCTGGCGATGTGGAAGAGTGCTTCGGGTTGAGGAAGGGTTTGGCTGAGGCTGGCTTCGGGCAAAGAAGGGAGGACTCAATCGGTGCTTAGGGAAGGCTCGGTGTGGGGGAGGTGTTTGTGGTCGAGATCTACTTCGAGAAGGATATGGGGAAGGCATGGGTTTTTGGAAGAGATGCACGAAAATACAGAGGAGAAGAAAATGTCTGCTCACCTTTTCTTTTTATATTTTTTCTTTTCTTCTTTCAAAATGGCACGCAGAAGCAATTGAAAAGGAACGAGCAATATAAATATCAAAACATGGAAATAGCAAAAGACACCAGTTGATTTTTAGGAATTTATTAAAGCAAAGTAGCTTTTGATAGTACGGTTGAGAAATTGAAAAGTCAAGAAAGACAAAAAGGCACAAATACGGTACCGATACGGCGAACTATTTTGTCGTTTTCGCCGCGTATCGGACGTCAAAATACAGAAATGAATATACTGCAGAGATCAACACGACGAGACGAACAGAATGGTACATAGATATCAGCAATACAATCAAGTTATAAAAACTCGATTTTTCGCTGCTGAAAATGCTGCTAAAACGCCGAAAATAAGATAAACAGGGCTATAACAGTTCACATTTGGGAAAACGAAATACGACGTCTCACTCAGAAAATGATTTGCATTTTTATTATATAAAAATATTTAGTTTTCGAACATATTAAATTTTCAACAAATAAATTGATTAAATTTAAATTTTGAAATTTCACAAATAAACTAACTTTCATATTTTTCCATAAAATTTTACCATCTGCTATATTTAACTAGACGTATTTCAAATATCAAATTTTTATTTCAAAATTTTATTGTTTAAATTCCAAGAAAAAATAGTTAATTACGTTATTAAAACCATTAAAATTTTCAGGATGTTACACTCTCCCCCACTCAAAACTTTTCGTCCCCGAAAAGGAACGAGATAGGAGGACAGAAACAAACAAAAAGGTAAAATAAATCAAACGAATAGTACCTGAGTCAAATAATTCAGGATTCAAAGCACGCATATATTCCTCAGTTTCCCAAGTGCAATCCCAATCATCCGTACTCCACTGTACCTTGACTAGACTGACAGATTTCCTCCGAAGCTGCTTCGTACCTCTGTCGACAATACGAAGTGGCTTCCTCTCGATAGTGAGATTTGGCTCGACGTCCAAAGTCTCTAATAAAGCTAGTTGAACAAGTAAGGACGAAACATGGAGATACTTGTGAAGGTGAGATATGTGAAACATGTTGTGCACACCCGCAAGTTTCTCCGGCAAATCAACTCTATAAGCCAAAGGACCAACTCTTTCCAGAATGCAGAAAGGACCAATGAACCTGGGAGCAAGCTTCCCTCTTCGACCAAACGAACCACATTACTCAACGACGAGATCTTAAGAAAGACCTGATCACCCACTGAGAATTCCAAATCCCTTCTACGCCTGTCTGCATACTTCTTCTGCCTATCCTGAGCAATCCTCATCTTCCTCCTAATCTCCTCGACCTTCTCAGATGCTTCCAGGATCATATCAGGTCCAAGAACTAGGCGATCATCGGACTCAATCCAGCATGATGAAGATTTGCAGGATCGTTCGTAAAGAGCGGTAAATGGAGACATCTCGAAACTTGCCTGAATTCAAAGGAATGGGATTAATAGATTGATTAAGCTTAAGATGATTCAAATTCAGATATAGATTTATACCTGATAACTGTTATTATAGGTGAATTCAACAAGATGGAGATGATCTTCCCAAGATCCTCCATAGTCAAGGACACAAGCACGAAGAAGATTTTCCCGGAATCTGATTCACCCTTTCCGTCTGACCATCAGTCTGAGGATGATAAGCCGTACTAAGGTTCAAACGAGTACCCAAAGCTTCCTGAAAAGCTTTCCAGAACTTACTGGTAAATATAGGATCGCGATCATAAACAATGCTAGAAGGAACACCATGGAGACGGACAATCTCACTCATATAAATCTCAGCTAAGCTCGAAGCAGTTTGATTCGACTTGACCGGAATAAAATGGGCGGACTTGGTCAATCGATCGACAACTACCCAAATGCTCTCATTACCATTTCTGGTCCTCGGTAAACCATCAATAAAGTCCATAGAGACTTGATCCTACTTCCAAATGGGAATCTCAAGGGGTTGCAGCAATCCTGCGGTCTTCTGGTGATCAGCCTTAACCTGCTGATAAGTAGCACATCTACTGACAAAGATAGAGATATCCCGCTTCATACCACTCCACCAATACAACTTCTTCATATCCTGAAACATCTTCGTGACACCTGAATGGATGGAGAGTCTGGACTGATGATTCTCTCTAAGAACTTCTTGCCTCAAACCATCGACATTCGAAACATAAATCGATCCATTAATCCTCAAAACTCCATTCTGATCAATCTGTGCTCCTAACTCATTCTGATTATCACCTTCTCTACTCCGAATATTCTCCTTCATAATCCTAAGCATCGAATCCTCATTCTGCTTAGCTTCAATTCGATCCAAAAGAAACGGGGAATCTACAATCTGACACAACAAGGCTTTCTAACGACTCAAAGCATCGACCACAACATTGGCTTTCCCAGGAGTATAGTTGATGTCGAGGTCATAAGATGATAAGAACTCAAGCCATCGAACCTGCCTCCGGTTCAAATCCTTTTGGGTGAAGATATACTTAAGAGACTGATGATTGGTGAAAAGCTCAAACTTGGTTCCCAAAAGGTAATGCCTCCACAACTTCAAAGCAAACACAACAGCAAGCAATTCTAAATCATGGGTGGCATAATTAGCTTCATGGGGCTTCAACTGATGACTAGCATAAGCAACGACCTTCCCACTCTACATCAACACAGTACCCAAACCTTCTCGACTAGCATCGGTATAAACCGATAATTCTTCACTCCCATTCGGAACGGTGAGAACAAGAGCAGAAGTAAGCTTTTGCTTCAGCTCACTAAATGCAGCTTCACACTTATCGCTCCAAACAAACATGGCATTCTTACGAGTTAAAGCAGTGAGAGGTGCGGCTATGTGGGCAAAATTCTTAAAAAATCTTCGATAATAACCGGCAAGGCCCAGAAAGCTACGAATATCGGACGGAGTCTTGGGTGTCTCCCAATCCTGGAAATGGATAAGGTGGACAAGTTCAAAGATAGAAAAGATGAATGAATTCAAAAGAAAATGATGGATGGATCTACATTAATCACGGCGACCTTAACTGGTCAACCGAGACTCCATTCTCTGAAACAATATGCCCAAGAAATCAGACTTCATCTCTCTAGAAATGGCATTTAGAGAATTTGGCTTTCAACTAATGACTCCTAAGTGTTTTGAGAACATAATCCAAATGTTCCCTATGCTCCTTCTTGACTTAGAAAAGACGAGGATATCATCAACATAAACTACAACAAACTTACTGAGAACATCGCGCAAAACACGATTCATAAGATCGACAAAGAAGACAGGAGCATTGGTTAATCCAAAAGGCATGACTAACCATTCATAGAAACCATTCTATGTTCGAAAAGCAGACTTGGGAATGCTTTCCTCAGCTACACGAAGCTGGAGGAAACCGGTAGCAAGATCAAGCTGAGAGAATACTTTAGCTCCGTAGAGCTAATCGAACATATCATTGATGCGAGGCATCAGATATTGGTTCTTGAGAGTAAGCTTGTTCAGCTCTCTATAATCAACACACATTCTCAAAGAGCCATCAGATTTGGTGACAAAGACCACAGCTGCACCCCATTCAGAAAAACTCTGCCCAATCAAACCCTTAGAGAACAAATCTTCAATCTGCTTCTTCGACTCTGCTTTCTCTTTGGGTGCCATCCGTCTGGGAGGGAGAACAACTGGTCGGGCTCTAGGAATAAGATCGATGCGGAATTCAATTTCCCACTTAGGAGGAAGAGAAGTGACTTCACCAAAAACATCAGGATAATCCCTGACTATCGGGGTGGAGTCCAGATCACTAGGCTGAGCATCAAGAGAAAAGATAAAGCTGCCTGCATAATCCTGAGGCATTCGACATTCGATCACAAGAGAATTGCCCTGGTTATCTACTAGAGAAACGGTTCAGGCTTTACAAGAAATAACGGCATCATATCGCTTTAACCAATCACCTCAAAGTAATATATCAAATGCATCGAAACCCAAAACATAGAAATCTCCGGTGAATCGGTGCAAATTGTAAAGGAATTTCACTCCTTTACAAATCATACAAAGATTGGCTGGACGCCGATGGGATTAGTCGCACATAATGATGAAGTCGCCAATTGAGGTTGCAAAATATGCTCGAATTTATTACAGAGATCAATAGATATAAAGCTATGGGATGCACCAGTGTCAAATAGAACATGAATAGGATAGTCATGCAAAGTAAAGGAGCTTTGAAGAGTACATTGGTTATCACTGGCAAGAAGAGGAGGAGGAGTGGAAGAAGTCATGGCAAAGACTCTAGATGTTTTGCCTCTCTGCTGGGTGGGACAGTTATTCTTAAAATGACCAGGCTGGAGACAAAGGTGGCAAAGGTTGTTTTTGGTTGCCTGGGCTGGAGGAGGAATAACAGCTCTGACAGGAGATGGACAACTATTGGCATAGTGACCCTGCTGGTCGCACTTGAAACAAGTGATGGAAGATATGTCAAGAGATCGCTTCTGAGGAGCATATCCAATATCATGAGTATCCTGCCACCTCTTCTTCTGCTGTTGGAAGTTGGGTTTCCTCTTCTTAGAACCACTGGAAGTACCCTGAGATGATGAAACTGCCTACTTTCCCTTGGAAGTAGGGTTCTCGAATCTGGTGGCCATATCCATCAAAGAAGTAAAGGTGCCATGAACATGACTAATCAAGCGATCATAATACTCTAGACGAGCACTGTGAATAAACTTCTCATTCTACTTGAGCTGAGTGTCAATCAAACTGGGACCAAACTTGAAAAGCTCATTGAACTTCCTCTCATACTCAGCAAAAGTCATATCTCCCTGCTCAAGATCCATGAATGCCCTATACAACTGAGATTTCCCGGCTTTAGGCATCCATTTGGCCACGAAAGCATTTTTGAAAAGATGGTTCCAAGATTAGACAAAGATCAAAGAGATAAATTTCAGAGATAGATTCACAGGAGATAAGCTAGAAAAGGATAATTAAGGATCTCACCTGAATTGCTGCCAAGTGATATTAGCCTCAACAATCTGAGCGGTAACAGATTCCCACCAGTCCTGGGCGGACTCCTATAACTGCCAAGTAGCTAAATGAAGCATTTGAGCATCAGTGATCTCAAGCCCAGTGAAAATCCTCTCTAAACTCTTCAGCCACTGCTGAGCCTCGATAATACTCTCGGCTTCAGTGAACTTAGTACCCTTAAGCTGAGTGTACTCCTTACAAAGCAGAGTGAACCTAACAGGCTGAACAGGTGGAACAGGAGCAACGGGTGGTACAGGGGCAACAGGTGGTGCAGGAGCTTTGCCATGACCTCGACCACAGACATTCCTTGGTTACTCATTTGGAAAAGACAAGAATTGATTTTAGAACAAGGATAAAGTTTCAAGAATTCAAAAGAAATCCTAATTAAAGAGAATTCTAACTCAGAATTTCAATCACGAACGAATATGACTTAGTAATCAATTCAACTCATTCTAGGGTATCGCTACCCTATCTCTAATGTGTTTTTACTCCATATGCTAAGTTTTACCTAAACCAGAGCTCTGATACCAACTGCAACGACCCGCTATTTCGAACCATTCAAATTGACAATAATCCACACATGTCAGACTTGAATTGCTCCAAATAACAGATTGTTAATTTATAATTGGCAAAACTTATCATATACAGTAAATAAATCAATCATAGAATCACAAACATAGATTTTTACAACAATAAGCAGTGAAAAAGATAAATAGTAGTTCACGAAGCTACTACAGAAATAACATAGTGCAAAACAGAATACATCAAAAATCCAATACACAGAAGTCTCTAACACAAAAGCAAATGACAAGTCTGAAACATACAACTGAAAATAACAGAAATAAATTGAAAGCTGAAATAGATAAGATAGGTCTTCCATGCGAACTCCAAGCTCCAAAAGAAAAGTTTCAAAAGCTGTGACACTCAGGCTGACCCGAGTGTAAAGCAAAATACAAAACACTCGAATCAGGATTAACATTCTTATGCAAGTAAATCAAACTCAAGTGAAATGTCAAGTGAAATGCAATATAAGTCAAAGGATGTTAGGATTCCATCCTTTAAGGATCCGGTAAACTATCAACATACATAGTACAATAAGCTACATATATAATGTCTACAGTAAAGTAAAATATTAAAATAGCGTTAAGGCGTTACCCATATCCCCCTTAACACATTTATATATTCCCGTATACAGTACCGTAAGCTCCACCAATCGTTGGTTTACCCAAAGGGCACTCCATAGGTACGGTACAAACCAAACTCGTAGAAGGCGTGATAAGGCATGTGACAAGGCACGCGAGACAATGCCTAGGGTAGAATTCTACCGTTTAGCACTCCCGGACGGGTGGTAACGCATAGCGGCTACTACCGCCCACCTCGAGACACACTCCCAAATCAAAGGTGTGCACACCAAATCAAATAACAAAAGCAATAGATATGGTTTCGAAGAAATGTGCCCGATAGGGGGTGTGACCCCACTTGGCCCGGTATAGCTCATGTTTTACCCACATTAAGCTGACTCGAGGGAGTCAGGGCTACGTAAATACCTCATATAGAATCGTTCGCCAAACCATCCTACTTCATTCTGGAATCTCCGCCACATACATTGTTGTTAAAGTGGTTTTCGGTATTGGCAGAGAGTATGACAATATCCGATCCCGGTCTCTTTAACAACCAAACACTTATTTCACACCGTGGTCAATTTAAAATCACTTTATAAATTTCTAAACAAAATCTCAAATCACCAATTTAAATCAAAATTAAATATTTAATTTTAATTTTGTTTAAATTCGAAAGTATTCATTTAATCACTTTTTAAATCAAGCTATAAACCATAATTTAAATTTTCCAAAATCAATAAGTTCCAAGTAATTCCTTATTTAAATTCAATTATTAATCAGTTTAAGTTACAAATAAATTCCAAATTTCCTTTCCAACCTTTTTAATTTATTAAAGTTATAAAAATCTAATTTAAATATAAATATAAAATAAACTCTTTTTAAAATATTATATATATATATATATTTAATTAAAATTAATTTTATACAATTTAAAATAAATTAAACCTTTAATTATCTATTTAAAATCTTATTTTATATATTTTAAAAATAATAAAATTATAAGTAATTTTTTTTATAAATTACCTTTAAACTAAACCTATAAGTTTAAAATTTCCAAAATCAATAATTTTAAAATTATAAATTTTACAATATTAAAATAAAACATTTATTATATTTCAAAATCAAAATTCATATATTTACTTTCAAAATGTTGGATTTTCAAAAATAGACCAACGGTGTCCGTATATAATTTTCTATCCTATGGTCAAGTGATACAGATATTTATCATTTTAATCCGTAATAATTTAAATTTACGGGTTTATATCATTTAAACCCGCAATCCCAAAACTTCAAACATCAATGAAAATCGCTTGGGTTTATCAATCCAAACCATAACGATTTTCCTTAATCTAAATCCATTCGGGTATGTATCATTTCAACCCATAGTGATTCCTAAACTAAGGGAACTTGCAAAGTGAGAACAAAAAAATGAAATAGCATAACATATCGATTACTAACATATATGATCAATAACAATTCAAATAAAATAGTCAGTAAACATGTAATGGTGTCCATTAAATAAGTGATCAATTTGAAATATCACATATCATATTTAACAGTAAATAACTAACAATTCTAATTTAACAGCATATTTAAATTGTCATTTCATACGAAATCAATTTACCAAGCGTAAGAACATTAATCGTGAGTGATTTCTCACCTTTCGTCCGGCTTTGGGTCAGGGAGCAACAACATAATCAATATGTGATATATATATATATACACACATATATACTACACTGCATATATATATATATATATCATTCAGACAAGTTAAAAAAATCAAATGTAACATCCCGGTATTTCGTGCTATTCGCATCCACACATGTCAGACTTGAATTGCTCAAAATATCAGATTGTTAATTTATATTTGGCAAAAACTCAGCATATACAGTAAATAATCAATCACAGAATCACAGATAGAGAGTATTACAATAACAAGCAGCAGAAATAGATAAATAGTAGTTCATGAAGCTACTATATAAAACAACAGAGTTTGAAATAAAATACAACAGAATATCTCAAATACAATGAAGTCTCGAATACAAACAGATGACATCTCTGAACCAATCAACTGGAAAGCTGAATGGATAAGGCAGATCTTCAAACAAAGCTCCAAACTCCAAAGGTGAGTCTCAAATGTTGTGTCACTCAGTCTGACCCGAGCGTAAAGCAAAACACAAATCACTCGAGTCAGGATTAACATTCTTATATTAATAAATCCAACTCAAGTGAAATGTCAACTGAAATACAAGTAACTTAAAGGATGGTTGGGATTTCCATCCTCTAAGGATCCGTGGAACTATCTACTATGTAGTAATATACGCTATTATAATATGTCTAAAGTAAAGTAAAAGTATTAAAATAAAGTTAAGGCGTTACCCATATCTCCCTTAACACATTTTATATATTCCCATAGTCTATACAGTACCGTAAATCCCCCCGTAAACTGGAGGGCTATAAGAGGGCACTCCATAGGTATGGTACAAAACAAACTCGTAGAAGGCACTCTAGGGCATGTGAACACGGCACGTGAGGAAATGCCAGGGTAGATATACCGTTTGCGGATCCGGACTAGTGGTAACACATAGCAGCTACTACCGCCCACCTCGAGCACACTCCCATATCCAAAATCGAGGGGTGGCCACCAAAACAATCACAAAAGCAATAGAATGGTATCGAAGAAATGTGCCCGATAGGAGGAATGGCCTCACTTGGCCTGACATGGCTCCTGATTTTAGTCACATCTAAGCTGACTCACGGGAGTCGGGGTCACGTCATACCTTATACAGAAATCGTTCACCAAACCATCCTACTTCATTTTTGAAATCTACACCACGTACATAGTTGTCAAAGTGGTTTTTGATATTGGCAGAGAGTATGACAATATCTGATCCCGGTCTCTTTAACAACCAAACGTTATTATAACACCATGGTCATTTCATTTCAAATCAAATTTCAAAACCAAATATCATATCCATTTTGAAACCATATCAATTCTGATATCATTATTCCCTTAAAATACATTCATTTCAAAATCATAATACTTTCCAAATATTTACACTTTCCACTCAACAATTTAGATATAGAAATAATATATGTAATAAGATAGATTATAAAAATATAAAAGTAGTTTATATAATAAAACAGTTTATATAGTAAAATAGTTGTATATTAAAATAGTTTTATATTAAAAATAGTTTATATTAAAAATAATTCATAAAGAAAAATATTTTTATGTATTAACATACTTTATATAAAATAAAAATAGTTTCCTTAAATTCACAAATCGATTCAAATCAACTCGAATTCCAAAAATTCAATTCAGTTCAAAACTATTTAAATTTATATCGATTTCAATTACATATATAAACTACAATTTAAACCATTCCAATTTCAATAGATTTCAAAGATTAAATTCATTTATATTTCAAATTCAACTTTACCATTATTAAATATTGAAAAATTCACTTAGTCAACCCAATATCATTTACATAAAACTTTAAATTACAATTTGTGTAAACTAAATATTGCATTCAATTTATTTACTTGAAATATTCATTTAATCACTTTAAATCAAAATCAAGTTATAAATCATATCTAAAAATCTCAAATTCAATAAGTTTCAAATTGGTTTTATTTAAGAAAAATTCAAATTAATTTCTATTTCTCTTTCCAACTTAATTTATAAAATCTATATTAAAGATGTAATATCTTAAAATTCAATATTTATAAACCACATATATTTCTTTTCAAACCTTAGAAATCATTTAAAAATATATATATAGACCAACGGTGCCTGTATATAATTTTCTATCCTATAGTCAAGTGATACAGATATTTATCATTTCAATCCGCAATTTAAATATATACGGGTATATATCTTTTCAACCCGCAGTCCCAAATTCAATTCAATGAAAATCGCTTGGGTTTATCATTTCAACCCATAACGATTTCCTCATATTCTACAAATCATTCGGGTATGTATCATTTCAACCCATATGAAATTCTATACTAACAGGGAACTTGCAGAGTGGTAGTAGATATGATAATAACATAACAGACATATATCATCAATATAAATAACAGATAATGGTGTCAGATGTCACAGGTGACCAGATACAGATAATAACATGTATAGCAATGTAAATAACTAACAACAACATATTTCAATTGTCGTTTCAATTGAAATCAAACTTAATAAATATAAGAACATTAATCGTGAGTGATTGCTCACCTTTCGAGGTTAGAGATGAACGAGAATGAGATGGGTTACGAATCCAAGCACGAATTCCATAGCAAATCAAGATTGGCACGAATTTGACGATCAAACTGATAATAGGAATTGATGGAAATAAATAAGATCAGCTTGATACATACAGAGAATATATTTTTACTATTATTTTGTTGAATCAATATTTAAAACAAGTAATATATATATATATATATAATTAAAAATCATTATTCTTAAACACATATATTTAAAAGTCAATATAATTCATATTTTCAAACAATACTTAACAATATTTGTAAAGCAATATTTATATAAAGTTGAACACACTATTTGATAAACATTAGAACTTTGTAATATATATAAACTAACTTTATATATATATATTTGTATATATACAGAAAACAAAAATTTAAATAAACAAATATATTATTACTGACATCACTGTATCAAACTAGCATATATACTTTAAACATATAACAATACCACCTACTTTACAAAGTAACAATTCTATAGTTTATATAAGCTATTGTAATATATATATAACTTATTATATACTGTAAAAAAAATCTGCATAACTTAGTATATAAATATAATACCTCTACACTGTTATATATATGTACATTAACAGTCGAAACTGTTATAGCCATATACATAAAACATAAACAACTAAGACAACTTATATAAACTACAGTGATTTAAAATCAAGTATATATATACGTCATACGACTTCACAGCAAACAAAGGCTAATATATATATATATATATATAACAACTTATATAATATAACACTTTAAACAAAACAATATATATATATATATCACTGTAAGTGTATATATAGACTGTAAAACTTATATTCAAACTCAATTATCAACAGACCACAAGACAAACTAATATATATACACACGACATATAAATAGAAGAATCACTCACGTATAACATATATCTTTAAATCAAATTTGAGTACAAGTAAAAAAAATTACCCGCATATATAAATCATGTAATAGAGGAACTGTACACACACAACAAACTAAATATATATAGGCATCTTGATATGTAAAACTGTATATATTTATATATAATTACACGTACACATACCAACACACACACACACACACATATATATATATATATATAAATATATACCTCATATGTATAATTTTTCATAAGAAAGCTGATGCCCTATTAGAAGACGGACATGGGAAAAACAAAGGCCAAGGTAAGCACTGAGGTGGAGGAGGAAGGAGGAGATGTGAAAGGCCGGCGGGTGGTCTGGTGCGTGGATCTAGGGGTTGCAAACTGGGTGGGTGGAAGCTCAGTTGCGTGAGCCTGGGCTGGTGAACGGTAGAGGCCGAAGTCGTGCTCGGTCGGAGGGTCGCCGCTTTGACGCGTGACAGGCAGCGAGGCACCGATAGGCGAACTGTGGTGGGTCGTAGGGGAAGCAAAGTCATGCGGCTGAGGTGAGAGGTTTTAGGGTTGCTGCTCGTGGCCATGGAGCGATGGATGGCGATGCATGCTTGGAGAGGACGGGTTGAGGCCGAAAGTAGGAGGAGGAGAGGCGGAGCGCTTGCTGAGGCATCAGGTAGTGGAGATGAAGGAAAAGTTGACGTATGTTAAATTCTTTTATTTGCTTTCTCTGGATAACAGGAGGAAGAAAAAAAAGGAAAGGGGAAGAAATAGATCTGGAGGAAGGAGATTTTTGAAATGAATTGTACCAACAAATGAAGCAATAGTGAACGAATAAATATAGAGTGAAAGAAACGGCAATGTCACCCATTCTTTCAGCTGAATAATTAATGCAATTTATTGTTTGCTTGGGTTGCACGTTTCACATTTCAAAAGGACATGGAAGTTAAAAGTCACAATTTATGGTACCGTTACAACGAACCGTTTTATCGCTTCCGTCGCCGACCGGACCTCAAAATACAAAAATAAATATACTGTGGAGATCAGCACGACGAGGCAAACAGAACGGTTCATAGATATCAGCGATACGACCTTTCTATCCAAAGTCGATATTCGGTATCGAAAATGCTGCTAAAACGCCGAAAATAAGATAAATGGAGCAATAGCAGTGCAAATTTGACAAAACGAAATATGACGTCTCACTCAGAAGATGATTTACAAATTTATTATATAAAAATATTCAAGTTTGGAAAACATTTTATTATCATCTAATATTAACTAATTTGAATTTAAATAAAATCACACAAGAAAATAAACTTCCATATTATCTGATGAAAATTTACCATTCGCTAAGTTCAATTAGACGCAATCCAAATATCAAATTCATATTTCAAAATTTTATTATTTAAAATTTCACAAAAATTCAATTAATTTAATTAATAAAACCACTAAAATTTACGGGTCGTTGCATCAAAAGAACATGAACAAGGGCAGAGCACTCAAAACAGAATATATAGGTACTGCTTCGGGCTTCAAAGGGGAATACTCTGGTTCGGCTTCGGGTTTCAAGGGTAGTTGCTCCGTGTTTTTAGGAAACGTGAACACGGTGATGGATCTGGGGTCTGGGTGTGGGCGCTTGGGTCGACTTCGGGTCTGAAGGGTGAAAACTCGGCCAAGGCATGGGTTGGGGAGGTCGCGGTCTCAGGAGGTACTTGGGGTTTTGGGTCTGGCGATGTGGAGGAGTGCTTCGGGTTGAGGAAGGGTTTGGCTGAGGCCGGCTTCGGGCAAAGAAGGAAGGACTCGATCGGTGCTCAGAGAAGGCTCGGCGTGGGGAGGTGATTGTGGTCGAGATCTACTTCGGGAAGGATATGGGGAAGGCACGGGTTTTGGGAAGAGATGCATGAAAATACAAAGGAGAAGAAAATGTCTGCTCACCTTTTCTTTTGATATTTTTTCTTTTCTTCTTTCAAAATGGCACGCAGAAGCAATTGAAAAGGCACGAGCAATACAAATATCAAAACAAGGAAATAGCAAAGGACACCAGTTGATTTTCAGGAATTTATTAAAGAAAAGTAGCTTTTGATAGTACGGCTGAGAAATTGAAAAGTCAAGAAAGACAAAAAGGCACAAATACGGTACCGATAGGACGAACTATTTTGCCATTTTCGGTGCATATCGAACGTCAAAGTACAAAAATGAATAAACTGTGAAGATCAGCACGACAAGATGAACTGAATGGTACACAGATATCAGCGATACGATCAAGTTATAAAAACTCGATTTTTTGCTGCTGAAAATGCTGCTAAAATGCCAAAAATAAGATAAACGGGGCTATAGCAGTCCACATTTGGGAAAATGAAATACGATGTCTCACTCAGAAAATGATTTGCATTTTTATTATATAAAAATATTTAGTTTTCGAACATATTAAATTTTCCACAAATAAACTGATTAAATTTGAAATTTAAAATTTCACAAATAAACTAAATTTCATATTTTTCCATAAAATTTTACCATCTGCTATATTTAACTAGACGTATTTCAAATATCAAATTTTCATTTCAAAATTTTATTGTTTAAATTCCAAGAAAAATTAGTTAATTACGTTATTAAAACCATTAAAAATTTTAGGTCGTTACATTACTTCGAAATTACCAACAAGCAGTCCTTCGGATATGAAGATCCATGTCTTCAACTTCATTGTCTTTAACATGTCTTCACTTTCAAACTCGTAAATTAGTTTGAAGTGGTTTTCGGATAAGAAATACTTAAATCCGACCTCAGTTCCTTCGAACCAATCATCGATAAAAAGATGTTTAAGTAAATAGGTGCTTATCATTTAATCGATTACTTTTCTCTTTATCAAATTTACGAGATTAATTTTTAGTTAAAGTTTTTCATAAATTTGGGTATGGTATAACGCTATAGTAATATAAAACCCAAAATTTAAGTTATAATAATTAATTAACGAATTAATTAAATAATAAAATAACTTTGTGAAATTTTTAGAATTGAGCCACGGGAGTTGCACCATTGTGTCCGTGGTAATTTACTGGTCAATTTCCATATATAGATTGTCAAAATCCGAGCTAGAACGAAGAAGTTAAAAATAAACAATAAAAAATATATAAAGGGCTAGGTCGACCCTCCCATCAGCTAGAGCCTAACTCATATGAGGGTCGACACCCAGGTCGACCCGCCTCTATACTTGGACGAATGTTCGTCCAGGTTAATTTGTGACGTGTTTTGTTGATTCTAACTCAACTCGTGCGTCCATGCTTCCATCTGACGGTTCCCATCAAACCTATGACGTGGTTGCGCTAGATTTAATCTTCAAATTCAATGGTCTGAGATCCACAAGTGACACTATAAATAAGACCCTAGACCTAGCTATTTTTCTCATTTAGATTTTTCTCCATCTGGGTTCATTGCCTGAGGCTGGACCCTAAAAGGAATATTTTTCCAAGGAGAAGATCTTTTTAGTTAAAATATTTTATACCCTAAAAGTGGATCCGGGAAGGCCAAGGAAAAGGGCTAAGGACCAAAGGTGAGTTTTTAAGCAATTTTTTTAGATTTTTAAGTAATTTAAAATAGTAGGGTTTCCAATAGTTGTAGTTTTTCTACAATTTTGGGATAACCTTTATGCAAGTTTATTTACAATTTATTTTTAAGTAAATTTTAGACTTGTTTTCCATTATATTTTCTTTTAGCTATTCTATTTCAGTTATTTGCAATTATTTACTATTAATTACAGTTTTCCTAATTATTTACAGTATTTACAGTATTTACAGTTATTTACATTTTATTTACATCTACTCTACGTTGTGATTTCTTCTGTAATGTTAGTTCTTTTTAATTCCCTTTTTACATGAATGGAATAATTAAAAGAGAATAATTCGCTAATATGGACTAAAATATAAGAACACTGAATTTACAAAAATGGGATGTAAAATAAGAAGAACTGTAATAAATTGGACTTAGACTGAAATAGGCAAATTTAAGATATTTGCAAACATAGTTATAACATGTAATTATAACTAAAAAGAGAAAATAGAAGAAATAGCAGAAGAAGCTTATTTTTATACTTAGACCTTGGGTTAAGTTAATAAGTAAAGTTATAACACACAGGTTATAATTAGAGGCAAACAAAAAAGGCTTATTTTAAGACTTATAATAAGTTAATAAGCAAATATAGCAGAGATAACAAAAAAGGCTTATTTATAAAGACTTATACTAAGTTAATAAGCAAAGATAGAAGTAGGACCTGTACCGGCAGCATTCCCCTTATGCTGTTTAGGGTAGATAAGTGGTCAGTAATTAAGAAGTAAGACCCGTACCGGCAGCATTCTCCTTATGTTGTTTAGGGTAGATAAGTGGTCATTACTTAAGAAGTAAGACACGTACCAGAAGCACTCCTCTTATGTTGTTTAGGGTAGAAAAGTGGTCGGTAATTAAGAAGTAGGAACCGTACCGACAGCATTCCCCTTAGGTTGTTTAGGGTAGATAAGTGGTTAATAATTAAGAAGTAGGACCCATACCGGCAGCATTCCCCTTGACACGCTTATGCTTTTTAGGGTAGATAAGTGGTCAATAATTAGAAGCTCAAATCAGGGGATTTGGGCAAGGGGTGCAACTAGATTTTATTTGTTAGGACCCGTATCGGCAGCATTCCCCTTCAGTCAGGAACTGGTGGTCTCATAACACACTTAGGTGAGGCTGGGCACGCTTATGCTGTTTAGGATAGATAAGAGGTCCAAAGAGGGAGAAACAGATAGCGCGAGCCTAATGGTGGTCGAGCGTGCGGCCTCAGTGCAGGGAGATAAGTCGCTATTGAGTTCCAGGCGCTTAGTAGGTGTCTTTTGTTGTGGGACCCACAGGATGGGACTAGCCCGCAGTAGGCACAACAGAGATTGGAGGCCGATCAAAGGGTAGAATTAGGACTTCAGCCTAATTAAACTAGGATTGGGATCTCAGCCTAATCAAAGCAGTTTTAGAAAAGTGCAAATAATAAAGATAATCAAAACTATCCAAGCAAATAGTTAAACCGTATTTTATTCTAGCATTTTCTTTTCCTTTATTTCTTTTTATACTAGAACTGTTGCAAAGTCTTTTATTTTTACCTTGCTTAAGAATCTAGTAGTTACTTCCACTCACCAGACTTTTAGTCTAACCCACTCCTCTATTTTCCCCCTTTTTCCCCCATAGGCCAGCAGGGACAGTAGATTTTGGACTTTTTGGGAGATTCGGCTGCGGAGTTCTTCTTTATGTATTCTTCTTATTTTCATTTTTCACTTGGATTTTTATGTACTGGTACTATTTGAGAGGGATGATTTTGTACTCTGATATTGTGACTAAGATGGTATTTTCATGAGTCATATGTATTTGGTATTTTGAGACATATTTTGGTTATGACTTATTTTATGAAGTTTAACTTTTAAATGAGTTACCGTTTAAATGTTTCCGTTGTTTTATTTATTTTGTCTTGTGAATCTTAGTCTCTGTAAGTTTTTTGCCATTCCTAAAACGCACCATATTCTTTAGTGTGCCCTTTTTGGGTATATTAAGGGGTGTGGGGTGTTTCATTTGGTATCAGAGCCTAAGGTTATAGGATTCCTAAAAACTTGTTTTAAAAAAAAGTATTTTTCCAAATAACCTATTTTTAAAAGTAGCATATCTTCAAACTAAAAGTATTTTCAGAAAGAAATTTTATTATAGAAATGGTTTTTTAGTATAAAAGAGTTGTTATAGAAATCCCCTCAAAAGTCCAGTTCAACCAACCTTCTTTCAATTCTTTCGAGCCTAAATTTCCTTTACTTTGCTTAGTATGGCTAACTGGTTCCGTAAAGCTACGATACCAGAGGTGCAAGGGCAAGCGCCCAATCCAACACCAACAGGTGGAAATCCCATTAATCCACCTACAACAGCCAATTTTTCTAAGCTATGCAAGGACTTCGCTAGTCTAGGAGGCACGACGTTTTCTAGCATTGAAGATTTCAAGGAGGCACGAACTAGGTTGGAGAATACGGAGCAAATGTTTAGACTGTTAGGATTGGAGGACTAACAGAAAGTTCAGCCTGCATCTTGGCAGGTGAAGGGAGAGCTTAAAGTGGTTCCTAAGTCAAAAGATCTAAGAAGTCATGGTGGAAGAACAAGAAGGATAGGGACAAGAGGAAAGAATGAGGACCTCGGAAGCGGATCAAGAAAAGCGGGAAATGCAATAACTGTGGACTGGTTGGTCATTACGCAAGGGACTGTAAGAATAAGATGATGAACGGAAGGTGTTATAGTTGTGGACAGCCTGGTCACCTTAGTAGAGCTTGTCCTCAGAGAACGGGGCAGAGAGCAGGCGCACCTACAATGCAAGTACAAGCTTTGGATGCAGCACCTTCAAGCAGTGGACCGGATAGAGGTAGGAAAGTCACCGTAGAAGGTTTGATTTCTATTTCTGATTTTCCCATTCGGACCCTTTTCGATTCCAAAGCATCACACTCTTTCATTTCGAGTCCTTTGGTTGATTGTTTGCACTTAGATATCTCCTTAGTAGTAGACCCCATAGTTGTTTCAAACCCCAAGGAGGATCGGCACATTTATCTATGATTTAGGGGTTTGAAAATTTTTATCCTAGGCGTAGAGTTTGACTGTGATGCCTATGTACTGGGATTATCGAGGTATGGGATGATTTTGGGATGAATTGGGTATTCACTTATGGAGCAATATTGGACTGCGAGAGGAGAGTCATTAGACTAGAGACCTGCAATAGTAGGACTCTCGAGGTTTCTTGCAACCCACAGGGATCAGTCATGTTGAACTTCCTTTATTCCCTTGATTCATCACTAGGATAGCTAGATTATGTTCCAGTCGTTAGAGATTTCCCAGACATTTTTGAGGAGGTTAGGGGACTAGCCCCCAAGAGAGAGATCCACTTTAGGATCTATCTTAATGACAATGCTAAACCAGTGGCATTGCCCATGAGACATATGGCACCTAAGGAGAGGAAGGAGTTAAGTAAGCAGATTGGTGAGCTATTAGAAAAGGCTTCATTAGACGGAGCATATCTGAGTGGGGATCGCCAGTCGTCTTCGCTACAAAGGCAGATGGTTCCCTTCGACTTTGCATAGACTATAGAGAGTCGAATAAGCTCATGAAGAAGAACCGTTATCCACTTTCTAGGATAGATGATCTTTTCGACCAGTTAGTTGGCTCTTCAGTATTTTCTCAGCTTGATTTAGCCACTGGATTTCATCAGCTTAGAGTCGCTGGCATCGATAAGACATCATTTAGTATGTATGCACAAATTTATGAGAAAGTTATAAAAAAAATTCTAATTGTTGAGAATCCAATACCCATGTGACAACAATTATGCAATCATATTGCAAAAAGAATCAAGAACCCATAAGAAATTAATACGCTCTTTCCGTAAGTACCATATGATAAAGTTGTTTATTAGTTGTGGGGAGATGCTCATCGAACAAGTAAAAAAATAGAACTATGTTGAAAATCCACTCACTAAGGCCTTTTCTTTGTTTATTATAAGAAGACAGATTGAATGAGTGGGTGTATAACACCGTAATTAGCCATAAATGCAAATGGAAAATTAATGGAGTTACTGGTATGCCTGAGGGTTCAAAATAAAAATATGTTTTTAGTTTTTTTATCGTCTTATACAGATGCATATAATGTTAAGTGTACATTATAACATATGAGTAAATTTTCCTAGGAAAAAAGTGTATTGTTGACTACAACTACGAAATATTTCATAACCATTAGCATTGGATCGTACTAATAATCAATTATCCATAAAATTCCAAGTCAAAAGTGTGTCAAGAATGGGATATATATGTACCGGGTAGACTAGTGTGCATAATGTCGTCCATATGATGGAAACTAATTTACGTATGACTATTAGGGGTTCAATAGGTTATGTACATGTGGTCGTTTGGGATGATTACACAATGACTCATCGAGAGTATTTTATAAGCTATTGTATCTAAGTCAAATATAAGATCTCATATGAAGAAATGTAGTAATCTTTCAACTTGAGAGTACTGTAAATCTTATAAATGGAGACCTTTGTAACGACCTGCCTTTTTGGACGTTTTAACCAGACATGCATGTCAGACTCAAACCATTCAAAAGGGCAGATTGTTATTGGGGTAAATAAGAAAAAAGAGAAAGAAATAAAACAATTACAGAATCTCGCAGCGGAATGACAAAATATAATAATCAAATAACAATTCATGAAGCTGTTTTACAAATAAATTTGATTATACTTATACAATACAGAATCAGAGTTACAGACAACAAGAATAAATAAGTAAATGCAGCGGAACAACATATGCAGTGGAATAGATATAATAATAATACAACTCTTCATCTTCGTCCTCCAGAAATAAGGTCTTCAATCCCTGGAATGCTCAGGCTGACCCGAGCGAATTGAAAAGATAAAACACTCGAGTCAGAACTAAAAGATCTTATATAAGTTAAATCAACGGTAAATAAATATGAGTGTAAACGACATCAGAGATGTTTACGGGGTTTGACATCTTCTATCCAGTGTCTAACGTGGGTGCAATAACTTAAGAGATGTTCGGGATTCACATCTCCTAAGGATCCGTTAAACTATCTACTATGTAGTAAAATACGCTATTATAATAGTGTCTACAATAAAGTAAAGTATTAAAATAGTGTTAAGGCGTTACCCATATCCCCTTTATCACATTTTTATATATTCCTATAGTTTATACAATACCGTAATTCCTCCGTAAACTGAAGGGCTATCAGAGGGCACTCCATAGGTATGGTACAAACCAAACTCGTAGAAGGCACGCTAGGGCATGTGAATACGGCACACGAGGAAATGCCAGGGTAGATATACCGTTTGCGGATCCGGACTGGTGGTAACACATAGCAGCTACTACCGCCCACCTCGAAACACACTCCCAAATCAAAAATCAGAGGGTGGCAACCAAATCAATCACAAAGTCAGAATATAATATCAAAGAAGTGTGTCCGATAGGAGGAATGACCTCACTTGGCCTGGCGTAGCTCCTGATTTTAGTCACATCTAAGCTGATTCACGGGAGTCAGGGTCACGTCATACCTCATACAGAAATTGTTCACCAAACCATCCTACTTCATTTCTGGAATCTCCACCACGTACACAGTTGTTAAAGTGGTTTTCGGTATTGACAGAGAGTATGACAATATCTGATCCCGGTCTCTTTAACAACCAAACGCTTATTTCACACCGGATGGTTCTTTTACATTACAAAAGTCAATTCACAGTTTATATCAAAATATCATATTCTCAAACCATATCACTTTCAAATCGTATTCACTTTCAAATCATATTCACTTTCCGAAATCACAATTCTTTCAAAAATCATATTTCCAAATTAGATTAAATCCTCATTTCAAAATCAGCATATTAAATAAATTATGCCATTTAAGTCCCAACTTAAATTATAACATCATTTAGCAGTATTCCCTATTAAATAAGTGAATTTGAATATAACACTTCCCCTTTGCTTAGTCTGAAATTTAAAAAAATAGTTATAAATAGTTAAAATACTCTAAAATAATTTAATATAGATTAAAATTATTTTTCTTGATTCAAGATAGTTAAATAGATTTAAAATAAATTAAATATAATTAAAATAGATTAAATAGCTTTAAAATAGATTAATTAGATTTAAAATAAGTTAAATGGGTTAATTAGTTTTAAAATAAATTAAATAGTTTAAAATGGGTTAAAATGATTTAATATAGTTATATATGTTAAAATAATTTGAAAATTTGAAAATCTTAAAATTTAGATTCTTTAAAATAATTTTTTTTTAAACAGTTTATATTAAAATATAAGTTTGAAATAAATATCAATTTAACTATTTATTTTATCCCAACATATCTGGACCATTACAATTTCCAAATCAACAAAACTCAATTTCAAATCTTCAATTCAAATTCTTTCCAAATCCATGTTTGCAATATCAATTTATTATTCCAATTTTAATACATTTCAAAGTTATATTTCAAACCAATTCAATAGCTCAATTCTGATAAATTTCATTTATACTTAAAATTCAACTTAAAACCTTCAAGTTAATTTCTTAAAGCGGTTCCTTTAACCAATTCACATTTCAACATAAACTTGATTTTTCCAATAATAATTCAATTTATATAAAATCAAATTTTATTTCAAAATATCATTTAATTAAATTCGAAAATTAAGGAATTTAAAATCATTTAATTTAACCAATCTGGTGTCCGTATATAATTCTCTACCCTAGGGTCAAGTGATACGGATATTTATCATTTCAATCCGCAATTTAATATTTATGGTTATATATCATTTCAAACCGCAATCCCAAATTTAATATAAAATCCATAAAATCGCTCGAGTCTATCATTTCAACCCATAACGATTTTTCCCTAATCTATAGATCATTCAAGTATGTATCATTTCAACCCATAGTGAACTTGCAGTTTATAACGATATAAAATACAACCTCCATTCATCCAATACAACAAATCAAACATTCATCACAATCATCATCCAAATCAATTAATAAATATCAACAAATAACATGTTATCAATTACAGGTGATTAACTAGAAATTTACATTCAATAATAAATTAAATGACAATTTAATTTAAATAAATTCAAATTAACTGGAATGACGATTTAAATACATCAAACAGCCATAAATAAATTTCTAATCACATCAAAAATTAATTTAACTAACATAAGAAATTTTAGAAGTTGTGAGTGGGTCAAATCACTCACCTTTGAATTTAAATAGAATTTAAATCCAATTAAGGCCCAAAATTCAAATAGTCTCAGAATTCGTCTAAACCAGCGCCAAAATGTTTGAAATTTCGATATGATCCCAACAAAAGAAACCGCGAGTAAATCGGACCTCGTATGCGAAAGTTATTCATGTTAGAACGTTTATACGAATTAAATTTTGAAACAAAACAAAATAATATATAATATAACCTGTACACGTCAGCGACGTTCTTCTCCAGGAAACCCTACCCTCTGTTGTACACTCGCGACGTCAGGGAGTTGCTCCGCCAAATCGCTCGACGTGCGTCCAACCTGGGTAGCCTCGCCACCGAATCCATGCGCTTCACCTGATGGACGCCGCAACTTCGACCATGGCTCCCCTCGGATCGTCGAACCACGACCATTACGAGCAGCCGCCGCCATAACTTTTAAACCCTAGTTGAATTATCACCGATCATCCAACCATCGATTCGCCATACGAACACCTAGATGCAAACCCCTCGTCAATCTCTTCAATACGCTATCATCGATTCGTCGATCAGTAGTAGTCGATCGCGACGAAAAAAGAACGGCCGAAAATTGTTCTTCAATTTCTGGATAGACAAAGGTTCAAATTGAAAAACGAATAACAGATCTGAGATGCGCTCGTCGAGAGCTTCAAATCGACATATAATTCGATATAGTTTGTGGAGTTTGAAATTTTGAATTTGGGTTTGAAATTGAATTGTGAAGTTTGTTTGGTTTGTCTGCCATTGAGAAGGAGGAGAAGACTGAAATGTACGTACAGACAAATGAAAATGAGGAGTGGCTAGGGTTTATAACGAGCTATTTATAGACAAAGCTGAAAATAGAATGGATGGACAAGATTTGATTTACACGTTGAATGATAAATGGCCCAAAAAGCCCGTTCTGTCTCCAGAACGAAAATGAGTCATCCCATATATCAAAATAGATGTTTTCATTATTTTTAAATCCAATGGAACGGGTTTTAGGTCCTAATTCCATCGTACGAAGAAGTTATATTAAAATCAGCTTATTTCAAATTGATTTCAACTGATTTCAATTAAATTGATTTCTAGGCATTTTAAGCCCGTACGATCAAACGACAAGTCCGATCGCTACGAAACTTGAAACCCTACAATAATTCACCGTTACGGATCCGATGAAATCGGTTTTGTTGAAATCCGAGTCAGTGGCCAAATGGCTATTTTCACACTAATTAAATAAATTAATATTAAGTTAATTAAATCACTTTTCCAATTAAAATTTAATAATCAACCAATTTCATAAATATTTTCAATTATTTGTATAATTATAATAGTTTAAAATAAATTTACACATCAATTTAAAGTTAATTATTTTACCAATTACGGTGTTTGATTTCAATTCCTATAAATTCAAAGGTTATAAATTTTTATTTCCAATAATCTCATTTAATTGATTTTAATCTTGTTATTCAACCACTTGTTACCTTATAGATATAATTATCATGGTTTATATCCCATTACACTAATATTCACCAATTTCCACGTTTTATGTGATTTAGTTATTATATTTCCATTATATAGAATTTTTGTCATTTTCACACATTAATAAAAATTTAAAATCTCAATTAATTATTTTATCTTAGTTTCATTCTTTTTATTAAATCAATTATCATATTATGAGTAGAATTTACATTGGTTACACCTTATTGAATTAACATTCTTCTTACCAATTTAATCTACATTAACTGCAATAATTAAGTGAATTAATTGCAATTGATTTCCCATTTAATTTAATAGCCTAAATAAATTGGTGACATATAATAATTGTCACTATTGACCATTAGTCACATTTGTAGGTTTATTATTCACAACAAATGTTACAATTGCTTTCATAACACTAATTTTATTCAATTACCATTTATTATGTACTAGTTCATAAATTTATATAACATTTACATCTATTTACTTACATTCGATTTATAACCAAGTCATAACATTCTCATTATTTCAATTAATTAGAATTTCATAGAAATTGTTACTAGTTAACTTACATTAATATTGTTACAATTCATTCTAGTTATTATTTTCATTAATAAGTTACAAATTTTCATTTCTTCAAATATTAAATAATAAAACTTATTAAATTAACAAAATTTTAATTATCGAAAATTACGGGCCGTTACAACCTTACTTTTATTATGGTCAATCACGTGATATTGGTTCACATTACGATAGTAGTTAGGTATATGTCTAGACCCGTGAAGTAAAACAGTACTCAAGAGAGGATTCATCTCTTTCGATATTGAAGATTAGTGTCATGATAATTGGAATTTGACATGAAGTCATAAGTCTTTTCCCAAAGCAATACGGTTTAGTTGATAAATATTATTGGGTTGAAACAAGGGATTTTGAAGGTAAAACAACATAATTAAATATCGATATTATTGGAATATTAGCCATTAACTGAGTTCTAAGTGTCAAAGTGACACAGTATTAACAAGAGACATACCATGCACAATACATCGTTGCTTAAGGATGTATCTTAAAATGAATAGAATTAGATATTCGTCTTGATAGTTAGTATGCAATTGACCTTGAGTCCACTATTGTATTTTAGCAAAGTCCGTATGCTTTAATATTCGAATTGTTACTGAGGGATGATTTCATATACGGGACTATCACCCTGGTTAGCTCCTAGTGTTCATCCAAAACGTTTAAACAAATAATTTATAGATTTATAAATTACTATTGAGATATTAATATAATGCTTATATTAATTAATAAATTTATTATTTATGGCCATAAATTTTTATTAATAAAATAAATTTATTATATATTGATTTGACTAAATAAACGTGCCTACAATAGTTAAGGGGGAATTAATTTAAAGGACAAAAATTTGTATATTTTTAGCCTCAAGGACACGACCTCAATATTTTAACCACAAGGACAAACATTCTCATAACAATTATTCATAAGGATAAACATTCTTTCAAAAATATTCATAAGGACAAACATTCTTCCAAAACTGCTACCGAACTAAAAACTGATACCTAAAAACTGCTATCGATAACTACAAACTGATACCTAAAACTGTAAAAACTGATACCTAAAGAAAGTTGTCCTTCAGGCTAAAATACTGAAGGTCTGTCCTTGAAGCTAAAATGCTGAGAAATTTTGTCCTTGATAATAATTTCCTGAATAATTAAAGTAAACTAAATACAAAATTAACTTTTATTAGCAGAAAATAAATTATGTAATTTATTAACTAATTCATTTATATAATATTAAATATATGATAGAATTAAAATTCAAATGGTTGGATTTTTCATGTAGAGGATAAATCGCATTAGATTTTGAAGATATGAAAACATCTACCTTTGTTGTTCTCTCATTAAAGTAGACCCCAAGCCCATTATCATTTAACACTTTTCATTATCTCCATTCTAAATTAAACCTTAATAGTAGACTTCGCAACTATATCATTGAGATAAAGGAAGATTCTTGAAGAGGAGACATTGTCGGATCAATGTGATCACTATCGGCATACTCGTGTGGAAAACTATAATTTCTAGTTCATTTTAATTTATTTATTATACTATCATAAATCATTTCATTCATAATTATGTAATGAAAATAATTTTTTATTAACGGATTAATTTGTGTGTATATAATTTGAATACTAAATACAAATTAATTTAAATTATTATATACTTTATAATTTGGTTAAAAATTCCAACATAGAATTTTACTGCTTTGATTTGCGGGTATTTAGTTAATTTTAAATATTAAAGTAATAGGCTTTATAATTAAAATAAGACTCATTTAAGTAATAAATAAAGATAGTGAAATAGTTTAAAATTTAGTTTACAAAATTATTTAGTTCGAAGAAAAATCGAAAATGTGACCGGAATTCGTTTTCTGAATTTTTGACTTTTCGTCAAATAAAAGTTGTCGGGATTGTTATATTCACTATTGTACAATATATGCATACATTTATAAAACGGGTTAGGATTTATATGGGTAGATATGTATGTAATTAGTTAAGTATATATGTGTGTCATATGATATTTCATGAAAAAATAAAATAAGGAAATCAACCAAAAGTAAAGTGCAACATATATAAACACATAAGCACAACGCATTAAATGAATGTTGGACCAATGTTGGCATGTTGTATGGTGGAGGGGGACAAAATTTGGAAAATCTCAAGATAGAGGGGGACAATGAGGATGAGTTGGCAACATGGGAGTAGAGGGCATGCACCTGGGGTTGTTTTGGTAATTTAGCAAATGCAAATTATATAAAAACTTTTTCATGAATAATGTTTTCATTTTATTCATTTAACATCTTACTAAAACTTTCTCCCTTAGCTCCATGGAACTTCTATGGCTTCCATTCAAATTTGGTAAGTTAAAAATCCATGTCTTTCTTCACTTTATACTTCTAAAACTTCTAAAAACATGGTTAAACACCTCCTTCTCCACAAAACAAGTCCCATCACCCTTAAAACATGCATGGCTGAACCAAAAAAGGGCTTTAGTCTGAACCAACTGGGTACCTTAGGGCCATCAAAAACACATTTTTGCAGTTGAAAAGAGAAGCTCTAGGTCATATGTTAGCCTAGTGGAAATTGGTTAGAGTATGGATAGCTAGGTGAGAAAGCTACCAACTTTATTTAAAGTTTTCTAACTTTAAGTTTAAAGTATACCTTGTTGATTAATTATTGCTAGTTTGGTTGAGTTATATGTTAATGCATATGTGAACGTGGTGCTTGGATATGGTGTTGTGATAAGTGAAAATGAAAGTTAGTTAGTTAGCTAGCAAGTTAACGACTTCACTTGTATATGTTGAATATGGAATGTTTACATGTTGCGATGTGGTTGTGATGTAATCATATATATTGTACACATGAATACATGTTTTGTATGCTAAGAAAGTTAGCCTCTGTGCTAGCTTATGTGTTTTAGAATCCTTTGTGTAAAGGTTTTTGAACTCTAGGTTTAAATTTGCAAAATGTTTTCAGATTTTGAAACTTGTTGGTTTTCCCAAAATCATGCTTTTATGTTTACAAAGTATAAGATTTCCAAAGGTTAAAGTTTTAAAGACTTAGAAAATAAAAATTCAAGTTTAGGAAATTTCGGGCCATATCACGATAGTCGCTATAAGTGCAATTCGTAAAATGAACTAGTTTTGGAAAATCTAAAAAGTGTTTTTACTCGGTTATTCTTTTTGCAAAGTGTTTTCAAATCTAATTATAAGTATTTAAAAAATCAATATTTATTTCTTTATTTTTAATTAATGATTATTTAATTAATTTATTAAGTAAGGGAATTAGAACTTAATCATTTGTTAATAAAGGATATTTATAAAGAGTTATTTAAATGGTTTTAATATTTGTAAAGGAGTTTTGTAAATTGACTTGGAGTTTAATAAAGAGTTTTATAAATGGGTTGGAACTTAAGTAAAGGATATTTCACAAATGGAAGAGATTCATTAAAAGGATTTATAGAAGTAAATTATAAAAGAATTTGAGATTTATATTTCATTTAACCTTCGTTCCATACTTAACACCGAAGGAATAGTGTTTGAGGTAATCTTTATCTCCAATTTAAATAATATTTGTTGATCCTTTTAATATGATTTTGAAAATAAGAAATCTTTCACAGTGTTTTGTGAATATACTTATGTCAGTGAGATAAGTATATGAATATTTCGATAAATATTCTGAAGGAGATTTATTGAATTTAAAATCTGTTTAAATGAGGCTTAGTGGTTGCTATAGATAATTAAATCCCGGAATTTGTTGTTGTTTGATTATTTGATAGTTAAATAATCAATTATCAAACCTTGACCTGTTTTGACTGAGAAAGTATGATTATATATGCGAGTTCCCCGATGAGGACTCGAATACTTGTTGTATACTTCCAAAAGAATCAGGAATGAGTCAATCAGAAATTATCGTTGTTGGTTTGGAGAGACCAAGATCATATATGTTATCTGAAAACCACTCTGAACCAACATATGCATTCACGTGGAGGACATCTTCAGGATGATTGAAGACGATGCTCCTTGAAGAGACTTTGGTTTCATTCAGACCCAAAAT
This sequence comes from Allium fistulosum, assembly GCA_030737815.1. Lineage (NCBI taxonomy): Eukaryota > Viridiplantae > Streptophyta > Magnoliopsida > Asparagales > Amaryllidaceae > Allium > Allium fistulosum. The sequence continues at coordinate 263,266,235 of CM060904.1, read as the reverse complement.
GGACTTGTATGGATGAATGCTAGCATTGCATTTCTCTCTAGAGGGCAGTGTTAGCATTCCAAGATGGATTGCAATGAGGAAATGGTGAGAGCTGTCAAACCTCACCCCCCGGAAATGGTTAAAACAGGGTTTGCAGCAAGGTTATGTGGGTCGCTCCCATTAGGGCATGATCATCCCATATCTAGAGTCAATACCTCTATTTATGCTTCAGATCCCATTTTTGATTGTTGATCACAATCAGGGGTGATCAAATTCGGTACTATCCAGTCAAGGGTAAGCCGGTCTTCTCATGCGGGTTGCAAAGGTAACTACAGCCGATGGTACATTTTATCTAGAGGTGTACTACATAGAAGGTAGCACTTACCTTTCCATTTGTTGGAAATCCATTCTCCAGTAAGCCTTGGGTTTTTGATTGTATACCTATTTTTACTGTCATGTACACACATCACAGCTACTTGATTATTGGTATTTGAAACCTTAGATATTATTATAATATCGCTGGATTTATAATAGAAATTTCTTAATTTTCGTAAGGTAAAAACCCGTTTATGTTTATATGCGGCATGGTCTAACGAGATACCTTTGATTTTAAAGGAGTTTTTAAAGTTAATAATTCAGTTGCTTTGAGTTTTCTCACACCAGACCCATGTCTGATCCAGAGTTTCATTTTCTTTCCCTACAACTCTTCGGTGCTCAAATTTGTATGAGCAGCTAAGTAGTTCTGGTATTCCACGGATGTATTTTGGAGGAGCTTGGAGTTGGTGGCTTCATCGATAACTAGTTATGTATCTTGTTTCCGCTGTGTCTTATGTATTTTGTATCAGTTAAGTTGGGACATGTAGTTATAACTATCCTATGGTAGAAATTTTACTATTGTGACTTTGATAGTATCATTTTGGAGATGACTATGTAAGTATTTATGTTAATTAATATATATTATTCCGTTGTTTTTTGTGAGATTCTGTGTTGTTTAGTTTCTTCTTGTCATCTTTCTTCTTTTCTATCCCCAACGGTCAGTCTTTCAAGCACTTGGTTGCTCGGCACATGAATACCGTAGATGTATTAGTGTCAACTTCTGAGGGTCAAAAAGGTAGGATGTAACATACATACATACGTACATACATATATACATACACACACACACATATATATATATATATATCTATGTATGTAAGTGTCTTATTTTGATAATCAAGACTAATTAATAAAATTAGTTTTAGATTTTATATTTGTATATATAGTCTAAATCAATTTGTAGTATAACATTAATAATATATAATGCATATAAAGGTTCGGATTTTTTATAAATATATTATAACGTTATTCATAACTAAAGAAAAATAAATTTTATATAATAATTAATACAAACTATATTTTTAAATTATATATATTATAAACTATAAATTTGAAAATAATGATAATAGTAAAAATGACTAAATTAAAATTCTAGTAAATAACTTTTGGTCATTAAAATCTTGACCATTATTAATGGCAAACTCATACATCACCTCGACTAGAAATGTTACGGTTACGGTAACCGTCGTTATTACCACTAACCATAATTGTTATCGTTATTGACGGTTATAAATTCTTATAACTGTTACTGCAACCGTCTATGATGGTTAACCATCATATTTTCAATTTTGAAGCATTTTGTACATATATTTTCAATTATATGCATTATTGATGATAAATTCAAATAGCTCTAGCTGTTTTTTGCATATTAATATATTTTTTCATAAAAAACAATGCATGCACATTTTATTAGTTCATAAAGGCACATATTATTAATCTACAAGCTATTCCTTTAACTTAAATTACTAAAAAAAATTACTTTATGTTTAATATTTTACAAAACAATCATGTATGGTTGGTATGGTTAACTATGGTTATTTAATTCTTCAACGATTATCGTAACCATTACCATTATAGATGGTAACCGCATGAATGGTTGGTACAATTAAGTGGTTTATGGTTCAACCTTAACAGCCCTAACGTCAACTACTATCAATCGACGGCCTCCGGCCCTCCCTCCACCATCACCTGCTCCTCCCCACCAGCCACCACCCATTGTTCCACAGTTACCCAACACGCTACCACTTATGGAATTTATTAACCCTAATAATGTCACATTCAACTCTAAACTTCAGGTCTCTTGTAACATCCCCTACTTTGAGGCCCGAAGCTATGTGCTACAGATGCTGCAGTCATCTATAGTATTAACTTCTGGTGACAAAATATGGTAATGTTAATGGTATTCATAACATCAGAAGCACATGAATATGAAATAAAATAAACATAGATTTGAAAAAAACTTTTCTAATTACATTTAAAATCCATATTCTATATTCAGTTACATAATCCCAAAACGATCATGTACTAGATAGACATATCAGTCAAGAGCGACATATGAAGATGCCCCCTTGGATGATCAGAGTACTAGATAGACATATTAGTCATAAATACATCACAGCGAAAATAATACTAAATAGCTCCTACATAGCTAGCTTTGCCTCCAACACGTTTTCGAAAGCTTATTCGTCCAACCTACTAAACCTGAAAAATCCCTAGCTCTCGATCTACTTAAATTTAATTTTGAGCATCCAAGAATTTAAGGGGAAAACATAAACTTCGAGACAGACATAAAGCCTGGTGTGAATAATACTATTACATCTCGGTTTATTGATATTAAGTGAGACCACGCCGCTTTGCGGAACGGGTTTCGCCTCAATAATATCTTTTTTAAATCATATCTTTTGCAAATCAACTACAATCAAATTGATTGTAACAATTATAGAAATAATATATATGCACATATATCACGTAATCAATTGACTCGCTGTCCACACTATAATTTTATCTGGCTAACTATTAACCACTGGCTGACTCGGGCCTACCCAACATAATAAACATTCTAACTCCCGTTAGACACAATACTGGGCTATCCGCCCTTAACTCTCTTCTTTTAGGGTCAACTGATCCTAGTGGTTTTGTGGTCTCACCAATAACCCATCTTTACTCTGTATATTCCCTTCTGTGTGTAACATCATTTTAGTCTAATTTATGACAAAGGCCTACACACTGGAATTATGGACTTATATTAGCTAGGGGCTAAAAGCTAAAGTATAGGGCGCGACCATATACCAGTCCCATCTGGTCTTCTAATATCTGAGTAGTAAACTTAGGGTTAATTACCCTATTCAAATTTCATTTCCTTGTAAACAATTTTCGCAAATGATTTACCCCAGAAATCATATCTTTATAAAATAAGGAAATCATACTCTTTTATTTACTCAAAATACTTATGCTATGTTATATGCTTTACACAAAAAATTATTCATGAAATTTAATCAATGGGGTTATCTATCCCTTCGAAATAAGTTAAAGCCTCTTTTTAACTTAGAAAACTTTAAGCCTTAAAGCCAAAGCAATACTTTCGAAACCCTTATTTTAAACCTTAAACAATATCTTTCAAAATAATTAAAACCATCCCTTTCAAAACCTTTATATAAAACCTTAGACATCCCCTTTCGAAACCATTTAAACTTGTCTTTCGAAAGCACTAGGTTCAAGTAAGAGTTTGTGGAAACATTGCTTCGAAATTATTTGAAATTATTCCTTTTGAATTAGGTTTAACCTTTGATATAACTAGAGGGTCATAAAGAACAGAGGCGAAATCATTACTTTCGAAAGTATGAATCCCAAGTAAAGAAAGAGGATAGTTTCGAAAACCACCCTTTCGAAACCATTGCCTCCAAAACCATTGATTAAAAGCGGCTAAGTGGATCCCTTTCGAAAGCATTAGGAGGGCGACTTCAAAGTAAAAGGCAAAAGCACCCTTTTGAATACATTGTTTTAAGGCTATAAAGAAGAGCAGCTTTAACTAATTCGAAAAGTATGAATGTGGCAGCATGGGTATCGAATAGGTTCAAAAAGCAGCAACTCTTTCTAAAGCTCCTTTTTAAAACAAAGGCAAGTTGATTGATTCGAAAGTTAATAAAATTGGCTTCAACCTTTTCGAAAGCATCTTTTATAAACAGAGGTAAGTGATGGATTCGAAAGCTTATAAGAATAACTTCTACCCTTCGAAAGCATGGTTTTGACATGGTCCCTTAAGCCATTCTCTAATACACTACGTATCAATTTCTTGATACCATGGGTATTGGTTTCTAATAGGTGCGAAAGGTCTAACTGGGACGATGACGAAAGCAAGCAAAGAAAGTAGCAAAGGTGTAATTCGAAAAAAAATGGTTTATTGCCTTTCAAAGTAATCCCTTTTCACCTATCTTGCCTAACTTGTCAAAATATGATTGGTTGCCAATCCTTTACCAAAATTATTTTCAAAAAATGCTGCCGAATTCAAAATTTACAATTAAAACATTTTAACAATTAAGTTCTCCTCCTTAACAAAACATATAAAACATTTAAGTCCCTTTACTTAAATAATTTTATAACTATAGTAAAATAATTAGGAAAATTCCCCAAAAATCATACTAATTCACGTTTAATATGTTTTCTAACACATATAAATTTCAGACCCGAAATCATTATATAATTGCCTTAAATAATTTAAACTTAACATTAACTATTTTATCTCAAAGAAAATTCATAATAAGTCCACAGTTACTTAGAAAATTATGAAACTTGAAACCCACTTCTACAATAATATTTTTGATCATATATCAAAAACGCAACTCATTTGGATGTTATTTAATAGGTTTTCTAATCTAAACATATCATAAAATCCATATGAAATCATATAAATCATCAACAAGCATATATATCTATTTAAACAAACATAACATGGCATGTTACTTGCAAAATAATTCGAACATAAACATGAAACCGAAATCGTTATCAAAAGTGAGATGTACATCAATTATTCACCATGGCTTTGTGTTAAGAAGGTTGAGATTTACCCTTTGATTAATTTCTTTATGCTTTCTACTTAATTCCTGGCTTATCTACTTTCTGATTCCTCTTCATGGTAGCCGGCCGAGCCCTTAGGGTTTTGATTTTATTTATGAATGTTAAATGAATAAGGAATGGAGAATGAAAGGGTTTAGGGTATTAGAATGAAGGATGTTCCCATTTTACCCTTACCATATTCATCCTACTTACTTACTTTAAATTTTCTTTTGCTTATACATTCATTAAGGCACAACCCCTTATTAATTAACAAATCTCAATCCCTTAACTATTAATATTATTTTATTTAATTCATCCAATTAAATGTTCTAAATAATGTTATTCAAAATTAGGGTCGTTACATTTACCCATCGTGTCTCCTCATCACTAATGACCTACCATCTTTTTCCTTCCCTCCTTCATGCAAATCATATGCGAAAGCCATTAAATCTACACCTCTCCTTCCCCAACCCGATCTCCCTGTCTCAATGCTTGAATCTCCCTCTACATTCGTCCCATGGATTCAACGAAACTTCTTAGCCATAAATCACCATGCCTTCGCTGCGGGGATAAGAACCACAGTGCCATGGAGGGTCGGGACCCAATCCGATGCTTCTTATGTGGCAAGTTCGGGCATAAGTTAGCAAGATGCCCTGAGATCCATAAAAGAGGAGACAAGAAGGCTCACATCTTCCCGATCGCATTATCACCTATGGCAGGTAACCAAAGGTGGAATGATATGTCTAAGGCATAGCGTATGCCTGCCGTAGATTGGTGCTATTCGAGACCGGATATGACTTTTCCTAACCACAAAATCAGATTCAATTTTAACATTCGCTACTTAGAGCTCCGCGAACAGATCTGAAAAACCAATGGAGGAGTTGCTGGCCTTGATTTGTTAAATCAATTAAAGAAACTGTAAAGCATTTGATGTCATGGTTGATTATTACAAACAAGCACTGAGCTCTCACCAGGAATGCAATTTCATGGATGCAAGTGTCGATTTTGACAACAATCAAGAGGTCATTATATCCAAGGATCCACTCAACTATAAGCCAAGGAGCATGGACCCCATGTCACTCGACCTTGACATGCAGGACCAAGTAGCGCACTTGCACCATAGGCCACTTCTGCCAAACCTCCTTTCAATTTGGAGATTTCTGCTTGTGTAGACGCCTTACCATCTGATGTAACTCTCGCTTCTGAATCATCTCTTTTATATATAAAAAGTATCGTTGTAGATATTCATGATAATGAGCAGCATTCAACCCCACCTCATGTTGGTACAAATGTTGCTCTTAGTGCACTAGTTGGTTCACTAGATATTTATCAGGCCGATACATAGGCTTGTGCACATGTCTATGCATAGACTGATACTTTCAATACTGCACATGCTTATGAAAGAGAAGTTTCTATCACTTCTTATATGCACAAAAAACTTATGGTTGATTCTAACATCAATTCAGTAGACGTTCATCAAGATGCAGCTCCAGAATGTCCGAAAGCTTCGCCACTCTTTGCAATCAACTAGCCATATTTTTGGCCTTTCTTCAGATGCATCTAATGATCATTAAGACTTACAACCTTCTCCCACAACCAGTTCTAGGCAGCAGATCTAGTTATCTTGTTCGTAGGAGCATGAGGCATTTTCACAGGGATCAATCTTTGGATTTGACATCAACAGGTGAACACATTCTTTTTGGAAGTACGTTTACTCCTATAGTCTTAAATTCACTATCTCCTACACAGGCATATCAAATTGCTAAGAATTTAGGCTTTATATGTAATTAAATTAACACTGACATTGAACACATCAAAAACATAAAACTAGAACGGGCAAATAACACTTGCTCGTGAAAGTTTTAAATTAGAATGTGAGATGGTTAGGTACCCTTAGTAAAGGGTCTAGAGTCAAAGGAATCTTAATAGAAAATAGGTAGATGTAGTGCTAATTCAAGAATCTAAAATCGAATCTTCTAACCATAATTTTTTTAGATCAATTGGGGGTAACTACTTCACTAAATGGGAGTTTATCCCGGCTTCAGGTAGTTTGAGAGGAATTATTTCCTTTTAGGGGGGGTGATAAATATAAGCTACTTCAATTAATAAGTAATTGTCACTCTCTTCACTTCATTTTGCCAGACCTTAAGAATAACCTAATCGTTAACATCACCAATGTTTATGCACCCAACATTAGAATCCAAAGACAGCTTCTTTGGACTGAGTGTAGAGATTTTTGTACCCTATCATATGGGCCTTGTCTAGTAGGTAGAGACTTCAACGTGACCAGATGCTTCGACGAATGATATCCTAGAGAGGGAAATCTGGCTGACATGGAAGAAGTTAGTGATTTCATTAACTAAAACACCCTTATTGAATTGCCGCTGATTAGAAAAAGGTTTACTTGGTCCAATAATGGAGATACTCCTTCGATGGCCCTTCTAGATAGGTTCTTTATTAGCGAGTTCTGGGAGGAGGTTTTCCCTCTTTCCAAAGCTTCCGAATTTGCTAGGCTTTTACCCGACCACTATCCTATTATTCTTGACACTTCTGACCAATTAACAATTATAAAATCTTTTAAATTTGAGAAAATGTCCTTGAATGAAGAGGATTTTGAAAACATTGTAACAACAAAATGGAATGCTTTTGCTAACAGAAATACATCCAACGCAGCCAAAAATCTTGTTTTCAAATTGAGAGAGTTAAGAGCATTTCTTGAAAATTGGAACTTATCTATTTTTGAAAATATAAACATTAAAAAGCAAAATATTGTTAATGAGATCCTAGTTTTAGAAAAAAAAGGTGAGTGGAGAAACCTAAGCACAGAAGAGAATCTCAAATTACATGAATTAAAATTTGAACTAAACGAATTATTGGATAATGAAGAAATTACGTGGAAACAGCGATCGCGGGTACAATGGATTAAGAAGGGGGACAAAAATACAAAAAAAATTCATCGAATAGCTAATGGCAGAAGATGCCAGAATAATATAAAATAAAAGAGTTAAGGAACTGTGTACCATAAACAAAATAATCTAAACAACATTTTTACCAGCCACTTTGCGGATATCTATGGTGCTAGATGCTCACACGGAATTCAGGCTAACCTAGCGCTTCTCCACCTAGACAGGGACCACTCTAGGCGAACTAGACTGTCCATTTATGGAGGAAGAAGTCTGGCCAGCGATAAAGAACCTAGCAAGCATAAAAACTCGGGCCCCGATGCCAATGCTCTTTTACCATAAATACTGGACTCATATTAAAAGGGATATTATTGTCCATTCTGAAGAACTACACAATGGTACCCTACATCTAGGTAGATTTAATCAGTCAAAAGTTTTTTTAATCCCTAAAAAAGAGAATCTTGATTAAACATCTGATTTTAATCCATCTCTTTGATTAATTGTTCAGTCAAAATAATCACCAAAGTCCTAGCTAATAGACTAAAACATAAAATTGGTAATTTAATGGACAAATCTCAAACGACATCCATACAAGGTAGATACATCATGGACGGTGTTGTCACGGCGCAAGAACTCATAAACTATTGCCATAGAGAGGATATTTCGTGTGTCATTCTTAAATTAGACTTCACAAAAGCTTTAATTCAATCAACTAGAGTTTCTTGATTGATGCTCTCAATGCAAGAGGATTCACAGAAAAAAGGATCTCCTGGATTAGCCTTATGTTGAAAACTGGTTCGTCTTTTATCCTATTAAATAGTATTAAGGTTAAAAAAATCTAATCGAAGAAAGGTCTTAGACAAGGTGACCCTTTATCCTCGCTTCTCATTAACCTTCCAGCATATGTTTTTAATAGAATTATTTCGCTAGCTCTGAGAAACAATGTGTGTTCTCTTTAGTATGCAGATAATACCCTTTTATTTTGCTCTCCTCTTCCACATCACATTGCCTCACCTAAACTTACCTTATATAACTTCGAACTCCTTTCTGGCCTTAAAATTAACTTCAACAAAAATTCGGCTCTAGTTCTTACTGACTCCTCAAACTACACGGCCGAAGGCCAATACCCTTAACTACACAACTATGACCTTTCCTTTTAAATACATAAGAATAAGTATAAGAGACACGAAACCTAAAAAGGAAGACTGGAACATTATCATTGACAAAATTAATAGTAGACTGCCTTCCTGGAAGGCTAATTAATTGCCTCTTTAGAGCAGGTAGGGCAACTCTCATCAACTCCGTTCATCAACTATACCGACCTTCTTAATGTCTTATCATAAATTTCCTAACTATGCGCTTAACAAGATTGACAACATCAGAAGGAACTAGTTATGGAAAGGGATGGACATAAAACTCTAATTTGAGCTATCTTGTTAACTGGAACCTTGTTTGCAAACCCAAAACCCAAGGGGTCATGGGTATTATCGACTTAAAGGGCTTAAACACCTCTTTGTTATGTAAATGAATTTGAAAATTTTTGGATGATTAACCAACAATTTGGAAGGAAATTATCTGTACTACTACTATAATGGCTTTAAAAACCTTAACTTGCACAATAACAAAAAATCTTCTTTCTTTTGAAAAAATATCTCTAATTTATATCACATATTCAAATTAGGACTTAAACACAACATTAACTACGGACCTCGGTCGCTCTTTAGGTGGGATATATCATTTAACCAAAACCTAACTAGAGCTGCTTTAAGTCAATTTCAAAAACTTATTAATATGATTGAAAACTATGAAATTACCACCATGCCTAATCATCTACTATAGAGCTGGGAAAGAAAAGATGGATATACCTCCAAATCAACGTATAAAATTTTAACTTTTCTAGGAACAAATGTTTTCAATCACGTTAAACCTATTTGGAAAATCAAAGGCACCCCTAAGGTTGAAATTCATATGTGGATCACTCTACACAACAAACTCAACACCATAACTAATCTAAATTCGAGAATAACCACCGATATTAATAATAATATTTTTTATCTTTGTAATTGGATGCCTGAGACCACATCTTACCTGTTTTTTGACTACACTTTCTCGCAACACGTCATATGTAGGGTACTCCAGATTTTTAACATGGGAAATATTACTTATGTTCCCCCTATAAAGGATTATTGGAACGGTATTAGATTAAACTTCGCAAAAACAATCAGGATAACTTTAAATTCAATATACTCAATCACATGCTGGACCTTGTGGTCAGAACGTAACCAACGCATACTTAATAATGTATATAAAGCTCCAATTCAATTATTTATATTACTGCTTAGTTTATATTTTGTTAGATAGGAATAGGCCGAGGACAATCAGATGAGCAGACCCTGCTTGAAGGGATCTTAAGATCTGAACAAACCACAAATGACACGCACCAACTTATTCCTGCCAACCAGACAGCCAACTGAGCCTGCTTCTCCTCCATCAAGGAAACTCGCTGATTGATCTCACACTGGCTGCACCGAAGCCACTACAGGAACGGTTGCATTTAGCGACGGCAATTAGCCATCGCCAGCCGAGCTAGCCGTTGCTAAATTCCACACCAAAACTGGACGACGCTAGCATAATATCGACGGCTATAGTGACGGCGGCATCGCCGTTTTAGCGACGGCTGGCGACGACAATTTGAGAAATTTAGTCGTCGCTAGCCGTCGCAATGCCGGAACCAGATAGCCATCGCTAGCCGTCGCCATACGATGCAAGCCTGTAACCAGATGGCCATCGCTAGCCGTCGCCATCCTGAAACCTGCTGTTTTGCCCAGCTCTGCTTTATTCCTTCCAAGCCACACAATAAGCGCAATATCTCAATCTCGCTTCATTTCCAACACATATAAACTCAATATCACAACCAATAACATCGCATGCAACGTATAATCTCATACATATCACAAATAATTAAAAACATAACGCAAATATCAATATTTACATAAACTTTCATCAACTAAAACCAATATTTCATCAACCAACACAACCATATCTACACAAAACTAATGTTCATCAAATCCATATTAATCATTATACGCAACCATCAATAAAATACCAACTTCATCAACACAAGTCAATAATTACAAGTCAAAAAAAATCACTACCTACTCATCATCATCATCTCCCGACCCATCCTCACCAGGCATCCTCCCATGCTCTGCAAAAAAGGCCATAATCCGCTCATCTAGCAGCTGAGCCAGTCCTTCGCCCTTCTGCCAGTTATTGAATTCTGCCATCTGCTAGCGGAGCTGAGCTATCTCCTCCTCGGCGTGGGATCTCCTATACGCCCTCTGGGTCATCGTTGCCTGCAAATTATTTGATTGGAATATAATTTTCTTCAGGATTAAATATAATTTATATATTAGTTAATGAAGTAGTTTACCTCCTGATTTCCATTACCATATCGCCTATTTCGAGTAGGCGGGTCAATGAGTGCATCCCAGATACGGTCCTCCTCCTCTAAGGTCAGCTCACGGCTAGTGGACTGCGCCACTCGAGCTTTCTCTACCTCGTATCTCTCCCACAATGACGAACGGTAGTTTGTAATAATAAATAATAAAGAACTTATCAAATGTGCAGTAAAAAATTAAAAAAAATTACCATCATGGATTTGGATTTGTTGTCCATAAATTCATACGTAATATTCCCCTCCTCATCCGTGCGCTCGATGGCATGTGTGTGAGTAATGACCTCAGCCAGTGTAAGCTCATGATTATATTGCTGAAACCGAAGTTATATATACAATGAATAATGTTACCAATATGACTAAATTATTTTACAACTATTTAGAAATGCATTTTATAACTTTACCAATTCCCGTCGATGCTGTTGGGAGGACTTCGACCCACCGCAGTGCAAAGCAGGATTTTTAGCCCTGTTTGCACGGTTCCGAGCCGATAATTCCTATAAATTTGAACGCACAATTAACTAAATTAATGCACCTAATATACGAATTTTAAACAAAATGTAATAACAAAATGAAATGATATTTATTACTTACCTTCGATTCTTGAGTTTCCTACACCTGCAGAAATTGAGCCTATACATCAGCACCCATCCAAAATGAAATGAATGTCCGATTTACCTAGAATTTTAGTCTGTATTCCAGTTTCATGTATCTTCGGGTAGTCCTTTACAATTTCATATATTTCTTTGCTTAACCAAATCTTTGGTCGTTGCATATTCTCTTCACTGTTAGCTTTAAAGTTTTTTTTAATCTCTTCTAAAAGTATGATTGGGATGAAGAAAACACCGATGACAATCAAACCAAGAAATTTTCCTTCCATACCGTAAAGAAAATAATCTTGTTTCTTCCATGCAATAAGGACAGGCTAGATGACAGGCCGTACTCCAACCTGAAAGCATCCCATATGCAGGAAAATCACTAATAGTACATGACAAAGAAGCGAACATCTGAAAATTCCTTTTTTGTGAAATGTCATATGTTTCAACACCTTCAAGCCACAATGTTTTCAACTCTTCGATTAATGGTTGTAGATAAACATTGATTTCTTGTGTCGAATCATTAGGGCCAGGGACGACAATAGTGAGAAACATGTATGGAGTTTTCATACACATCCACAGAGGTAAATTATAAGAAGTAAGGATAACAGGCCAAGATGGATATTTGCTACCAAACTAAGAGAATGGCGAAAACCCATCCATACATAAACCAAGTCCGACGTTACGGCCCTCTACAGCAAATGTAGGATACATCTTATCGAAATGTTTCCATGCTTCTCCATCGGATGGATGTGTCAAAGTTCCCTCTGCTTGTCTTCTCACGCTATGCCATCGCATATGACATGTCATGGCCGAAGATGCATATAACCTTTGAAGTATAGGGATAATTGGTAAATAATGCATTCTCTAATATGGAACTTCCTTTCCTTTCTTTTTTCTTGGTTTATATCTTTCCTCATTACATATTTTGCAGTTCTTAAGATTAATGTCATCTTTCCAATACAACATGAAACCTTTTATACATGTATCTATCTTTTGGTAAGGCAGACCGAAAGCCGACATAAGTGTTTTCACTTTATAATGACTGTCGCACTTCAAATTATTGGGTGGAATATGCCGTTTTGCAGCTTGTACAATTGTTGTAAATCCAGCTTCTGTAAAGTTGAATTTTGATTTCATAGTGATGTATTCAGCGGTTACTGATAATTTGGTTCCACTTTTACAACCATCCCACAGCGGTCTCTTAGCAGCATCCAATAAATCATAAAAAAAAATTGCTCCCACATTCGGTTCTTCTTCGACATTAACATCTTCACTGTCAACTTGAACGGTAGGGAACATTGATCATGCTGCATCTTCCACCATACCTTCTATTCGATTCGCCATAACAACATCGACCTCTGATGTAACAGGATCCGCTATAGGTGCAACAGGTTCTCCATTACGATCTCATAAATAATAATTTGGCACAAATCCAGATTTATACAAATGTACTTTAACTGTATCTGGTTTCCAATGCTTCAAATGTTGACACTTACTACAAGGGCAACGAAGTTCTTCGTTATTTCGATTATTAGATATTGCGAATCTAATAAATTCGTGTACACCATTGTAGAAATGTTATTTCACCGAACCTTTCATTCTAGTTCTGACTTCATACATCCATGTACGGTCGATAAAATAATCGAACATTATTCCTAATTTAAGAAAATAGGTTAGTAATTTCGACAGCACTTCACTTCTATTCTATTCACAACTTCTCGCCCAAGTGATATATTGATGTTGTTTAATTTTGTAAAATAAAGTAAAACCTTTTAGGACTAAAGGCTTCACACACCACATTCTATCTACTTTCGACGGCACTTCAGTTCACTTCTCTTCTACGCATAACTTTGCATCCAAGGGGTGTATTTTTGTTGCATTTTCTAAAATAAATTAAAACCTTTTGGGACTAAAGGCTTTAATTTGTGGTTGTTGTATTTGTTATAATAATACTTAACGCTTATTTTCAAATCAATATTATATTCATTTAATTTTTTTTAGATAATCGATTTTAGTACAATATTTGTTCTTGTATAAATTTCATAGCTTTTTAGAAAATCGATTTGAGTACATTATTTGTTGTTGTTATATTCATTTTTTAACTTATTGGAAAATCGATTTCAGCAGCATATTTCTTCTTGTTATGTTCATTTCTTAAATTTAAAGAAAATCGATTTGAGTAAAGTATTTGTTCTTGTCATATTCATTTCTTAACTTTTTAGAAAATCAATTTAAGTGCAATATTTGTTGTTTTCATATTTATTTCTTAATTTTTTTTACAAAAACAATTTCAATAGAATATTTGTTGTTGTTATATTCGTTACTTAACTTTTTACAAAATCGATTTTAGTACAATATTCGCTGTTGTTACCTTCATTTCTTAAACTTTTTACAAAATCGATTTAGGTATAATTTTTCTTAATGTTTTGTTACCTAAATTATACACTTTATAACGTATTTTCAAACTCTTTTACCTAATAAAATTTTAATTTACAGATTTTGTAAGCTAAAATTAGAAGTTAGAACTAATAATAACATAGTAAAATAAATTAATTTTATACACTAATTAATTGTACACTGATTTTCATGTAAACTGTAACAAACATCGTTTTCAACTATAACAAACATTCGCATAAACTTATCAATAAGCATATTACTCAATAATACTAATCTTCAAATTTTAAATTAACCCTATCTTTTAATTACAAATTAAACAATCAAACCACTTATTAACATCTCCAAATCAACTAACACACTATTATCATCAACCAATACACAATAATCATCAATTTCAAATCAATAATCAACTACTTTTCTAAATTAGGGTTTTAATTTTATCTCCAAATCAGCTAATAAACTATACCATCATCTAATAAAAACTAACCTAACATATTCATACCAAAATTACTAAATTTTGCATAACTAGGGTTTAAGACAATATACCTCAAAAAATGAAGCCAAATAGAAGGAGGAAGTAGTGCGTAGCGGGAAGAGTTCATCGGCGTCGGCTAGATGCGACTGGTGGCGGCTGGAGTTGGTTAGGGGTGGAATTGGAAAGAAGAGAGGAAAATGGGGGAAAGGCTGAAATGAATTGCCTGAGTATCTGGTTCGCGGGTTATATTCAGTAAGGTGACGGCTAGCGACGGCTTGCGACGGCCGCGTTTTTTAGCCGTCGCTAGCCGTCGCAATTCGAAGCCGTTCTAGTAGTGAGCATTTACTTCGGAACTTCTGCCTACTATTGCAACTGCAGTCTTTCATACATTCTCATTGCTAGCAATCCACACCACACACTTCAAGCTACAAGCTCCAGAAACTTAGCAACCCTCTCTTCAACCCAGTAAGCAAGCCTCATCAACCCTTGTTTTTAGGCCCGCCGCACTATTTCAGAACCATAACTACTGCATTGTCCTTGTGCACACCTTCCGACATCGAACTCTGCTCCTTTCAGGCAGCTTAGCATCTGTTTTTCAGCACTTTCCAGCATCACCATGCTTTACCTCTCCTAATTAGGAGTTCAACAAAGCACATCACCTGCTTCCTCACTACTGTAAGTGCATTTGCCTCCTCATAAATACCGCACTCATTCCTACCCACCAACTGCTTCACACTCAGGCCCACTCCGGCCATTCACCAACACCCTCTTCGCCCACCAGCTACTCCGCACTCAGGCCCACTCTACCCATTCATCGGCACCCTCTTCACCCATCGGCTACTCTACACTCAGGCCCATGCTACAGTAGTCATCCAATGCTTCAGGATTCAGCATCACGCTCATGCACTTTTCCTATTCGCCATCAATCATGGCCTCTTTGACAGCATATCCTCAGCATACTCGCTTGCTCAATAGCATATTCAGTAATATATTCAACAACAGTACTTCCTTCGCTTTCTCATGTATGCTTGCGTTCTACCGTATCATCATGTAACCTATCACTGATGGCCACTAAAGTAGCTTTTATAATACCTGGCCCTTAAAGCTGTTTATTACTTCATTATACATCTATAATGAACATTTAATATGCTCTTTAGTTCTTCGTTGTAGTTAGATTATCCATGTGACATCAATGATTTTCCTTATTTTTGCTTTTTTGCATTACCAACGATCAGGTGTGTTGATGGTATTGCAACTTCATATATAATAAATAATAACTATTAACAAGTGCTCTTCTCTTTTCGAGGACCACACCTTCATAAAAAAATTTAGTAATAGTAAAAAAATATTCTAGATATTTTATTTTGAATCTAAAATGTAAATCCTAATTTAAATATTTTGAATTTTAAAAAATATATTATATTATATAACTGTAAATTTTGAAATAATATTAACAATATTTAGACATTAAGTCCACTCCAAAAATATATTTTAAACATATTTTATTTTGAATTTAAAATGTAGATCATAATTTTTAGGTATTCTAAATTTTAAAATAAACATTTTGTTTCATATTTGATAAATTATTATATATAACATAATATAACTACACACACACAAACATGTACACATATAATATATATATATATATATATATATATATATATATATATATATTAGGGTCTAGCAACATTGAAGCTGCTATCTTCGAGATCCTTTTCCCTACTAGATCAAGTGGTAGACATCGTGGATGCCTTGTTCATTGGTTGTCACCCGATTGGTTCCAAATTTAGATAGAGTATAGACCTTAAATGGGTGTTGTCCCCTTAGGAGAAGGTCATGCTTCATTGTTTATCTATTTGTGACTTATCCTTATCTTTTAGCTCTTTTGCACTATTAGCATAGGCTAGAAAGCTCGCTTTTTCTATGTTAGTACTATATACATATACATATACATACATATACATATATATATATATAGTCCTGGTGGAATTATTTCATATAAATATTATATGTATATATAAACATTTATATATTTACATATATTATTTTGCCTATATGGGCACCCCCCCAATATTGGACATTAGTATAATATTTTTATAGATATACATCCTTATTTGATCATATAACATTTTATGTTCATGGTTTATTTAAGAATAAAAATAATATAATTAATTATTTGATACAATAATAGTAATGTTTAAAAAATCAAATTAAACTAATTCAAAACACAATAAATATGATTTAATGTAAACAAACTTTATTCATAATAACATAATAAAAGATTTTGTGCAACTTTACTAAAAGGAATTTCTTTTGACATTACCCCTTTTATCTTACTACGTAATGCACGTGATCCAACAATTAAAATGAATTTTCTAGATAATTATTTAGAAGAAACTATTTATATATCACAACCAAAGGATTTCGAAGTCAGTCGAAATGGTGATAGAACTTATAGACTCTTAAGTTCAATATATGATCATGAATAAGCATATGGAAGTTGGAACAAGGGTTTTACTAAGGCAATCAAACAATCCAATTTCTAAAAAAATGAAGACGAAGCATTTGTATAAAAAGAAAGATAAAGGTGTTGTAACATTTTAAATATTATATATATGTGACTTGTTACTAATTGATAATGATGTACCTATGTTATAATCAATTCAAACATAGTTGTCTACTAAATTCTCGATGAAATATTTAATCGAAGCATCTTATAACTTGGTATCAGTATTTATAGGAATATATTGAGAAGGATGTTGGGATTATCAAAATATATGTCAATGACATATACACGCCGTATTTTTAATGAAAATAAATAATTAATTAAAAAAGGGCATTTCGGTAATTTTACATAAAGTTAAAAAATTAAAATTTTGCAATAAAGAAATTTAGAAAATCTAACTCTTTCATTTCATCAAGTAGATTTTTTTAATCCAAATTTATATATAAAATGTCAGAAATGGAAATCGAATGATAGGAGAGATGGATGGTTTACTATAGCATGCATTTCGAGGCGAAACGAATCAAGGCCCAAGTGTGATGAGGGATAATTTTGAGATTCCTTTCCTATATAAGAGAATTTTTATAACCCTAATTTACTTCTTTCTTCATTTCCTTCATTTTGTAGCCGTCGTTTAACCTAAACTTAAAAACTACAATCTTTTTCCCATTCTTATTCAATTCTAAATCAAATTTCTCCACATAAAATAGGGAATAAAATAGAAAAAATGGTAATCTAATCTAGGTTTTAACAAATCAAATAGAAGGAGAAAAGATCTAAATCCAACCAAGTCAAAGAAGCAAATTTGGAAGTTATATAAAAGAATTAATCAAAGCAGCAAATTGAGGTGAGTGGTTTTATCTACGAAACGAGTATTTTGTTAGATAAGCATTTAAATATCACTTATATATCTATTTAGGTTTAAATATTATTTAATAATCGAATTGATGTTTTTAATTGATAATTCAAATGAATTTGATAAATTGGAAAACCTTATATCATTGATTTGACAATAAAACTGATACGAATTGGAGGGAGCATAAATTGTATTAAAAATTCACTTAAATTTAAATGTAGATCTTATTCTTTATAATTTCAATAAATATTTTTGAACATAGTATAGTTTAAATGGTAAAATTTCTAAGTTACAGTAAAAGTTCAATGTTCGGTAGAAATCTTAGAAAAAATCTTGGTATTATGTTGAGGCTTACCCAAGGCTTACCCATGGCGGACTCCACGCTAGACTTAGGAAAACATGGGGCGAGCCCCAAGTTTCAAAAAGATTATAGAATTTATATGAATAAATTATAATTGAGTATATTAAAGGTTGTTGTTGGGCATGAGTATTTATAAAAAATGAGGTCATATTAACCTAGAAGTTGTATTAGGAATTTAATGAACAAAAGAATTATTTAAACTAGATAAAAATAACAAGTTAAAAATAGTGAAATACCCAACAATAGGAGAATAGTCAGCTGTCCGCACCATGGTAGTTGATTGATTGCTTCGAGGAAACCTGAGATATCCTATACTGACTTGCCTTTTTGACCCCTAAATGTTGATACTAATACATCCACGGTATTCATGTGACGAACACTCAAGTGCCATAAAGTCGAATTGTTAGGATGAAATATAAGGAAAAAAATAGAGAAAAGAAGAAAGTACACAGTGTTAGAATCTCACAATGGAACGATCATATATAATATTAAAAGATAGTATAAATTGTCATTCTAAGATACAAAGTTTTTTAGAGTTACAGTAATCAGCCCGGACAGTCATAACAACCTGTCCTCACAAATGATGATGATGATGATGATGATATAATAGTAATGCAGTAGAAATATCTATTACGATAGGTAGAATTCCAACTCTTCTCTAGATACTCCAAAGTGTCCAAAGCTAAATCTGGAAGATACATGGGGCTGGCCCAAGCATTATTAGAAAATAACACCCAGATTGGTCTGGTAAACCTACGTGAGAAACTAAAGAAATATGAGTGACATGTAACAGTAACCATTGAGACCATATGGATTACCATAACGGTTTTCCCCTCAAATGAAACCAACTATTCATTAAGTTTATCATATAGTGATATGATAGATAATGCCTAGTATATAGCACTTAAATCATATTAAATAGTTGTTGTGTGAACGCCACATCAATAATAGGTATACAATCAATACCGTTAAGACGCGTTCACATAAGGATTTTTTCCACGGAGATCTCTTCGGTCTGATCACATCCGAACTCCATGACAAGGATTAGAAACTACCTTCCAAGCATCATATATCTTTATAATAGATATACTCTATTATAAGCATAAGTGGATCACCTTCGTTGTGTGATCCAGATCATATCAACTCCTTCTAGCAACAATGGATAAGCATATCTAGATCCGAAGTTGATATACACTTAAGTTCAACCAAACCGCTCTGGCCATGCCCCTTCTCTGTATTATATAATTTTCCCAATGTCGAGTCTATGTTCGGTACCTCTCACATGGGTCTTCATCACTCGAACGGAACACGAAACCCTAAATGGATTCCATCATCTTGAACAGATCACGAATCACTACATGGATTCGAGCATCTCGAACAGATTTCGAACCTCCATATAGGTTCCCCGCATAAGTCCTCCAACGAATGCTGATGTTATCCACTCTCTTGGATACTCCTTAAGATAAACAATCCCACATGGTAGTATCGTTTGAAATGTTAATACTGACCTTTCCCTTGGATTTAACATTAGGATAGACAATTCAACCCTATAACAGTCCACTTCTCAACCGCTTCCAGGACATAGATCATGTATATGGTTTTGATGTGGTTATGGGATTGAGTCATCTCATATAAGTACACTCTTTCCACTGACTGGACGCTCCAAAACCAATCAATGAATATTTGGTAAACTCAACTCCGGTTCTTTCGAAAATAAACAAACAATACATAAGAGTGGAGATCGCCGCCTAACCATTCTTATACTTGTTTCTACCTTCGCACATTGTCCAAACAAACCCAAAACCATTCTTATACTTGTTTCTATCTTTACAAACATTTGTTTTAAAGATTTATGTTCATAATCGGTCAATTTCAGTATTTGTCTAGTTAACTATCAAGTTCTTAAGACGATTGGTTATAGAAATCCAAATTTGTATGCTTAACTCATTTTCGACATTCATACTTAATCATTTCTCGTTCAAGAATGAAGCCGAGTAAGTTATAGCACTAGTTGCATTAACGCCTTGCCTAGACACTTCATTCTTAAATCTCACAAATAGATAAGTCTACCTCGTCGGCTTTTAGTGTTAAGTATGGTATTAATGATTTCCATCAACAATAAGAAATCAATACGATTAACGTGTTTTTGACATTTTCCAACTTACTATTCCTCGATCAAAGGGGAAGCCCGATAGGTTAGAGTTTTATTGCTCCGTCCCTACTCGAAATCAATCTTAACTGTCACAAATAGATAAGCCTTAATTCATCGGCTTTTAGTTTTAAGCATAGTTAATTACTTTTCAAACAAGTAATCAAATAATTAACTATTTAGCCACTAAGCAATTATTACCCTGTTTTGAAGACATTTGTATATACTTTTAAAATACTTGAAAATACTATAATAGATTTTAAAACATTTATCCGAAGTATTAGTTGAAAATAACAACTTTACAATTTTCCTTAAAACTTGAAAACGACATGTCTTTAACAAAATATCTCTTTTTTTAAAATTCACAACTAATTCTTAAAATTTCATAAATATATCAAACCACTTTTGAAATACTCTACTAATAGATATTAAACCGTTATAAAAATAATGAACAAAATACTTAAATCTAAATAGCTTTTTAAATCTTTTAAAGTCCAAAACCAAGTCTAAACGGGGCAGTTTTACACTAGTGATGTTTTGGCCATTTTTCAAGATGTTACTAAATGTTTTACTATTCAAGTTTTTAATAGCAATAAATATACATATAAACATTATAAAGATGGTAAGAAACCCCTAAGGATCTCTTTACAAAGTTCCATAGGAATCACCAAAAACAAGGCAATTCACAATTGCTTTTATAGCGACTATCGCTATAATTGCACTTTCTAATCCAAGTCCAATCGAAATCAAAGTCCATCTATAACCTATGTAATTTGTTCAAGGTCTTGTCACAAGTCATACAAGTCTATTCAAGTCTATTCCAAATTCGTTCAAGTCCATTTACATGGATCACATATGTCACTTACTTTTAAAATTAGAATTCAAACCAATGTTTCAACATAAGTTAACAACAATTCAAACAACATATATACAATCAACACAACGTATGTATGTGTTATATTTTCATTCAAAATGAGGAATTAACTTGCCTTTAACCACACAAACAACAAAGATCCAAGAACCAAAGCCTAGACCCGTCCTTGCATCCACCTTCTCTTCCTCATTCCTCCTCTTTGCACTTGTTTTTAGCCTCCACCACCCACATAATGCTCACGACCTATCCCAATAGAGGGAGCATGGCTTTGCTTCTTCTACTTTTGGCTTAGTGGAAGGTTTTCTAATATTATACTAAGCCTTGTGGCAAAGTTTGAAGTTATTTGGTGTTGATTTGCAACTATTTCATTTAGAACATTAAGTGAAGAAGGAGATGAAGAAGCCACTAAAGGAGCTTGGTTTTCATTTGTGATTCTATGATTATACTCTAAGGTATGCCTCTCCTTATATAGGCAATGAATGGTCTTGCCTAAGCTTGTACTCAGCCCCCCTCACCATGCCAAGGAAGCTTCATCTCCCATCACTTCTTCTTCATGTCACTTCTCCTTTAGGCTAATTACCATTATAGCCTCACGATGATAATATCTCTTATCCTAAATGAAGCTTCAAGAAATTTCCAAGCTTTATGAAAAGGTATGTGTGTTAATTAGCTGCTAATGTGTTCATTTGATCATTAGACAAGTACATAAGAATTCGAACAACTTATATCGATCAAAAAGCTATTTATCAATAAACTGATTTTCTGTTACATTATCGATTTCTCTTCGAAGCATATATTTTTGTAAACATTTTTCCCAAACAAGCTTACCATCAATAGTTATGATTTAAAAAGGGGTTAATAAGCTTATTAAATCAATTTAATAACATTTAATCCAATATTTAAGTATTTAAATAATTCAAATATTTATGTATAGAGTGTCCGAAATTACAAGTCGTTACAAATCCAGAGTCCAACCCATGGAAAACTACTATATTTATAAGTTCAACCAGTCGATTAATTTAAGGCATCAGTAGATAGACTTGTCTAAGAGTCCACTGACTGTGTTTTAATCAGTCGATTAATGTGATGTATAAAAGTAAAAACAAGAAGGCAACTAATCGATCGATTGTGTCAATTCAGTCAACTGATCTCTTATAGGTTGCATAAGTCGAAACTAGAGCTATTCTAGGCCAAGTAGGATAGCTTCGAGGATTCATTTTTGCTTAGTTGAAATTCTAGAGTTCATGTAGCTTCATGATGCATTATAACGTGATACTCAACATGTCATGTGTGATTGTAACGCAGTTAATTGCCCTCATTATCATTGTAGTGTCACAGTCGCATGTTTTAACTTATGGACTACATGAGGAGAATGGAGATATTTATGTTAGTATGGTTCACGTTGTCCAGGCAGACGTATCTACGGGAGAAGTCAAATTTTTGATCAACCCTTTGATGCTATTATTGAATGATATGAAGTGTAGGGCACACTTACCACTAAAGTTGTATACTCGATGCTTTGGTATGCCGTTTACCATCAGGATTGTATAGATGTGTAACCTAGGCATCATGACTATATTCGGTGTGCGACTTAAGTAGTATATCATTGAGATTGTTTGCTCAATGTATATTTATGTGGTTGGTAATTGATATTGTTTTCTCAATGTATAGTTAGGTGGTTTACCATCGATATTGTATACTCGATGCATTACTAGGTTTATCCAGTTTCTGGATGTCTAACCTTTGGGTGGAAATCCTTATGGACT
This sequence comes from Allium fistulosum, assembly GCA_030737815.1. Lineage (NCBI taxonomy): Eukaryota > Viridiplantae > Streptophyta > Magnoliopsida > Asparagales > Amaryllidaceae > Allium > Allium fistulosum. The sequence continues at coordinate 263,242,984 of CM060904.1, read as the reverse complement.
ATTATTGAATTTTAAGCATAGTATATGTCGTTACCCTATATTGTATCAATCGGGAAATTCATTAGATGTATTATACATATACAAATAAACATCCTAAGGTTGTGTAGATTATACATTATAATTTAATTGCCTATCAACACCATACCTCCAGTGATATTTCCCACTCACCAGGCTTTGTCTAACCCCTCTATTTTTCCACTTTATACCTACTTATAGGTTCATAGGATAACACGATGGAGTGATAAGAGGGAGTAAGATACGTGAAAAAGGTGACCGTGGGCTCTAGAGATATATTATTTATAGTCATTCTATATGTGTCTTATCATATCTATCAGTCTGATACTTATTATATTTCTAGTTGAATATTACCAAGGACCTTGTTTAATTGTTTCCTGTATTTATTATCATGGTTTTAAATAAAGATAATTTTGGTTATTTCAGCATTTCTATTTTATTCCTTTCACTGTGAGATCTGAAAATGTAGAATGTGTTAAAGTTTATGTATAGGGGAATTTCACCAGAAGGACAAACTTTGCAGTCCAATTAGTTTCTAGGACACACATTCAAAGAAATTACTTTCAAGGCCAAAGTCAGCAGAATAATTACTTTCAAGGACAAAGTCAGCAGTCCAATTACTTTCAAGGATATAATTTCATAGGTTTTTAGGCCTTAGAAACTAATTATTTTACGTTTTGTCCTTAAGAGTAATTATTTCAGTTGTGTGTCCTAGAAACTAATTCCACTTGCTAAAGAGGCCCTTGTGGCTAATTTCCATTTATATATATCTCTATACCATATAAACCATTAAAACCTAACAATCCATACATCTTAGCATGATTAAGTTCAAACTCCGCTTTTAGGATTCAAGTAGAATCATTATATTCGAAGGTGCGAGTTGTTACATCTGGTATCAGAGCTTAGTTTTACAATTCCATGGGGACTAGGCATCTATTGAGAGAGCGTAGTATATTTTAATATATATATATATATATAAAACACAAATACACATACATAATTCTAGTAATGCTTAATATTATTTAAGGAATGTTGTTGATAATTCATGTTTACAAATAATAGAAAAATGAGCAATCAAACATAAAATACTTCTAGTGAGGTAGCAGCTGTGGTTTCAACATGCTATTTCCATTATGGTTCCACCGGTATCCTCAGGCAAGTGGCCAGACTAAAGATAAATTCAAAGGAGGACCCATAGCTCAAGCATGTGGTATAGTTTTTACCCCTCCACCGGCTTTGGATTGCCCAAATAGTGTTGGAATTTCAAAGTTTGAGTAGAAAGAATTATATAAGGACTAAATCAACTATTGAGATTCGGGCATGGCTAAAGAAAAATGTGGTTTTGATAAGGCGTAAAGAATTATATTGCTTCTTCTCCCTTTTGAGTTTCTTAGGAGTGGACCCACCTGAGCCTATGTCAGTCCCTCTCTTCGATCCCTTACCACTTCTTTTACCACCTTTGATAGGAGAGCTTTCGGATGTTGGAGGGAGTCCTTCAAGAACCGACCCGCTGGGTGGAATGACTTGCAGCGGGATGAGGTTTGGATCATCGACGTCCACATCAACGGGTTCAGTTTTAGCTTTCTTCTTCAATGACTCCTCCCTGTCGATGAGCTCCTTTAAGTTGAGCTCATCAGTGTATTCAGAGGTACCCTTGATCATAACATCATCGGAATTATCTTGCAGTGGCTGATCGTCGGCCTTTTCATCAGTGGCTGATCGTCGGTCTTTTCGTTAGCAAGAGCTCCAATAACTTGAACATCGAGCCTAGAATGTTGGTAGCTCCTGCAATTCAGTAACTGTCGGTTGTTGCTCCATAGTGGCACCACTTTCCAGAGTTTGACTGGGAGCCAGGAGACCTGCAGATTCGTGGGAACAAGCGAATAAGCCTAGAATTATTGGGCATGAAGAATGAAACCACTTGAGTAATAGAGAATAGAGCAGGATACCTGCATCTGGTTGACTTTCAATTGTTACTAGAGTGCTCCCTTCTTGAATAGGAGTCAGCGCCTTTGATTTATAACTGGGTCTATCTAGATCATAGCTTAGGTCTTGCCTCGGGCCAAGAGAAACTAATGTGCCGGTGGGTTGAAGTGAAGAGGAATCTTTGGGATCAGACCCCGATGCTTCAGCAATGTTTTTCCCTTTAACAGAGGGTCCAAAATATCAAAGTATTAGAGCCTTGCAGCGGCAAGATCTAAAGGTTAATTCCCATAAAGGATCCATCGCACAAATTTCTCCTCATCCAAATTGGCATCGCCAAGCACCTTCTTCCTCGTACTAACGATATATTCCCAAGCCTCGACAAGCGATTTGAAGTAGCTCTGTCCAAGAAAACTCAAGTCATGGTGGATTAGGACCTTGGCATTGTATTCAACAATAAGGGGATCAAACATGTCCTTAATCTCATTCTGGCAAGCCTCTTTAGCATACTCCAACTGGGCCTCAATTTTCCTTCTAACTTCATTACGACCAGCTTCCCTTGTCTCTTTCTTGAGGGCTTCGATTTGAGCGAGCTACTCATCAAGTTTAATTTTCAGCTCCTGATCATTGACGACCTCTTCATAATGCTTTTAAGACTCCTCTTGAGCCTCAAGTTTTTCTTCCTTCTCTTTCTTAAGAAGCTCTTCGAGTTCCTCAATGCGGCGGGCTAGAGTGTCTTTCTCTTTTTGTAATGTGTCCTTCTCTAGAGCAAGCACACATTGCGGCTAAGGGTAGCGTCCAGCTCCTTTCTGTGAGCCATTTCCAGACGATTAACCGCTTCGGATGTTTCTTTAGCACTCTTCTCTACCACGGCTAAATTCGTGGTCAACTCCGTGATCTCATCATCTTGGTGTTTGATTATGTTTTTATCATGGATCGCCTCCTACTTAAGGCGGTCGATTTCATGTTGCCTTTCAGTAGACGCCTCGGAGATTTTCTTAGCTAAGTGTTAGAATGCTTCATGCTGCACAAAAACATCGTTGACGCACGCAAGTGAACTCGCTTTAATATTTCCCAAGAGTGTGGATAGAAGGAAGAAACTTTAGTCCATCATGGTAGATTTTTGAAAATTTGACCTTAAGTTCATCCAATTGTTCTACCGTAGAGGCCTGAGAAGATGTAGTAGTCAAAGCTGGATCAGAAATATCAATAGGACATCTGCTCGACCAGCGATCGCAAGGCTATCGAGAACTGGATGAACCAGAATGATGCTCAGGTGGCATAGTAATTTGAAGAACATGAGAAGAGGTCTGATCACCGCTATATACAAAAGTATTGGGATGAACTTCTTGGCAATGAGATGATTGATATATTGACTTGTGCTTAGAGGATGAAGAGTCTCGTGAGTGATGGCTTCTTTCCCAGCTATCACTCCTTTCTCAATTCCAGCTCGAGTCCGAACCACGATCGGATCCATAATGTGTTGACGAACCCCTCAAGCGATCAAAGGCACGAGAATGAGACATAGCACCTGCAAACCAAACAAAAGTGTTTAAGTACAATCAAATAAAAGATAGAAAAAATCATGTAGTAAAGTACACGTGATTGTGAGTGTCCTAGTGTCACCCCAACGGACCAGTTACTATGGCCTTGCTTATAGGAGTAATTTCTCCTCTGCCAATAGGAGGAATGTCATCACTAGTTTTGGTGGAAGAATTAAGCCCTTTGAAACTAATGTTGGGAAAGTTAAAAGTCTCGATGTCATCTAGGATCGATAGACTTGAGAATCCTTCCATCGAACTTTCTAAGGCTGAGAGGAAGACTCTTCTTCAATAGAGGTAATGGTGAACTTAGGTTTCTTAGCAGTCTTTCTCCTACGGAGTTTGTACGCAAGCTTTTTCCCTTTTCTTGTCGGCATATGAGATTGTGTGCCTTGTGATGATTCGACCACAAGCGCATTGCCCGAACCTAAATCATCATTACCAAGATCATCGGCGTCACCACCTTTGATTTCACCTTTTTTGGAATCGTCCTGAGCCTCATCGACTGGGGGCACGACAGGGCTATCAATGTCGCCTTCCTGTTTGACCACATTTCTTAGCAATGCAACGCTTCTTAGAAGACCAATACTACGATCTTCTTCTAGCAACCCAAAAAGAGATAACCACCCATTGGTTATAAGGGAGCTGATGTCCCTGTCCTCAACTGGGGTGGCATGGATTGTAGAAACCACCCTTGAATAATTATCACCTTGGGGTCGTGGATGGACACCTGTAAATTTTCAAAGTATTTGTTAGTTCGGGATATAACTTAGACTTAAGAATTTGAAAACAAAGTAAAGGCAACACTTACATCCTCCCAACCATCGCCTCGCAAAGCCGGGTGGACAACAAACGTAGAACCATTCATGCTTAAAGACACTGAGCTTGTTCCAAGCACCAGTAAGAACTTAACAGTTGGGAACGGGGTCGAGGAAAGTATAAGAAAGGCTTTCCATCCGTCACTTGAAATTGTAGATAAACCTGATGTCTTTAGGGGATGACGGACAGAATAGAACATCCATAAATAGCAAAAGGTGTCGTAGAGGAAATCTTAGCTGTTCGAATGCAGCTGAGCAGGAGCTATTCCTAGATAATTTAGTACGTCTCGGATAAATGAATTAAAAGGTGACACGTATCCGACCTAGCATATAAATTTATTACATGTCGTATACCCCTCTGGTGGCAAGTGGGCCCTGTCATTCCTTGATGGGACTAATACATCTCCAAACGGGATTCCGTGTCTAGAGCACAGCTTACGGAGAGCGGCCTCGCCAATTCTGGAGGCTTGGGAATCTGCTGGGTCATCCATAAATACAGCACCCTCAAAAGTGTCGGGGGCAGGATTTATCTCTTCCAACAGAAGGATGAGAACGTTAGAAAAAAGGTCAACCTATATACTCTAGTTTCTCGGTTTGGTGTTCGGGAGAAAGGCTACCAGATACGGTCACAGAGCTCAATTGGGCACCTGGATTGTTATGCTGTAAAGGTTGACTGGAAAACATCGCAGCTAAAAGCCCTGAGCATTTGGATCCCATAACAACTAAACTCGGGAGATAATTAAGATTAGAAAATTTTACTTATCCCCTCCCCGTGTTAAGTGTAAACTAGTGTAGTGCAGTGTCATGCAATGCAAATATAAACAATTCAGAATTAAAAGAAAAAATAGTGACGAGACTTTGGATTCTGACCAAAGTGACCGTCATTGCTGACCGTCTCAACTGACATTTAAATTTATCAGTTGTATAAGCTTTGGGATCGACCATAAACATGTTAAAGTTTGAAGTTCAATATTGAAGTCCATATGCTAAGTTGTAGTCCATATCTAAATCCCAGAAGTTTAGTCGTTCGATTTCAAGTTCGATATTGGATATGCAAGTCCCGTTATCCGTTATGGTCCATGTGCTCAAGTCCATCAATGTGAGATTGGTTCTAATAGTCCATACAAGTTTATATGGACTGGTTCGCTCAAGTGTTCAAGCTCAATTCAAAGGCCTAAAATCGGCTAAGTCCCCATAGCCGATCCATTTATCTTAATACAACAGATCCCTCTCATAAAGCCTATGACCGATCTTTCCATTCTATAACACCACCGATCTCTCACCAGAGCATCAACAACCGATCCCTCGGCCACTAATGTAGCCGATCATTTCTTTTTCAAATTTACACTGATCCCTATAATTGAATCCCTTCTTCTCTCCATTCACTCCTTCCTCCAAACCCATTGGAAAAAATAAACCATCGATCTCTTCCTTCCCCCTTTAAACCATCAATAACATCCCTCACTCTTTTTTCCTTCTCATCTTCTGCCACCTCATCAAACCCAATGTCGCCACCATACTCCTCTTCTCTACCTAATTCAACCCATGCTCGAGACAAGAAGGACAACCGAACCCATCATCTCATTACGAATCATAGTTAAATGCAAATTGAAAATCTACCTATGTATAATCGACGGTGAGATGTGGAGAAGTCAACGGCGATGGCGAATCATTTGGGAATGATTGAAATTAAAGGGGAAGAGGAATAAGATTGATAGAGGTATGAAGGGTCGCGATGGATTTCGATTTGAAGTAAAAGAAAGAAGAAGGCAATAGGGTTCGGTAGGGCATAAGCAACTAAATGAAAGCAACTGAAGTGAAGGATGGAGAGGGAAATATTTAGTTTATATACGGGGTTTGAGGGATCGGCCCGCCTTACTCTTCTCCATGAAGCCAAAATATGTTAAACCCTTTCTTAAAAAGGGATTGGATACAACCCCTATTCGAGGGGGATCCTTCTAATCCCTATATGTCTATGTACATATAAAAAAGGAAGAAAAGAGGGAAGGGGATCGGTTAGAAAAATTCCGATCCCTATTATGAAAACAGGGAGGAAGAAGAGAGAAAGAAGGGGATCGGGTACGATCCTTAAGTAAAGAAAGGAAAATTCCGATCCCTATATAAAAAACAATAAAACATAAATGTAATGAAATTGCATCTAATTCAAAAGAAATTTGCGACGACCCATGAGCACGAAAACACATTCTGGAGCCAACGACAAGAACGTGTACCTAAACATGCACTTGCATATTCTAAAAATTCAAATTTTGAAATTGATAGAAATTGAATTCTCACCTAAAGCTTTCAAAGATGAAACTTGATTAGATAGCAAAAGCCTACAAGCTCCGTAGATCCGGGCATAGATAACAACTGATGGAATACAACCTAGAATTTATACTATTGGAAATCGGCCAATCGTCATGACGATCGAAAAGAGATAAGACACTTTGAGAAAATAATTTAATGGAAAGATAGGGACTATTTAGAAAACTGGATGGATTTCTTTCCGGCGACTCAAACTTAGTTCGATTCAAAGCATGTCATGTTTAACAGAAGATGTACTTTAGAGGGCTAGTGTTATTCGGCATTTTGACCTGACTATATCTGATTGTTTGGACAAGTCAGACTCGATTGTCATCAAGGCCAGTAAGCCTAGAGTGATGATTGTAGGGTCCAAAAATTAGGTATAGATGACAATATGAAGCCATGGTTGAACGGAATCGAAAGATATGCTATACATAATGTTCTAAGTATGGAATAGTCTAATCTAGGAAAGGGATCGGTTATGATCCCTCTCAATCAAAGGGATTGGATTACTTCAACTAAACAAGTGCAACTCAATAAAAAACGACCGATATCTCAAAATCCAGAATTCATATACAGATAGAACTTTGGGAATAAGAAGTGGGACCCTAGGGAGTCCACCCTAGGGATCGCAGCCCAAAAGGAGCAAGCAAGAGGGATCGGTCAGAATTAGGCAACATCACATATTGCAACAATAATCGATCAATAACTCAATATCTATAGACCCAATCAACATGAAACTTGGAGGACAAGTGCATCACAACATGAAGAACCCATCATAGGGAACGCAGCCTCCAACTCCTCCAAAATAGGGATCGGCCCCCGATCCCTATTTCTTGGGATTTTGGTCATGTGATCGCTCTTTTGGGTCCTTATGGATCCGGAGAGCCTTCTACCTAATTTTTAAGGAGATATTTCGTTGTCTTCCTCTATAAATATAGACTTGATTGTTCAATTTTGGGATCTTTACGCTGCCAGTTGCTTTGTACTCTTTTGTAAATAAGGATTCTAATCTGATCCCTATTGTACTTGGTTTACAAAGTGATTAATAAAGCTATCTATTCAATGTGGACGTAGGTAAACAACGTTGAATCACTATAAATTGTTGTGCCTCTATTATTAGCTTGTTTCTTATTACTTTACTAATAAATTCTCTTTGTTTACATTTATTATTCTTTATTTATCCCTCTACAAAATCCCTATTAGGTGTTTATGTTAATTTTTAGTGCAACCAAGGTTCAAATGGGCCGAGGAGAACATTGGAATTTGTGCCTATATAATAGAAGTTTGTATCCCTAATTCACGCACATTCTTCATTTCTCTTCATCCTGTAACTGCTGCTTAATCTAAACATAAACTCTATTCCTTTTCTCGTTCGTTTTCAATTCTAAATCAAATTCCTCCAAATAAAATAGCATAACAAATTCAAAAAAAAGGAGTCTAATCCAAGCTTTAACAAATCAAATATAGGAGAAAAAAGCTAAATCTAACCAAATCAAAGAAGAGAATTTGGATGTTCTACATTTTAACAAGATAGTAAGGTGGAATGATAAGTGGGAGTAAGATAAGTGAAGGAGATGTTGTGTGCTTTGGAGATATTTTATTTGTAGTCATTCCATATGTATTGTATCGTACTTATCAATCAGATACTTATTATATTTGTAGTTGCATATTATCAGGGACCTTTTTTAGTTGTTTCTTATATTTATTATTGTGGTTTTAAATAGATACAATTTGGGTTATTTCGGTATTTATATTTTATTCCTGTTGCTGTGAGATCTAAAAATGTAGAATGTTTTAAAGTTTAAATTTGTCTTTATACCATATAAACCATTAAAATCTAACAATTCATACTTCTTGACACAATGCGAATTCAAATGCCACTATTAGGCATTGAATCAATATGCCTGGAGGTACGGGTTGTTACATGACACCATACTAAGAAATTGAGAATGGATATTTCCAAGTGGCAAAATGTTTGTTCAAGACATGGAGTTGTCCTTTGTAAAGAAACTTCCCATCATGGATAAGGAAAGAGAGTGTATGATAATAATTGCTTATGCATCTACTATTGGATCCATCATGTACGTAATGTTATGTACTAGACCCGATATTGGTTTTGCACTAGATATAATAAGTAATGTCAGTCAATCAGTCAAATCCAGGCATAAAACACTAAAAAGTTGTTATGATTATTCTCAAGTACACAGGATATACTAGTGACTTGTTTCTGATATATGGAAACAGTGAACTCCAAATGAATAGTTATTCAAGCTCAAGTTTTCAAAGTGACATGATTTCGATTTCAGGTTTCGTATTCACCCTGATGATTGTAAGTTGAAAAGTTCAAAGTAAGAAGTCGTGGTAGATTCAGCCATAAAGGTCGAGTGGACTACCCTAAATGATGCCATAAAGGAAGTAATATGGACGTGCAAATTTTTAAGAGAGCTAGCAGTCATTTCGATTATTGAGAATCCAGTACCCATGTATTGTGATAAAAGAGGAAATTTAGATTGTAGAGGAACCAAGAGCTCATAAGGGATCGAGATGTATACTCTATACGTACCGCATGATAAAGCTACTTATAAGTAATGGAGAAGTAGTCACCGAATAAGTAGGTACGAAGGATAATATTACTAATCCACTCACTATGGTCCATTATCGATTTAATCTAGGACAACTTATCAATGTTACGGGTGTGGGTCACTATAATTGGTCCTAAGTTCAAGTTGGGATCTATATAGTTAAGGGGTTCCCTAGGGGCAATTACGTAATTTGATTATAAATTTTTAACTCTTATAATGAATCTTATTCAAAATAAAGTTCGTTCTCTGTTTTTATTTCAATTGTGTGTGTATAATGTGTTAAGAGTTCATTATAGAATACAAGTAGAAATCTCTCGGACAAAATATTTAGTAAATCGTGGTTATGAATGAATTCATAGCCATGAGTATTGGATCGTACAAATAAGCACTTATCCTTTTATGGTCTTAGTCATAGCTGTTTCGAGAATGAAATATCATTACACCAATAAGACCGATATACGTAATGCTCACCATATGATGGACGTTGATTTACTTATGGCAATTAGAGTATCAAAAGGTTACAATTTTAATTGTTAAGGAACAACTGCGGAACAAACCACCGGGAGACTTCTACAGGTTATTATATCTAGTTTAGATAAAAGATCTCACATAAAAATGTGTAATGGTCTTTTGACATGTGAATACCATGGCTCTTATGTATTACGACCATACTTTGATTATAGACAGTTACACGACAATAGAACATGTTATGTCCATAGTTGGATACATATTGGAACTCATGAAGTGAAACACTACTCGAGAAAGAATTTATCTCTTTCGATACAGAAGGTTAGTGTCACTATAATTGGAATTTAAAACAAAGTCTTTTGCCAAAGCAATATGATTAATCGCTAAATATTACCACATTAAACCAAAAGACTTCAAAAGTCAAACTTTGCAATTAAATAAGGAAATTGCCAGAGTGTATATCGTTGACTGATCTCAAGATGTCTAAGTGACATAATGTTGATCAGGAGACACAATGTGCATAATATATCATTACTTAAGGGTGCAACTTATGGATTATGAAGTAGTTATTCACCTAGATGATAAACATCCATCCTCACATATATATTATGGTACTTCAGCAAAAGTTTGTACAGACTTTTAAGTATTTGAGTTGTTCAAATATTAAAGAGGACGGAGTGTCTCACCTAAGAGTCACATGGCTGTTATTCTTAATATTCGATTGAAATTAACTTAATAAAATAATTCGTAAATGTTATAGATTATCGTGTAGAAATTGGTATAATAGGTATATTATCTAATTGTGGGACTAAAATTTGCTTAATAAATGTATAAAGTTATATTTATAGGTCGAAATAATAATATAAATAGGTCTTGAATTTTATAATTACTGAAATATTATGGTCGACCCAAATTTATCACTTTAATTAATTTTAAATGATGGGTTAAATAAATGAAAGGAAAGAAATTTCTAAGGCTTATTATAATGATTGAAAATAGGAAACTTATTTTGGTATGTGATGTTACAAAAAATATTCTTATGCCTCCACTTTTGTACACTTTTCTTCTTCTTCAAATGAGGTTAAACCTTGTTTTTGACATTGCAACTCAAAAGCAATTTGGAGGATTGTTCTCACAAAAGTGAAACAGATGGTATAAGGTGATGATTTTCGGTAGGTTCACTTAGCTTGGTAATATTTCATATTCATTACTGATATCATATTTTTATTTTTGACCTACTAAAATTTGAATCAAACTATTATTTCAAAACTATTTTAATACTATTTTTGGTTTCTAAATAAATCGTTGTTTTAGTTATTATTTAATATTACGCTTAAGTATCTGGTTTTGAATTTTAAATACATATATCATATTTATTTTCGGTCCAAATAAAAATTCATTTTAAATATTTATCTTCGGATTTTATATTGTATTATAAAATTTTGATTTTAATAAATTTTATATTTAATAAAATAGTTACAATTTTATTTTACTAAAATAATACAATGATTTTGGAATTTAGTTATCAAGTGTGATAAAATCGGGTTTTAATAATATTGAAAAAAAGAAATTATGTTACTGCTGAGTATACAGATACGACTGAATTATATTTGTAAAATTAAATTATTATTTTTAAGGTCGATAATAATTACAAATCAAAGCAAAATTTAAAATTATAAAAGGTAAGTTCAATCCTATAATTTAGGAAACCTTAATTTCAAGATTATCTTCTTTGTTTAATATGACCGAATCTAAATATGCACTACACACACATACGTGTATAGATACGTGTATAAATGTATAATATATATATGGATGTGTATAATGTATATATTTGGTATTATATATGTGTGTGTACACACACATACACATACACATACATACATAAGTATGTATGTATCAACGTCTACAACACAGTAACACACATACAAATACATACATACATACATACATACATACATACATGTATACATACGTACACACACAAATAGGTATACATGTCAGAAATTCTTTACTGTTCGATCTTTCATGATTAATGATGAACAATTCAAGTAATAGCCCAAGGATCACCAATACCGAATATTTCACAAACAAAACTTAATATGATTTTTTTGTTTAAGATGGCGTACCTTAATTAACAGCGGAAGATGTAATGGTTGTCATCTTCTTCTTCCGACTTCTAATAATTACTCTTCTTCTCAGAATTCGGTTTCTCTCTCTAACCCTATTTATTTATGTGTTTCTTGATGGAGAAGAATACATCTATTGGCTGGGAGAGAGAGGACCCAATCCTTTATATAACATTTAACTCTAAATCTGGTATGTCCATCATATACCAATTCAACGCTTAAGATTAATCACAGACCTAATGTTCTAATTATAGAACGGTCTATTTATGACTTAATTAATCGGGTCACATTAAGATTAGAAACTGCATAACGTTAAAGGTAAATGAAACGTTCTATTTATGACCTAATTAATAGGGTCACATTAAGATTAGAAATTGCATAACGTTAAAGGTAAACGAGCCAATTGCAGTTTCTAATAGCAGATTTCTAACACTCTCCCACTTGACCCGATTATTCATAATATCAAGTGTTGAACATCATACTATGATAAATTGCTGAGAGTTATGGCGGTTGTGCATTATTAATTCAATGCATTCCCTTCCATATACTACAATACCAGCAATCCATCATTTTATACTCATAATTTATATAAAACAGCATAATAGTCCACATAATGCCTTATATCATAATGATTAAACATAATATCTTTATAAGACTCTTTCTTGTTTAAAATTACATAAAGTACGTACTACTACATTAAAACAAAAGACACATAATTGTATATCAGAAACACACAAAGGAGCTCATAATGTCACACATCAATTATTATTAATACAACCAAGACCCATTCTTTGAACATGTTCCTTAAATTGTCTTGGTTGTAACCCTTTTGTCAAAGGGTCTGCAATCATAAGTTCTGTCATGATGTGCATGATTGACACTCTTTGTTTCTGAATCTCATCTTTCACAACAAGATACTTCAGTTCCATATGTTTGGCACCTTTAGAGTACTTGTCGTTTTTTGAGAAAAACACTGCTGCAAAGTTATCACAATAAATTTTCAACGGCTTGCTAATGGTGTCGACAACCGCAAGTCCTGAAATAAAGTTCCACAACCATAATGCATGAATTGTGGCTTCATAACATGCCACAAATTCTGCCTCCATAGTAGATGAAGCAACGATAGTTTGTTTCGCACTTTTCCATGATATGGCTCCTTGAGCAAACATAAACAGGTAACCAAAAGTCGATTTTCTAGTATCGATGCATCCAGCAAAATCTGAATCGCTATATCCAATCACCTCCAATTCATTGGATCTACTATACATGAGCATGTAATCTTTCGTGCCTTGTAAGTACCTCAACACTTTCTTTGCAGCTTGCCAATGTTCCCTTCCTGGATTACTTTGATACCTCCCTAACATATCGACCGCAAAACTGATATCCGGTCTAGTACAGGTTTGAGCATACATTAGGCTACCAACTACAAATGCATATGGAATTGATTCCATTTCCTTTCGTTCAACATCATTCTTAGGACATTGCATGAGATTGAATTTATCACCTTTCTGTACAAGAACTTTCCCAGGTGAACACTTACTCATTCCAAATGTCTCTAGAATCCTTTCGATATATCCTTTCTGAGACAATCCCAATATTCCTTGTGATCGATCACGAAATATTTCTATCCAATCACATAGGATGCCTCTCCCATATCTTTCATTTCAAAGTTCGTTGAGAGAAATTCCTTAGTCTCATGTAATATGCTTAAATTATTTGCAGCAAGCAAGATGTCATCAACATAAAGGACTAGATAAATAAACTTGCTCCCACTGATCTTTTGGTATAAACAGTGATCAACCGTATTTTCCTTAAAACCAAAAGATGTAATAATGGTATTGAACTTAATATACCATTGTCGGGATGCTTGTTTAAGCCCATATATTGACTTTTTAAGTTTACACACCAATTGTTCTTTACCTTTTATAGAAAAACTCTCAGGTTGATCCATATAAACATCCTCATCAAGATCTTCATTTAGAAAGGCTGTTTTCACATCCATTTGATGCAATTCCAAATCATAATGTGCTACTAATGCCATTATTATTCTTAGTGAGTCCTTTTCCGAAACAGGAGAAAATGTCTCCTTGTAATCAACACCATCTTTCTGAGTGTAACCCTTAGCAACAAGTCTAGCTTTATACCGTTCGATATTACCACTAGAGTCGTGTTTGGTTTTAGAAACCCATTTGCATCCGACTCTTTTACAGCCATGTGGTAACTCAACGAGATCCTAAACTTCATTCTGTTGCATGGATTTTAGTTCTTCTTTCATGGCATTAATCCATTCCTTTGACTCATTACTTTCTACATCATGTGAAAACGAAACTGGGTCCTTATTGATTCCTATATCATAATCTGATTCTTGCATATAAACCATATAATCATTAGAAATAGCTGACCTACGATCTCTTTGAGATCTTCTTAATGCTACTTGTTGTGGTTCATGCATATCAGCATTATGTAAGTCATTTCCTTCAGGAAGTACTTCTTCATTTATATGTTGCTCATCATCATGATGTTCTCCAACATGTGGAACAACATTTGGAGTAATAGTAGATGGAGGAACTATTCTAGGCAATGTAACATTTACCCGTGTTTCCTTTATTTCCACTATTTCTCTTCTAGTACTCCCACTGACTTCACCAATCTCAATGAATCTTGCATTACCAGTTTCTACAATTCTCGGACTATGATTAGGACAGTAAAACACATATCCTTTAGATTTTTCAGGGTAACCTAAAAAATACCCACTAATCGTTCGAGAATCTAATTTCTTTTCATGTGGATTATAAATTCTCGCTTCCGCTGGACAACCCCAAACATGCAGGTGTCTTAAGCTAGGTTTCCTGTTAGTCCATAATTCAAAAGGAGTCTTTTGAACAGCTTTACTAGGAACCCTATTCAACAAATAATTAGCGGTTTTGAGAGCATACGACCACAAATTCTTAGGTAGTGTAGAATCTGACATCATACTCCTAATCATATCTATTAACGTCATATTGCTCCTTTCTGCTACACCATTTTGCTGTGGTGTACCTGGCATTGTGTATTGTGCACATATGCCATGACTTTCGAGGAATTTTGCAAATGGACCTGGACATTGGCCTGACTCGTTATATTTGCCATAATATTCACCACCTCTATCAGACCTTATGATTTTCACCTTTTTATCTAATTGCCTCTCAACTTCCTTTACAAACGTCTCAAGGACATTCACAGATTGAGATTTTTCATGAAGCAAATAGACATAACCATAGCGGGAAAAATCGTCAATAAAAGTGATGAAATACTTTTCTCCATTAAAGGCTAGAGTGTCCATAGGTCCGCAAATATCAGTGTGTATTATTTCAAGAAGCTAGCTGCTTCTAGTGGCTCCTTTCTTATTATGTTTGGTTTGTTTACCTTTAATACAATCCACACATAATTCTAGATCACTAAAGTTCAAATTTGACAAAATTTCATTACTTACTAATCTCATCATTCTTTCTTTGGATATGTGACCTAGTCTTTTATGCCATAAGAAAGCAGAATTTTCATTCAACATGCTACGTTTGCATCCAACATTATTTATTACATTCAGCAAGGTATTCGCATAAGTGTCATTCAGTTTCAATTTATATAAACCATCAATTAGAATACCAGAACCAACATTATCAGTATTCTTATATAAATCAAAACAACCAGATCCAAACGTACATCTAAAACCAGAAATATCCAACTTACTTATGGAAATAAGGTTTCTAGATAATGAAGGTACATAAAGGGTACTATTTAAGTCTAATACATATCCACTTTCTAGAATTAGACGATAAGTCCCAATGCCTTCTATTGTGGATTTCATTCTGTTTCCCATAAAGAGAAAACGATCTTCATTTGGATTTATGGTTCGGATCATAAGAAATCCCTTTCTTTTCGAACCAAGCTATCCTTTTCGGACAGTCATTTTGATAATGTCCTATCCTTTTACAGAAATGACATCGAACATCCTTTAGTTTCTTCTTTTCCTTATCCTGCCCATTCTTAGCAGGTGTCTTTTTCTTCTTGAAATGACTTGATTTTCCATTCTTTTCTTTACCAGCTTTATTACTCACAAAACTTACTGAGTGATTCACTTGATTTTTCAAACGTCCTTCTTCCTGAACAAGTCTACTGGCCAATTCATTAACATTCCACTTATCCTTTATAGTGTTATAGTTAATTTGAAAAGGTCCATATTCAGAAGGTAGCGAGTTCAGGATAAACTGGACAAGAAAAGAATCCTCTACTGTAAGTCCAAGGGAGTTTAACCTTGCTGCAAGATTAGTCATCTCTATAATGTGCTCTTGCATAGTTCCCGACCCATGAAACTTCATGGTCGTGAGTTCTGCCATAAGAGTACCAGCGAGTGACTTATCAGCTGAACGAAAACGCTCTTCCACAAACAGCATATATTCCTTAGCACTTTCTGTTTGCGGAATTGTTGACTTGATGTTGTTAGCAACAGTCATCTTAATAAACATAAGGCTCAATCTGTTACTGCGTTCCCATGCTTTATGGTGTGATTTTTCTGTCTCAGTGCTAGCTGTTGTAAGAGCAATAGGTTTATCCTTAAGGAGTGCCAAGTCAAGATCCTGAACACCTAAATGGAAATTGACTTGTTCTCTCCATTCAGAAAAATTAACACCAGTGAACAATGTAACAGATGAAGCATGTGTATTCATGGGAACTACTGCAAATTAAAAAAAATTGAAATAACTATAAGCTCATAGCTAACGCGATTCAGATATGTACATAATAGTATAATATAGCACTCCTTTGGGTAGATACTATCTTATACTTAACATAATTAAATACCAAAATATAAGTAAGTAATAAATATATTCAATTAAATAGAACTGACATCTTTGGATGATCAATATTTATTTAATCAAGATATCTATTAAACCTCATCATGTCAACTAGTTATAGAACAAGACTTTCCTTTGGGTAAGTTCTCAGGTTCTATCATTAGTGACGCCAGTTTTTAATTGGTATTATTATAACTGGCAATTTCTATCAATAATCATTATGTCACCTATGCACTAAATGATTATTCTGATTTTGACCACTTTGGTGATTAACAAAATCATAAATCTCATGTGCATAAATGACTTATAACACATACTTGATTAAACATCATGAGTAAAGCATAGAACAGATCAATTGCAATCATAGGAAATATTCAGTTATTGATTGGATTACTCTGATACCAAATGTCGGAAATTCTTTACTGTTCGATCTTTCATGATTAATGATGAATAATTCAGGTAATAGCTCAAGGATCACGATACCGAATATTTCACAAACAAAACTTAATATGATTTTTTTGTTTAAGTTGACGTACCTTGATTAACAGCGGAAGATGTAATGGCTGTCATCTTCTTCTTCTGACTTCTAATAATTACTCTTCTTCTCAGAATTCGGTTTCTCTCTCTAACCCTATTTCTTTATGTGTTTCTTGATGGAGAAGAATACATCTGTTGGCTGGGAGAGAGAGGACCCAATCCTATATATAACATTTAACTCTAAATCTGGTATGTCCATCATATACCAATTCAACGCTTAAGATTAATCACAGACCTAATGTTCTAATTATAGAACGGTCTATTTATGACTTAATTAATCGGGTCACATTAAGATTAGAAACTGCATAACGTTAAAGGTAAATGAAACGTTCTATTTATGACCTAATTAATAGAGTCACATTAAGATTAGAAACTGCATAACGTTAAAGGTAAATGGGCCAATTGCAGTTTCTAATAGCAGATTTCTAACAATACATGCATGCATGTATGTTGTACTACAGATCTTTAGCATTATTCATAATGACACAAGATAAGTTCTTGTGCAAAATGAAACAAGAACTTTCTTAGATTTACTCCAATTGCCTACTGCGCAAAGCACGTGATCCAACAGAAACAATAAACATTGATGAATATTATGCATTTTGTTTTTATTGATGGTAAAAAATCGACAACGGAGTGGACGACGATAACCTCGTCGATGGTTATGGCATTTTATTGATAGATTGTGCATATTTCATTGATGGTTTTATAATATTGATTTTTCTTTGTTTTTCTTTTTCCTAACGTTGGTTTATTATATCAATATAATTTGATTTTAGGATTTCTAGATTTTTACCACTAGTGGTCATTGACTATGTGCTGATAATGTACCTTATTAGGATTTTCTTTTCCGGTAAAGTGAGAATGAGATAAAATGTAGGAAAAGAGAAATTCGTTGAAAAACATTTACTGAATTCTTAAAAAACATCTTTAAAATATATTTATCTACTTTCTTTTATAAGTAGTAATGATAAAATTATGATCAAAATAATACAGGTAACAAAAACACATATTATGTATGTCTGTTAGTAGACCTAGGTTCGAGTTCTGTCTTGCACAAATTTCTCCAAAAAAAATAGTATCTGACAGTTGTAGATGTCATGAGTTGAAGCGGACATAATCAACATGTATTATAATAACAAAACAACTTGAAAAGAAATCATTGCCAACTTGTATTATAATGGCACTTACATCCTACACAATGAACACAACCATTGTACTTCTTCTGGAAAGACATCATTGACATTTTTCACATATTCAAGCTAGGCCTTAGTTTTGTTCCACAATCCAGTGATAAAACTTCCCTTTGACGTGACCCTTGGTTGTCGAACATGGCCTTGAAATAGGAACTACCTATCCTTTTCCGTATATCTGGTGATAGAAATGATCTTATAATCAATCTGTTTAACCTTGAAGAATTCAAATGGAATCTAATGTTCAATAATTACCTGGTAGGAACATCGCTTAGGCAATTTCAATCGCTAATCACAAGAATTGAACACATAAATATGTACGACCAACGAGATATTTTAGAATGAAGTTGGAATAAAAATGAAGGATAGCCAATGGAGTTGGCTTCAGACTGCGAGACCAAATGTCATGAGTCCGAATCCGAAATT
Organism: Allium fistulosum; assembly: GCA_030737815.1. Lineage (NCBI taxonomy): Eukaryota > Viridiplantae > Streptophyta > Magnoliopsida > Asparagales > Amaryllidaceae > Allium > Allium fistulosum. The sequence goes on along the minus strand of CM060904.1, from coordinate 263,224,216 downwards.
AACAACCATGTAACAAATACCTGGAGCATGTGGTTGACGGGTACACACTTTTTTAGAGTTTACAAGCAAAATTTGGTTCTTTAGGTAGTTCCCAAAAAAAAGATATAATCCAAAATCAATGTATAGTTTTATAAATTTCCCCGGAATCAAATTGAGTTATTTTAAATATCTTTGGAAGACCCATGCATCTCCTAAAGCCAAAATACATAAGTGGATTGTGGTACACGAAAAATTAAATACTATTGAAATGCTAAAAATCAAAATTTCAAGTAATAACAACATTATTGTGTGTTATTTCTATAAGTTATGTCCTGAGACTACTAAATACTATTAATGTCACTACACTCAACATATTGTTAGCATGCTTATTTTTCTTATTGGAATTCACATGAGTCGACGACCCGTCCTGATTCCTTATGAAGTCTGGACAAACTTTAGGTTCGCCTACACTTGGCTGCATAGAAATCTTTTGGACTCTATATTACTATTACGAGTTGGCGAAAGGAATCAAGTCTTTAACAACAGACGGAAATATTCCTTTGTTATTTGTTATTGCCTCGCATATTTGTATTTAAACAGGGTCAAGTAGGGAAAATTCAGAATGGAATCGGATTATGCGCATAATCACAGCATTTATAGACCACTCCCTCCTTCCTTGGTCACAATTGATGACCCCGCTTGTGACACCTCACGCCTTTGAATTGCCACTAATTTGTTCTTGTAGTCAAGTCAAGAGCCATTGTATCATGTACACTTTACCTTGTGGCGCTTTTCCAACATTAGGCTGCACATGATTGTTATATGTCTCTCTATTCGGTCAATCTTTGACTACTATGTTACTATAGCCCATTTTTATTTTGTATTAGGCTCGTTATTAGGGTGATGATCGTTATTACTTTTGTTTCATTATTGCATACTCATTTATGCAAATTTTAGTTGTAAATCATTCCCTAGCTACTAGGCTTGTTGGCTGCTTTCAGTTTCAGTAATTAGTAAAATATACGAGAGTGCTCTCCTCTGTCCAAGGACGGACCACTCTTTCATACACAACAAAAACCGAGTTATCCGAAATATGTAGATTGCATGGTCACTCTAAGCTAGAACATTTCCTCCCTTTTAATACCTAATTTTATAGATTTTACAAATAAAATGCATTCTACTCTTCAAAGGTTTAATGCATAAAATGGATATGAATCTTCTGTGGTAAACCATATTCGTCAAACCAGCAATGAAGCTTATTTAAAATATACTTTTTGAAATTGTTGATCGATGTGTTTTTACCAAATGATAATGCTGCATATTTGGTGCATGTTCTGAAGTCTGATTTGCATATCAAGCCGCTTTCAGTTGTTGGACATAGCTTCCATTTCAAAATAACAGAGAAACAGCTGCAGAATTACTTAAAGATCATGAACTCTAAAAACCCGAGAAGATCAGATCAAATTATTACCCAAGATATTAAATGCTATCATCATGTCATATCTGAAATGATGTATATATGTATATAATACAGTTTCTACAACAGTGGTGTGACATAAATATTCATCCAAAAAAACGAAAGAAAAAGATAAAAAGTGAAAGCTTCCGGTTTGAAACAATTGTAATAGCAATGATGAATTCAATACTTTTAATCCCAGTATGTATCACTGTGTATGTACAGGTATAGAAGGTGAAAGTTGTTGAGCAGCACTGGCATCACTAATACTGCTTCCATTATTATCCATAACCTGTTGATGGACATGCTCTAAAAATTCCATGACAGTAGCATCCGTCCAAGGTGCTCCAAAAGGAGCTTCATTGCCTGCTACCCACCCAAGATGCCCTCCTTCTGGCGTAACTATTAGCATGCAATGTGGATTCTCCTTTATAATAATAATAATAATAATAATAAGCAAGTGCACAGAGTAAGTTCAATAAAAGCTATAAATATCCAGAAGTACTTGTCAGATGAATAGAAGCAATGTAAAGTGACCTTGATTTCAGCACGAGGAATTCCTCTTGAAGGTGCAATTGGATCATTAGCTGCCTACTTGTAATGAATTCGTCGCAATGAGAAGAGATGCACTATTCGTAAGGTATCAAAATCTCATGTTGCCTGAGATGAAAAACGCAAGTTTATATGGCATTAACTCACCTGTATGCACAACAATGGAGTCCGCACGTTCTCAATTGACAATGAACTGCTGGAATTGAAGTAGTAATCATCTGCTGACTTAAAACCAAAAGAAACTGCAAAGAAGAAAAATAGTAATATTAAAACACGGAAAATTCAATCCACTGAATTAGCAATTAATTGCCGTCATATGCACACATACCACGGGTTAACCCTTCATCGAATTCCTTAACCGTCCTTGCGTTGGCTGCCATTGGAATGTTGTATTCACCCCCAAGATCTTCAAATAAAAGAGCATGCCTAAAGTTGATAGAAGTAGATTTGAAGATACAAACTGTTGAGACGTTAACCATTTAAAAATAAAATAAAAAAGTTATTTATGTTTTGTAGGTGCATGTAGTTTACTTCTTAAAGATTTTTCTTAGAGCTTTAGCAAGAGCTTTATTGTAGATATTGTTGAATCCCTTGCGGAACTCTTCGTCTGCAATCACTAGATTAAAAGGATTGCATAAGGATACTGCTCCCGAAAGAGGACAGTTTTGAGATTCCTGCATTGAGAAGAAGTAATCATATTAATGTACAAATATATGTGAAGTAAAAGATAGCTTCATATTTGCAACAGAAGCAGTAGGTTACTAGGTCAAATCCTGAATGTGATGCACCAGTGAGAAAGAAAATTGACAAAAAATGATACAATATTCGTGCAATTAGTTTTTTGCATGATAAGCATAAATTCTTGATCATTTATTATGGGATCAGCATACGATTATATGTGATTTCTTATAAATTCCTGTAAATTCACACGTAAAAAATTGGTAAGCATCATGATTAAAAGATGCGAATATCACTTTTATTTGATGTCCATGGGCAGGAATACTGCAAATTAAGGTTTTGTTGATATTATGGCTTTACGTAATGTCCACTGTAAACCAAACAACACTATTTTCTTTGTTCAACAAAGCTTCCAGAACTACAAATTGTGTACACACACATATTTATATTTATATACCTTTCTGGAACTGAAGATGATAGCACAGGCAGAAGTTTCAATAACCTAGTATACCTGACCTAAGAAGCGGACAAGAATGTTTGCACCAACAGACCAGCCAATAGCATATATTTTGGATTTTGGGTAACGAGTTGAAACATGGTCCACTACTTGACTGAGATCACCAGTGAATGATGCTGAGTAAAGCTGCATACGAAGGATGATTTACTAAAAAAAATGATATAGCTGCTGCACTTTTTACCAACCAAAAAATAAAAATATTTATTCCATTACAAAATGTTTGAGGTACAGACAAAAGGAGCTGCTCTATAACAAAAGTAAATATTTTTAATACAATAAATGAATTGAGCTCAAATCGCATAAAGTTCATAATTTAAATTGAAACTGGATTGAAAACATAAATAGTAGCTTTAAGAATTTATATTTTAATGTCCGTGTAAATATTTTTATGCTAATAAACTTTCTCTCCGTAGGTAATTAAATGAAATTTTAAGCATGTAAAAACATCTAATCTTCTATTTAGAATAATAATTTATGTTTTTAAATGAAAAAAGTGTTCATGCTAAGCCAACTTAAATTTAAAATGAGTAGGCACATTAGTTGGCATGGTGTTATCGGTTTGGATTTCGAGGGAGATTTATATTTAGTTCGGTAACATCATAACAACTAATAGGCTGCTTAATCAAAATTTAAGCATGCTTAGCATCAATAGGTTTGAAGTTCATTTTGGCTCTCGGGGTTTGTCTTCTGACCCTATAATTTAACTTTTTCTTTCTTTACATCATTATCTTAGTTTAGAAGAAAAAAGTAAAAGTAGAATTGTAAATGCAATTGGGTTTTATTATTATTATTTTATTTCAAAACGGATGGGATGGTTTTCCCTAATCATCATATTAATTGAGTACTGAATTGGAATTTGAAAATCCGAGATATAAAGATCTCAACCCAAGATACGAACCCAGATATTAGTTCAAGATCAAGTCTGAAATCCGAAATTTAAAACCTTGACCATCCATATGTACTATTTTCCAAGAACACAACGATACAGTATTCTTCAATCTTTTGAAGTAAATTAACATTTTAATCGATCATTTTACCAGTTTCTTGTTAGGTTCATCAGTGCAAATACTAATTGCTAATGAAGGTTACAATAAAAATGTAGCCAAAAGTACATACTGTGCGGGTTAATGCAAACTGTTAAGCAATTTAAACATGTTGCGAATCATACTCCATGTAGATTGCACCTCAATATTCAAGAAAATCATCATCCATCCCACAGAAATTTGTTTCGACATTCTTCATAGTACTCCAATATTATCTTATTAGTTGTCTACAAAAATTACCAAAGCTACAATCCGGATTCATTTGTTAACTACTGCACGCGGTTAATTTTTTATCATGGTGCAACCTGTGATTGTCTATGGAACAATATCTCCCCGGAAAGTATTTGCATAATTGTATGCATCTCATGTCTTATAAAGTAATTTTCGTAATCTAATTGATAAATGAATTTAGTGAAAAATAGAATTCTGATTCCTCAATATACATCTATTTGATATCACTAGGTTATACTTCTACAAAGTACTTTCACTTACAAAAAAGTATTCAAAAGAGACAAGTTGAAGTTCAATTGTATACTTTAAAATGTTAAATCAGTAATGCTGCCCGATCAGATGTTTATCTTACTGGCCCAAAATAGTAAAATGTCAATTGCCACAGTTGCCAGAAAAACTACAGAATCATCTATGTATACTGTTATCTATAACTAATGAATAATTTGGGATGCAATTTAATGAATCGCTATGAGACGCTTTCTGAAAGGGCAGAACACATGCACAAATTAACAAGTCTCATTTCTATACATCTGAGAGGGATCATTAAGAACACAGCCTTACCTCAAAATAAACGTATTTCAAAGGTCATATTCAGGACTCGGAATCATCCAATTAGCAAGCAAACCAAAATAGACTAATATGCACATAAATGGAGATACCATAACAAGTGACATCATATCTTGCTAATATATTGTTATACTAGATAAAATGACTGTCATTTTAAGTAAAGAATAATACAGAAGCATGGGGATGCATTTCACACCTGAGGAGTTGTAACAGGACTGTTAGCACAACCACGACTGTTAAATACAACAACCCTCCATCCTTTACTTCTAGCACGTATAAGCATATGCCTTACATATGTGTCATCACTACCTCCTGTGAGACCAGGCTGAAAAATAAAAAAAATAAAGATGGATTCACTAGCCAGTATTTAAGGCTTGATTAATCATTTTCTTTCACGGTACAGAATTTGAAACTTAAATAACTAATTAACTTTATTGAGCAGATGCACAACGATGTATGCATCACAACTGGCATTTCATAGAGCTTTTTGACACTCAACAGAAACAGTAATCCAAAAACATTTGAGCATGCAGGCAAGGAAGGAGCTTAAAATTTGGAGACATGACATGCTTGTGTGTCATCTCACTTTGTGACATTAACATGCAGTGCTTAAAAAGCAACATGCATGTTAAACAAGCATTTGCACAAATTCACAGGACTGCATAGTATTTCATCAAAGTTCATAGCATTTAAATTTCAAATTCATATAGGGAGATCTTGTATAAGCCAATTTAGCAGATTGTCTTAAATTGAAACATGATTATCATTTCATACAGAAATTCCAATCCCAATGTGTAAAAACACCAACTAGACACCACATTACAATCAGTTCAATAGCAGAAATGAACGAATGCTAGCTATTTGTTCCAGGGCACTATTAACTTTTAACTAAGTTTGAAGTATACCCTCAGGTTTCAAATCATCTAACTTACTTCCTTGGCAATTAACATGGACAAAAGTATAACATTTCAAGACAAATATTGGTTGTTAAATGGGAACCGCAGACTACGAACATTTTGTAGTATACTGTATTTTCAAATCATTTTCTATACCATTAAAAAATTGACTTCATACACTCACTCAGACATAAATACTTGCAAATTTGTAACAAAAGAAAAGGGCGAACCAGCAAAATCAGGAGCGGAGCATCAACAGGGATCATACGGTCATCACCAGAAACCCAATCCAAGGCAACGGCGCCGTCATCCGCCGTTCGCAAACACTCACGGCGTAGTTTAACGGCAGGAAGCGACCGGAAGAACGCAGCAAAGACAGTCTCCACGTGTCGGTTCCAGGTGATTAGAGGATATGGATTATACGGTTTGCGAAGGCTTGAGAAATTAGAGAGGATGGAAGTATTGGTTCCGATAATTTCGAGATTGATTGATGAGTCGATGATGGGTTTGGAGAGAGAGGAAGACATGATTGTTGTTTTGAATGCGAGTGGGGAAAACGAGAGGGGTTGAGGTTTTATACAGCGGCGGAGAGGAGGAGATAGAAAAGCTAGGGCCATTGTGTTTGTTACTTTGCTTGAATGGAGCGTGTGTAATTTATTCTTTAATACTAAGACGAACCCGCAAGAAACACATTGAGACCCCTCCATCTCCCCTGCCCAACTAAACATGTAATGTTGTATCCGATCAAGATTGTGGTGACTTAAAAAAACTCATTCTTTACCATATATCCTACAGTCCAACGCATATAAAATTTTTAATAATAGTTGTAATACATTTGGTGTCACACTATTTTGATAACGTGAAAGCACTAAAAATGTCCTTAATACCAAATTTTAATATCATTTGAAAATAGGATCTAATAATTAATTTCTTTAACAAATTCAAAATGTCTATCTACAAATATTATCTAATTTTAATATCACTTAAAAATATAATCGATCGAATAAAATACTTTTACAAATTTAAAACATCCATTTACAAATACTATCAAATCTTAATATCACTTAAAAATAAGATCTAACAAATAAATTATTAATTAATAATGTAAACAAAATTCCAAACTTAAAAAAAATTGGTGTTGCAACTTATAAATAAAATTTAAACTAACAAAAATGATTTCAGCATAAAATATGGTTGAATATTTTTATAAATAGTTTTCTCTTGAATGCACTAAACATATACAATTTGCAGAAAAACAATTAACGCGCGAAGCGCGTGCTGTAACGCTCGTACAATAGAAAGAGGATATAAAACAATCAAGATAGTATTAAACACAACATAACATGATCACATTACATAATTTTCTAAATCATCGTACATAGATAAATAAGACATGATATTTATCAACACGTAAAATGACAATAAAACCAACTCCCTCATGCATCAAGTGTAACGATTCAGAATTTGAGTCATTCGAATTGGGATATTTAATTTATTTTAAATATTCAGAAGTTAATTTTATAAGTTGAATAACTTATATTTCAAAAATAATGATTTATTTGATATTTAAATTGTTTAATTTAATATAAAAAATTATAGAAATAATTGAATGTTGAATTTAATATGAATGAAAAATGATTTATAAAGTTGATATAAATTCTATTTGAATTAGAATGGGAGTTAGGGAACTTTTAAAATTGATTTAACAGTGAATAAATAGAAATTGAAAATCTCTAATTTTAATTAACGTGTAAAAATAGTCATTTTCGACACTGTCTTGGATTTCGACGAAACCAGTTTCATTGGATCCGTAATAATGAGTTATTGCAGGATTTCAAATTTTGTGTCAATCAGACTTACGGTTTGGTCGTGCGAAGCTAAAACGCATAGAAATTTATTTAAGCAATTTTAATTAAAATAATTCGATTCGAAAACCTATCTTCCAAATACGATGGAATTAGCCTCTGATACATATTTCATTGTGTTCGAAATAGGAGTAAAACATTATAAACGTCAGGCGGCACGCTTCATTTGGAGTTCGAAAAATATTCGAGTGAATAGCGATTTATATTGCCTATAAAATAGATGACCAAAATTCACTAACCCTAACACTAATAAACTACAGCCGCCGCCACTAACTTTTTAATGGCCATAAATACGCCAATTTCATCCCTCGATCTCTCTCAATCCGTAAGCTATTAACAAAACTTCCAACTAGAGAATCGAAGAGCTAGTCGAGCTCTACAAGATCAACGATGGAGATTTGAAATGGAGGTTCGATGTGGGGGCTACGGGCTCTCATTGGTCATTCGAAGGGGTTTTGCAGGCGATGGGGGTGGCGAGCTTCATGTGGTCGAGGGTGGAGGTGCGTGGCTTTCGGGGCTTCAGGTTGGCGTTGTTCGATCATCGTCTAGTGGTCGTATGGTGGTGCGGCGCGTGGAGGAAATTGCGCGTGGATGGGTTTCTTCGCGATCTGGAGTACGTGATGAAGGGGAAGGATTAGTATAAGATAATTACAGTAATTAGTGGCTAATGACGTTAATTAATTATTTTATAAAATCGTGTAACTTATAAACTGTATAACTTTGTCATACAAGGTCTGTTTCGCATGAAACGATTGCGTTGGGTTCGTATTGACAAGCACTACATTCTTGAGCTGGTTTGGATGGATTTGGAGCTGTTGAAAATTTTGGATTAAATTAAACGCTCGTTTAATTTTAATAAAACGAATCGCAATTGCGACGACTGCAACCAAAGTGAGTAAAACTCACTCTCTCTGTCTCGCTTATATTTTTATATAAGTGGGAATAAATTTATTTTATGTTGTTTGATGATTGTTTGGATGTTATACTATATTATTAGTAATTGGATATATTCATGCCTATTGGAGCATATGAGACCATAAACATTCCCATGTATGAGTGAATGACCCTTTGTACGCGCGTCTGCCTCGAAGCAGACATTGTACATATTTTCTCATATGTATATTTATTGCAGATGACGGGTTGGAGGGATCCAACATGATTCCTTTCTATGGTTGATGTTTATTTACATATATTGTTATATATGTTGTATTATGTAATATTTTATGTGATGGATATCATGATTGCTAATATTGATGTGAATCCCCTTCTTTAGTACTTTTGCAGTATTAGGTCATATTTTGGAATTTTAAAATATTAAAATGATGATTTCATTTTAATAAAGGATTTCAAAGTGACTTTGAAAATATATAAGTTTTAATAATTTTTTGAATTTTTAAAAGAATGAATTTATTTCAAATAAATAAAAAATTATAATTTTTATGTTATAAAAAATTACGGTTTTGTGAAATATACTTAAATATGGTTTTTGAAATATGAAGTTAACTATTTTGTAAAATAAGTTAAATTGAGAATTTTGAATATATTATAAATGGTTTATATATAAGATTTATAAAATTGATATTTTATAAATAAAAGTAATGGAATTGTAAACGAGTTTTATAAGTGTTAAAATGAAGTTATAAATGAATCTTATAAGTAAATAAGATTTATGAATTTGATGAAGTTATAAAAAGAATGAATTTGTAAATAAAGAGATTTATAAGTAAATAAACTTATAATGGGATTTTGGCATATAAATGAGATGAACGGGAAATTAATTAATAAAGGAATTTTTTAAATGGAAGTTTTTATAAAATAGAAATGTGAATTATAAACACTGTTTTATAAATGTGAAATCAATTTAAATTTGATAAGCTAAATATGGATTTTTATAAAAGGAAATATATTCATGTTTTTAAAGTGAAAAATCCTTAAAATGAATGTTTTGGGAAAGTGATATTATAAAATGGAGTTTTAAATGGTTTGAAAATACAATAAGTTGTGAATTCACTTATTATTAAAATATGTTTATGAAATGTTTTCTAAATATTGAAATATTGAAATGGTTTTGGAATTATATCTTTTTAAAGATAATTTGAAGTAAATGATTTGGAAAAGAGATTTAATAAATAAAAGATTAATAAATCAGGCCTAGTGACTGTTTAAGTGCTAAATTATATTTTTGGCCATTTTAGTTTCTCGACTTGATGTGCAAACTATTTAGTCGTACACTTAGCACGTAGCTATCTGTGTAGGCTTGTTTATTGTTTGGTGTAAAGGATGTTGTTTGAGTAGTGCGGAGTGAGTACTCCTATCTATCGAGCTTCCTTCTTGGCCGAAGGATAGCAAGTTGAAAGTTAGAAACGTGATAAGTCTACAAGACTTGGTTTCTGTATGAGTTTGAGTAACGCTTTTGCGTTGTTGGTGCGAAGAGACAGGGATCAGATTTATCTGAAAACCACTTCGGACCAACTTATTTGCGATGATTGTGCAGGTTATCGATGGCATTGATATTTAGGATTTTCATAGTAAAGGACTACTTATTGATCGTTTATGGTTAAAATCCTAATATACATATAGTAGCAGTAGTCTCTTCGTTATGACATATCCAATGCAAGGACTATTCGCTACCAATCCTAAGGATTTCCCAACAGGATGTGGTAGGAAAGTACCTTTGGTTTGTCCTGTTCCTGGACAACTTGTATGGATGGATGTCTGACAATGCATTTTCTGAGATTACGTACACTGCTTTTACAAACATACATCTGTGGTGGCGGTAAAGGCAACTTCTCTTAGCCTAACACCCTCCTTGAGACGTACGAGCTCAAGGGTTGTATTTTTTTGGAAGGTAATTAGTAGTCAGCGAAAATGGCAATGTGGCATTCAAAGATGATGTGATATGTGTAAAGGTAATCGTTACCTCAAGCCTTAACAACAAGAAATGACCGAAACAGGTAGATGCAGCAAGGCTATGTGGGTCGTTCCCATTAGGATATAATCATCCCCTTCTAGATATATTTCTTTCCGCTATAACGTTTGGGATGTAAATTATTGTGGATGTATGCTATGAGGGCCCTTGGATAAAGGTCGGTAACGACCAGGGGATGACATATTCGGTACTATTTAGTTACAGAGATAGGCCGGTCTTGTGTTGGTAGAGGATCTTTGTGAGGATCCTCGGGACATCCATCTAGAGGTGTACCCATCAGAATGTATTCCCTTCACCTGCTCATTTGTATGGAAATCCAAACTCCGCTACGTGCCTGCTATTTTGTTTGTATTACACACTTTGTGGCTATATGCTGGAATTTAATCAACGTAGCAATTTCGGCTATGATTCTTATTATTTGTATAATAGACACTAGTAATAATATAACAGGATTTGATATGAAATGTTTTGGTTATCGTAAGGTAAAAACCTGTCTGTGTTTATGTGTGGGCGTGTCTTACGAGATACCTTTCTTTTGATAAAAGAACATCTTTATAGCTTTAAAATAAATTCAGTTGAGATGTGTTTTTCTCACGTTGGTTTACCAGACTGATCCGGACGTTCTTCCCTTTCAATGCTCGGGTCAGACCGAGTATATTTATAGATGTAGATTTGGATGCTTTGGAGCTTCAGCGGGAGAGCTAGAAGTCTTCTAGTCGTATTCCATGTATATGTTTATTTTTCTGATGTATTGTTATTTAAATTATCAGTATTTGTGAGGACAGGTTGTCATAACTGTCCAAGCTGATAATTATTTATTCATATACTCTGATTGATGTATGTATATTACAGTTTCTCTTTTGTAAATATTATTCATCTATATTATATGTTATTCCGCTGCGATGTGAGATTCTATATTGTTATTGTTCTATTTCTCTCTTCTTTCTTTTTCCTCACCCTCTCTCTTCTTTCTTTTTCCTCACCCTCTCTCTTCTTTCTCATGACTTTCCGCCATTCTGTGCTTTTTAGGTCAGACATGTATGGTTTACTAACGATTCGAAGGGTATGGAATTGTGGTTCGTCACATAAATAAATAAACTGCTAGATACTCATAGCACTGCCCATTAGGATAATAATGAGTGGAATTTGTTAAAGAGACTCAAAACACAAATAAGCGGGTTTTGGCGTCGAAAATGAGCATGTATTTCAATGGGGAAGCATCAAAGTAGTGTAAAAATTAACTTTGACGAATGTGTACCGAACTTTTTCCCTTTTATATGTTTCGTTGTCCCTTTAACAATTCCCTAATGAGTTTCCGAAGATAATATACAACTTTTAGTTTTCTGCTCATCTACATCGATAAACTACCACGCGTAGTCATACCTACCCAGCAAAACTAAGAATAAACAAATCACACCAACCATACACGAAAAATTAACACCATAACAAATCATAGATATATTATCCAAGCCCCCAACGGGACTTGGCACTGTTACGGGTATATCAACTAAAGCAGTTTCCAGATTTGATCCATTTACTATGTCATTGGATATATAGGAATAAGATGGTGCGGTATTAAATAATATTCTAATAGGAATATCATGAACCAAAAACATGCCTTTCATTGTGATGTCATTTCCCTACTGTTTCGTTGATGGTGGAGCCGACAAACTAGGAACTAATAAAATTAAAGGTTTGGCCTAATGGCAATTATGCAATTTGATAATATAACTTAATTTTTATAGTGAACCTTGCTCAAAATATAGTAAGATTTTAGTTTCATTTTCTATTGTATATATTCCTATAATGGGATATAAGTACTATTTTAAATACATTAAATAAGTAATATCTTAAATAAATTGAATATATACAAGTAGAAAACCTTTAGGAAAATTACTTAAGGATCGTAGTTATGAACATGTTTGTAATGGTGAGTATTAAATCATGTCAATGAATACTTGCTTTAAATGTTTCTAGTTAAAATGTATCAAGAATAATATATCGAAATACCTATTGAGATTGGTGTACGTAATGATCTCCATTTGAATCACTCATGACCGTCGGGAAAACCAAGGGGCTATGTAAGTGTAGTTGGTTAGAAAAATTATAGAATGAATCACCGAGAGTCTTCTATAGGTTAAAAGTCTAATGGAAGATCTCATGTGACGATGTGCAGCAGCCTTTTAACTTGAGAATACTACGAATCTCTAGTGTCCAAACTGTACTGTATTTATGGTCAATCACATGACAACGATGATCATATTAAGGTCATAGTTGGATATAAGTTGAACCACGTGAAGTGAAAAACTATTCAAGAAAGGATTTATTTCCATCGAATAAATGGTTGATATCACTATAATTGGTATTCAAATTAAAGTCAAAGTCTTTAGCCAAAGCAAATCGGTTGATCGATAAATGTTACCAGATTGCATTGGGGACTTTAATGTTAGATTTCATAATTAAATACAGATATTATTAGAGTTTCAGCTACTGATCGAACTCTAGATATCTAAGTGATATAGTGATGAAGAAGAGAAACGTGCACAACATATCATTTCTTAGGGCATTGGGTAGGGTGTAGCTTAAATTATTATAAATAGGATTTCACCTAGATGATCTATAAGCAACTGAACTCGTGTCCAATATTGTGTCTCAGCAAAGTTCGTACATGCTTTAATATCTAAATTGTTTAAATATTAATGAGTGTTGAGTTTACACCATGGAGTAACACAATGATACTTATCAATGTATTTCTAAATTTATTTAATTCAAAATAATTTTTAAATGTAATAAATTAAAATGGAGGAAATTAATCTGAATGTCATATTAATTTTTATGGCATTTTGTTATTTATTGAAGCCCTGATATCAATTAAAATAAAATATAAATGATTTGTATTTCTAGAAAATTCTAATACTTTCCATGCACACATTCATGCACAATTATATGCAAATGCGTATATTCTCTATGCATAACTATGTTCAATTGCGGATGCCACCGCTCAATTGCAACTTGAAGTTCATGTCTTTCCTTATGCTTATGCAACTAAGGGATCCATAGAGGTCTTGAACCCACTCCAAGTTGATGTTAATGCAGTGTCAACTCAAGTCGGCTATGTATGATCTATTTCGGCTATTGTTAGTTCTAAAGATTATATTCTCTAAAGGATAAATGAAGCTCTGGACTATAAATATGATCTGATAACATGTAATTATGATAAAGTTCGAAGGCTTGATAGGGAGTTGAACAGTAAATCAATTATCAACTCTATTAACGTTGAAGCTAGTACATTTTAGATTCTTGTTTTTAATCATCCACAAAGTTGTAGAAATCATGGATGTTCTATTCATTGTCTATTGCTAGGTCTATAATGACCCACCTTTTTGACCCCAAAATGGCGACACTAATACATCCACAGTATTCATGTGTCGAGCACCAAGTGTCCGAAAGATAGATTGTTAGGGAGAAATAAAACGAAAAAGAAAAAAGAAAAGGAATGAAGAGAACAAAACATCAAAATTTCACAACGGAACGATAACATATAATATCAAAAGGACAATACAAAGTATTACTCTAAGATACACAATTTTCAGAGTTACAATCTTAAGTACTATCATCAGCCTGGACAGCTATAACAGCATGTCCTCATAATTGTTGATATATACATACTAGTAATGCAGTGGAAATAAATACTAATATAGGAGAGTGGAAGCATCCAACTCATCCCTTGAAGCTCCAAAGAATATCAATGAAAACTTGCCCTTCTCATACAACTCGAAAGATCACCAATGGAATTAAAGGAGATAAAACCATAAGTCGGACTTAAGTCTGATAAGAGAAATTCAAGAAATATTTAGCTTGCATATAACAGTAACTTTTGAGACCATTCGAATCACCGTAACGGTTTTCCCCTCAAAAGAACCAAACCATCTAATAAATACATAAGGTGATATGATAGATAATGTCTATAGTGTAGAATATAAGTAAGAAAATAGTCGTGCTGCTTACATCTCATAACACAACAATATTAGAATTGCAACTAAAACCACTAAGGTACATTCGCATAAAGATTTCCCTAGAGATCTCCTCAGTAAACTAAAGTCGACCTCCTACACAAGGTTCGGAGTCTACCTTTCAAAACCACACATATCTCTAGATAAATATGCCATAAAGGTAAACATAGCCAATCCATGCCCGAACATGTGATGTCGAATACCAACAACTCTCGCGCACCTCCACTGAAAGCATCTTTGGATATTTGGAGTTGATGCATCCTTGGGTTAGCTAAACCCACTGGCTATGCTCCTACTCTATTTTCTACCATTACCAACGTCGAAGTCACGTTCAACATCTCAACACATAAGTCTTCATCACTCGAACAGATCTCGAATTTCTTTTTTCATACCAGCATCTCGAACAGTTCACAAATGTCTCCATGGATCCCAACATAAGTCATCTGACGAAGGCTAATTATGTCCTCTCTCTTATAATCAACCTCGAGATAGACAGTACAACACGATAGCATCGTTTGAAATGTTAATGCTGACCTCTCCCTTAGACTTAACCTTAGATAGATAGTTCAACTTTATAACATTTCATTTCACAACTACTTCCAAAACATAGAGCGCGTATCAGTTTTGAAGTGGTTTTCGATAAGTAATACACTAATCCTATCCTAGACTCTTCAAAACTAAATCGATGAATTTCTGATTAACCCAATTCCGGTTCTTTACGAAGTAAACGTATGATATAAAGGAGTCCTCCCCAGAGGATCTCGTATATATATATGTTCTTAAAGGAAGAGACGATTCATACGAATGAGTCCACTCTGGGGGATTTCAAACCGTATCAATACGCGATGCTTACGTATACTTCCAAATTTAATTTGGTCAAGTGTGATAATCGACTAATCGACTATCAAGTACAGAATAGAAACGATCACATATGTAATCCAAGTCTCGTATACTTATCATTTGTACGACTTTCTCAACTTATATTATCCCTCGGTCAAGAGTGAAGCTGGTAGGTTAGAGCACTGTTTTCTTCTAAACCCTACTCGAACATCATTCTTAATTCTCACAGATAGAATAGGTCTATTTTGTCAGCTTTTAGTGCTAAGTATAAGATTAAATACTTTCCATAAACAAGTAAACACATAAAGCACGCTTACCCCACAAAGCATGATTAGGTCACATAAAGTATAAGCGACTTCTAATCCCTTTTTTATTTAATTGATTCTTTTATTAATTAAAACTTTACTGTAAATACTTATATATATATATATTTTAAATACCTTTACAAAAGAAATATACATGTATACTACTCTTTCACTATTTATTTATACTCTTTCACTATTCATTTCTACTCTTTCACTATTCATTTCTACTCTTTCACCATTTATTAATACTCTTTCACTGCTTAGAAATGTATTCAAATTCTTATCCAAAATCATACAAGAATATTCACAAATCTTATACAAGGTTTCACATTTCCAAATGTATGATTAACTACTTAAAAAAATGTTGTTAAAAATAGTGTTACTATAAACCCAAAACCATTTTATACTTAAAACTATCTTTAAAACATTATTTTAAAGATCTAATTATATTACTAAGTATAATAAAAAAGGGTTAAAAACAAATGTTGCTTAAACATTATTTACTATAAACTCAAAACCATTGTATACGTCATTTTCTTTAATAAAATTCATTTTAAAGATCTAAGTATATCCACACTTATTAAACAAGGTAATATATTTTTAATTAACTTTACAAAACCATTTATTATAACATAAGTATTATAATCCAAAACTTCTTTTATTATTTTATAAAATATTTAACTTGCTTTTTCAAACTTATGAATATATTTTGAAATACTTTAAAAATGCTTATGAATATATTTTCAAACCATATATAAATACTTTAAAAATGCTTATGAATATATTTTAAATAGGGATAGTTTGGCTCACATCCCTGTTAAGTTTCAAAATAGAGAAAGCATCCTCCCTAAACTAAACTTACGTTTCTAGTCTCTGTTTTCAAATCCGCAAGCGCCAAAAGACCCAAACACCCTTTATGTTTTTAGCATTTCAAACGCGTATAACTTTCTGTAGAAACAACAGATCAGCATACCGTTTTCACCAAAAAATCATAAATTTTATAATCTTTAAAATGAGATCCATTGTTGATACAAAAAATCATATTTGCAGTAAGACTGCAATTATTCCATAAATTTGCAGAGAATTCTGCAATTTTTGAACATCATTGATTTTTCTTCCAATGTTAGCAATTATTCCATATAATTACAGACTTTTATGCAATTATATGAAATAATTGTAGAAATTTATGCAATTATATGTAATAATTGTAGACTTATCTGCTATTATTCCATATACTTGCCGACTTTTCTGCAATTATTAAGTATACTTGCCATTTTCTGCAATTATATGAAATGATCATCAATTTTTCTTCAAATATCAGCAATTATTCCATATAATTGCAGACTTTTATGCAAATATATGGAATAATTGCAGATTATTCTACAATTATTCTATGTAAGTGCATATTTTTATGCTATTATATCGAATAATTGTAGAAAACTCTGCAATTATTCCAAGTAATCACAGAAAAGTGCAACTATACCATATAATTGCAGACTTTTCTGCAATTATTGCATATAATTGCTGAATTGTCTGTAATCATACCATTTGTTTTTACATATGTACAATGCCACTTATTAGAAAGATAATAAAATTTTGTGATTTAATGGTGAAAACGGTTTGTTAATCCGTCATTTCTACAAAAATTATTGCGTTTAAAAGATTGATAATTAATGAGGTGCAAAATTTAATTATGGATGTTAGGAGAACATCCACGTATAAAGAATCAACATTTAGCAATGGAGCATAGGGGTATTTTAGGGAAGAAAATTGCAGTATTTGAAAATATGGATGTAATTTATATCTTTTTGTTGGAAGGATGTTTTGTGTATTAAGTTTGATTCTAGGGATGTTTCCCTTATTTTCACTTTTAAATATCTATGTAAAATATTAGGTAAAAATATCTAAATTATAATTTATAAGAAACCTTTTATTTTAAATGCTACAAAATAAATATTTTTCTTTAGAAATCAATATTTAATTATTAAAAATATATTTTAACTTCTAATCCTTTTTTCATACTCTAATCCATGTTATTAGACTTCCATAAAAGTTCCCACAAAGATAATAAACTGTAAACCATGTAAAACATGAAAAACTAGCTAAAATGTCGCATTAAAAGAAAATATTGCAACAAGCCCAGAGGTGCTGTAGTAGACCGAAGATAGCCTTTTTAAATGCTACCTAAAGTTTTGGACAGTGAACAACATGAAAATGCATGATCTTTATGGCCATTTTAACCACGTAAGCAAATGATTTTGATCCAATGTTTTTACAGTAAGTAATATACTTTGGTACTAAAAATCATGAAAATAAACCCTAAGGATATTTAACAAATTAATTATAGAAATTCCCGAAAATAATATATTTTTCAAAGTGTATTTATAGCGATTACTTCGCTTCTAAAATTTTCAACTTCGATCAATCACTTCTATAACTTTTTAAACCTTGATATTTTTAAAGCAGTAATTATAAATATTTTACTTATTAATACAATAAAGAAACCCTTAAGAATGTCTTACAAAATTAACTAAAAAATCACCGATGAGAAGGCAATTTCAAAGTGCATCCATAACGACCTTTTTGCTTCAAACTTTCACAACTTTGTTGCACAAGTTCTACCTCTTTCCAAACCAATTTCTTATCATCCCATACACCAAAATATGTAAAGAAAATAACAGAATATATCATGTCGCAATATATATACATATCACCAAAATAAGCAGGTTAAAGCAAGTGGTTTCAAAGTGCTTTCATAGCTACTCTTTCGCTTCAAACATTAACATACACACTTCTATATCACATACAATATTATCAAACATGTAAACATATAGTATATGCCACGATACATGTTTTGGAAGTAATAGAAGCGATGTTATACATTATAGAGTTGTCATTTGATTTCAAAAGCAAGGGGGTCCAAAGTTATAACTTTAGTTAGTTAATGAACATACTTCACTTTATATTTTTACACACAACATGTACACACAATATATACATACAAGTTGGTGAGATAACTCACCCAAATCCTAGCCTACAATAAGTACAAACACTAAAGGTCGAAGAACCATTTCCTACAATCACCAAACTTTCAAAGATCCAAGCTTTATCCTTCACAAGTTCAAAGCCACTCCCACTTTTCCTCTTTTGCTCACGGCCCATGATGGGTTTGGGCCTTATGCCCCATTTCTTAACCATTTGACCTACTTTTCATGCTTCTTATGGTGATCTAAGGCCTTGGTTAAAGTTTGAAGAGGGTTGGAGTCGATTTGCTTAGGAAAATGAAGATTGAAGAGAGAAAAGAGGTGATAATACTTAGTCTTTTTCACAAAACTTGAAAATAAAATCATTAACACTTTAAGATATGAAGAGAAGAATTTAATAAAGACAAAAGACTTTCCTTATCCCTCCTTGACCAGCAAAACAAGCCCCTCATGAGTTTGCTTTACGCCCTACCTTTGACCAAAAACAAATATCTTCTCCTTCCTTAGTCAATTACCAAACTACCCCTCCTCTTAATATCTTCCTAATACATTCTAGAAGCTTTTATCAGGAAAATTATTTTAGTATTTAATTAATGACACATTAATATTGTAAGCAAGTATAATAAGTTTGAACAACTTCTATCAAGGAAAAAGTTATTTATCGATAAAAGATTTTTATTTTTCGATCATATTATCGATATTTCTTCGAGCTATTTATTTTTGTAAACATTTTTCAAAAACAAGATTATAATCATTAGTTATTATTAAAAGAGGGTTAATAAGGTTATTAAATCAATTTAATCAAATTAAATCCAAAATTCAAATATTTAAATAATTCAGATATTTAAATACGAAGTGTTTGAAATTCTGGGTTGCTACATTCTCCCCTACTTAGAACATTTTGTCTCTGAAATTCCAACAACACTAACATACACAAAAAACAAGCACTAATAAGTGCTCAGTAGTGTTCAACAATACTAGAAAACAAACTCATTGTTTGCTCAGGTTCAGAAACTCTCTTATTACACAAGGATGATAAATAATCTACTAAGTATACCTTACATTCAGCAGCCTTAGGTTATTACTTAGATGATTATTCAAGCTACCCCATAACAAACCAAAGAGTCATCCCCTAAACTCTTCATTAGCCAATCAAAACATAGTATTCATATAAATAAGGTCGTACAATGTACATGGATCATTTATATGCAATATCACATCTGATCACTTGCTCGATCACATAAATTTCGCTTTCCAACTAGTATAGATCATTTGACCTCTATCGTGCGGACTCCGATTAGGATTGATTAGATAACTATATTTCCCTTATATAACTATATACTATGAGATAAAACCTCGAGATGATATCAAGAATCCATATCGAATGTTCGTCATCGAGAATCAAATGAAACGATCTCTGTTTGGACCAGTGTAAATCACCTAGAAACCATGTACTTGAATCCTAGATCAAGAACTATCATACAAATAAAATGATCTATGAACAACATACATATTTTATCCTACTAGTGTGTTTAACTATACCAATTTCTTTTTAATCGCATTCATTTACACAATTAGTATGTCATTCAATACTAAAACTATATTTGAACCATTTTACAAAAACATAACTCAAGTTTATAAAAAATTTATAAAGACATATTTTATTTATAAAAAAATTCACCAGAACTTACTTTAAGTTATTACTCGTACAATACTCTACTACATCCTAAGAGTATATACAAAACATCAAATTCATTTTACTTTCTTAAAATTTAGATAAAGACCTAAAATAAATCTGGGTTTTATAACTACGTCGACCTTTTAGACTTCTTTAACCATTAAATTAGGTAAGGGGCTAGGAATAGCAAGACACTAGTTTCTAAACTCGAGTCTAAAGTCTACTTTCCTTAGACAACCCTAAGGTAAAGACGTTTATTAGTTGGCTTGATAACATCGAATAATTATTTAACATAGATGTTCAAACCAATTTAAAATTATGTTTCATAACACCTTAAAAAATTAATGGAATTTAATAAGAAAATTAGATTAAAATAAAATAAGGACTTAAAAGAAAATTTCCACAAACATTCAAATTTGGCTATGAAATTTGCATCATTGCATTTGTAGCAATTTTTTGGACAATTTTCATGTACAACTTATCATAATGCGAGTTAGTGTGGAGGAGTTACGGGTATTAGAACGAATTAAAATTTTAAAAATTTTAAAGCCACCGTCGACCCAAGAGTGGCCAAGGTTGACCGGTAGCGGTTAACCCAGGCATAGGGGCAGTCGACCCGAATGCATGTTAAATCGAGGATAATTTGATTTACATAGACGATGTAAACGACTGGGATTCGTTGCTTGCAAGTGAAGTGTTAGATGAGTGGTTCAGTTGCTATGAGAATATCACATAAATTAATCCAGTGGCCTAAAATCTAACCCTACACCTATAAATATGTCACTAATGGAACCGCAGTTCCCTAATGAAAGCTTACAGTAATTAAACTCTGCCCAAATTTTTCCTAAAACCCTCATTTCTAAAATTCCTAAAATCAAATCTATTCCACCTAAGAGGCGAGTGCAAGCAAATAAGGGCAGATCAAGGATATCTAAGGAGGAGGTATCAATTTGGGGGCCAAATTCTCAAGTGCAAGTATTAGAAAGAGCTTAGGCTTGAGGTTAGTGGGCACAAATTTGGTAAATTGATTAGAGTAATTAAATTTAAATTATTCTAATTGGTTAGGATGTTAGAAACCTTGAATCTAATATGTTAAATTTAAATTAAATATGCTTAAACCCTAGATTTGAATCTAAAACCCAAGAAATCAAATTATAGTAGATTGATAATGTAATTACTTATCTAAATACTTATTTTAACATCAAATTTAAAACCCCAAGCCCACAAACTTTAGATTGAATTATAATTTGAAAATTTATCTAGTCATTAGTAAGATTAGGTTAATTGAATATGCTAAACTACATGAGTTAAGCACATAAATGAATCAAAAAATGCATAGCACTAACTTTTACTCGCGATCGGTCGACTTGGGATTACCAACGGTCGATCGGTAGCAGTCGAACTTGGGTTACCTAGGGTCGACCGGTCGAGACTAAAATTGCATAACTTGAACCTCGTCCTGAGGCCCAAATTAAATAATAAAATTTATATAATTTAGTTGGAAATTATATAAACTATAGAATGTTTGATTGATCTAATTTGGGCTAAGTATATGCATTTGAGAGAGGGACGTTGATTTCCTATCAAAGTGGTTCGGATGATGTATTTCGCAATGTTTGATATTGGTATGGGAGAATATATTTCGCAATGGTTGATTTGGAATGGACGATGTATATCGCATACACAGAGTTGACTAGGGTGACTTATTTCATATAGGCTTAGGAATGTTCCATACGGGTGTGAGTAGCACTGTGAAAGAAACTTTTCGAGAGAGTCTGGTACTAACGGAAGATCCAAGTACGCACGTTTTATAGCACAATATGGTATGGGTGGACGTCGGTGCAGTACGGTAAGTGGCTATAGGTATTTAGAAATTAGGGTCCGGTACTGACGGGAATTCCTATAGGATGGACCCATATACAGGTAAATAAGAGACATTTTGCCACTACAATCGAGAGATGAACATGGGTGAATACGATGAATCATTATGTGAGTTTGCATTTTCAATGTTCTCCATCTCCAGGCGTAGTGTTGATGTAGTTACGATGGGAGAGTAGTTCTTGTTTTGGTCGATCGGTAGTGTGAGGTTCGATTCATAGGTTTGACCCATTTTGTTAGATAGGAATCCTTAGGTATTGACCATAGGAGTTCGTGGCACTTGCTATATGCCATATTTCCCTAAGAGTAGATTTAAAGTTAAGTGCACTTAATCATCACATATTAAACTTGTTCTCATTCTCCAGACTTTTGTCTGATCTATTCTTTTCCCATCCTTTTCCCACCACAGATGGACAGGGCAGTTGGTGATTTGCCCGTTTCGGATACTTGGAGAGAGTCATGCTTTTCTTAGAGTTTATTTAACACATCTTTTATTCATGTATCATTTTATCATATCTGCACAGCTATTTTCTTGTATCAGACTCTAAGGGATATTCTGCTATGTCCTCTAATTTGGATTAAGTACTGATATTTTTATAAGAATATGATTCGATATTTTTTTAGACTAAAATTTTCTATGACATTTACATATTTATTTCCTTCCGCTGTGAGCTGTTAAAGTTTAGTTCATCTTAGATTATATCTGCTTGTCTTAGTATCTAGATTATTTAAGTTTTAACATGACGATCTACATTTCTTGGCATGACACATTTAGAGCATATTGGGAGGTGTGGGTTGTCACAGTTGGTATCAGAGCCTACTTTCAATATTCCTTAGGATTAGGACCGTATTGAAAGACGTATTTTAAATATATTTTTTTAAAGTGTTTCAAAATGGATTTCAAAAGGCCAACCAAAATGTTTTCTGAATGGTCTTCTTAAAAGTATATATACATAAGTAAAGTATTTCAAAATGCTTTCAAAAAATTTCATATCCAAAAATCTCTACTATTCTTGCCCATGTTACCTCTTATCTCTTAATCGTGTTTATGTTATATGTGGAAGTTGCTAATGAAATTCTTAACATTCAAAGATAGAAAATGTCTAATCCTGTAGGTTCTGGCTTTGGCAATGCAGTTGAAATCTCAGGCGTGAACATTCTCGCATGGTTCCACTGGTATCTTTGGGTTAGGGGATAAGCCGAGCATAATCATGTTTAGAGAGCCTACGAAGGAGTGATAGGTGAGGTTCTTGCCCGGCCACTTACCACTCCAGATTTTGCTAAGCTGTGCAAAGATTTTTCTAGTCTAAAAGGGAAGCCATATATAGGGATGGAGGCTTATATGGATTGGAGAGCATGGATCCGCGCTTGTGAGAGGATATTTAGTCTAATGGCTTGATGGATGTTGTAAGGAGGCAGTTAGCTACTTGGCAACCACAAGGTGAGGCATTGAGCTGGTGTGAGGTTATCGAGGTTGAGGCTAATGAGGCTGATATTACTTGGGATGAGTTTCATAGGATATTTGAGATAAAGTTCCTTTCTAGGGCAGAGGAAGGCATTTAACTGGAGAAGTTTATCCATCTCAAGCAGGGAGATATGACGGTCAAGGAGTATATGAACCAATTTAATGAGCTAGCTAGATTTAGTATGGAGTTAATTAGCACACCACACGAGAATGCTCTCAAATTTGCTAAGGGATTGAATCAACCACTTCAAGATTTTGCTGTGAATCATATTTCGACGGGTGCTACATATGAGGGACTTATAGAGATGGCTTTACTCACTACTATTACTGAGAAGAAAGTGAAGGAGGAGGCTCCAAAGGTTGTGGAGAAGGGGCACCGGAAGGGTAAGAAGAAAGGAGGATTTGGACCGAAGGAGAAGATTCAGAAGAAGGATTTGAGATGCAATAGTGTGGAAAGTAGGGACATTTTGCGAAGGATTGGAAGGTGGATCTCTCCTAGATGAAGTGTTATAACTTTGATTAGTTTGGGCATGTAAGGCGATCTTGCATCGCGCCACCGAGAGCTTCTACTCAGACTTTTACTCGGGCGGTTCCGGCTTATGCAGTAGAGGCAGTCCCCAGTTTGAGTGCACAACTAGTGGTGGACAATGGTAAGAAAGTGGTGATTGAAGGTGTGTTAATTCTTTCTAGATTATCTATTCATGCATTATTTGACACCGGGCTTCACATTCTTTTATCTCTAGTAGACTTGTCGACGACTTGCACTAAGACACTAGTATTGTCACAGACCCTATAGTTGTGTCAAACCCCGTAAGAGGATCAACCTATTTATCTATGTTGTGTAGAGGTTTGAAATTGTTTGTCTTATGGGTCGAGTTTGATTGTGATGCCTTTGTATTGGGATTCTCTTGGATTGGGTTGATATTAGGCATAGATTGGATGACTATGTATGGCGCTGTTTTAGATAATGATAGAAGGTGTTAGGTTGAGCATGTGTAGTGGGTGTAGCTTAAAGTTTCATTGCGACCCTCGAGAATATGTTATGTTGAGCTACTTATATTCGTTGGACCAATTGCATGATGAGCTTAGTGCAGTGCATGTAGTTAGAGATTTCCCTAATGTTTTTGTTGAGATTACCGGTCTCTCATCTTAGAGAGAGATGAAGTTTTGGATCTATCTTGTTGAGAATGCTAGACCTATCACCATACTGCTAAGGCATATGGCTCCTAAGGAAAGACACAAGTTGAATAAGTAGGTTAATGAGCTATTAGAGAAGGGTTTTATTATGAGGATCATTTCTAAGTGGGGAGCACCAATCATCTTTACCACCAAGGCAGATGATTCTCTTAGACTCTACATCGATTATAAGGAGCTTAATAAACCGACAAAGAAGAATCATTATCCTTTGCCCCGCATAGCGATCTCTTTGATCATTAGTTGGAGCTAGAGTATTATCTCAGTTGGATTTAGCTACCGAATTCCATCAATTGCGTGTAGCCGAGAATATTATTTAGAAGACATTGTTCCATACACTCGATATATTATATGAGTGGTTACATGCCATTAGGACTGACCAATGCACCTGCCTACTTTGTTGATCTGATGAGCCGAGTATTTAGAGGGTTCATTAATAAGTTTATTGTGCATTCATGGATTATATTATTTTATACTCGAGGAGTGAGGAGAAGAATGCATTGCATTTGGAGGAGGTGCTCCTGACACTCCGTGCATATAAACTTAAGGTGAATTTTTCAAAGTGCCGCTTTTGGAGAGAGGAGGTATGCTTTTTAGGACACATTGTCTCGAAAAGTGGTTTAGTAGTTGACCATAGCAAGGTGGTAGCAGTTTAGGATTGGCATGTTCCGAAGAATGCCATAGAGGTAAGGAGTTCCCTTGGTCTGGCGGGTTATTATTGGAAGTTCGTTAAGGACTTCACAAAGATCTCTTATCCACATACCCGACTTACCAAGAAGAATCTAGGCTTTTCTTGGGATGCAAGGTGTGAGGATGCTTTCATTAGATTGAAGGAGGCCTTGACTAGTGGGCCAGTGTTAGTATTGCCGGATGGTACGAAGCCATTTATAGTTTATATTGATACCTATGGTATAGGGTTAGGTGCAGTATTGATGCAAGAAGGAAGGGTAGTATGTTATATGAGTCGATAGCCGAAGAACCATGAGAGAAACTATCATACACATGATCTTAAGTTGGCGGCTATTGTTTTTATGCTCAAGCCTTGGAGGCATTATCTTTTAGGAGAGTGATTTGAGCTCTTTACGTATCACAGGTCCTTAAAGTATTTGTTCTCCCAAAAGGACTTGAACTTGAGCCAGCAGAGGTGGATGAAGTTTTTAGCATCATATGACTTTAATATCTCTTATACCCCAGGTAAGGGTAATGTAGTGGCAGACGCTTTGAGTCGACAACGAGCAGTATTGAGTCCCTTATTCTTAGAGTGGAGGCATCTGGATTATATATTTTACCTTTGATTTTTTCTCATCATCGGATATTACCCCTGGATTACTAGTAGCTTTAGATGTGTGCATCCTACACTGGTGGATCGTACTGTATCTAGGCAAGGGGAGGATGAGGAGCTAGTAGATATTATTGAGAGGATTGTTAAAGGGGAGTCATCGAGTCACTTGAGGTGTTAGGCTATGGACTCGAGAGGATGGTTACAGAGGGATGATAGGCTTTATGTTCCTTGTAGTACATATTTGATTAATGTGGTATTAGCCGAGTCTCACTGTTCTCGGATTACTATTCATCCCGGTGGTAAAAGATGTATTATGCCATGAAAAGAGTTTTTCATTAGCTCGGTATGAAGAAGCCAGTGGCGGAGTATCTGGCTAAATGTATGACTTGCTAGAGGGTGAACGCACAGTAGAAGAAACCCAGAGGATTATTACAGCCATTATTTATTTCCTAGTGGAAGTGGGAGAGTATTTGCATGGACTTATAAATGGTTTGCGGAGGAGTAAGTGAGGGAATGAGAGCATTTGGGTTATAGCTGATCGGTTGACATAGTGTGCTCATTTCATACCAGTGAGGAGTGCGGGGATGGTAGCATTTTAGCAGCTATTTATGCGATAGAGATCATTAAGTTGCATGGAGTTCCAACTAACATAGTTAGTGATCGAAATCCGCTTTTCACTAGTGAATCCTAGAGGAGTCTGCAGGAAGCATTAGGGATTGAGTTGAGCTTGAATACTGCATATCATCACCAGATCAATGGGAAGATGGAGAGACTGAATCAAGTTTCGAAGGATTTGCTATAGACGTGCATTATGTATTTTGGGGGTTCTTGGAAGGATCACTTGCCATTAGTAGAGTTAACCTACAATAATAGTTATCAGGGGAGCATCGGGATGGCACCGTACGTGGCATAGTATGGTAGACCTTGCAGATCACCATTATGTTGGTGAGATATAATGGATATGATTATTTTTAGATCGAACATGGTGAGAGAGACACCATAGAAGGTTGATCTAATTCAAAGGAGGATGAAGATTGCTCAGGATAGGCAGAAATCATATGCTAGCAGGAGACGTATGGAGTTAGAGTTTGCAGTGGGAGACATGGTATTCGTAAAGGTTTCACCCCTTAGATATGCGATGAGATTTGGTAGATCGAGGAAGCTAGCACCAAGATTTATAGGACTTTTCCCTATAGTAGATAGGGTTGGGAAGTTGGCATATGAAGTAGAGCTTCGGAGAAGTTGGCGGGGGTATATGATGGTTTCTATATATCATATTTACGGAAGTGCTTACATGATACAGCTACTGTTGTCAAGCCGAGTCAGTTGGAGGAGGTAGAGGTTGAGCGAGAGTCTCTTATTCGCTGTGCACCTATGCATATTGTAGAGCATAGCACAAAGTGACTCCGCAATCATGAGACTAGACTTGTTAGAGTCCAATGGGGAGGCACTCCAGTAGAGAGTACATGGGAGCCCGAGGAGAAGATCCGAGCTACCCACCCACAACTCTTTTCTAGTACATCTTAAATTTGAATTTCTCTTTAGTGCAGAATTCTTATGTATATGACTTAGGTGCTACACCCTTTAGGTAGAGACCTTTGGATAATAGGAATGGTTGTAAACGTATCAATAGGACATGTTATGGATGATGGATGCTAATGGATGTATATGGATGTATTGTTCGTCGATGTATTTTTTTACCCACTAGGATAGTATATCCTCTAGGTACACGCACATTCATATCTTGTTGCATGATATTTCTTGATTATTATTATGCTAGTGGATGTTATGCATATGGATGTTACATATGATTGGATGGTTGCGCATGCGTATAGAAACAAGTATATCATTTAGGATGTTGCATACATTTGGATGCATATCATGAGCATTTTTGCATAACAGAAGGTCGACTGAATCAGTAGATCGACTATTCTTTTGCATTAGCATAAGTTCATGTACAATTCATCCTGCATATATATGTACATGTTGCATCAAAAAAAAATCTTTTAAGGACTATGATTGCATGTGAATGAAGGACGAGTATACGTACTACAATTATTAGTTGTTGTGTGTGAGTTACATCTTTTCGTCCTTGGAGATTTCGAGGATGAAATCCTTTTAAGAGGAGGGGATGTAATACGTTGAAAAATTAAAAGAATTTAATAAAAAAATTAAATTAAAATAAAATAAGGACTAAAAAGAAAATTTCCACACACTTTCGAATTTGGCTACGAAACTTGTACCATTGCATTCGTAGCGATTTTCTAGATATTTTTATATAACTTGTCATAATCCGAGTTAGTTTGGAGGAGTTATGAGCATTAGAATGAATTAAAAATTTAAAAACTAAAATTATTTTTTTTTAAAGCCACCGGTCGACCCAAGAGGGGTAAAGGTCGACCAGTAGCGGTCAACCCAGGCATAGGGGCGGTCGACTCGTACGCAGGCTAAACCAGGGAAAATTCGATTTATAAAGACGATGTAAATCACTGGGATGAATTTCTTGTAAGTGAAGTACTAGATAAGTGGTCAAGATGCTATGAGAATATCACCTAAGTTAATCCAATGGCCTAAAATCTAACCAAACCCCTATAAATATGTAACTAACGAAACCCTAATTCCTTAATGAAAGTTTATAGAAACTAAACTCTGCCCAATTTTTCCCTAAAAACCTAATTTCTAAAATTGCCTAAAGTCGAATCTATTTAACCTAAGTGGCTAGAGCAAGTAAATAAGGGCGGATCAAGGCAATCTCTACAGAAGCTATCGGTTTGGGGGCAAATTCTCAAGTGCAAGCATTAGAAAGATCTTAGGCTTGAGATGAGTGGACACAAATTTGGTAATTTGATTAGAGTAATGAAATTTAAATTATTTTAATTTGTTAGGATGTTAGAAACCTTGAATTTAATATGTTAAATTTAAACTAAATATGCTTAAACTCTTGATTTGAATGTAAAACCCTAGAATTCAAATTATAGTAAATTGATAATGTAATTACTTGTCTAAATACTTGTTTTAATATCAAATTTCAAACCCTAAACCCACAAACCCTAGATTGAACTATAATTTGAAATTTTAACTGGTCAATAGTAAAATTAGGGTTAATTGAATATGCTAAATGACAAGCGCATAAACAAATCGAAAATAATGCAGAACCTTAATTTTTACCAACGACCGGTGGACCTGGGATTACCGGCGGTCGACCGGTAGCGATGGACCTTAGGTTGCCTGGGGTCGACCGGTGGAACTAAAATTTCATAACTTGAACCTCGGCCTAAGGCCCAAATTAAACAATAAAATTTATATAATTTAGTTGGAAACTATATAAACTATTGACTGTTTGATTGAACTAATTTGGGCTAAGTATGCGCGTTTGAGAGGGTAGGGAAGTTGATTCCCTATCAGAGAGGTTAGGGCGAAGTATTTCACGATGTTTTATTTTGGTATGGGAGAATATATTTCGCAATGGTTGATTTGGCATGGGCAGTGTATATCATATGCACAGAGTTGATTAGGACGATTTGTTTCGCATAGGCTCAAGGGTGTTCCGTACGGGTTGGCGCAACACTGTTGGAGATGTTTTCTAAGAGAGTCCGGTACTAACGGGAGATCCAGGTATGCACTTTTTTTTGCGCAACATAGTACGGGGGGACATCGGTGTAGTACAATAAGTGGCTATAGGTATTGAGTAAATTAGGGCCCGGTTCTAACAAGAGTTACTATAAGATGGACCCTGGTGTAGTACAATAAGAGGTATTTTGCCGCTACAATCGAGAGATGAACATGGGTGCATACGATGAGTGATTATGCGAGTATGAATATTTGTGTTCTCCCTCTTCAGGCGTAGTGTTGATGTAGTTATGATGGGAGAGTAGCTCCAATTTTGGCCGATTGTTAGTGTGAGGTTTGATCAATAGGTTCGACCCATTGTGTAAGATAGGAATCTTTAGGGGTTGACCTTAGGAGTTCATGGACACTTGCTATACATCTTATATTACTTAGAGTAGATTTAAAGTTAATTACACTTAATCATCGCATGTTAACTTGTTCTCATTCGCCAGACTTTTGTTTGATCCATTCCTTTTCCATCATTTTCCCACCTTGTGGATACGGCATTAGGTGATTTACCCATTTCAGATACTTGGAGAGAGTCATGCTTTTTCTTGGACTCTATTTTAATTCATCTTCTCTTTATGTATCATTTTATCATATCTGCATAGTTATTTTCTTGTATCAGACTCTGAGGGATACTTTGCTATGTACTCTGATTTGGATTATGTATTGATATTTTTTTGAGACTATGATTTGAAATTTTCTAAGAATGAAATTTTCTTTGATATTTGTATGTTTATTTCTTTTCGATGTGAGTTGTGAAAGTTTAGTTCATCTTAGATTATACCTGCTTGGCTTAGTCTCTGGATTGTTTAAGTTTTAACCCGATGATCTGCATTTGGAGCATGTCGGGAGGTGCGGGTTATCACATATTCACTTACTAACTTCTCAATTAAAGTGTTATCTAAACCCATCTTTGTATTTTCCAAAATAATTAACTTTCTGTTCTATAACGATTTAGAAGTTTCAGGCTACCAAAGTCATCGAATATTTGTTTCATTCTGACAAAGGAAAATTATCAGATATTCATATCGTATCAAGATGAACATATCATATTGTCATAATGCAAAGGATATATGTGTCAATAAAACAACTTAACAAAGTTTCACTTATTTATTTGATGCATTGTACTACAAAAGGGGAAATAAGAAAAGAGTTTCCTAATTATTTGGGTTATGCCACTACCACTTGGGCACCCTACATGGTGTACATGCAAAAGTTTTCCATAAGAAAGTTCATAATAAAATATGTATTAAACCACTATGTATTCTATATCCAATTCTCTAAAGAAATTTTTAGAACTAAACACCAGTTTTATTTCAAATCATTTTTACGAGATCAAACTAAAATCATTTTCAAAGCCGCATCAAACACTTCATCTAATTGTACTAAGTATCATGATCTTAATTTACAAACCAATTTTTAAAATATTTACTTTAAACTCCACATAAACTATACATATAGATCGAGTAACACAAAATAATACCATGGAAACGGGTGCTACCAAGTCAGACAACATATTTCCTTACTAAGAAGGGTAATGCTCATGAGAAGTTCTTACCAACCGAATACATCTCTTGCTTATTTTTAGTTGCTTTTGAGCCATTCGAACTAGATAACATAAAAATACTTTGTTCTCCAATTGATTTCATCGATTTCGAGAGCAATTTAGAACTCGAACAAATCTTAAAACTACTCCAAAATATTAGTATTCATAAATACTTTTAAACAATACTAATATTATTTTTCAAAACCTTAGAAAACCAAATTCAAAGACACTAGAATTAAGTTCTTAGAATATTAGTTTAAATCCTCTTTATTTATAAAACATACTTATATAAAATCATTTTCTTTTCTTAGAAAATTCTTGCAAAACTTCTCTTTTTTAGAGTTATTTGTTAACCCAACATTATCACTGAGCGCCCTATATTTAAACTGTGAAACTCAATTCACAAAGTGTTTGTTTCAATGCACCCGCAAAATACTGTCAACCTAACAAATGCATTAAAAATGTAAACTGCTTATAAACTGGTCGAGCACAAATAAACAGTTAATAGACAATACTAAATACTCATAAACCGATCGAGCATAACTAATCAATCTATGAATGATAACAATGCCGATAAAATGGTTAAGCATAATTAATATAATCAATAAGTAATGACAATGCTCGTAAACTGGTCGAGTAAGACTAAGTTAATAAATCTACAAATGATAATAATGATGATAAATTGGTCGAGCTTGTCAGATCATTCTACAAAGGACACCAATGCTCATAAGCTGATCGAGCATAGCTAAGACAATAAATGAGGGATAATGAATGAACATCATTAATCCCTACATTAATTATACTATAGTTTAATAATTCATACTTATATAAGTTACCTTAAATAAGATATTTCATTTTTGTAGTTGAAATACCTTTAAGGCATACGTTATTAATAAATACGAATATGCTCACATACGTATAATACACTTAACTCATTCTAGGTCATCGCTTACCCTATCTCCAATTAGCCATACCCACCAAAGCTAAGGTTTTTGTTTAACCTTTAGCTCTGATATCAGGTGTAATGACCCACCTTTTCAACCCCCAAATGTCAACACTAATACATCCATGACATTCACGTGCCAAGCGCCTAAGTATTGAAAAGATAGATTATTAGGATGAAATAAAAAGAAAAAGAAAAAAGAAAAGGAAAGAAAAGAAAAAAAATAGTAGAATATCATAGTGGAACAATAACATATAATATCAAAAGGACAATACAAAGTGTTACTCAAAGATACATATCATCTCAGAGTTACAATCCTAAGTACTGTCATCATTCTGGACAATTATAACAGTCTATCCTCATAGTTGCTGATATATACATACTAGTAGTGCAGCAGAAATAAATACTACTATAAGAAAATGGAAGCATCTAGCTCATCTTCTAAAGTTATAAAAAAATATCATGAAAACCTGCCTTTCTCAGACTACTCGAAAGAGCACTCATGGAATTAGGGGAAAAATAAAAGTCATGAGTCAGACATAACTCCATAATGAGAAACTCAAGAAATATATTGCTAACATACAATAGTAGCTTTTAAGATTGTTTGAATCACCGTAACTGTTTTCCCCTCAAAAGAACTGGACTATTTATTAAATACATGAAGTGGTATAATAGATAATGTCTAGGGTATAGAATATAAATTAGAAAATAGTTGTGTTACTTGCATCTCACATCACAAAAATATTAGAAGTACAACTATAACTACTAAGGTTCGTTCGCATAAGGATTTGCATGGAGGTCGCCTCAGTAAACTGAAGTCGGCCTCCTATATAAGGGTCAGAATCTACCTTCCAAAACCACGCATATCTCTAGATCAAATATGCCATAAAGGTAAACATGCATGGTCCATGCCTAAACACGTGATACTGAATACCAACAACTCCCGTGCACCTTAACTGACTATTAATAATGCTCCTAGTCTATTATCAGTTAATAATGCTTGTAAACTGACTATGCTCCTAGTCTATTTTCTTCAATAACTGATAATGAAGTCACGTTTAACATCTTGAATGGATCTCGGATCTCTCTTTGGATTCCAACATCTCGAACAGTTCATGAATCTCTCCGTGGATCCCAACTAAAGTCGTCCGACGAATGCTAACTTTTTCCTATCTCTTGGAAACAACCTCAAGATAGACAATAAAATACAATAGCATCGTTCAAAATGTTAACCCTGACCTCTCCCATGGACTTAACCTTTGGATAGACAGTTCAACTCTATAACATTTCACTTCACAACCGTTTTCAAAACATAGAACTCGTATATCAATTTTGAAGTGGTTTTCGGTAAGTAATACACTTATCCAATCCCAGACACTTAAAAAAATCAATGAATATCTCGTTAACTCAATTCCAGTTCTTTAAAAAGTAAATGAACAATATAAAGGAGTCCTCCCAAGGGGTCTTTATATATACATTCTTAAAGCAAGAGATAGTTCATACGAATGAGTCCTCCCTGGGGATCTCAAACCGTGCCAATACGTGATGCTTATATATATACCTCCAATGTTAATTTGGTCAAGTTCGATAGTTGACTAATCGACTATGAAGAGAAAAATAGAAACAATCACATATGCAATCCAAGTCTCGTATACTTATCATGTGTCTGACTTTTTCAACTTATACTATCCCTTGATCAAGTGTGAAGCTGGTAGGTTAGAGCACTGTTTTCTTCTAAACCCTACTCGAACATTATTCTTACCTCTCACAGATAAAATAAATCTACTTGGTCGGCTTTTAGTGCTAAGTATAGGATTAATACTTTCCATAAACAAGTAAACACATAAAGCACACTTAAGTCACACAAAGCACTATTAAGTCGCATAAGCGACTTCTAATCCATTTTAAATTTACTTATTTTCTTTTATTAATTAAGACTTCATTATAAATACTTATATATATATATATATATTCGAAATGCCTTTACAAAAGACATGTACATGTATACTACTATTTCACTATCCATTTTTACTCTTTCACTATTCCTTTCTACTCTTTCACTATTCATTTCTACTTTTTTCAATACTTAAAACTGTAGTCACATTCTTATCCCAAATGGTATAAGAATATAATAAATCTTAAACAAGATTTCATATTTGCAAGTATAATTAAATTGGTTAAAAACAAGTGTTGTTAAAAACATTATTTTTATAAACCAAAAATCATTTTAAACTTAACATTAACTTTAAAACAATCTTTTAAAGATCCAATTATATTACTATGTATAACCAAATAGGGTTAAAAACAAATGTTGCTTAAACATTGTTAACCATAAACCGAAAACCATTTTATACTTGTCATTTTCTTTAAAAACATTCATTTTAAAGATCTAAGTATATCTACACTTATTAAACAAGATAATATACTTTTAATTAACTTTACAAAACCATTTACTATAACATAAATGTTATAATCCAAAACTTCTTTTATTCTTTTATAAAATACTTAACTTACTTTTCCAAACTTATATATATAAACACTTAGAAATATGTTTTAAATATCTATGTAAAATATTATGCAAAAATAGCTCATTTATAATTTGCTAAAATCCTTTTATTTTAAATGCTACAAAAGAAATCATTTTCATTTAAAATTTGATTCTTAAAAATATATTTAAACTTCTAATCTTTTTTCCATACTCTAATCTATGTTATTAGACTTCCCTAAAAAGATACAACAAAGATAATAAGTTATAAACCATTTAAAACATGAAAAGCTGGCTAAAATGTTGCATTAAATCAAATTACCGCAACAAGCCCAGAAGTGATACAATAGACCAAAGACAACGTTTTTAAATGCGATCTAAAGTTCTAGACAAAGAACAACATGAAAATGCATGATCTTTGTGGCCAGTTTTAACAACATAAACAAATGATTTTTGATCTTATTTTTTTACAATAAGTAGTTTACTTAGGCTATCTAAATTCCATGAAAAGAAATCCCTAAGGGTATCTTCCAAATTAATTATAAAAATTCCTTAAAACAAGGTATTTTTCAAAGTGCATTTATAGTGACTATTTCACTTCTAACCTTTTCTACTTCGATCAACCATTTCTTTAACTTTTTAAACCTTGATATTTTTATAGTAAAAATTACATATATTTTACTTATTAAAATGGCAAATAAACCCCTAAGGATATCTTCTAAAATTAATTTAAAAATTACCAAACACAAGGTAATTTCAAAGTGCATTCATAACGACCTTTTTGCTTCAAACTTTCACAACATTATTTCACAAGTTCTACCATTTTCCAAACCAATTTCTTAATGTCCCATACACCAAAATTTGTATAGAGAACAAACAAAATTTATCATATCATAATTTGTCAACATATCACCATAATAAGCAAGTTAAAGCAAGGGGATTTCAAAGTGCTTTCATAGCGACTCTTTCGCTTCAAACATTCACATACATAATTCTATATCACATACAACATTATATAACATGTAAACATGTAGTCTAGGCCACCATACATATTTTGGAAGGTAATATAAGTGATGTTATACATTATAGAGTTGTTATTTGATTTTTAAAAGAAAGAGGGTTCAAAGTTATAACTTTAGTTTATTAATGAACTTACTTAACTTTATATTTTTACACACAAATTACACAAACAATATATACATATAAGATGATGAGATAACTCACCCAAATCCAAGCCTAAAACAAGAAAAATTCTAAATATCAAAGAACCACTCCTACCATCACCAAACTTTCAAATATCCGAGCTTTAGCCTTCACAAGTTCAAAGCCACTCCCCCTCTTCCTCTTTTGCTCACGGCCCATGATGGGTTTGGGGCTTGTGCTTCATTTCTTTATTATTTGACTTGATATTCATGCTTTTTGAGGTGATCTAAGGCCTTGGTTAAAGTTTCAAGAGGAATGGAGTTGATTTGCTTAGAAAATGAAGATTGAAGAGAGAAAAGAGGTAATAATACTTAGCCTTTTTTTCACAAAACTTGAAAATAAATTTATGAACACTTAAAGATATGAAGAGAGGAATTTAGCAAAGGCAAAATAATCTCCTTACCCCTCTTTAGCCAGCCAAACAAGCCTCTGATGTGTTTGCTTTACACCTCACATTTGACTAAA
Source organism: Allium fistulosum (assembly GCA_030737815.1). Classification (NCBI taxonomy): domain Eukaryota; kingdom Viridiplantae; phylum Streptophyta; class Magnoliopsida; order Asparagales; family Amaryllidaceae; genus Allium; species Allium fistulosum. Next base: position 263,187,607 of record CM060904.1, on the reverse strand, counting down.
AAAATTATCTTCTCTTTCCTTAACAATTAACAAACTACCCTCCTCTTAAATTATCTTCCTAATACCTTCCAAAAAGCTTTTATTAGGAAAATTATTTTTACTTATTAATTAATGGCACATTAATATTCTAATCAAGTACATCAGGTTCGAATAACTTCTGTTGAGTAAAAAGCCGTTTATCGATAAAACGATTTTCGGTCATATTATCGATATTTCTTCGAAGTATTTATTTTTAAAATAGTTTTCAAAAACAAGATTGCCATAATTAGTTAAATTTTTAAAAGTGGGTTAGCAAGGTTATTAAACTAATTTAGTCACATTAAATCCAAGATTCAAATATTTAAATTATTCAGATATTTAAATACAAAGTGTTAGAAATTCCAGATTATTACAGAGATGGTTCCTATTCTTGATAGAGTAAGGTTTCTAGCTTTATGGAATTACTTAGACTATAGGTCATGATTTATTATTGATGTACCAACAACCTATCTTTTTTCTCTCTGTTGTATTGTGCCCTTGGGCTGGGAAGCTCGTTTTTGTTTAATACTAATCCATTTTTCTTAAATAGAATTAATTAAACTAAAAGGCTTAAATAAAAAATTTAATAATTAGTAAGTTAATTATTTCAGGTCAATGTGCGTGTCTATATATATGTATATGTGTATGCACGTATACCTATGATGAAAATGAAGGAGAAAATTGTTTTGAATTTTATCAAGTAAAATTTAAATAGGAGGAAAAAAGTGGAAAATATATGAGATATTTTCTAGTATTATAGTGGCTATAAATATCCACCTCAATATAATTTTTTAGGGATAATTCCTCAACTTCATTGGAGTTAATCAAAGCCTACACCTTAGCCTTAAAAAACAAGCTATGAGAAGAAAGTAGAAGGTGTCTAAGGACGAAATCACTCACAAATACAACATGTCAATAACTAACTAGATCGAAGAGGTAATATTTTATTTCACACCTTCTATCTATATATAATAATCTCAATCATCATATAAGAAATATTTATATATATAGTAGTTTATAGTTGAGAATAATATATAAATATATAGTTTATATGCATACATGCATGCATACATATATTTTAAAAAAATTATTCGGCCTCCATATAGTATATATGATATAATATCAAGCATGCACTGAAATAATTAGTAATGGTTAATAAAGTATAAAGTGTAAAAGTATATATAAACAATATCTTTCTTTGTACATTAATAATAATAAATTGATTTTAATTTTCGGCCATGCTGATTTGATTTCGGTCTTAATATAATTAATGTATATAAATATATGTTTGTAATTAATAGAACATTGATCAAGTAATGTTTCAAATTTTAACCTTATTCTTGAACTCAAACATACGTGTACACACACATTTTGCAAATATATATGTATATGTATATATGTATGTATATTTTATGCAAAAAAACTAGAAAATTTTCATGGTAAACTATGCACATACGTAAAATAGATATATTTATTATTATAAACTATTCTGACTAACTAAATAAATTGTGTTTAAAATTTAAATATTGATTTAAATCTAAAGAATGATTTTTTTATTGTTGAAACTTAAAGATATTATATACATACACATATACATATTTATATATATGTTATCCAGTATTTGATCCGATCAGCTTCTAAGTGAATTTAGACATCTAAATGAAGACGTAAGCACATAAGATCTTGGAGGCATGCTTGGAATGACATTAATGTGAATCTCTGAAAATATGAAGGTTTATTCAAAAACAAGTCTGATCGGTATCGATCAAAGCTTGATCGGTATCGATGTGATTTATTTAGGCAAGTTTTATGTTTCACTAGAGATTTTCATATAGTTGAAGAGTGAAGTGCTATAGCAATCGTGTTGGCACAAGTTGATTTCTAATATAGGGTCTACTTCTCAAAGAATAGATGAACAACTCCAAAGCTATGCAGAAGACGACAAGTCCCATATGAGGAAATAATATAGGTATCGAGTTGATTTTTGAAGTATGGATGTGCTATAAGATATTAAAGCAGTTGTATATGAGAAGATGAGCTTTACCACATGGCCAATATGATAGGCACCGATTATATTTATGATCGGTACTGACATGATTTTTCATGTAGGAAGACTTCGTCTTCCTCCCCATCTTCATGAATCTGATGTTGGACCTAGTATTCAATAATTTGACCACTCTATTGGGAAATTCTGTAATAAATTGGAGCACTATGGCAGTTGACAAAGGACCTATTTGCCTCCATCTTCTTCATCTTCTACTCATTACCCAACCTTGTCACATTAAAGTTTACTTTTGATATTTTAGATCTTAAAATGAATTGCAAAGCTCTGGTACTAGTGGTAACAAATCTCTAATAAGATTAAAGTGGACATAGGCCATATATTTTGCCGAACCACTATATAACACTTTGTTTTTTATTATTTTCTGTTTTTTGAATTAGATCTATCTTATTTGTAGTAGACTTGGGGTGTTGTGCCAAATTTTGGCTCAACATTTTTAATGATTTCACTAAGAACATAGCTTCTAAAGAGTAGATCTAGCTTAGTATCGTGGATTAGAGTGTCCAGAAGTTAGATCCTGAACTTTGTTGTTGCAGATCTGAAGCGATGGCCCATGGTAGATCCAAAAAATATGGAGCTACCATTGTTGAATAATATGAAGCTTCTCACCACAATGAAGAGACTAACCAACCGATGGCTGCTTTGCCAGGACCATATGCTCTATAAAAGATGGTGATAAAGGTTTAGTTTGACAGTATGATGGCGGAATCGAATCAGAGGATGGTGAACAACCAAAAGCCCTTCATGGTAAAATGGATGCAATTATTGACTTGTTGACCTAACAATCCTAAAGGTGTAGGAAAATCCGAAAAGATGCATCACCTTCAAGTTCTGATGAAGAGGATTCATCTTCATCTGATCATAACAGAAGGGATGGGAAACAATAAAATAAAGGAAAAGACTACTACAACATCAAGAAAGACCATAGGAGGAAGTGGCATGGTTTTGGCCATGGTTGGAGTGATTAGCGCCAATCAAAATCAGATTGGCACTGATCAAAATGAGGGTGGTCTAGAGGTCCAATTACCTGATGCTGTCAACTTGTCAAACAGTGAAGACGATTTGCAATACACTGGCGATAAGCTAGGCAGAATGTTGGAATGTAAAGCGTTGGTGCTCAAACAACTATAATAAACCAACCAGACATCAATAAAGATCCTAAGGAGTGGCTCTCTCAAAGATACGAGAGTCTAGAATCTTCAAGCGAACCGAGACCGTTTGCATAGTCAAATACTTGGGGTTACTCCTAACAGTCATTTTTCAGACCACTAAGCTAGCAAGGAATATATTGCAGATATGGTGAAGAGATTGGTGAATGAAAACCAATAGAGAAAGAATAAAGAGTGGGGTTCTACAGCTGGCAGAACTTCATTCATAGAAAATATTTTACAAGAGGAATATTCTAAGAAGTTCATAATGCCTACAATGCAGTCGTATAATGGAATAACAGATCCTAGGCAACATCTGTTGAAGTATGAGTGCCACGTGGATGGTGCAAGATCAACCGATGCAGTAGGATGTAGGTGTTTTCCCCTCATTTTGGACGGAGTGGCTTTCATGTGGTTCACCCGGCTTGCCCTGAGATCTATATGAACATTTGATAATCTAGTAAAGAAGTTTATGGAGCAGTTCAGGCTCCACGTCGCCAAACCAAAAGAAGTAATGTCCTTATCAAATATCGATCAAGGCCCAGGAGAGACTCTGAAAACATTTTCAAGTGGATTTAATATTTCTATAACGGAAGTGAATAAACTGAAAGAGGGTATGGTGCTAATGGTATTGGTCTGGGGGATACATTTGGAAATAGATTTTGGTAAATGGTTAAAGATGAAACAACCACCTACCATTGAAGAGTTCTATCAAAAGGGCAACTAATATCTTTGCTTGGAAGAAGAAAATAGGTTGCTTGGAAGACTAGTAATGAACCACTGAAAGAATTTATGCAAAGAAAAATGACTATTAAGCAAACTGGTGAGAGCGTTGGAAATGTTGCAATAAATGTGGGAAGTAATAATAATTGTCAGAATAAGAGAAATCAAGGCGCACGCGATAGAAGAAATGATGTTAAAAAACATCTGAGACATCTGAGACAAGAGGATTACTCTCCTCCGAATGATGAGGATTACACACGTCTGAATGATACTATGGAGAATATATATCTTACTATGCAAGGTATGGAAAGTTATATGAGGCCACCATGGAGGAAGGCAACGGAAGCTAAATGACACTCTAGGAAGTTTTTTTGTTCCATGACACTCATGGACATAATACCAACGAGTGTTGTCATTTGAGAGATGTGATTGAAGAATTGATACAAAGGAAATAGTTGCAGTTTTTGTAAGAGATCCACAGGATGGAAGAAAGGATGCTAGACCTCAGGGGCAAGACATCCAGAGGGATCGACCTGGTTCCGACGGAGAAGGGCCTAGGAAATCGGATGGTAGATGTTAACCCAAAAAATGGACCAACACCCTGGTTTGAGTTTGAAAGCACCAGCCCTGTTCTAACAGAGCAATATCATAGATAATAGATATAGAAAAAGAACAGTAAAAGAAAGATGATAGAGAATTTTTATAGTGGTTCGGCTGTTAATGAAGCCTACGTCCACTTTATAGTTTTATTATAGACTGATTGTTGTTACAATAGATGTTTGATTACAAGGCTTTGATTATTTTCTAGCTAGATTGAATCTCTAGAGTTGGAATCCACTGGAGAATTACAGTGAATTCATTTGGAGACTGTTGTGAGGAAGATAGAGAGTGAATAATATTTCCAGCAGAGCTTCAGCAACCAGTCCGGAGAAGATCTAGTTTATGTTGCAGGTAGGATGGTATTTATAGAGATCGTGGAGCTTCTAGGCTAGTTCATGCCTTCATCAGCTCGTAGGTAAGTAGTAGACGACCTAGGGAAGTTTGGGCTCGCAAAACGGGTCAATACCATGGATCGCTGGCAACCCATGGTCTATGGGTCGCTGGCGACCCATGACCTATGGGTCGCTGGCGACACATGACCTATGGGTCGCTGGCGACACATGGTCTATGGGTCGCTGGCGACCCATAGACTTTGCTCGTTTGCGAGCCAATGCCTTGGCCTCTTTTCGTAGTGTTCTTTAGCTAACTTGTTTGAAGATTTGAGGAGAGGCATGGGTAGACGATGATCCAAGCACTTAGGACTTTCTGGAGTTTGGAATTGGAGATGCTTTTATAGTCTTTTACCATAATTGTTCTGTTTCGATGGCAATTCACTAGTGTTTTTGCTCAGCTGCAGATTGGGCTAAAAGAATGTCGGTCCCTTGGTTTAGTCGAACACAGTCGTTGCCTTAGTCGTATTGTTAGCGCCAAAATTGGTCACTAACACCCAAACACCGTTGAAAGCACCAACCAACAGTCACAGATAACAGATAGAGTGTATGTAGAGAGTTTAAATATGAAGAACAATCAAAATTAAAAAGAAGCAGCAATAACAGAGGATTTATAGTGGTTCGGCTGACTCTGACCTACGTCCACTCCATAAATTTCCTTTTTATTGATATGAGAATCAATCACAGTTACAATCCGGAGTTTTTTTAAAACAAAAATGGCAGAGTGGCCTTAATGAAGAAGCGGAAGGGAAACAGAATGAAGATTCCTTTTCTGAAGCCCCACCTGCTGTATTTATAGGCAAAATCCGAGTTACTGGGCTTCCTGAGTGATCCGAGCCCATGAAGACCATAGCCGAACCCAAATCCATCATTACGACCGACCCCAAGCTCTGGATACGCCGACCTAAGTTTTCCTAGGCGATGACCCGAAGCAATCTTATGCTTGACTCGAAGTGAACTAGAATGGAACTCGAAGCAATACGATGCCAAACCCAGCCTTTAATACACCGATCCCCTTTTCTTTAATAGGCCGACCCGGAGCTCATAGGTAGCCGACCTAGAGCAGACATGTAGCCGACCCAAAGCACCATGCTTATACCGACCCCCTCGAATATGGCAACCTTACTTTTCTTAACCGACCTGAAGCTTTCACAATGCCGACCCGAAGCACGCTGACCTGATGCCCAAGATCCTACGCCGACCCCTTAACCTATTGCCGACCCCAAATTGAGACTTAGGCACCGACCCAAAAGTAGGTGAGCTGCGACCCAAAGCTACCGACCCCATTCAATATGCCAATCCCATACTCACCGATCCAAAACCAAACTGCCGATCCCTCCATTCACACCGCCCCTCCATTCATGCCAACCCAGAGATGTCGACCCAAAGTTTTGGAGGATGCCGACCCGATCCAATATGATGCCGATCCCTTGATGTTAATGCCAATCCGAGCCAATCACTCCATGACTCAAAGCATACCCCTGCCGAACTCGAAGAAAGTCACCTGAAAACCCTAAGCAACTCCAATGATGACTCAAAGCAAACCCAAAACAACCCGGAACAACTCGACTTTTGTCGAAACCCATATTTCCAGTATCCCGTGACTTTTGTCCATCGACCATGCTGAATCCCAACTTCATAATCATGATCATTATCCGTGATTGATTGTCTATCCATCCAGCCGAATCAAACACGTCGTATTCCATCCTCGATAACCGAGCAATCGATTTAGTTAAATCCGCCTGTTTACGGCCTTGCCAAAAGGTGTGTTAACATTTGCCCCCCGAAACATGTCTTGCGGTAGGAAGGCGTGTTTTGAATAGCTTTTGATCCGTCATCCAAAGTACATATGTCATCCATAACCATACCATCCGATCTATAATCCAATCCATTTTATCCAAGTGCCATTGTTGTATCCTTATCCAAATCCACGACTGCTCCAAGTCGATATCTGATCCCTATCTAGTAACCAAATCCTTATCCAATTCCACATCCATCCGAACCCAATAACCGAGTTATAACCCACCATATCCAATAATCAATAACCAAATCCACGACCTCTTTGGATCGATATCCAAATCCGAGATTGCTCCGGATCATAGCCAATCCTTAGCCATTCAAAGCCGAAATCCAAATCTATAACCTCTCCGGGTTCTTGCCAAGCGCACTCCACACTCGACGACCAGTGTTACGTAATGCCATGGTGTTCCTGGTTCAGTGTCCTTAAACGTTGAGTAATGTCGTGGCTTAAGTCCTAAGTCGAATCCTGGTCACTTCGGACCCTTACCGAGCATAGTCCATACTCGACGACCTGAAATAGTAACCGATAGATAATATCTCTCCGGACCCCTACCGAGCATAGTCCATGCTCGACGACCTTTTAGCCAAAAACCAGACAAAAAGTCAATCAAAATCCAATCCGAAATCCAGATTCAAACGAGAAAACCAGAAATCCATATCAGAAGTCCAAACAAAAAGGAAAACGTCCAAACTAGAATCCAAATTAGAAAACAAACAAAACCAGGAGTTCAAACAAAACTCCAAAACCAAACCAGAAAAAGAAAGTGTCCAAGCCAAAAAGAAAAAAAAGATTTCATAAACCAGAACGTCATGGTTTATCATCATCTCAAAGCATGCATAGGGGTTGTCTCCGTTCCCGTACATGAGTGAGTGACTTAGCCGTCTGCCCAGAGTTTGTTACTTATTCCAAACCATGATGATTAGTTGATGACCAACCGACCACCATTCCTGGGGCTCACGCCATCGTTGTTCAAGGTAGGCAGTGGCTGCTCCTATTCCACCGCCGCATTCCAAGTTTCGACATATTGCCGCAACTGACCATTCCTTACATGCTCCTCGATTATATCCTTTAGATGCCTGTAGCTGTTAGTATCATGCCCGTCCAGGTCATGAAAGAGATAGTACCTTCTAGATTCCCTTTTGCGTTCTGAGGGTTCCCTCCTTGCCGGCCTTCGATAAGGAAGGCGATCCCGAGTATCCAAGTATATCTGTTCCAATGTCTCATTCAGTCCCGTGTAAGTGGAGAATTTTGGTTCTCCCCAGCGCTTCCTCTTCCCTTTATCCTTGTCTTTACCCAAGCTTTCACCGGATGGTTCTCCATCCTTAACTATGTTTACTTCCTTTAACCTCATATCCAAACATGCATCCTCTTGTCGAAGAAATCTCTCAGCTTCATGATAAAATTCCCCGAGATCCATTGGTGGTCCAGTATCAACGATACTTTGAAATCTGAATTATCCCTGACTCCTAACACCGCTGCCATTAGAAACATTGATGGATCCGGTTGATCCACCGAAGCAACAGCTGCATTAAACCAAGTTAAAAAAGTCCTGAGCGATTCTCCCGTCTTCTGCTTCACCGACGTCAGTGTCATCATGTTCTTCGGCCTTTTAATGTGAACTCGAAACTGTTTCAAAAACTTGTCCACCAATTCTGTCCATGTTCCAATAGATCCATCTTCTAGCTATCTAAACCACATAGCAGCTATATCGGTGAAGTACAAGGGAAAACACCGGGCCATAACCTCCTCCGATGCCCCCAGCACTTCCAGATGCCTTGTGTACCTCATCAAGTGGTCAGTGGGATCCGTCTTACTGTTGTATACTTTCAGAGTGGGCAGCTTGAAATCGGGTGGATTCCTAGCCATCCTGATGTTACGGGTAAACAGAATTTTTTTACTCCCTCCATATCCCTGTTTGCCAGACCTCCGTGAATAGTTCGCCTGATAATGTCAGCTAATCCAGTGTTACCTACCAAGGGTTGCCCCCAGCCACATTTCCTAACTTCCCTCCAAGTCCACGAGGGAATTCTGGCACATACTCCTCGTCATGTACTCCTGTATTCCTATTGGTGCCGGGTTGCGCAGCGTCATCTGGTATCCCTCCATGGTTTGGTCCAGTTTACCTGGTGGTGTGCCCCCGAGTCTAGGTCCATCCAGATTGATAGTTGTTTGCTGATTGGGGGCTGCATCCTGCTGGACCACTCCATCTGCTTGTCTGTTGAGCCCTTCTGATCCAACTCCATGAATCTGAGTTCCTACAGCTCCTGATGTTCCTGCCTCTCCAAATTTCCTAAGAAGGGTCTGCAACATTTCCTCTTGCCTTTTTATTCAGCTGCTCATGCATGGAATCCATCATGATCTGCATCTCGTCCCTAGTGATGTAGATAGATGCCTGATCTGCTCCAGCTTCAGAAGAGGCCTCTTGACTCCCCTCTTGATTGCTCTATTCTATCACTTTTATCCTAGTCGATGGCCTAACCATTGCTTCCCAGAATCTGAGTTTCCAAGCCTTTAAATCCAAAATCCAAGCTTTAGAATCCCTGATTGCTAGCTTTCTCAGAGAAAGCACCAAAATGTTAGCCCTAAACTTGGTCACTAACACCCAAACACCGTTGAAAGCACCAACCAACAGTCATAGATAACAGATAGAGTGTATGTAGAGAGTTTAAATATGAAGAACAATCAAAATTAAAAAGAAAGCAGTAATACCAGAGGATTTATAGTGGTTCGGCTGACTCTGGCCTACGTCCACTCCAGAAATTTCCTTTCTATTAATATGAGAATCAATCATAGTTATAATCTAGAGTTTTTTTTAAAACAATAATAGCAGAGTAGCCTTAATGAAGAAGAGGAAGGGAAACAGAATGAAGATCCCTTTTCTGAAGCCCCGCCTGCTGTATTTATAGGCAAAATCCGAGTTACTAGGCTTCTTGAGTGATCCGGGCCCATCAAGACCATAGCCGAACCCAAATCCATCATTACGACTGACCCCAAGCTCTGGATACGCCGACCTGAGTTTTCTTAGGTGATGACCCGAAGACACCTTATGCTTGACTCGAAGTAAACTAGATTGGTACTCGAAGCAATACGATGCTAAACCCAGCCTTTAATACACCGATCCCCTTTTCTTTAATAGGCCGACCCAGAGCTCATAGGTAGCCGACCCAGAGCAGACATGTAGCCGACCCAAAGCACTGTGCTAATACCAACCCCCTCGAATATGGCAACCTGACTTCTCTTAGCCAACCCGAAGCCTTCACAACACCGATCCGAAGCAAGCCGATCCGAAGCCCAAGTTCCTACGCCGACCCTTTAACCTATTGCCGACCCCAACTCGAGACTTAGGCACCGACCCAAAAGTAGGTGAGCTACGACCCGAAGCTATCGACCCCATCCAATATGTCGATCCCATACTCATCGATCCAAAACCAAACTACCAATCCCTCCATTCACGCTGACCCCTCCATTCATGCTAACCCAGAGATGCCGACCCGAAGTTTTGGAGGATGTCGGCCCGATCCAATATGACGCCGATCCCTTGATGTTAATGCCGATCTGAGCCAATCACTCCATGACTTGAAGCGTACCCCTACCGAACTCGAAGAAAGTCACCTGAAAACCCAAAGCAACTCCAATGATGACTCAAAGCAAACCCAAAACAACCCGGAACAACTCGACTTTTGTCAAAACCCATATTTCCAGTATCCCACGACTTTTGTTCAGCGACCGTGCCGAATCCCGACTTCATAATCATGATCATTATGCATGATTGATCGTCTATCCATCCAGCCGAATCAAACCCGTCATATTCCAGCCTCAATAACCGAGAAATCAATTTAGTTAAATTCGCCTGTTTACGGCCTTGCCAAAAGGCGGGTTAACATGTATAGCTTGGCCCTTGTGATTCCTTGTCTTGGCTTTTCTGGTTATGTCCTAAACCATCCTGTCCCCACAAGGTTGTTTTGTGTTCTTTTAGTTTCTGATGGGTTAAAAACCCGGATAATATTTGCCCCCCAGAGTACGTCTTCGTTATAAATAAGGCGTGCTCTAGAAGTTATCGCTTTCAATATCCATCTGTCGATTTCGAGTGATTGCATTAAAACTTTATGAATACGTTGTCCCAATGTTGTTGGTCGTATTTCTTTGGTTTCGATTGCTTTTGCTTTCCGCAACGTATCACATTTCTCTTGTAGCTTCCCGGCACGTCTCAGAATGGTGAGTATGTGTAGGAAATCGGGCTCAAGGAGAATAGGCAAAATTCCTCTTTTTTTATTTAGTTGCTACAGATCCATGTGGGATAAGTTACTAGCGACCATAATTGCATGGTTGAATTTTATAACAACATGAAGTTAGGTCGGGTCGCTGGCAACCCATGATGGGTCGGGTTGCTAGCGACTCGATTACTTAGCATTTTTTTTTGCTTTACTTGCTCGCTTATATACAGTGCTAGAGCCGACCTCACTTCATTCGACCCGAGTCAGTAGATCCTCCAAGCAATCCACTTTCTGAGCGATTCATCTTCGAGAAATCCAATCTTCAAGCGATTCAACCATCTTCCATTGCCTTGATTCATCATCCTAATTGATACCTTCCATTGTGATTTCGGTTCTAAACTCCAACCCCTAACTCGAAATTCCAGCTTACAAGCCTTAGCTCGCCATGGAACTGTAACCGACCCTATCTTATTGCCGACCTGAAGTTGGCTCGCCATCGATCCATTCCACCATTTGCAATGTTGATTACGAGAAGTTCGAGTTGACTGTAGTTTAATAGAGGAAGATAGTAAATCGAGTCTCAAGTTGTTTCCTAGAACAACATTTGGGTTTCGACCCAGTGCTTAACACGTTTTTCTATCTTGGTCCATTAGACCAGAATTGAATTGTGTCCGGTTCTACAGCCGTTACTGTACGTCACATCACCAGTTGATCATGTTGAGGTTACCATGCAAATTTGTCTTTGACTATTCAGCTATCAGTTGAATTTTCAGTGTGAATCATCGGTGGCCACTTCAAGATGTTGTTTTCAATGTTCCATCGTTTTCACAAGGGTTTAGGTCGTTAAGTGGGTGCATGATGTAGGTTTGGAGTTGTCCTATATAGTTTTAATTCGACCTACGATGAAGCTATGTTTTGTCTCGAACGATTGTACGCTATTCTGGAGTGAAGTCTTGCTCTTGGTCTTTAACTTTTTCTTTTTGAGAATTTGGTTAAGTTCCCATCGATTCTTTTGAACTCTAATGCGACAATTTATTCCAAAATCAAATATAATGGATGATTCAATTATATCGCTCTTTCTATTTCTATATTCCAGTGATCCTGAAAAGAAAATCTTCCCGCATCGCCTCGGACAGCTGCTCCGTTATCGATCGTTGATCGATAATGGGTAAGTGTGGAATAGATAATTTAAAGGAAGATATGGATTTTTTTTCAAATGTAAGCAAACTAGCTACACTGGATTGTTTGTTCGCGGTATTCAGGATACTAAACTCTTCTCATGTAGGTAATACACTACATCTGCCCCGATCAATGCTCAGGACCCGATTGGTCAACATATGTTGACTTCCCTTGGATTTCGGGTGTGACTATACGCGGATATTATTTAAAGTAAAACATACCTGACAGGGTTGACTGCCAAGTTTGGTCGTTGAAAATGATTTTTCGGTCATCCAATCTTTGGTCTGGTGAAGGTACTTCCACTCTTCCTGAAGCTGGGTCCTTCGCAACTTAGGCTTCGCCCATTATTCCTATCATATTGGGATGACTGACTACAGTTAAATTATAAGGCACAATTGCTCTCGTAGAGTTGTAGTTGAAGTTCGATCAGGCACAGTTTCAGCCTTCGGAACTAGCGCATGAGTTGTCTGAGTGCGATTGTCCTTCTCTTGTGTATTTCAGAATTCAACGCACAGCAGCCTCTGTCTCCGGGGACTATTCCCTTAATTGCTCGACTCCGAATGTTGATTTTCCTATCTGCTGCACTTCTTGTGCTCATGTGCAGCATACTCATTTACTTTAATTATATACATGTAAGTAATACTTCTACGGTCATTTCGGCATATTCTATTTCATTGCTTTGTTCAGAACTATGAAGTAGCTTGGTCTGGCCAGTTCTGCAGCTAATCCCTACTTATGCTCAATTAAGTTCGCTTTAACAAGTTGTTGGTGTAAATGCCTTAGTCCGTAGGGCTGATTACTTTGACTACCGGGCCAACATGTTTTGGGATACTAGTTTTCCTAAGTAATGAGTTCAATTGCCCCAGTTTGATTGACACGATAACTCCTTTCTTTAGGAATTAGGGACTTTGTTGCTTGATCCTAAGATTTGAGACTTGTAATGATGTCAGCATGTATTAGAAAGATACGTTTATGGCATCTTTTGCTAAAGTAAATTCTTCTGAGTCCTACGTTGAGATCCTAATCATGTATTCATTTCTATCTTCGGAATCTCACACACAGATGACTCAACTTTGTGGATTTTTCCTTAATGTTATGAATCTTTAGATAGCATGACCAAACTTCGGGTAATGGCATAATCCTGCAAGTTGGAACCAAATGATCTAGTTAGACCGTAAGTAGGTCAACGATCCTTCTCATCATCGCCAGACTATGAGCGACGGTTGATTTCTAAACGTTAAATCCTTCATTTCCTTTATTGGCGATTTTTTTTCTTTTTTTGCCAAAATGCTCTATTTTGTAATACATAACCATTACCTAACCAACCTCATGGTTATTTGTGTTCGGACTTTTGAAACATTTCTTTCGATCAAGTATTTGTGCTTCTATCCCTGCTCGAGGAACTAGCAATTTCGAATGCCTGTGTTTGGGTGATTGTGAAAGATGGAGAGGTTTGGGACACTTGATTTGGTTGCCCCTGGTCTGGCTCTCAATCCTATTCTAGGATTGCGGAAGTCCAGTGGTTTTAGTACCGACCTTATGTGATTTTCACTACATGTCCTTAGTTGTGCATGCTTTGCTTGATTACTGTCGTCATGGAAGTTGTGTTCATACTCCAATTCCTGTCTTCGGGAATTGATAACCTAGCTGCTTGGTTCCAAGCAACATTTCCTTGAGGCGGCCTATCTTTTAGCTGTGTCTAAATTCTTTCTAAGTTGAATTTAGGAAATTCGGTTGTGCACTAGTTTTCATCCATAGAAACTAGTACATGGGCAATTCAGTCCTGGGATGCTTTATTCCTGTGCAGTGGTTGATTCCTCTAGTGAAAGGTCAACCTATATTGCTGACCTATGAAAGGATATGTCTTTCGGTCATTGCCTGTCATTGGGAAACGATAGTTTTCTGAAGAGAAGGTAGAACTCGATTGAGGGCCAACTTCTATCTCTGAAAGCTAGTGCATCGATGGTTCCCTTGGCGTTGGCGAGGCAACATCGACACTCAAGAGGTTGGGATTGATTTTCCTCGTTGATTCGACGGTGCTCTTAATCCAGTTGGGTACTAGTTTCGGCCTTCGAAAACTAGCACTTCGATGGTTGGATTGTAGAAGTATTTTCTTAGTGCTGCCTGTCTTCGCGCGGTGTTAAAGTCATATTGATTATGGTCTTTAACAGCTTGCACTTCTCTTGCCGATTTTAGGTTGGAATTACTGGAATAGAGGGCTATTGAAACCCACTCATCGGTTCATGATGTTTGCATTCTAGTCCGCATTTTGGGAAATTAGAGTCATTCTGTAAGCAGTCGACTCGCGCTCGATTTGTTTGTACTCTAGTTTGCAGGTGAGGACTTAGAGATTTTTGTGAATTGTTTATACTTAAGTTCGCGCTCATGGGACTTAGAGTACTCTAGTCCTCGCTATGGGGACTTAGAGATTTTTTGTAAATCATTTATACCGTAGTCCGCGCTCCGAGGACTTAGAGTACTCTAGTCCGCACTTCGGGGACTTTGAGATTTTTGTACGTCGTTTATACTCCAATCCACGCTCCGAGGATTTAGAGTACTCTAGTCCGCACTTCGGGGACTTAGAGATTTTTGTAAATCATTTATACTCTAGTCCACGCTCCGAGGACTTAGAGTACTCTAGTCCGAACTCTGGGGACTTTGAGATTTTTGTAGATCATTTATACTCTAGTCCGCGCTCCGGGGACTTAAATATTTTTGTAAATCGTTTATACTCTAGTCCGCGCTCCGGGGACTTAGAGTACTCTAGTCCGCTCTTCGGGGACTTAGAGATTTTTGTAAATCATTTATACTATTGTCTGCGCTCCGTGGACTTAGAGTACTCTAGTCCACACTCCGGGAACTTAGAGATTTTTGTGTATCGTTTATACTCTAGTCCGCGCTTCGGGGACTTAGAGCACTCTAGTCCGCGCTCCGGGGACTTAGAGATTTTTTTAAATCATTCATACTCTAGTCCGCGCTCCGAGGACTTATGGTACTCTAGTTCACGCTCCGGGGACTTAGAGATTTTGGTGATGGTTGAATCATTCATTCGATCCTGTAGAGTTGAGTAAATTCCCTATAACCCAATGTGGTTGTTTTCTCAACATTGTTTAACTTTGTGATGCACCATGCTCTCTAACGATAAGAGTCCCAGGCGTTTTCGTTGCCTAGCTTTGTTTATAGCCGTCAAGTGTTATCCTTGGAAATGCAAGGTTGTTGCTTAGCCAATTCCATAGTCATTCTTATTCATGAAAAATCAAATTTCCTCCAACCGGTTTTTGTTATGTTCTGCTGACTACCTGTAGAACCCTTCATTTCTAGGTGCCAAATTTCATGTTCTTATAGAAAATCTAAAATTATGGAGCAAGTTATCACATTGCCCCTGGTATGACCGTGTTCATTCCTATACTGATCATGGATCGGTAGAGTTCGGTAGTGTTTATCTTAAATTCATGGCACTTACCCTTGCTTGTTTCAGGCCATATTCATTATGTAAGGCTGACAGCATCATTACGGATATTAATCTTATTCATTGGTTCCAATCTTTGGGAATCAATGGTTTAGCTGCTCGATTTAGAGCATTCTCTCCTTTCTGTGGTATGTCTTCGGATAACCACTGGTTTTCTACTAGTGAGGATTTGAGACCTCAGTCGAGCACCTACTTCTGTTCTTTGGAAACTGATGCATTGATGATTTGATTCTAGAACAGCCTTCCATCGTCGCCTATCTCTGGATGATGATAAGTTCCTCCTTTAACTACAAGTTGGAGCAATCTTTTATCCTGACCAAGTGTTAATGTGCTCTGTGCCCCTCAGTCCATAGGGCTGATTATTCTGAACAATTGATGTGAGACTTGACGTTCCGGGCGGCTCCCTGGATGCCCCCAGTCAAAGGTACATCGCAGCTCCTATCTCTGGGAACTCATGACTTGGATGTCTTGAATTTTGACATTTTGTACATTAACTTTGGCCAAAAATCAGAACTTTTCCCGACTTCTTGGTTTGTGAGCTTTTGAGAGTGACGGCTTATGAATTTCCTCTATGTTGCCTATCTTTGAGCAATGTAAGGAGTTATTTTTTTAGTGCTCCTCGGCGTTGCCTATCTCTGGGCAATGCGAGGACTTAGTTTTTGATGCGCGGCTAACGAGATGCGTGGCTTTTGGTGCTCCTTGGCATTGCCTATCTTCGGGTAATGCAAAGAGTGCAAGTTTTGATGTTCCTCGGCATTGCCTATCTCCGGACAATGTGAGGAGTTAGTATTTTTGTGCTCCTCGACGTTGCCTATCTCCAGGCAACGCAAGGAGTTAGTTTTTGATGCGTGACTTACGAGATGCACGGCTTTTAGTGCTCCTTAGCATTGCCTATCTCTGGGCAACGCGAGGAGTTTAAGTTTTGATGTTCCTCGGCGTTGCCTTTCTCCGAACAATGTGAGGAGTTCGTTTTTTGTGCTCCTCGTCATTGCCCATCTCTGGGCAACGTAAGGAGTTAGTTTTTGATGCGCGGCTTACGAGATGCGTGGCTTTGGGTGCTCCTTGGCGTTGCCTATCTCCGGGAAACATGAGGAGTTTATGTTTTGGGCCTTCCTGATGTTGTTGGGACAACATTGGTTTTTGGAAGGAAAGGATCGTGTTTCGTCGATCTAACGGTTTGAGTCGATTTGCCTCCGTCGACCCGGCAGGTATTTATTATGAACACGACTTTATTGGTTCAAGAAGCGAGGCATGGCTTACGGGATGCACACAGTGGTTTGGGCCTTTCTAGTGCTAGAGGAGTGATACCGGTTCATAGAAGGTTCAGATCGAGTTTTCCCATCAATCCGGTGGTTTGACTTCGCTGGAATGTGGTTTCATCAGTTCTAACAGATAATTAGTTTTTAGATCGGGTAGTCGTGGCTTGGTTATGAAGAAAGAGCTTATGGGAGTTCGGGATAAGACTCTCGGTTTTTGGTCCAAACTTTAACTAGAGAATTGGTCTTTGACTGGCATACAGTCTAAGAGGAAGTGGAATTGGTCACCATGAATGGTAAAATAGTAGTTGGAAAGAAGTGGGAAAGTATTATGCTAGTATTTCATTTGTTGCACTAGCTAGGTCATTAAGCCTGCGGCTGTCAGAATGTCAGAATTTTTGATCGGGCATAACAGAAATGTGGTATGATTAGTCTAGGCCTTTCTTATGGCTATTCAGGTGTGCGTGGTGCCCTAATGCCACAGGGTTGTTGGCGCGCTTGAATTTTATCCATGGTCTCTCCACAACTCGTTTGATTGCCCCCAGTCCAGCTGGAGCGGTTCTTTTGAGTTGTTAGTCCTGGCTTGATTTGAGTCAGCCTCTGATTAACCACAAGTTCGGTTCAATTTTGGATTAGTTCCTTTAAGTAACTTTGAAGCTATGGGGTTCAGCGCTGTTTGTTTCATCGATTGTTTAATTATGCCAAGTGATTGATATGTTTGTCGATTTGTGGCCCTGGAGCATGGCTTCAATGACCAATGGGCTTTGGATTAGATGACTACTGATATTCCAATTTACCTTTACGGATATCAGTCGTACATGAATTTCGCTGATCTACCGGTTCGCCTCACGACGCTCTAGTTCGTGAAAGGCCTTCGCGTTCGCGAAGGGTTTTTTGGATCAAATGACTGCTGATCTATCGGTTTACCTTCACGACACTCTAGTTTATGAAAGACCTTCACGTTCATGAAGGGTTTTTTGGATCAGATGACTACTGATCTACCGGTTTACCTTCACGACGCTCTAGTTCGTGAAAGACCTTTACGTTCACGAAGGGTTTTTTTGGATCAGAAGACCGCTGATCTACAGGTATACCTTCACGACGCTCTAGTTCATGAAAGACCTTCACATTCCCAAAGGGATTTTTTGGATCATATGACCGCTGATCTACCGGTTTACCTTCACGATGCTCTAGTTCGTAAAAGACCTTCACATTCACGAAGGGTTTTTTGTGGTCAGATGTCCGATGACCAAATGGCCTTGGAATGATAATTTATCGATTCCGAGGGGAGCTTTGGGTCGTGTGTCCGACGGCCCGGCGGTCTTAAAGCAATGATTCATCGACTTCAAGAGGATTTTTTTGGATTCTGCTCGAGGGAACACAATTTTATTGGTTCTTGTAGGCTAAGGTGTTAGATATGTTTGTTCGACGATCCTTTAGATAAGACTTCTCGACGCCCCCAGCAACGCCGGTTCTCAGATCGGGGATTGACATGATTCATCGAGGGCATAGAAGAATTTCTTTCGCCATGCTGTCTGCAATACCCCTATTGTCCCGCTATGACTCATTTGGAAAAAGTGAGTAGACAAGGATGGATGAGAAGGCATCGCTTTAGGTTGTTGTCCCCACTCCTTGGTTGCTAGCTTGCTAGAGTGATATTTGATAATCTTCCTTTCGCCCGATTTCGTCAGTTAGTTGGGGTGCTTTTCTGCCCTATCTTAGTAGCCTTGCTTCGATAGAAGGTCCCTGAGGTCCTGTAGCTCCTTCACCGTTTGGTATGTTCTTTGGCACACTACCGAGCTTTTCTTCTTTTAATTGCATTACATCTAATCTTTAGAACCGGTTTGTACTTATTTTTCCGTGTCAAGGCAACAGTTGTCGAATAAACAGTCGAACCATGTTCGTTCATGGAATGGGATTCTCCCCCCAGCATTCAGGATGAAGCTTGGCAATCGGACGGTCGATTCACGTCTATTTGATAGTTTCGGCTTTTCCTATTAAGTCGGGAAAAAAGCAAGTGATGAATGATTTGAACACATTCATGCTGGGGTCAGATGATCGAGTCTTGCATAATTTGCTTCGTATTCTTTCTAGCAAGCGGAGATAATGAGTTATTATGCGGACAATTAGGTTGCGTCTGTTTCAGGCTGCAATCATGTCCATTTGTTGAAATCTAGGGATGATCAGTAGGCAGCCAGTCGCGACTACTTCGAGTCTAATATGAAGATTGCTGAGTGGACAGTCAATCATGTCTACTTTCTATTGGATTCTAAACTTGTCGGGTTTTTTATTCTGTGCCTCAGCATCCCAAATCAAGGGTATATGGTAGCTAATAAACGATCAAATCACGTTCGTCTTGATGAAACTCTATAGGTTCAATCAAGGTTTGTGGGGATTGGCTAGCAGCCAACTCTAAGTACTTGGTCACCTGCATCGTTGTGGAAGTAGTTTAATTCAACTTGGTCGTAGTTCACAACATAATTGAAATTAAAATAAAAATAAAATAATTCGAAGATCGGAATAAATCTCATTGATAAGTGAAGCAGCATCGTGTTCTTGCTATTCCACTTTGCCCCTAGCTCCTTTCAGTGGGTGGCGACCCTTAATGGTCCAATTGATAATCAAACTTCTTTATTGATAGGCGTCAGATGTTCCCTGCTCGCCATTCTGCAGGGATTGCACATACTGTTGAAGCTTTCATTTTTGAATAAGCTTTCCGGTCACATCTTGGGGATGTTTGTAATCGCCAGTGTTAAGACCGTGTGCATCTTGGAATATACAACATTCCCTAGATTTTTCTCTGGACTTCGATGGAATCTCTCAAGGCTGGTTTTCAATGATGCTCTAAGTCATGAATATCTAAGTAGAGGCTATCAATTGAATCGTTCAAAGGAGCATATGAGTCGAATTTTGAGATCCTGGGTTTGCTTCGAGTCAAATGAGTGATTACCCGAGTTCGAATTTGAGTCCGAACTGAAGTGAGTTTTCAACGACCATTTTGACGATTTATGATGATTTTTTATGGTGACCATTCGTGCTTCGATGATGGGAGCTCCATGATAGGATTGAAAGCTGGTCAGTCGGGAGTGGTTACAATATAGCATGGGAGCTTGGCATTGTAACTGATCTCGGTTTGTGTCATATCTTCTTGGTCCTCTTACCTCCAAGAATACTGTTTGAGTAGCAGTTCCTCGTCCGTTGCTTGGCACCGTGCTGGGGCACGGGTTTTAGATCTTCTTCTAGCATTTTGCATGTTGGCATTTTCATCCAATTTGTCTTCCTCAAATTGTTTTTCATTTTCAGAATCGGAGAGAGCTATCTTTATATCCTTCCGTAGGGTTTTCACTCCTATGTTCAAGTTTGTAGCTGGTCCTTTTGGAGTAGGTGGAGTGTTAACATTTTCTTCTACCATCATTCTTCTTGGAGCTCCACCGATTGCTTCCTTCTGACTATATCCCCTTCAAAATACCTAGAAGGTGGTCTCGCTGGCCGGTCAGCGAGTTAGGGTCCGGGGGCCCAATGTGGCCCCCAAAGTTTACGGTACATGTTAAAAATCATCACGAACCGAGCTAACTTTATGGATCACTGGAGATCCGTAGCTTCTGGCTCGATAGCGACCTGGCAATAGTACATGGATCGCTGGCGATCCATAGTACATGGATCGCTGGCGATCCATGTACTTAACTGATTTCAGACTTTGTGGCAACCTGGCAAAATGGTATGGGTCGCTGGCGATCCATAGTATGTGGATCTCTAGCGATCCATGTACTTAACTGATTTTAGTACTTTGTCTTCTGGAGTTTTTGGCGATCTGGTAAAAAGGTATGGATCGCTAGCGACCCATAGTGCATGGATCGCTAGCGACCCATGTGCTTAAGTGATTTCTGAGCTTTGCCTTTAGGATCGCGTCTACTATCTCATGTTGATGTTCCCCATCACCTTAGCATGTGTTTGCTTGCTTTTTCTCCGATCCTTCTAAGCGGCAATTCAGGATCTGACTTTTGAACCTATCTGATCCAAAGTAGATAGCTAGATCTTCTTCTTCCAAGGGCCATTGAATCCAAACAGCGGATACTTCAAGAAAAGATTGAGGATCTAACTTCTGGACCTATGGGATCCAAAGTAGATAGCTAGATCTGGATCCTGAGTTGGATTTCTCAGTGAAAGCACCAAAATGTTGACCCAAAAAATGGACCAACACCTTGGTTTAAGTTTGAAAGCACTAGCCCTGTTCTGATAGAGAAATATCATAGATAACGGATATAGAAAAATAATAGTAAAAGAAATATGGCAGAGAATTTTTATAGTGGTTTGGCTGTTAATGAAGCCTACGTCCACTTTATAGTTTTATTATAGACTGATTGATGTTACAATAGATGTTTGATTACAAGGCTTTGATTATTTTCTATCTAGATTGAATCTCCAAGTTGGAATCCACTGGAGGATCATAGTGAATTCCTTTGGAGACTATTGTGAAGAAGATAGAGAGTGAAGAATGTTACCAGCAGAGCTTCAGCAACCAGTCCGGAGAAGATCCAGCTTATGTTGTAGGTAGGATGATATTTATAGAGATTGTGGAACTTCTAGGCGAGGTCATGCCTTCATCATATCGCAGGTAAGTAGTAGACGCCCTAGGGAAGTTTGGGCTTATAAAACGGGTAAATACCATGGGCTTGCAAAATGTCTCTTATGAAAGAGATTCTGATGGGAATAATGCGTCGATGCTTGATCCCATGGTAATTACGACCGTTGTTGGGCTGGCCACTATACGCCGAGTGTTGATTGATAATGGAAGCAAGGTTAACATTTTGTTCAAAAGGACTTTGGATCAGATGAAAATTAGTTCAAATGACATCAAACCAAGTAAATATATGATTTAGGAATTTACTAAAGAGGAAAAGGAGCTTGTCGGAACTATTGACCTATCAGTGGAATCCACGAGATTGTGCAAATGCAAACATTTGTTATTGTTGATGAATTTTTGAATTACGATGCCTTTTTAGGCTGATTGGCCCTTGCCAATTTAAGCATAGCGCTAGCTGGTGGTTAATGATGAAGTTTCTAAGGGGGGATAGACTTGGCACAATTCAAGATAACCAAAGTGTAGGTCATGAATGCTATGATGCTGAGCTCAAAGAGGCAAAGCAACTAGAGAAAAGAAAGGGTTCAAAGAAAACTCTTTACATTAAGGCTGCAAATGCATAACAATCACTGCCCAAGCCCTGGATCAGGAGCTATACAAATTCTTTAAGTCTATGGATCCCTGGAAAGAGCCAGAGGATTCATAGGCAGTGCTGGCAGAGCTGACGATCAACATCCCGATCGATATGGATTATCCTACTTGGCTCCTTAAGATCGGATCTTGGCTTAGCGCCAAGTTGAGAAAGGAGCTAGTTGGTTTTCTTTGAGCAAATCTGGATGTGTTTTCCTGAACACATTCATAGATGTGTGGAATATCGTTGGAGATAACATGCCACGTGTTGAATGTGAACCCAAAGTGCCCTCCTGCGAAGCATAAGAGATGCATTCTGGGTCCAGAGCAATCCGCTGTATTAAAAGAAGAAGTGGATAAGCTGAAGACAAATGGCTTTATTTGCAATGCATTATACCCTAAATGGGTATCGAATCCTGTGTTGGTCAAGAAGCCAAATGGAAAATGGTAGACATGCATCGATTATTCAGAGTTGAATCAAGCATGCCTAAAGGGCAGCTTCCTACTGCCAAAGATCGACCAGCTTGTAGACTTAACAACCGAACACAAACCATTATCCTTTATGGATGCATATTCAGGCTATAATCAAAGAGTGATGCACGGTCCAAACCAAGAGAATATGAGTTTCATCACTGATTTGGGGCTGTACCGCTATCGAGTAATGTTGTTCGGTTTAAAGAACATTGGGACGACCTACTAGTGATTGGTAAATAGGATGCTTAAAAATCAAATCAAGGGGACTATGGAATG
This sequence comes from Allium fistulosum, assembly GCA_030737815.1. NCBI lineage: Eukaryota > Viridiplantae > Streptophyta > Magnoliopsida > Asparagales > Amaryllidaceae > Allium > Allium fistulosum. The sequence goes on along the minus strand of CM060904.1, from coordinate 263,164,786 downwards.
TGGACAATATTCTTATGAAGTCATAGCTATTAGTGAACCACTTAGTTGATCTTTCCGAACTATTTGACGTGCTATGGAAGTACAAAATGAAGCTGAATCCATTGAAATGTTCCTTCGAAGTCCCATCAGAGAAGTTCCTAAGTTTTATGTGAATTCAAGAGACCCTAAGGCTAATTGAGCAAATTAACACCTTGAGAATGTAGTTGCCCCGAACATAAGGGTTGAAATGCAAAGCTTGAATGGAATGGTTGTTGCATTAAGTTGATTCATCTCAAAAGCGACCAATAAGTGTATATCGTTTTTCGATGCCCTTAACACAGAAAAGGGAAAGTTTGTCGGACAAAGGAATGCCAAGATGCTTTCTAGGAATTGCTGAAGCATAGGGAGAGATCACTGATCCTATCGTATCCTTTGGAAGGAGAAGATTTACTTATATATTTAGCAGCAAATGCTTACGCACTAAGGGAAACCATGGTATGTGAGGAGATAAAGATCCAAAGCTCGTATATTATACCAGTAAGCAGTTTAACTGGGTAGAAAAGAACTACCCAAAGTTGGAAAAGCTAGCATACTGCTTACTGATTGCTTCGAGGAAACCCCAACCACATTTTTATGCTCACTTAATAAAGGTGCTAATGGATTAGCCTTCAAACCAAGTATCACATCGACCTAAGACCTTAGGAAGACTGTTGAAATAGTGATGTGAGGAAAGGCATTGGCTGATTGCATCGGTTAATTCACCATTCAGGATGAAGAAGAGGAAGATGATATTGTCCAAGATTCCCAGTGGAAATTATACATAGACGGAGCTTCCACACTACAAGAAAAAACACCTTTGACAGCAGTTATTCTCAGCGTTCCTCCCTTGAATGCGATCGATGAAAATCTTGGAGGGAAAATTTTTTCGTGTGAACACTGAGAAAAACTAAATAATATAACTTTGCCGCCTCAATTTTTCACTTCGCCTATTTACTTTTCACAGCCTTTCATCTCATTAACACCTCCACCACCTAAAATCAAATTAAACCTCTTCCAATCACCGAAATTCGCCTTCATCACTGTCGCTTCATCGTTCAGACATCTCCCTTCACAATTCTTTCGATTTCAAATCCGAATCATCACCGCTAGCTGCTCCCTATACAGGTACTTATTTTCAACTATTCGTCAGTTTAAACCTGATAGTTGCAGTAAGATTTGTAAATTAGTCATAAATAATCTTTTCTTTACCATATTTAAGTGACTAATTGGCTTTTTCCTTGGCCGTTTGTTTTCGCTTTTTGTAGAGATGTTATCTCAAAAAACGATGTCAAGGTTTTTGGAGCAGTGAATCAGAGGCCAGGAAATGCTTTTCCTAATGCAGCTAAGTGGTATGACAACGTCTATTTACTTCTCTCTGCAAGGTATGTTATTTGATTTTCCTTATTCTATTTTTTTATATACTTGATTTGATTTAGACTAATCTGTAGAGTACTCTGTGGTACGATTTTCATGATTTTATTTGATATGCTGTTGCATCGATGAATTTATTTAGTAGATTTGATCTCAATGTGTAAGAATTTTATAAAATCAATCTAAGTTTTTCCATAGTTGGTAGTTCTGAACAAATTATTGTAAATCAATCTAAGTTTTTCCATATTTGGTAGTTCTGAACAAATTATTGTTTTACAAGCTTGAAGCATATGTATACTGTATGCTGTAATGCACATATCATCATTTCAATCCTCCCACTATGCTTATATCAATCTTTCCGATATCAAGAGGTAATTTTTCATGGATAGATATCTAGGAAATAAGGTCTTTTTTGTTGTTTTTAGTTAGGGTTAGTTATCTTTATTTTCTGCAAGAGATTAAGATATATGGATAGTGATAAGCCTGCACCGGAGACTCCAGACCTAATAAATATATTACTACAAATAAGCTATATGTTCTAAAGGTTAAAATTCCCAAGGAGCTAGAACAAACTGAATATGAATTTATATATGATTTATGTACTAAGACAATTTTGTGACAGTTTATTATGGTAAGTTGAGTTTTTTAGTTAGAAAAACAATAATGTAGTCCTTGTATCTGTGGTAGTTTAATGTCAACGTGTCGGGTTTTGCCTGGATTTGAAAAAAAAAGTGTTTGACAATCAGTTAGCCAACCATGTAATTTGTTTTTGTTCATTGTAAAGTGACTTGTTTTATGCAGAAAATATAATGCCTCCTGTCGGAATGATGGTTAACAATTGTTATGGTAGCTCTGAAAGTCCTACTAGCTCATGGCCTATTTGCAAGACAGATGTTCAAAGGAGTCATGTCCTATCAGTGCCCGGTAAAGCTTAATTTCTTCCTCTTATTATTGACAAGAATAACCACTTTGATACCGAGAAAGCTAATGTATAGTCTTTGTATTTCTGGCTTTGCACTAAGTTGGAACTAATTTCAGTCGTATCCTTACTAGTTTATTAAACTGTTATTACTCATATAGAGATGCTTCTTTGCAATGTATCAACGGTTGAGACAAATAAATAGAAAATTAAAACATTGTTCAGTTTTAGTTTGATATCAATTTATCTATCTAATATTGTAGAATAAATGAAGCCTTTTTTGCACAGTCAAATTTCTCCATGAATTTAGTAACAACATCAATATTTAAATGGGAATTTGAGATTTACTCCCTATCTCAAAAGACAATCTTTTAAAAGAATAGAATTAATCACAAATTTTTCACTGCAATCATGTTAGGAAAATGCCATCGCAAACATTAATAATGGTAACCGTCACTGGTCATAAAAAAATGCAAAGTGCATACATAGGCACTTTTCCAAAATATATTTGAGGACCGAAACATCTCTCCATCTTCTAGCTGTGTTGCAATAGTTAGAATACCATGAACAAATATTAATCATGCAACATGAGCAAAAGTTTCCTCATAATCGTGGAAAACTTTAGCCACAACTCTAGCTTTGTATCTATCCATGGAACCATCAAACTTTGTCTCGATTTTATTAATAAATTTACAACTAATTGCTGATTTCTTTGTTGGAAGAGGAACCGTTTCTTCGGTATGATTTTTTCCTAATGTCCGTAATTCCTCAGAAATAGGTTGCTACCAAATTGGGTTTGAACTAGCCATTTAATTGGAAGAAGACTCATGATGAGATAATATATATAATAGAGCAATGATAATCATGGAAATGATGAGGAAGTTCTCTTACCCTTGTGGACCAATGCTTAAAAGAAAATTGCTTATTCTGATTTTAATATTAACAAGTATGCTTTGCCAATCACCATTTTGATTCATTATCCAACTTCGGATATAAGACCATTACCAATAATTGGATTTGTTCACTTCACCCTCTTTCTTACTTTTGGACTGAACGAACGAGCTGCGCATATAACGGCAAACACTCCGCCGTTATAATTAAAAAAAGATTTAATTATAACGGCGGAGTCTTCGCCGTTATAATTTATACAAATTTTCAGTCTTCCATTTATACAAACTTTCAGCTGGGCTCCACCTATTTTGCTTGATACAAGTTTCCAGCAGCTTACTTTTCTTACACGCTCAAGTAGTGATTTCATTCCTATATTGGTAGCTGCAAACACATTAAATTATGCATTTGCGTACACTTATATAATATAACGACAAAAATTTTGCCTTTATAATTATAACGGCAAAGTCTTTGCCGTTATAATATTATAACGACAAACACTTTGCCGTTATAAAAAACAGTCCGCTGTTCAATTAACTGGCCACAAAATCACTTCGAATCAGTCATGAGAAAGTGAACAGACCACATCTGGTTGTGCGGTAGGTAGTTTTTCAACTGAACAAGCCATTGTTGGTTGTGCTCTAAGAAGTCCAAGAATAATGCAGATAACAGTCTAGAGTTTGAATTTGAGGAAAATTTTCAGTTACCGTATTTGGATTTGATTATTTTCAGAATTTTTTTTCCCTGAACATATTTGTTCTGTTCGAGTCCTCCTTACTATTAACTGCAAAGTTCCCCTTGTTTGTTAAATGTTGATTCAAGCTAATATTTAATTATCGCACCATATTATGTCATGTCATGCTTTATGCAACTAACTCTGGTTGGAAGTCATATATGAGTAAACAAAGGGAATCTTCGATTATTTTTAGTTACAAACTGATGTATAGCCATCTTAGTAGAATACATGCAAAAAATATTATCTTTAATTTTAAAAGAAGCTTCTAGTATTTATCCCATTCATTTCCTTTGCTTCGGTGCATGAACTTTATGCATTGTTCTTCCGACCTTCGATCTCCTGACTCACTTTTATATTCCTTAATTCTAGCTTTTTCTTGTGGATTCGTCAATGAAGCTAGACCAGCTATTGCCCAAGTATACAACTTCATTGGAAGTATTTTTGATCCAAACTCAAGTGGTCATTTGCAGAAGTTGAAGGAAATGGATCCAGCCGTCATTGTTTTTTTTTTCCTTCCGATTGAAGACTAGAATTTTCTAGGCTAATTTTAATCTGTCAAATTTTAAACGGTGAAATTTCATTAAACAGCTAATTAGTTCTTCAATATCGCACATTACAGAAGTACTCGGTATTCAGAAAAACTATACCAACCCCTCAATTTTTTCTCCAAAAATTCCAAGCCATTCAACCTCAACGAACTTTACCAAACCAGCCCTCCTATAAATCCATTACCCACACCTCTCAAAAAAGGTTGCAGTTCATATCGCAACCTCAAAAGGAGGATCAAAACTGCCACTCCAAACAAAAATGAAGTCCTCCATCCTCCAAACAAAACCGCCACTCCAAACAAAAATTCATTTTCTATCCATAGCCGTCTTTGGGCATGGGCTATGGATAGAAAATACTATCATTATATATGTTTTTTTCTATTGTGTGTTTGTTGTGCTCAAGTGGCTTGGACTGTGGAGACTGAACCTATGATATGTTTTGTGAATGAATATAAATGTTAACATAGGTGCGTTTACAACAAATAATCCCAATTTGGTAAAATCTGAATTATAAGTTTTAACACAGGTGCGTTTACATCAATCATAGATGTTGTCACTATGGTATAAGGTCTAAATGATATTGATGAGGCATAGTTAAATAGCATAAAAATTGGGAAGATTCCTAAATTTTATGCTATTTAATTCTTGCCTTATCAATATCATAGGTAATATGAAGATTGTGGACTTTGGTTAAGCGCCTTTACTGGGCTGGATGTGTTGCTTCACCCTACGTGTGGGACTCCGGCTCATGTTGTGATGGCACAAAGGTAACCTAAATTTTCATCACGCAAAGGTAACTAATAATATTATTTAGTTATTTTCAGTAAACACTATTATGTGTTTTGTCCTCCGTCTGACATAGTGGACATCGATTGTCTAATTGGATTCTCCAGTTAGACAATCGATCCACGTTAGGTAATCTTTGATTCAATGCTTTAAAGAAGCTTTAATTTTTTTATTAGTCACACGTAAAATTAAACTATGGGCGTAAGTTCTTTACTATTGTCCCATGAGTTCTCAAACTGATTTATTTATATATCAATTCAGGCTTTTCATGTGTACATGGTCATTGGTGTTTTGAAAATACAAATTTACTAAATTTTATTTCTTTTTAATTTACTCTTTATTGCTTTGCCATGCTAATGTCTTCGTATCCTATTTACATTTTCTCTTCTTATAGGCTGGTACTGGTATTGCAGAGCTACGACTTCAACAGCGGAGACGACGACTGTTCGGTTTGCTTAGAAAGCTTCAGGAAAGGCGAAAAATGCAGGCTTTTGCCTGTTTGTAGGCATAGTTTTCACGCTCACTGTGTAGATTCCTGGCTCGTCAAAATACCGCTTTGCCCTGTTTGTAGAAGCAAAGTCCTCGTGCTTCAATTTTAAGTGAGTTCTTGAACTTGTTGCTGTGTTTGGTTGTGGCTACCCAAGATTTGGTATGTTTGTTTGCAATCAAAAGCTTGTGTGTATATTGCATGTTTTCATAAACATTAAAAAGCTGTTTACTACATATTAGTTTTAACTTATAATAAGACATTTCAATTCAATTACTGTAGCAAGTGTTTTGTGTTTTCCATTCACGATTTTTTTTCGCTCTTTTAACTGCCAAACGATCGCTAATTGTGTCAAAAGCTAGGTGCCTACGCAGCAGTACACTTCCAGTTTTAAAAAAACTGCTTTCTGCTACTGTGAACTATCAGTTCATTTGACTTTTATAACAATGTTACAGAATCAAACTGTTAAATTTTCCTACACACTCGCTTGAATTGGATGGTGTAGGAAAATTTCAGGTGATTTCAACGTTTAATCTAATTAATATTAATCCTGTCAACTTTAACATTACTTAATATTTACTAATTTAATCAATATTTTTTTATTATGTGTCTAAATTGAAAAGGGTCTGGACACATTCTGCATCGTTGCTTCTGGCGTGAAAAGGTATATTGTTAAGGCCAGGGGCCGAGTGTTTAATCCAGGTGATCATACGACAAATAATATATTTTACTTCTTTTTTTTAAATTCCGTTGGACTATATATTTCATCCATAACGGTACCTATTTATTAAATTTGAATGTTATACTAAATAAAATTATTGTAATCAACATTGCATGATGAAATAGTTTGTAGACTGTGAAGTTGTTATCAAAATATTGGTAAATGGAGTTGCTGTCGTGAAAATATTATATCCGTTGCACATTGAAGAAGATAATATTTATAATCATTCCTCGTTCTAATCAAGACATAAAATGCATATCTATGTAAAAGTACAGTGAATATCAATTAGCGACAGTTTGCTTTTATTATATCTTGTGTGTATATATATATGAAATTTAAGCGTACGTAAAATGCAAATTAACTAATCAATGTGATAAATCTTGTAATCTAGCTACGAAGTGATACAGCATATGTGAACCACACTACGTCTTATATGATAATTTATAATTATAGCATATTAACACTAAACAAACAAATAAAAGGTAGACGCCGTAACTGAGAATTGATTACTCAAGGTCTGGCTGAGGTCCTTTGAGTATTATGATTTTATCCAACTTATTAACAGTGAGCTACAATTTGCATCACTACAGTGTTCTGATGATCAACCACTTCATGCTATGTACTTCCTCACTGATGTATTCTGCAAAAAAGAGAAAATCAACCAAAATGAATCAGGGCAATTTCTTTTTCTTTAACAGTTAAACTGTATATTTATAATTCTGGTATCTAAACTAATGGACTGAATCCAGATGACAACAATTAATACATCTCACTAAATGGAGGGATATCTCAACAGCCCAAACAAAAATACACGTGAGAGTGTTCATAGCACATGAGCTAGTCATAAAATTCAGTAGCGGTCATTCGTATAAAATGTGCATTAAAGTGAAACTAACAGGTATATGATATAATGATAAAAAGTTTATGATATTGATGATAAAAAGTTTATCAGTCGCATGATTTAGTGCATGGGCATCCATGACAAATGATCAAACAACATCAGTGAATTGATTATCACCCCCACATTCTTTGTTTTATTCCAAGGAAATCCCATCTGGTCCTTTGATGGAAACAGAGGGACTAAGCAAGGGCTTTACTTACTTAATATTGGTAAAATTTCATTATCCAAGTCTTTATTGAAAATTTACAGCATTTTATAAGTTTTAATATGATAGCACAGAACTCTACAACATTAAATCCTGTCTTCGCATCCAAGTGGAAGGCTCGGTTGGACTACTATCAGTGCATGTTGCATATTTGTATTCTTAGTGTCCCAACTGTCAAGTGATGCTACTGTTTTTTTGCCTGGCCTCTTATCTCACCTTTATTGCCTCTAAAAGGAAAAACAAAATAATTTTTTATCAGTTTGTACTGATCTTCGAAACATGTTGGTGAACTTTTTATTTTGATATTCTTAGTTGTTTTGCTCAACTTGTTTCAATAAATTGTACTGATTTGACAAAAGGTAGTATGATTCTATTTATTGAAAATTATGCTTGCTGACCTATATTAACTACTATGTTAGTTTATGTATGCTAATGTTTTTTTTGCAACCTAAGACGTATATTGATGAGGTTTTGTAATCTATTCTATTATATATAAAAGAGAATATGTGACTATTTAAATTCTTGCTTTTCATTCACTCTCATTCATAATCTTCCTCTCTTCTTGATATGAGGAAAAAATTTCGCATACACCGCTAGCAATTGTTTACCATTTCAAACCCACGGATAAATTTCCATCATATGCTAATAAACATATCACTGCCACCTTTCATTTTCTATTTCATATATTTAGAAATATCTTACACCTTCATTTTTTTCATTTTTACTTTCATTTCCTATCTTCTTTATCTACATTCAAATGTATCTTCTATTTTCATTTGCCTTTTTTACTTTCATTTTCTTCTCTTCTAATCCTTAATACTATCTTATCCTATGTTTTTTGCCTTTAAATTCAAGTGGAAAGTTTGCTTCTTTTGTTGGTTGAGTTTTCTTTTAGTTTTGGTATCTTCTATCGTTTATGGCATGTTGTTGAGTATGTGATATTTTATTTTGTTATATATTAGCTAGATTTATAGGAATTAGAATTGGCTTCTTTAGAAAATTAATATGTAAAATAAACCATTGCTCAGTCTCCAACGAGCGGTAAGTTAAAAGATATCATTTTTTCAAAAAGTTATTATAGTTGCCTTCTTTAGTTGCAGGTGATCTATTCGCTGAAATGCCAAAGTAAAGATATTGAACGGGATTTTATTCAATATCCATGGTAATTTCAATACACATACTTATGATTTACTTTAGAATTCATCACGTTTGTATATCAAATTTTCATCAATTCTAATTGGTTCAATTTTCATCACATTTTCGCATCTCCTTTTACTTTCATTTCCTCATCTTCTTTGCCTAAAATAAAAATTTTAATCCTTAAAATAATACATCTCCTAACTTTTTTTAACTTTAAGTCCAAGTGGAAAGTTTACTTCTTTGGTTGTTTTTGTTTTCTTCTAGCTTTGTTTGTTTATGTTTTCTTCTAGCTTTGGTTCTCTTTTCCATCTTTCATGGCATGTGTCATGGCATCGGGTATATAATATTTTATTTTGTTGTATATTATTTTGGCTTATAGGAATTAGTTTCACTTAAGAAAATTAACATTCTGTCCACGATCTACAGATGATACAACAAAACAGAAAAGGCAAAGTTCTGGCCTAATCAACGATCTACAGATGATACAAACACTATTCACAATTTGTTACACTGACATGGCATACAACTTCACCCTAACTTACATGCAACTACAGTTCCAACGTTGCATCATTACACTATGGTTTTCTTTAGTTTGAATATAATTGCACTGCAATCTTCATCTCAGCCATAACTGCAGTTGGTCATAGTAGTTTAGATCAAATAGTTTTTGGTAGCAAGTGTTTTAACTTAGCCTGTTTCAGTTTGTTTCAGATCGTCTGCTTCAGATTAGTTCTTCCTATTGCTCTCAATGCTTCAGTTCTATGCTTTATTGCAGCAGGTGTTTCAGGACATAGTTTAGTCTACTCTGATCATATTCACTATCTGTCTGGTACATTAGTTTAGCTAGTACTCTAGTCCAGTTCATCATATTGCCAGGTAAATTAACCTTGGGATGGATGCATACTACAATAGTGGGAAATTGATTATCCTCTTTAACCCCATGTACTAGCTTACTTATTAGATTTTATGTAATATAATCAGTAATATTGTTTTCTCTGAAGTTGTGATGGATTTGATGAGTTACCTATTTAAATAGCATGAACCAGCACAAGTCTCTAACTCGGAGCATTGTACTTAAACTTGCAGGCATTTGGGTTTCAGTTAGAAAATGGAATCCCAATAGAGAGCTGGTTTGAAGACCGGAATGATAAAGAACTGCTTTCATTACTTCCATTTTTGGAAAGCTTGGTAGGAGTTGAAGATGTTCGACCAATAATTGCCAAGAAATTCAACCTGCGTGAAAAGGTAGTTGCTTCCTCTTCTTCACTGTTGTCGCTTGACTTAAGAAGGTGATGGCCCAAAAAAAGACTACTTTCTGTACGGGTTCAAACTTGGATGACCGTATGTACTATTACTATTCTTGTAATTCAATTTCTTGTATCTTGACGTTGGTTGTCTTGTTTACAGGCTACCGTTGTTTTTACATTTTTTTTATGAAAACCTGAACCTGTACTAAGATGTTGTAGAGTTTCGGAAGTAGATTTTCAAGTCATAAATTGGTTAAGGCCAAGTATAATTGTAATAGTGTAATATTTTATTAAATTTGGTTCAGTATCTATATTTAACGTAGCTCTAGTACTATCAATATTTTAGTGGAGATTTATAATCTTGGGAGTACCTTTCTTTTCTTTTTTATTCTTTTATATAAATAGAAGACAGCGTTTGATTAATGCTGTCAATGAAGAAACAACAGCGTTCAATTCGTGCTGTAATTATCTTGAAATAGTCAATCACAGCGTTTTTAACATGCTGTCGAAATTGTTGATGATTCAGTAACAGCGTTTAGAAAAAGCTGTTGTAAACAGTTAAAGTAGAATTTGAACATCTTCGACAACTAAATTATAAACGCTGTTGAAACATAATACAGCATGTCTGAAAACGCTGTAAAAAGATTATTGACAGCTCGTAATAAACGCTATCATAGAGATGTTTCAACAGCGTTTATAGAAAAGCTGTTGTAAGTTATGTATATACGACAGCATGTCGTTATACAGCGTTTGTAATAACGCTGTTGTATCATATTACAGCGTTTATCAAACGCTGTTAAAAGCCTTTTGTGGTGTAGTGCCAACGAATGTCATTTCGAAGCAGGAGTGATTCTTGTAACCATGAAAGGTCGAATGATATGCTATGCACTAAAGCTAGAGTTCCTAGTAACGAAAAATGAAGCTAATTTTGAAGCGTTGATAGGCAGACTCGGGATAGTGAAGGAATAGGGGTCAGGACATTGCATGTACATAGCAACTCTCAGTTGGTGGTCTGCTAAGTAAAAAAGGAATTTTAGGCTAAAGGAGTGAGACTTGCCCCTTGCCTGATAAAGAACCCGAAACTATTAAATGATATTGAACACTACACAATAACGCATATTCCTAAAGAGGAAAACCAGAAAGATGATTCGCTGGCCAAGCTAGCCAACTCTAGGATACACGGCTGATGGGATTGGTTTTAGTAAAAAAATTCTCGGCTTCGAGCACCGACTAGATGGATGTGGACTAGATCTTTGAAGCATAAGAGGAAAGGGAGGCATGGATAACTCTAATCAAAGACTATTAGCCCATAGGAATTCTCTTAAATGGACAAAATGAGTGACGGAAACTCCTTCATAGAATGTCGTGATTTGTAATGCAAAAAGGAGTGCTATACAAGAGAGGCTTCTCTATCCCCTAGCCATGGTGTGTCACCAAGGATAAGGCTAATAAAATCCTCATGGAATTACATAAAGGAAGCTAAGGTGATGGCATCATGAGGTAGACATTAGTAAATAAGGTTCTCTGCTACGAATAATTCTGGCCGACAATTAACCGAGATGTTGCTGATTAAACAGATGGCGTGATAGCTGTCAAAGGCTTGGAAGAATTCCAAGAGCCCCATCTACCAATCTTACACAAATGGTTAGCCAGTGGACATTTGTGGTTTAGGGAATTGATATAATCGATGTGCTACTAATGTCGAAAACCAGAGCAAAGTGCACTGTTGTAGTTGTGGACTACATCACTAAGTGGTCAAAGCGAAACCGCTAGCCACGATCATTATGAAATAAATGATCAATTTTGTCGTGAAAAACATCATATTCAAAATTGGAGTTCCATAGAAAATTATAACTTACAATGGAACTCAATTGGAGAGTACCAATTCACGGACCTCTATAACTAGTATACAATTGAGAAGAGCTTCTTAGTAGTAGCATATCTGCAAGCAAATGGACTAGTGAAGGCGGTGAACAATATCACCAACTCCATCCTGAAGAAACGACTGGAAAAATCCAATGGCAATTGGGTCGAATAATTACCCCTAGCATCATGGACTTACCGAACGACCCATAAGTTCACGGCTGGATACACTCCATTCTCTTTAGCCTATGGAGCTGAGGCTATGATTCCAATAGAACGGGAGATTCCTTGTCATCCGAGAAAACATCATGATCATAAGATGAACAAGGAAACTTACTTAAGGGACGGAGAAAATACCATGATTAGAAGATGAATGTGGAAATCTTACTGGAGTCCTTTGACTTGGTCGACGTGAAAAGTGAAGAAGCTGAATTAAGGGTAGTTGCTCATCAGAAAAGAGTAGCATGTCATCAACACTAAGATTAGAAACTGTACTTTAGAAGTATGGGATTTCATTTTGAAGCAAGTCCTCCTTGATACAGGGGCATTTGGTTCAAATTAGGAAGGTTCCTATGTAATTAAACTGAAGCTTGGAGATGGAACCTTCAAGCTAGCAATTTTTGGTAGGATCCTAATTCCACGGGCATGCAATATCAAACACTTACAATGCTATTTCACTTACACTTAGTCATTTTACTTTGTAAAAATAAGGCACTCTATTGAACTGCGGGCAATGCAATAAGGTAGGACTTTCCATTACTTTTGTTTATAAATAAAGTTAGCTTCTAGAACAAATGGAACCATGTTCTTGTAAACAAAACCTTGCATTGCATGATTAACAGCGCAATCTAGTACTCGACGATGGTACTAACTAACTCCTTTGACCCATGATCGGGTCAGAGGAGTATAATCACACAAGGGTCGATCAGATGATTCGACCTTATCATCTGATCTTGACTAATGCTTGTAGATAGGCAAAGTCAATGAGGGATGCCCATAGTCAGGCAACCGAAGCACTGACTCCTAGAGATATGAACTGGTGCACAATTAAAGCATTCATGACCATGCTTGTTCCCAGCGAAACATTCTCAACCGAGGATAAGCATTGATGGTCAATGGATATTCTTGGTCAACACCCAAAGACAAGTGAAATCGAAAGTGGATGCCTAGTGATAGGTACCCGAAATGCTGATTCCTGGAGATAGGAATTAGTGTATGATTAAAGATTTCATGACTACATTTGTTGCCTGACAAGACTTGCCCAGTCGAGGATAAATGACAATGGTCGAGGAGTTATTTCGATCAATTCCCAGAGATAGCAGAGGTTGAACATCGATTCTCAAAGATAACCATCTAAACTATTAATCCCTAAAGGTAGGGACCGATGGGTGATTGAACTATTCATAACTATGGCCATACTTATAGCCTGATGATACACTCCCGACCGATGATAAGTAGTGAAGGTCAAAGAGCGAATTTGATCAATACCCGATGATAGTGAGATCGAAATAGGGTGTCCAAAGATAGACAATCAAAGTGTTGTTTCCCAAAGACAGGAAATGATAAGAAGTAGAACACTTATTTGAATATATCCTTATTTGTGGCCAAATGAAACTTGGCCAAGAATAAACAAGTCTAGCCATGGAGTTGTCAAAATGAGTAATAATTTTTGTTTAACCAAAAATAGAAATATTTTTGAAATGATAAATAAAGCTATGTATTGAAGTATAACTAAGCAATCATAGAAATTTACTTATATGTTCAAAGCTACTGTAAGTAATACCATCGCCCAGACATAGCGAGTATAATAATAATGATCATGCATCATAAATAATTATATTATACATGCAAATAGATGAAATAAAAGTGATGATATGTAAATATAACAAAAATTATATAGAATATAGTATTTTATTTACATTACTTTTTATATACATGGATTGCGGGGGCCACTCCTACATAATGCCCGCCTATATGAAAGAAAAAGCAAAATACATCAAAAAGCAATAAAGCTTCTTTTATAAAAAATCAAGATGGAAGCTTACTTCTTCTTCTCTCGCTTGTTGCTACCCTTAAGATCATCCTTCACCCGATGCTTCTTTAATTCCTTCCTATCCTTTGGCTTCCCTTTTTCTGGAGTACTCCACTTAGAAGGCATAGTTTCTCCTTCACTCGTCGTTTTGAGGGATTCTTCGGGTTTGTCAATGGTATGGTCGAATGTTAATGAAGAACCATCTACATTGCGACCTTTCGAAGGATTAATTTTTAGGGGAGGAAGCTTGAGAATAAGGCTTGGCTTATCAGAGTTGGTGGCATGTTTCTAAATTCCTAGCTCAATTTTGATTTTAATCTTATCATAGTCGATCTTCAGCCCCTCCACCATTGTGATATGGTCATCTAGGTCCCTCTTGCTTATGAGTTTGATGTCTTCCTCCTGGGATTGGACAGTCTCCTCCAACCCTTCCAATGCCCTTATTTACTATGAATCGGGACCGTGGCTAAAGCTAGAAAGGATGAGTTGGGATAATTGGCTCTGTGGTCATGGAGGTTGATGTGGTGGAGATAACGTCGGGATCTAAGCCATGAGTTGCTGGTGGTGGAGGAGGAAGCGATGGATAATCTGTAAGTTCGCAAACAGTGAATTAAAGATTAGTGGCGACCTCGAGCAAGAACTTAAGCTTCTCGAATATTAGAGAAATAAGAGAAATACCTTCACCGGGCGAAAATCCTTTGATGGGAGACTTAGCGATTTTTCCTTCCTCAATAAACAACTGAATGGGTTAAGCAACGAAAGGAGGAATGTAAGGCTCAATGGCAGTTGTTGCAACCGAAACTGGGATTATAATATGGGCGGTATCAGAGCTGGCCACCACTGGGGTTGTTGATTCCATTACAAGCTCCTTAGATTTTGGAGTTGATGATTCTACTCAACCCAATGCGTTAGGATCGATAGGAGCCTCATTGAATGTCTTTTCTACAATTGTGCTCTCTTGAGCTAAAATGTCCTTTTCTTTTTCTAGAGCTTGTATATCTTCCTTATTTAGGAATTTTACTTTCAGCTCATCTTCAGTCAGGCCTTCTTTTGCCTTAGTTTATCGATGGAGAATCTCCTCCCAAGCTTCTGCAATTGTAATGGGATAGCTATCCCCTAACCATTTGAAATTTTTATCATCGATGACATTTGCAAAGAATTGCGGGAGGTTGGCATTCATCTCCTCGTTTCTCTTTATGGCATGTTCATTAAGCTCTTTGATTTCGTCTTTGGCAATAGAAAGATCAATCTGAGTCTGGGTTTTGGAGTCTGTTTCAGCTTTCAAATTGGCTTTAAGCCTATCAACTTTGGCTTGGAGAATTCTAAGCTCTACATCTTTGGCCTAAAGTGCCTTATCTTTAGATTTAAATTATGCGACAAGCCTGCTGCTCTCTTGATGGGTTTTCTTGAGCTAGTCATTTATGACAGTAAGGGCTTGAGTGTATGTTACCGATAAATTCGTGTTTAACTTTTTGGCTTACTTAGCTAATTTGAGACTTATCTGTTTGCTTTGTGGCTTCCTCTACCTCGGATTTGTATTCCACCACCATATTGTCATGAGATCTCCTCTCTAACTCGAATGACTGAATAGTTACTTGATTAATTCAGTTAATTTCAAAGAGGAATTTAGTTACCCTTTCCATTCAGGTTATTGGTCGACTATTTCATTCATCCCTTCGACCCTACGATTGGCGTCCTCATGGGCGATAACTTTCACACTATAATCAAACATCACCCATGTTAAGCAATAACCAGGTAAAGCGGCCTACATTCTAGTGCCAATGGCGATGGATTAACCTGAAGGGGGTGGTAGTGGAGCGTTATAGGTTATGACTTCGTTAGATTTGCTGAGGGTTGATACGATGCTAAATGAATGCCGAGACATAAAAAGTTGATGCGGGTGAATTTAAGGTTGAGTGCATGGATAAGGAGAGGCAGAAACAGGCCTTGGGCGGTTATGGGAATCAATTGGTTTTTTCCCATGATTACGATGCTCTTTCTCCTCTATTTGGAGTCTCCTTCTATCCTCCTCCTTATTTCGATATTCCATATCCTTTCTTATTCTTCTTTCCTCCTCTTTCTCTTAGTATGTTCTTGGGCACCATGAGTAGGGACTTGGGGTGGATGAATGACATTGACTAATGCTCAAACGAAGGTAGTTCATATGGTCTCTTGCCATTATACCTAGAAAGGAAGAAGAAGGAATATCAGAACTAACACATTGAATTGAGGATGATTGCAGAATGTTAGTGTTCATAGTCCTAGAGGTGTGTAAAGTGCTGATATTGCATTAAGTATTCTATGGACCATGTTTAGCGATTCATAAAGATGGGGTTTTCATCTCCCTTATCAAAGAGATCTCTAGATGGAAAGCTGAACTCTTCAGGACACTCGTTAAGAACGCTCTCGATTGGGATGTCCGAATCACCCAGAGAGCCAAAAATTTCTTTGAGAAGTCTGTGGGAGGAGTCACTTCAACGAATAGCTCTAAACTTGGACCTAGAGCTTACTGCAAAGACTCGATTACCAGATGCTTTAGACGATGCGATACAAGGGCTGTATTACCTTTGGAGACATTTTGTCGTATGATTCGTTGTCTCTTAGGTCAAAGACTTCATCTTCGTCATCATCCTCACTGTCTTCCTCGCCCTCTCCTTCTCTTGTCTCTCCTTTTTCTTCTCCTCTGCCTCTTTTCCTTCACCTCTTTCTACTCTTTCCTCTCTTCTTCCCTTTTCTGTTATGTTGGTAACATTTTCTTCTACAACTATTTTTTTTGGTTGATGTTCATCACATGCCCTTGATTATCATTGTTGGAGTCAATAGTGGGGAAATGAACCTGATTATAGCCTAAGATTTCTTAAAAGGAAATAGAAGGCAAACGACATATCTATTGGGTTGAAAGAGGCCATATCAGCAAGCCTCTCGTTAGTAAGAAGAAAGGCTGTGGTGCAAAATTCAAAGCCGACACTTGGTAAAGTCTCTAGAGTGCTGGTATGTGTGTCACTGGAATCTCATTCGAGAAGATTTGTAAAAATATGGGAAAGATATTAGGCATCTTGATGAAGAATATCCGAGTGTAGTACGGATAATAAAGGAGAAAACTGCATCCAAATAACCAGAGGCGGTTGAAACCAAATAGACAGTGGATAATAAAACTATTCTCTCTTGAAATAACTTTACTTGTTGTGAAACACTCCTATGACCTTATAATGATTATATGCCTCAAAGATTAGCAAAGAAGGCGAGTCGTCCTTTTCTTGAAGCTTAAAAGGTGTGTCAACTCTCCAAAGTTAGGGGAACAGTTCAATCGCGTCATGAACAGGATGTGCTAGAAGTTGAGTAGAGTGTAGTCATTGGCATGCATCTATGATGGAGCCAACTCAATCTCTTGCTAAAAGAATTTATCGAAAGGAAGGACAGCTCCACTTAAACATATGTACTTGTTGAATGCAGTATACCCGGAGGAAGATTATGAGCTGATTGATTATTCTCGGGCAATAAGATATCATCCTCTGGGATCCCATGTTTGACATATAGTATGGAGTGATTTCATGGTTAGTAAAGATGGTGCTTCATTTAGAGGGTTGTCTAGGCCTCTCGGAGCATGCTGCTCGCTTAATGGAGGAGGTTGATTTTGAATGGGTGTTGTTGGAATGATTTGACCTTGGAGTTCAACTGTAACAGAATATCTCGACTAATCCAGTTATGAAAATCGACCAGGGAAATGTGAAGTGTCAATCTATGTATTATGCATCCTATGTCTAAAGCATAATGAATTAAACAATCTGTGTAAGTAGCCCACTTGTGCTGGCAAATGATCTCCGTCGCATGATGGAATCGTGTGTCATATCTTAACTATTATCATAGAGTGAACAATAATGGAATCATGGTCCTGAGTGACATGGAGCCTTCTTTGCAGAGACACAAGGATACGGTATGACTAAGAATATTGACTATTGTATTCAATTTGGATGCCAAAATGCATTTGATGCAAATATTCCTCTAAGCCGTCGCATCAAAATTAAGTCGGTCATCCACATTTAGCCAAAGCCCAATGAAATCGAATCATAAACGTAAAGTCAAGATTGACTAAGGGAAAACTCAGAGTAAAAATTGTGAAAAACACAAGGAAAACGCCAAATATTGGAAAAAAACTTGAGAACTAGGGGCAAGATAGCCTTTCTTGGTGTCTGCCTCATGGCAACTTGGAGTTTCCTCATCGTAAATCCCAATCAAGTCATGAGAAGGGAACATCGAGCAATGGTTGATAGTAGATAAATGACAATGATATCAAGGCCGACCATAGCATGGTGGCAACCATAACATCTCCCATGACATTAAGTTCCATAGCCAAGAACTCACCTTTGCTGATCTATATCGAAAGATGAAAGGCCAGGAAAAGAAGAATTGGCAACAAATTGGTGGAGGTAACTAGAAGATCAACAATGGTAATGTCATGAATTATTACAGTGATGCTAGATAAGGCGACGAGGTGAGCTTTGGTAGAAAGCAGTTGGAACTTAAGTTCGTAGGAGGATATAGATCAGATCTGAATAAATGGAAGTAAAGTGAGAATTTTCTAAGTCCCCCGAATACTTTTACGGGGTTAAAATAACTTAACAACCATATCACTGCCGATCAGAAGTGATTGGTACCAAGATGATTTGTAAAAAAAGGAAAAAGAGAGAGAAAGAAGAAAGAAAGAGAAGAGTGCTTACTTGGCCAAGGTGTGGAACAATCTTCATAATGATGTGGATCTGGACCTTGGTATGTAGAGTAGTACAACTATTTGAAGTTATTGAACAAATGCTCTTGGAATAGAAGCGATGCTTCAAAGTAATGGTTGGACACTTAGCGAAGTTAACGCAGACAGTTCTAAACCGCTCGTCTTGATCCAAAGCATGCTTTGTGTTCAACAGAAGCATACTTTGGGGTCTAAGTGTTATCCGTGAACCAAGCAGCTTCTAAGTGAATCTGAACATCAAAATGAAGATGTAATGTCTCAAGATCTTGACGGCTTCCTTGGAATTACATGAGAATGGATCACTAAAAATTTGAAGGCCTAGCTCAAAAACAAATTTGATCGGTACTAATCAAAGTTTGGTCAGTACAGATCAAAGTTTGATCTCTATCGATATGATTTATTAAAATTTCGTATTTTAGTGGAGGGGTTAAAGAGTGAAGTGCCATACCAATCATATTAGCACCGAATTGATTTCTAATCTGGGGTTTACTTCCAAAGAATAGAAGAATAGCTCTAAAGCTATGTAGAAGAAGACAAGTCCCATATGAGACAAATAATGTGGGTACTAAGATGATTCTTGAAGTATGAACATGCTATAAGATATTGAAGAAGTTGTATATGATAAAAGGAGCCTATCACCTAGTCAACATGATCGGTATCAATCATATTTATGAGTGGTATGGATATGATTTTTTATATAGGAAGACTTTTTCCTCTTCCTTATCTTCATGGATTTGATGTTAGACCTAGTATTTCATAATCTGATGATTCTGGTGAGCAATTCGGCTATAAATAGGAGCACTATGGCTACTAGAAAGGACTTTTTTTTGCCTCCATCTTCTTAATCTTCTACTCTCACCCAACCTTGTTACTTTAGAGCTTAATTTGCTGTTTTAGACCTAAAAATGAATTGTAAAGCTCTTATAGACGATCGATCTCTAATAAGATTAAAGTAAACATAGGCCATAGATTTTGCTGAACCACAATAAAACTCTTTGTGTTTTTACTATTCTCTATTGTTTGAATTAGATCTACCTCATTTTTAGTATACTTGGGGTGTTGTGCCAACTTTTTGTTCAACAACATATATGTAAGTTTATATTAGTCAAAGACTAAAACTAATATGTATTTAAATATGAGAGATTATAATACACACACTCAGTATCGGTCATGTATCTTCGTGTAGTGTATAATATGTCACATTATATTTATCTCTTTACTTATATTATATAAGGCATCCATATGCCATTTAATTAGTCTACCGTTTAGTTTTAACCCTTTATGACATCCAAGCAATATTTATTGCCCATGAACGTATGGCGTTCAAATATATTGTTCAATTAAAAAAAACAAAGTAAACTAAAAATTAAAAATTAACATAATCAATGTAAAATGAAATTAATTAAAATTTAAAAAAAACTCCCATTATATCATAACAGCATTAAACATGATTTAACATTCAAAATTAATGATGATAACAGAAGTTGATGATCTAATGTTGCAATAGAAGCATTTTTTATTCGCCCATTTTTGCTCCACTGCCAACGCGCTTGATCCAATAACGGTAATAGAGCAAGCTAGTGATAAAGTATTCTTGTAGTGTAATCTACGTTGAAGCATTGGGTCTTACTCATACACGTCTTGGATTAAGGAGTTGATAGATTGTGTGTAAGTCTAAAGCCTACATGTAAAACTTGCTCATGATGGATCTTGTTGGTATACCTCAAAAGAGTTTGGGCCTTATCAATAACATACCAAGAGCTAATACAACAACAATATTAGAGCATGTGTTCTGTTAATACGAATAATAGACTAACATTTAGGATAGTCTGTAGAAAATTCCAATTAGACAAGTGTCTAGGAAAGGGAGTTTAATTACAAAGAAGGTTAAATGTCCTATTCCTGTCTCTTACCTGGCTCATCAAAGTAGTCTATTTCTAGATTATCCCTTAGTGTAAGGCCCAAATATGGCATGCCTTTAGTTGATTCGAATAAGCATATTTGAGTACTATATAAATTTTGAATTTAAAATTGGTTTAAATTAAAATTAAAATTTATAACGATTACAAATAAATTTAAAATTGTTTCAAATTGGTACTCATAAGAGTTATAAATAAATAAATAAATTTAAAATTGTTTTGAATTTAATAATAAAATTGGTAAAGGTTATGAATAAGTTTAAAATTATTATGAATTTTTATTCATAAAGGTTATGAATAAATAAATTTAATATTATTTAAATTTAAATTTATAAAAGTTATAAATAAGTAAATTCAAAATAATTTTGAATTATACTACGAAAAATAAATGTTGTAGTCTATAAAAGATTACAATTAAGTTATAATAATTAAAGCGTTAACTAATAATATATATATATATATATACACACACACACACACACACACACATACATAGATATAAGGTTTAATTAATATTATATTATAAATAAATGTAATAATTGTTAGAGTAAAGGGTGCGTTCTAAGGGCAATTATATAATTTGTTATATAACTTAACTCTTGCATGAGAATCTTGTTCAAAATAAAGTACGCTTTTGGTTTTATTTTCTATTATATGTATCGTTATATATTGGTATAAGTAATAATGTAACACCCTATAATTTGAAATTAAATAAATATTAAATGAAGGATAAAATTGTAATTTTACTAAAAATAGTAAAATTGAATACAACACGACCAAATTAAGCGAAAAAACTTATACCATTACGAAGTGCATATTATCTGGTCAAGTTTCACTATAAGAATGTTTAATACAGTTTAAAAGATATGATCTAACTTGAAGTTAGGTTTGGAATTGGGATAAGTGGGTCTAGAGGTCCATTGATACCAAATAGGGTCTAATTTGTTTACCGATTCAAAAGGAAAAAACTATATACAGTTACTCATTATCCCTTCTTCTTCCCAAAGGAAACAAACCTAGATCCATAAATCCAAAGCCAATTCTCGATCAATTTTAATGAACTTGGAATCTAGGGAAATCCAAATGAAGAAGACGATTAGAATATACCACAATCGAAGCTATTTGGGGAGTTCAGAAGCTGGCGTGAAATCTAGACAGCAAAGGAGAAGGAGTTTCTTACTAATTTGGGACTATTCGGATAGCTAAATGAGTCGCAGTTTATTTACTTTGTTATATGATCAGATTTTTTTTTTAAAACCATTGGTTGCGGCCTATGTTAGATAAATGACCAAAATCGGCATGGATTATGTGCATATATAGATTTAAGTTGAAATATCGGTACTAAGATTATGGTTGAAATGATAATTGGCCATTGATGTTGATATATAACTATGGGTTTTGAGACGGAAGAGTAGATGAATGAGTAAATGTGAGTCAACGAAGTATAAATTAAATAACTCCATGTTTATGTTTAGTGATGGTATATGAACTTAAAGGTATTATGTAAAAACAGTAGTAAAACTCTAGTGAGGTAAGGACATTATGTAATAATATGTAAGAGGTAAGAGGAGAAGAATTATGAATGGAACATAATTAAGGTAATTAATAAGAATAAACATGAGTTAGGTTAAAAGGTAATATAATAACTCGAGAGAGATGGTCGTTTAAATATCATTACATAAAAGTAACATACATATGAACATGGTATAGTTAAAATAAAGAGTGTAATACATTGAACAAAGAACCGAAGAAAATGGTAAAAAGCTGAATTTAACAGCATGTCAGATTCTAAATTAAAGATTCAAACATCTGAAATTTAACAGATAAAACCTATATAAAATACATTCATTTTTTGTTTGTTTTGAACATTAAAAAATAGGGTTCAAACGTTTGTAATATTGATTCAGATGGCTGAACTGAAGGATCGGACATTTAAAAAGATGATGGTATATTCCATGAGGAAGTTAGATGTCTGAATGATATAGTTAGGCATTTTAAATTATATTCAGACGTCCGAGTGTTACCTATAGCGGCCTATTTCTTTTGAAGTAACCTATAGTGCCTATTTCTATAATGTCATCGACACTATTGCTTTCGAAGTAACCTATAGTGGCGATATTGTTGTCGTATATTTTTATAACGACTTCAAAAGGAAAGGTTGCAGCATTTTATCCACTTCAACCACATTGATGACTTGTTTTTCTATATTGGAAATAACGCCACTATTTTGTATCGGCTATAATGATGTCATGTTTTATCACTTCGACTTTATAGATTTCTGACCTTAATCTTTATGGCTTGTTTTTGAAGAAGGCTTTAATGCCACTTATTTTCACTTCGACCTTCATGATGTCGATTATAATCAATATCGACTTTGGTGAAGATCTAAAGCTATGTTGATGCAAACCAAGTTTTATACCTTAAAACGTCCACACGTTATGAAGTGTGACATATATGATATCGGCCAATGGCCTTATGTTTTTAAATAAATGACTTTAACATATTTTGATACTGAAGAGGGGCGATGACCCTATTGTCAAGATTAACGCCCGATCTTGATGATTTAATAGTTCTATTAAATTTGGCTACATAGCCTTCGATTTCAAAGTGAGATAACTTCCAAGTGATTTGATATTCATCATTACAATTTATAAAAGCATACATATTTTGGTGTAATATTTTGGATAAAGTAAAGGGCTATATTTTCCTTATTTTAAATATGATTTAAAGGGATAAATCATTTATAAAGGAATCATTTTCAAGGAAATAGATATGGGTATTTAGCCTAGAATTTTACTAAAGAATTATCTCCCTTATTTCTTTAAGATAGATTGAGTTAGGATAAATTTGACTTATAGATTAGAAAACTAGATAGGACTGGTGTATGGTAGCGCTGTATATTTCAGCTGTTAGCCCCTCACTGGTATAAGTCCAAAATTCCAATGCGTAGGGCTTTGTCAAGAGTAAGAATAAAAGTAGGTTTACGTACAGAAAGGAATACATAAAGATAAAATAGGTTGTGAGCCTAAAATACCCGATATGGTCATTTATTTAATTTAAATAGATTAAATATGGTGGTAAAAATATGTACATTTACGTGCACATCAAACACCCCCACACTTATCTTTTTATTCGTCCTCGAATAAACTAAAAACTAAGATAAATCCGTTTTCGTAGGGAGCACGATTGTATTGAGGGTATGCAACAAGACGTTATAAGCCTAGCAAAACTATGAGATTGGCAGATAGTCAGGTAAATACTAGTATAAGTGTATTTGGACAGACCATCCAGTTTTCTTCTAACAGTCAGTCAGGAAATTTGGTATGTTTAGTAGGCTCGAGTCAGCTATGTAGGTTGGTAGTTACCCTGTGAAAACTAAACATTGGGACGGATAGTCCACAGATTTGATGGATAGTCATGATTACCCACGCATGCATATTATTGTTTCTATTTGGCTATTGTAACTATTATGGTTACTGGAATTATTTTACAAAAGATATATTTTAAAAGAGATATTGGTGAGGGGAAAACCTGTTCCACTCAGCAGTGTGGTCTCATTAGATATCCATAAATCGAGATGGCATATTATTATTCACATTAGGCTTTATGTTTGACTTGAAGTTTATTTTTTCCCTTAAACTCTCGGGTGCTTAAAATTTGATTTCAATAGGTCGGGAGAAGGGATTACAAGTTAAGTAGGTTTAGGAATAAAGCTTCTGGAGACGTGTACGAGGCAAAATTAGGTATTTAGGAATCTATCTTTATATATTATTAATCCATCGTGTTGAAGTTATCTTATTGAAGCATATGTAAAGACAGGTGTTATAACTCTCTAGTAGTAAACTCTGATCAACCAAGGGGCATCTTCATATGTCACTTTTGGAGTATTCTGTCATGATTATATTTTATCTGAACCTGGGCAACATTTGGGATTGTGTAATGAATAGGAAATATGGTCTCTCAAATAAAATGAGAAAGTTTGTTTGAAATTGTAATCAGGAAAATTTCATTTTCTTGTACTTTGAGGTTATGGATACAATTAGCATATCTACATTTTATCACTAGGAATTAATACTATAGATGACCGCAGCATCTGTAGCAGTTAGTTTCAGGCCTTAAAATGGGAAATGCTACTACTTGGCATTAGAGCATAGGTTTATGTAAAAATTAAAAGAATTTTTGAACTTAAAAGCATTTTGAAAACATAATCCAAATGAATCAGAGAGTAAGATCGGGGTATCGAATAACGCTATAGTAATGTACTTATATTTGCTATATATAAGTATACGCCTTATCCCTATTCTCCCTATCTCTTAGGCCGTTCTTCCATATCTTACAAAGGTTCGAATGCAGATTTAAGGAAGTAAGATATGGACGTAGAAAACGGAAGATTTAATCTCGATAGAGGAAGCACCATTATCAATAGAAATGTTTGGCCCAATACTAGAAGGAACCTAGGTCGACAAACAGCTACTAATGTAGTTGCTGGAACACTACTAGTTGGTATGGGGGCAATGTATCAATTCTTTGTTAATATGATGCAAGAAGGAGCTGGTATTAGGTTAGTTGGTGGAAATGCTGGAGGAGCTGATCAAGATGTTCCAGTTGTCAATAATTATACTGTTTTGAGTAGAGACTATGCAAGGCTTGGAGGGAAGTCATTTATTGGATCTGAGGATGCGATTGAGGTGGAAAACTAGTTGCTTCATCGTGAAAGGATTATTGTTAATCTTGATTTGAATGACGAACAAAAGAGGAGATTGGCGTCCAGGCAACTACAAGGAGCTGCATTGTACTGGTGGAATAGTGTTACCATTAGAGTAGTAGATGAAACTTTGACTTGAGCTGAATTCAGAAGGAGGTTTGAAGAATGATTTATGTCTAAGATTGCTAAGTTAACTCCGTTGAGGAATTTTGCTGAGTTGGTGCAAGGTGATATGACCGTGCTTGAATATGCAACAAGATTTAAGGAGCTGTCCTGACATGGGTATGCTTCCGTGGATACAGTGACCAAAAGGAATGAGATATTCATCCATGGACTGAGACCAGAGCTTGCTAGGTCTACTTTACCACATCTCAAAGATCCATGTGAAGTAGTCATGGAGATGGCTTTGAGAAAGGAAGGGATGCTTGCATTTTTAGTGATAACAAGCCAACAAAAGCTCAGAGTAGGTAGAATCTAAAGATAAAGTTTTACCAGAAGAAGGGTGCTCGAAAGGGTGGAGCTGCCAAGTAAGGGACGTCTGAGGTTGTGTGTTACAAGTACGGTAAGAAGGGGCATTATGCTCATGAGTGCCAAATTGGTAAGGGAAAGAAAGTCATTGGAAAGAAGAGCATTAAGTGCTTTAACTACGACCAAGTAGGACAATACAAGAACAAATGTCCGGAAACGACCAAGGCGGAAAAAGAAAAATTATTTTCTTTGGAACCATCTATCTCGAGACCCACAGTAGAGGAAAAAGGAAAGGTTGTGATGGGAGGTATGCTTTTGATTCGTGGTATACGTGTTAGAGTACTATTTGATACTAGTGCATCACATTCTTTTATTTCTCATTGTTTGGTAGATAAGCTTAATCTAGAACCCTCATACCAAGCTACTTCCTTAAGGGTTGCGAATCCAATAGGAGGATATGCAACTCTAGGGATGAGATTTGACCACCTAGAGTTTGAATTATTAGGTTATATATTTGCCTGCAATTTGCATGTGTTTGATTTCGTAGGCTTTGGGATTATTTCGGGTATGGACTGGTTAAGTAAGTATAATGCTAGGATATTTTGCCATGATAAGAAAGTATCACTATGACCCATAATAATAGAGAGCAAATTGTATACTCAGTAGAGAATCCAATTTTGGATGTATATGCTTTGTTGGGTGCGATGGAGGAGGAAGATGAGTGGAATTGGGTTTTTATAGTTAGAGAATTTGCAAATGCCTTTGAGCCTGTTACAGGACTACCGTCGAAACAAGCTATTGAGTTTCGAATAGATCTTGTACCTAAAGCTGAATCCATAAGTCGACCGCCTAGCAGAATGACACCTACCTAGATGAAAGAGTTGAAGGTGCACTTGGTGGACTTAGAAGGAAAAAGTTTTATTAGACTAAGGAGTTCGCCTTGGGAAGCGGCTGTGGTGTTTGTGAAGAAACCGCATGGGTCGTTAAGATTGTGTATCGATTACCGTAAGTTAAATGAAAAGACGATAAAGAATCGATATCCCTTACCGAGAAACGACAAAATATTTGATCAGTAGAGTGAAGCCAAAGTATTTTCCCAATTAGATTTGGCGATAGGGTTCCATCAATTGAGAGTGACGGAGGATAGTATTCCTTTAACGGCATTTCGAATAAGGTATGGTTCGTAAAAGTGGTTAATAATGCCATTCAAATTAACTAATGCGCCTACTTTCTTTGTAGATTTAGTGAACCAAATCTTTATCATTTAGATAGATTCATGTTGGTATTTATAGACGACATTTTGATGTATTCCAAGGATGAAAGAGATCATGAAGTTTAACTTAGGATAGTGTTTGAGACACTGAGGCAGCATCAGTTAGAAGCAAAGTTTTCGAAGTATCATTTTTGAAAGAAGGCGGTGAAGTTCCTTGGTAATGTAGTCTCAGAAAAAGGGTTATTAGTAGATCCAGCTAAGATAGAAGCTATAAATAATTGGAAAAGACTTGAGACAGTGACTGGGATAAAGAGTTTTCTTCGATTAGTTGGCTATTACCGAAGATTCATCACGGATATCTCTCGTATAATAGCACCAATGACTAAACTAACAAGGAAGGACTTGAAATATGTTTGGACTGATAAGTGTGAGGAGGCATTCCAAAAGGAGTAACATTTATTGACCAATGCACCCATGTTAGTTGTTTCGGATGGAAATTAAGATTTGGTGGTGTATACTGATGCGTGTGGAACTGGATTAGGAGCTGTGTTAATGCAGAGGGGTAGAGTGATTGCCTATGCTTCACGACAGTGCAGACCGCATGAAGTTAGATATCCGACTACTTAGTACAGATCGGGCAAAGGAAACAAATTTGCAGATGCGCTTAGTAGGGAACATCAGAATGTAGTGTTAGCAATGATGTTGGAATGGAAAGATTTGGAAGTATTGACTACTTGCAACGTGCGGTTAAGATCGACCGCCAGTTCTAGTAAGAGTACCGCAAGTATTGATTGATAGAATTGCATCTAAGCATAGAGATGATCCATTGCTAGTTGAAAGAATTAGAAGACTGGAAGGTGGAGCAAATATTGATACTTTGAAGGATTTTTACCTTGACCAAAATGGATGGTTGAGAAAGAAGAGATGATTATGTGTTTCAGATATGGGAGACCTAAGGAAAGAGGTCCTTAGGGAGTGTCATCGATCGAAGTTTACTATTCATCCCAGAGGAAGTAAGATGTATCAGGATATGAAAAGGAGTTTCTTTTGGAAGGTACGAAAAGGGATGTAGGCTTATGGGTGAAAAAAATGCTTGAATTATCTGCAAGTAAAAGCCGAGCATCAAAAACCGATTGGATTGCTTTAGCTCTTAGATGTACCAGTTTTGAAATGGGATTATATATCTATGGAATTTATAGATGGGTTACCGAAGTCGAATGGAGGAAATGAAAGTATATGGGTTATAGTGAATAAGCTGACTAAGAATGCAGACTTTATACCCATTAAGTCGACAAGGACGACATCTGTTTTGGCTAGGTTATTTATGAAGAATATTGTCAGACTGCATGGAGATCCTAGTAGTATAGTCAATGACAGAGATACCTTATTCACTGGTGAATTCTGAAAGAGTCTACAAGTGGTTTTAGCTACCAAGCTCAAGATGAGTACCGCTTACCATCAGCAGACTGATGGGCAAACAAAAAGAGTTAACAAGTCTTGCAAGATTTGTTAATAGCTTGTGTGCTAGATTTTGAAGGATTATAGGAAGATCGTCTACACTTAGTCGAATTCTTGTATAACAATAGTTATCAAACTAGTACAGAGATGACACCTTTTAAAGCTTTGTATGGAAGACCATGCCAATCTCCCCCGTGTTGGTTGGAGATAGGAGATAGATTAGTTCTTGGTCCGAGTATGGTAAGAGAAGCTGCTGAAAAGATTGAGTTGATTAGAGCTAGAATGAAGGAAGCTTAGTCCAAGTAGAAAAGTTATGCAGACAAGAGGCGAAAAGATTTGGAGTTCTCAATTGAAGATCATATTTTCGTCAAAATGTCACCGATAAAAGATGTGGTAAGATTCGAAAAGTCAGGGAAATTGGCACCAAGATTTGTTGAACCATTTCCTATTATAGAAAAGATCGGGAAACTCGCTTATTGCATAGAGTTACCGAATAGTTTGGCAGGAGTCCACAATATTTTCCATATTTCTCATCTAAGGAAGTGTGTTTGAGATCTAGAAACTACTATCACTCTAACTGCATTAGAAGACTTTTTAGAGGAACCAGACATGACTATAGTTAGACAACTAATTCGTATTGTGTCTAGGGATGAGAATAAGTTAAGAAACAAGATAATCAGATTAGTAATAGTCCAGTGGAGCGAAACGAGAGAGACTGTACTTGGGAGACAAAAGACAATATTAGTGACACTTATCCTGACTTATTTGATGGTATGTTTTATGTTTATGGTTATGATTGTTGTTGTGGACCTTTATCATAAGTTCAAGGACGAAATTCTTTAAGGAGGTGAGTCTGTAACAACCCTAATTTTGATTAACATTATCTAGGATATTTAATTAAATAGATAAAATAAAATAACGTAGAATATTAAGAAGATTGAAATTTGAAAATTAAAATGGGTCGGGCCTTAGTTAATGAACTAATGGAATTAATTAGAACATTCATAGGAAGAAGGATATATAAGGATGGCAAAATGGGAAAGGAGCATACTTCTTTAACATATACTCTCATTCTCATTTCCTTATTCATTTCAATCAATACAAACGAATTTAAAGAGGAGAATAGGCTGGCCATTATCAAGGAATCCAAAGGAAGAAAAGCTAGGAAGAAAGATCAAAGCTTAGGGGAATTAAATCTAAAACACAAATCTCAACCTTCTTTAACCATTCAAGGTGAATATAGTTATGCATCTTAAGTTTTAATTACTATTTTCCATTTAAATTCTAAATCCAAAACTTTTGATGTTATTATGCCATGTTTTAAAGGATTGAATGATTATATGCTTATTGATTGAATATTTGGATTATTTCTGAAATTAGTTAATATGTTTAAGTTTGAAAACCTATCATATAATACCCAAATCACTAGAAATTTTGATATGATGTTTGAAACATTATTTTAGAAGTGGGTTTT
This sequence comes from Allium fistulosum, assembly GCA_030737815.1. Classification (NCBI taxonomy): domain Eukaryota; kingdom Viridiplantae; phylum Streptophyta; class Magnoliopsida; order Asparagales; family Amaryllidaceae; genus Allium; species Allium fistulosum. The sequence continues at coordinate 263,134,943 of CM060904.1, read as the reverse complement.
AAATTTCATAATTTTCCAAGCAAGTGAGAATTTATTATGAATTTTCTAAGCGGATAAAATGGATTATTTCGGGTTTTAATTATTAAAAATAATTAAATATTGTTCATGGTCTTGAAATTTTTATATGTTAAAAGATATCATAAATTGGATTTATTATGATTTCTAAGGATATTTCCCAAGTGTTTACGACGGGTTATAAAATTATTAAGCTAGAAGAGCTTAATTATTATATTAAGATATTAATATAAGATTAAAGGTATGCAAATGTTTTGGAAATGATAAACCTGCTTTAGGACAGTTTTTTGAAAAATATTTTAATAAAGAAAGTTGTTATTCAATACGATTTTGAAAAATTAAAGGAGTTGGTGAAATGGTAGATGGTGGATTTTCTATCGATTAGAAAATCGTCGAAAAATACTATCATTATAAACCGCAAGCGCACGGTGTACAATTATAGTACATATGCGAGTACGGGTCGATCCGTAGGGAATAAATTAAATTTTAATACTACTCAATCAAATTAACCCAAAATTTTGAAGTGCTTTTAAACTAAGAAAAATTGTAGAAATTAGCTAAATAAAAAGTGAAATAAACTATGATTTTAATGAGCGATTTAGAGGCAAATCCATTTCCAATCATTCATATAAATCAACACTAATTCACTTATAATCTCTCATTAAAATATTAAGTATAAAATGATAGATGTGCTTTGTTTGCGCCAAAACTGGTCACAAACACCCAATCGCAGATGAAAGCACCAACCCACAATCACAGATCACAGATAGACAATTTGTAGAGAATATAAATATGAAGAACACTCAAAATTTAAAAAGGAAAGCAATATGAACACAAGGTTTATAGTGGTTCGGCGTTGTAGCCTACGTCCACTTTGAAGAGTTGATGTTTTATTGATGATTCTTTACGGATTTACAAGAGTACAATTGATAGTATCCAAGTTACAACGGAGTTCAGCAGAGTAACGGTGTAGAAAAGCAAAAAGTCCCCTTTTATGGAGGCACTGGGCTGCTATTTATAGGTGTGGCATGGAAATATCTGACTTTGAATTCGAAATACTCCTTCTCACACGTGGGTGGGCCCACGTGATCGATCCCCATACATTTCGTATCGATCAAAATACGATCCATTGGTGATGGGATCCATCACGAACGTTCCTCTAGTGGTGTGCAAGCTATGGTGAAAATTTGAAGGCATTTGGAGTTGTAGATCTCGAGTTAAGATCGATCCAAGATTGATATTGTAGGTATGCTGGAGCGTTCGTATCGATAGCCACGTATCGATCCAAATTCATATCGATCAAGAGGATGATGTGGCGCTATAATCCAGGAGCGATCAACTTTTTATGCCGAGTTGACTTTGCCTACTTCATATCGATGCTGGTTGTACTCTTCGTATCGATCATATGGTATGTCCATCGTCAACTAATTACGCATCGATCCAAGTTTCACGCCTCGATCCATGTTGTACGTTTCACCACTTGACCTGCTCCTTCATATCGATCGATACGAAACCGATCGATACAAAATAGCTTATGATTGCTTTTCGTATCAATCAAATGGTCGTTGATTTCATATCGATCGTTTGATTGACCGATACGAATCATATAGGAATATGACCAATACAAAGCAGGCAGTTGAAGTGAAAATGAACATGGATCAAACTCCACCTATTTCGTATCGATCGTTTTATTTATAGCTTCATACCGATACTTAGCCCCTACTTCGTATCGATTAATTAACCGATCGATACGAAACATGTTGGAGCTGGATCGATACGTAGTGGGTGTGTATGAAAACGATCGACACAAAGCACATGGATACGAAGCGATGGGCGAAGTTTGATGGATACGAACTTGGATGGATACGAGATTGGTGGAGACTTTGGTTGTTGATCGATCCATGGCTCTGACTCGAAGCAATCATCTCCTTGGCTCGAAGTAAACCCTCCAGTGACTCGAAGAAAATGCTGTGATGACTCGAAGTGGCTCGTTCCTCAAAAACCCGAAGCGAACACTTCTCTGACCCAAACCAACATGTCTGAAAACCCGAAGCAATCATGAAGATGACTCGGAGCAGACTCCAAGCAACTTGAAACAACTCGATCTTTGTCGAAACCATATTTTAAGCATCTTTTGGTGTTTGTTTATCATCTGTGATAGTCCAACTCCAATCATTATGCAGTTGAGTGGGTTAAATCCGCCTATATGCTGCCTTGCCGAAAGGCGGGTTAACATGCTTATTATAAGTACAATTTATTTTTGCTATTAATTAGAACAACTTAAATCATCAAACTCTAACACACCTTTCATACCCACTTATCAAAACCCATGAAAATGACATGAAAATTTAAAATAGAATCTATTTTAAGTATGATCTATTTACTATTAATTAGTAACATAGACCATCAAATTTTGATTCTAGTTTGACTTTCATTATCAAAATCACTTAGGAAAATGATCAAATAGTTTATGTTTTAAATAGACGTAAGCATAGCCTATTTGAGATGTCAACATAGGCTATCAAAATTCAATAAAAAGACAAATAAACCACCATCATTCATATTTTCCATCAAGCATATAAGAGAGATTACAAATGAAATCATTATGTTAATTTAATATGTTTCATGAGAGCTTCATTACCCCTAAATTGAAGGGGTTTAGATACTCATTTTTGAAAACATGTTAGCATAAATTGATTTCAACATAAACATAAATCAAGAGAAGTGCGAACTAAAAGAAGAAGGAACTAACTACTTGCATACAATAAATCTAAACTAATTACATGAACTAAAAGAGAGCATAAGAGAATAAAAGAGCATAAAAGAGAGCATAAATAAAAATTGCATGAAAGTAAAAACAAGGCTTAAGAAGCCATGAAAGAAACTTTTATTTATCTTTGATTTTGTGGCTACAACTTGCATGAAAGATAAGAAGATAATTACATAAGACATAAGGGATGCTTATCTTTGATTTTGTGGCTACAACTTGCATGAAACTTATACCTAAAATGCCCTTTAGGAAGTGTAACCTCCAAGTAATCATTATGGAAATAATTAATCCCCACTCATGACGTTAAGCCTCCATTAACATGTGCATGTGCTTTTAATTATAGACAATATGGTAGTGGGTTTGTGGGCTCCTCCATGTTGCATGAATTCATTTATTTCCATTCTTCATTTGCCTTCAACATGTGTGCATGCATTTATCCATGAAAGCTCTTCATATTTGCACTCCATTTCCTACAAATAAAAACAAAAATGTGCAGATAATTTTCTCAAATTAAATCATACACACCCAAATGAATATGAATAAATGATGAGTTGAAAACAATTTAAATTTTGGTTTAAACATGTAAAATACATTAATATGCTCATTTATATAAATAAAAGTAGATTAAATATGGAAGTAAAAATATGCACTTTTGCGCGCACATCAAATATTAGTCCTCAAATAAATTAAAAATAAGATAGATCTGTTTTCGTAGGAAACACGATTGCATTGAGCGTATGCAACAAGCCGTTAAACCTCTAAGTGTCCCTAGTAGGACGAGTGTTGTCTCATGAGGGATTTCACCGGATACTACCCACAAATCCAAATGCGATATACAGATTCTACATGTTGCAAGTTTTCAAAATTACTTACAAATAAGAAATTTACTTTTAAATTGACACAAGTAAGTTAAATATAGGTTTTGGTCATTATCAAAAAAATTAGTCCTTTTATTCATCATAACTTCCAACAAAAATTAAGTTAACATCACAATTAGACTCTAGTTTAGTTAGTTGTTTCAGTTGATAACATAGTGCAACTATGAAATGGATCCTTTAGTTGATTGTCTAAGTTTCACAAAGTTGTATTTTTATTTCTTTTGAATAACAAGTCGAATCAAATAGGTGAAAATAGTGCTTGGATTTCAAATGCTTGCTCTCTCTATTTTGAAAAATATTAACATCATTAATATTTTACACACCTAGCTCAGATAAACCGAGGCCAGATATACTGATCATGCACTGCCTTTCAGGCTTATGTGGAAAGAGTACAGAGCGTGGCGAGTGTACATATTTGCATATGAACACATGACTTTAGATGGTTATTTTTATTAAAAATTTATTTACATACACCTAACTCAGATAAATTAAGGCCATATATACCGATCATGCATTGCCTTTTAGGCTTACGTGAGAAGGATACAGAGCATGGTGAGTATACACACTTGCATGTGAACACATGACTCTAGGTGTTTTATTTTTTAACAAGGCTAGCGGGGTTGACTGGGCCCCTACCAGATTTTATTGCAAAACAAAATGAAAAATAGTTCGAAACTGACTTCAAGCTAAAGAACTTAGAGAATTACAAAGAAGAGAGAACAAAATAAAAACCACAGGCAGTACTCGGAGCAAACCACATGCAGTCACGAAGCAGAGTGCAAGACATGATCCAAGAATAAAAGGACATAAACCAATGCACCAGGAACCCGAAGAACAACATAGGGTTACTGCAAGTAGTGCCTGAAGCAGCAAATACGCAGACAGTTACAACCAAGCCCCAAGCAAGGGTAGCAGGTCAGAGTGACGTTGGTTAATACCACCGACGATTTCCTTCTTTAATATATTCCATAACACGACCTGATTACGTGCTTTATTCTCAAAGCATTTGTTGTTTCTTTCAGACCAAACTAGATGGATGTATTTTTTAAGGCAGAAGAACAGTAAACTTCTCTCCCTGTCCCTCCACTTAGTTGCCTTAAGAATTAAATTCCATTCAATAGCCGAATGTGTGGAAACATTAAATCTTCCTATGTTGGCCATCAACCTCTCCCAAATATGGAACAGGTCCGGGCAGTCAAAAAAAAAGGTGATGCACACTTTCGGTGGTGGCTTTGCAGTAGAGACAGAGATGATCATTTATCCCTGCATAGTCAAGCAGTTTATCCTTAGTCATCAAGGCATTGTTTAATACTTTCCATAGTAGAAGATTGTCCGTACTTGAAGACTGTATATTCCATGTGACCTTATACTATGGACAAGTGGAGTTCTATGAGTTTCAGAGAGAAGATGATACACATGCCTGACAGAGTGTGACTTACCTGCCCAAAGAAGTTCATCAGTGTTAGGGTATGAGTTGTGATAGTTACTTTTACTTGCCCAGAATTCTCTCAGGTTTTGATTACTAGTGTAAAGTATGGACAACTTGCTATCAACTATATACTCAACGTCTATGTCATTCAAGTTAATACAAGATTGGTGCATTTGTTGGTGTGTTATTACATCAGAAAGAATAATGCCTTCGCTCAACCATGGGTCATGCCAAAAGGCTTTACTACTTTGGGCAGAGAGGGAGAACTTGAGAAATTGAAGAAACATTTTCCTCAAGGCCAGAATCTTCCTCCAAATCCAACTGCAAGTCTGGGAAGCAACCCTAGTCGAAAAGCACTTCCTACCGATGTTGTGTATCAAGGTCCATTCAACCCATAGACTCCTCTTTTTAGTCAGCAAGGAATTGAAATGGAGACTAACTGCTGCTTTATTCCATCGGTCAATACTGAGAATCCCTAAACCACCTCTTATTCTTGGAAGTTCAGCTTTCGAGAAGGAGCAAGGTATTGCATTTCTATTATAAATGCTATCAGTCGAGAAGAATCTTAACATAGCACTTCTAACCATCCTCGGCAGCTTATTAGGGAGGATGAATGTTCTGGCCCAGTAGACGATCATAGAGAAGTTAATAGATTTAACCAAAACTAGCCTGCCTGCTTGGGTTAGGAAACGATTTGCCCAGTTATCCATCGCACTTGTTATCTTATTATAGAGAGGAAGACAGCTTGCAATAGAGATCCTAGATGAACATAAAGGAAGGCCAAGATAGTTCATATCACCCAGCATAGGGAGAAATCCAGATAAAGCAGTAAGCTCGTTGGCTCGTCCTTGTGTTATTCCGGTGAAAAGAATGTAAGATTTGGTCGGGTTAAGCAACAAACCAATGATATTATGAAATGTGGAATGGGTGCTTTTGATACAAGAAATGGAAGCGTTGAGAGGCCTAGTAAATAACATTATGTCATCAGCAAAAAGCAACAATGTAATTTTGGTTTTCTTACACCTAGGGTGAAAGCTAATTTCACTGTTTCGGTATTTGGCATTGATCATTAAAGTTAGAACTTCCATCACTAGAATGAATAAGTGTGAGGACAATGGGTCCCCCTGCCTTCTTCCTTGCTTGCTTTTGAAGTAGCCAGAAACTTTTCCATTGTACTTGATTGAGAAGGTTGGAGTTGATACGCACACATATATCTAGGCAACAAAGGATTTAGGAAAGCCCATCAGTGCCATTATTCATACAATACTTTTCCAATGCACACTATCATAGGCCTTTCTAAGATCAAGCTTCATTATGGCACTTGGAGTCGACTGCACCTTACCATACCCCTTTAACAATTCATTTGCAAGCATGACATTGTCCAAAATATTCCTATTTGGTAGGAAGACAGCCTGATTCAAAGACACAAGCTCGGGCAGGACAGTGATAAGCCTTGTAGAAATAATTTTGCCAATGCATTTGTACATTACATTACAACATGAGATGGGTTTGAAAGAGCAAATTTTCATTGGAGGTTTAACTTTGGGGATAAGAACAAGGTTGGTGGCATTGACCTCCCCTAGCAGCTTGAACTTAAAGAAGAAATTTTGAACATCCGTGCAAAAGTTAGAACAAATAACCTCCTAACTGTGTGTGAAAAACAGTACATTGAAGCCATCGAGCCCTCCACTTGATTTCTTATTCATAGAGAATAGAGATCTTTTAATCTCATCAGCAGTTATATGCGAGATCAAAAGGGCAGCTTGATGTGGTTGAATAGTAGGAAGCTCAATACTATCAAGTAGATTTAGGTCAAGCTCAAAATTGATGGAATTACCAAGCAGACTAGAGTAGTACTGAACCAGTGCATTATCGACCTCCAAGGGAATAGTTTGAAGCCTACCATTTTCATCAAGTATACTATTAATTTTCTCCTCGGCTTGCTTGGATTTTATCGCTGCGTGAAAATAGGCAGTGTCTCTATCTCAATCTTTTATCCGCTTATAATTGAGTTGTTGCTTCCTTATCATGCATTCCATACTAAGAGCATTAGTAAGAGCTAGAAAGAGGGAACTTTCTTCAGTTGCCGCTTGAGCATCATCAGGAAAGTTGTGCATTTTTATTTGAGCATCTTCTAACTGCTTTTTGATGATAGTGGATCTTAGACATTCCTTTCGAAAGTTGTCTTTAGCCCAAATTCTGAGTGCTGATTTTACTTGCTTCATCGTCCTGCAAAATACATACATAGGGTTCCAATGAAAATTGTTAGACCAAGCTTGTAAAATAATATTATTATACCCAGACTCATTGACCCAAGTGTTATAGAACCTAAAGCTTCTTTTCTCAAAAATGGCAGGGGTACCAGTAGAGAATAATAAAGGGGTGTGGTCAGATAGGATTAGGAGAGGTAGGTATGCTGATAGTGATGGCCATGTTGACAATGTTTTGAAGTTGCAGAAGGAATGGTCAATGGTCGATAGAGTTCTACAACCACTCCTACTCTTATTGTTCCATGAGAACTTAGCACCAGATTTATTGATTGATATCAGGTTCGAATCTTCTTTTGCAATGTTTAATGGTTGAATGTCTCTTACTGTCAATGGTAACCCCATATGCTTGTCATCAAGATTTAGGCACAATTAAAATCTCCAATAACAAGCCACGAATGGGTGTCTTGTCTGAAAGCAGGGAGCAGTTGAAGAAGGGACCGTCTTGCAGTTTTGGAGTTAGAGGCATAAAAAATCGTAAGGTAGAAGGGGAGGGAGTCGGGTGTAAGGTTTACATGAAAATGGATTAGCTGTGGGGTTGCCATGATGGGTTGAAGTGAGTACACTTTAGGATCAGAGGTAACCATAATTCTCCCATAGGCAGCTTCAAAAGATTGCGATGCAAATGCCACCTACAGTTTATATATTTGCTTGCAGACATAGTGAGTGTCAAGTTGAGTTTAGTTTCGAGTATTGCAAATAACTCAATCTTATGAGTTTGGATTAGCTGGTTTACATGGTCAAGCTTGGTTGTGCTATGCGCACCTCTTATGTTCCATACTGCTATTTGGTGTGACACCATAAAAACTATAGGGATAAGTGAACTGTTCCTTTCTTGCTCCTTGTTGAAGGAGATCCTCTTGCCAGACGTTCATCAACTACGAGACTCTCATCACTGATAGTTTTAGTTCGTAGAGAATGAGGGTCGCAGTTATGTGATGCAATTGGGCTGACAGTGATAAGTGAAACATGGAGTTTGTGTCGAGGGGGCCAACCAGGCAAAGATCCCACGAATACATAAGGAGGAGGAGGAGGTGGGGGATGTGAGACGAGTTAGAATTAATTGTGGAAGAAAGGGGAGGTAAATGTTGGCTTGGGTTGACTGGAAGCAATGATAGTAGGGGTTGGATTAGTATGAGATGAGAGGAAATGTGGTTAGGTGAGACATGGTCGTGGTCATTGACTTCAGCTTGGGGAAGTTGTTTTGTTGGAATTATAGTTGTTGGCATATGGGTATCAATTATGGCATGCACAGGGGACTTGTGCACATGCACACAATTTTCATTTCCAGGAGATTGAGCATTAGTTCTCTCAAGTGGTATTACTGCATGCATGTCATTTATTTCTCCAACTCCATCATTTTCATGCAACACAAAAGTGCTTGTTTCAGTAGGTAACATAATAGTTGTGCCTTTTTCAGTTGTTGTATTACAATTATCATTTAATTCCACTCAAGCCGCTTCAAGATTCCCCTTGCCACGTCAGCATTCCACTCTTCATTATCTTTATTTTGGTGAGATAGATTGTTTTTGTTCATTAATACCCTCTTATTTTCCACCAGACTTTTACTTTTGTGGACACAGAAGTCATTTCCACCACCGTTTACTATTTCCACACCACATAACTCGATTTCGCCTTCTTCAATCATATCATGGGTTGAGTTCCCTAGTGCTACATCACTGACATCCTCCTCTTCGTCTAATAGAACAAAAAATTTGTTGTTTGTCACTACTTCGTATTCTGCATCCTCTGACACATTATTTGCTACAAAGCATATGTCTAGTTCGCTAACATTTTGTATATCACTTGTTTTACTTTTAGTAGTATTAAGAGCATCTCTGTTAAGTCTAACTTTATTACCCTTAACTTTTTGCCAAACTCGCTTAGTACTGTCTATTTTCCCCTGCTTAACTTTTTCATTTTGTCGTGCATCCTTTTCACTTTGGACCGGTCTGATTCCTTTGTCTGATATCACTTCCGCTTTTTTGCCTAATTGGCAGTTATTCTGTTTATGTCCAAATTCCTTACAAGATGGACAGATTGATGGCTTCCATTGATAACTCACTCTAACAATCTGAACGCTTCCATCCAGCAATTTGATTGGGAATTCTTCAATCAGCTCACAATCAGGAGTCACTTCTACCATACATTTAGCGTAGCCTATTCTTTGCAATTTTTCAGTGGACTCGTCTATGCATAGTAATTTTCCAATTCTAGAGGACAACCCGTTGATGCCGATGTGTGACCAAGTAAAAAGAGGGATGTTCATGAGCCTTAACGATACTGGGACAGCTCTAATTGTGCTACAACTGTTGCCTATCATGGGGTCCCAAGGTTTAACGATGAAGAGCTTGTTCCTGATGAGAAGTGGGTCAGATTCCACAGTTTTCCTTCTATCCTCCTCAAAAGATAGATTGAATAGAAACAAGAAGCCATCCGATTTAACAGTAATGGATCCTTTGAGTTTTCAGACTTTCTTCAAGTGCATTATTATAGTTGTATAGGAAAGAGGTTTATCAAGAAAAAACCCGCCAAATACTCTACCTAAAATTCATTTCCGGCTTGTAGAACGTATGGTGGTGGTACCATTACTTCACCGTCATAGATGACAGGGAAAGCAGTGGGAACATAAAGGCCTGCATTCCTTGGCTTGGTCTTGAACAGAGAATTCCATTTTGAAGTAGAAGCAGAAGATTTCGAGGTAGTGGGAAGCAAGGCAGGATTCAGAGAATGGTTGGAAAGTGTAGCGGGAAGAGGATGCTGGAGGGGAAGGACAGACAGAGGTGATCTGAAGCAGGTGGGATCAGGATGGGAGTGGCAGACGAGGTAATAGGGGTAGGGATAGGCTAGGGTGGGTAGAGTGAGGGAAGAGACGGGATGGGACAATGGACGGCGGGAACTGCCATTAAAAAGAAAAAAAGCAATGGTTTGACTCTAGGTTTTTCTTATTTTTATAAAAACCATTTTTTGTATATTTTTTTTCTTTTTCTTTTTATTTGTAAAGAGAGAGAGTTAGGCAAAATCATCTTAGCACCACTTAACTTAGAAGATTGAAAATGTTATCACCTTTACTTTAAATCCACTACTCTTTTAAACAAAGATTACAATTAGGATATACTTCATAGTTATCACCCATGAACCTTCCTATATACTAGTTAAACCATAGTTACTTGTAATCAAACTTTATTTTTATTTTTGTAGAGACAAATAAATTTTCAAAAATTTCAATTTAATAACCAAAAACTTACATTTACCCTATAACGTTTCTTCAAAAGTAAATCAGTATGCTAAAAAGAAAATTTGTTTTGGATTTTTTTTGTTTTTTTGGTTTTGGAAAGAAAATGCAAAAAATAAACCATGAAAAATCAAAAATGAACATGATACCCCCCCTCCCACACACACACTTAATTTTGACTATGTCCCCACAGTCAATGCATGATATAATGAGTGTAACAGGGAAAAATATGTACATATTTACAAGAGAGAGCTAAAATTTCTTACTAGATATAGTTTGGTTCCTGAAGAACCATGAGCTCCTCCTCTCGATCACTCGGTAATTCCAAGTAGGGTTTTAAACAATGACCATTGACTTTAAAAATCAATCCATCCCTAGAGTTTTCTATTTCTATGACATCGTGTGGAAAAGCAGTACGTACAATGCATGGTCATGCCCACCTTTATTTTAATTTCCCAGGGAACAAATGAGGTCGAGAGTCATACAAAAGAACATTTTGGTTTGGCGAAAATGTCTTCCTTAGGATTGACGTATCATGAAAAACTTTTGTTCTTTCTTTGTAAATTTTCTCATTTTCATACGAGTCGTTCCTAATTTCCTCTAATTCATTGAGTTGCAATTTTATGTTTTCTCCATCTTTTTCAAGATCAAAGTATATGTTCGTAATCGCCCACAATGTTTTATGTTCAAGTTCAACGGGAAAATGGCACGCTTTACCATAGACAAGCCTAAAAGGAGACATTCAAAGATTGGTTTTATATGTAGTTCTGTAAGCCCAAAGCGCATCTGTCAATTTTTGTGACCAATCTTTTCAATTTTTATTCACAGTTTTCTCCAAATTTGTTTGATTTGCGATTTGAAACTTTAACTTGACCACAAGTTTGAGGGTGATAAGGAATGGATAACTTATGAGTTATTGAGTATTTCTTCTTTAGAGTTTCAAATGAACGATTACAAAAATGGTTCCATTATCGCTTATTATTGTGCAAGGTGTTCCAAACCTCGAAAAGATGTTTTCTTTTATGAATTTCACAACAACTTTATGGTCATTTGTTTTACAAGGAATTGCTTCAACCTATTTAGAGACATAATCAACAGCAAGAAGAATGTACAAATTTTCGAAAGAGTTGGGAAACGGTTCCATAAAATCAATACCCCAAATATCAAAGATTTCGATCGTAGGAATGGGGTTTAAAGGCATCATGTTTTGTCAAGTGATTCTTCCTAACATTGGCAGCGATCACAAGTTTGACAAAAGTCGAATGCAACTTTGAAAAGCGTAGGCTAGTAAAAACCACATTGAAGCACTTTTCCCGTGGTTTTCTTCGGACCTAAGTGACCTCCACAAGCTTGGTCATGACAAAATGAAAGAATGCTCTTGATTTCACAATCCGTAATGCAACGTCGAATGATTTGGTCGGAACAATACTTAAATAAGTATGGATCATTCCAATAGAAGTACTTGACTTAGGAAAGAAATTCATATTTATCTTGTTTTGACCAAAATGAAGGAGTTTCCTTAGTGACTAAATAGTTCGCTATGTCGGCATACCATGGATTGACGGAAACAAAAAGAAGTTGTTCATCAGGAAAGTTCTCATTGATCGGTAAAGAAGATGGTGTGTTTGGAAGACGCGACCGATGATTAGCGATGACATTGTTGGATCCTTTTTTATCTTTGATTGTAAGGTCAAATTCTTGGAGTAACATGATCCAATGGATTAAATGAGTCTTTGCAGCCTTTTTAACAAAAAGGTACCTAAGAGTGGAGTGGTCAATGTAAACCGTAATGTGTGAGCCAACCAAATACTATCAGAATTTTTCGAGCATAAAGACTACCGCTAGAAGCTCTTTTTCAGTGATAGTGTAATTGAGTTGAGCATCATTTAAAGTCATACTAGCATAGTAAATAACATGAAGAATTTTGTTGATGTGTTGTCCTAAGACAACACCAACTGCGAAGTTAGAAGTGTCACACATTATTTTGAATGGAAGATCCCAATTGGGTGAAAAAATGATGGAAGCGGAAATGAGTTCATTTTGAGACGTTCGAAAGTAGAAACGCAGTCAAAATTAAAGTCAAATGGAACGTCTTTTCCAAGAAGAGTCATCAGAGGTCAAGCAATTTTATGGAAGTCCTTCATAAAGCGTCGATAAAAACCAGAATGTCCAAGGAATGAACGAATGTCTTTAAAAGATTTAGGAATGAGTAGATTCGCAATTACATCAACTTTTGTTTATTTACCTCAATGCCTTCGTTTGAAATGACATGCGCAAGGACAATGCCCTATTTGACCATAAAATGGCATTTTTCCCAATTTAACATTAAGTGTTTGTCCTTGCATTGTTTAAGAACCAACTCAAGGTGATGTAAGCACTCGAAAAAAGAGTTTCCAAAGATAGAAAAATCGTCCATAAACACTTCCAAATAGCGTTCAATCATATTGGAAAAGATGTTGAACATGCATCTTTGAAAAGTAGCAGGAGCGTTCCAAAGGCCAAATGGCATACGTCGATACGCAAAAGTGCCAAAGGGACACGTGAAAGTCATTTTCTCTTGACCTTCGGGAGTGATTGGAATTTGGTTATAATCGGAATAACCATCAAGAAAGCAATAAAATTCGTGACCGGCTAAACGTTCAAGCATTTGGTCGATGAAAGGAAGAGAGAAGTGATCTTTACGCGTTGCAGCATTTATATTTTGATAATCAATGCAAACACACCAAACCGTCTGAGTACGAGTTGGAATGAGTTTGTTAGAGTCATTCATGATAATGGTAAGTCCAGACTTTTTAGGCACGACATGGATTGGGCGAACCCACGAACTATCAGAGATTGGGTATATTATTCTGTTATCGAGAAGTTTAAGAATTTCATCTTGAACCGCATCCTTCATTTTTGGGTTAAGCCTTCGTTGCGGGTCACGAATAGGCTTGGCATCGTCAACTAAATGGATACGATGTTGAACAAGAGCGGGATTAATTCCCTTTACATCGGTGACCGACCATCCACTTGCTTCTTTGTTTTTCAACAGAATTGAAAGTAAGGATGTTTCTTGATCAAAAAAGAGAGTTGAAGAGATTATGACAGGAAATGTTTCGTTGTCACCTAAGTATGCATACTTACGGTGCTCGGGAATGGATTTGAGTTCTAACCTCGGGGGTTGCCCAGTCAAAGAATTTGGTTGAAGTTCTGATTCAATAGTGAGGGGTTCAAACGGAAGCACATTTTCAATTTCGCTAGGCTCATCTTGAAACAATTGTTCGTATTCGGTCTTGCATTCGTTGTTTAGGTCAACTTTTTTGTTATCAAAATTTGGTTGAATGGAACTAACTTCTAGAGTTTGGTAACGTGGTTCATTTGATTGATCTTTAAGGTTGAAAATGTTAAGATCCAAAGTCATATTTCCAAAAGAAATTTTCGTCGAACCGTTTCGACAATTGATTAAAGCATTTGAAGTAACCATGAAAGGTCGGCCTAAAACCAATGGAATTTGACTCATCGAATTGTTCACGGATTGTGTCTCTAAAACAATGAAATCGACAAGGAATATGAATTGACCGATTTTGATGAGCACGTCCTCGATTTCACCCACGGGTTTCTTTATCGAATGATCGACAAATTGAAGAGTTACTTTCGTCGATTTTAGTTCACCCAAGCCAAGCTGCTGGTAGACTGAATAAGGAATCAAAGTGACAGTTGCACCCAAGTCCATTAAGCACTTGTTAATCGTTTTGTCTCCTATCGTGCACGAGATCGTCGGACATCCTGGATCTTTGTATATAACAGGAATTGATTGGGATAAGACTTCGCAAAGTCCGGCAGCTAAGAAAAATTTCATGGGCACATGAGTGTGTCGTTTTTAAGTACATATGTCCTTGAGAAACTTAGAGTAAGTTGGGACTTGTTAAATGATATCAAGAAGTGGAATGTTAACTTTAACTTGTTTGAAAATTTCCAACATCTTCTCCATTTGGTCAGAATGTTTCTTGGGTCGAAGGCGATGTGGAAATGGAACACGATACTCAATAGATCGGTTTACTTAAGTAGAAGAAGAATTTGGATTGGCATTTGATTCAATGTCTGGCTCAATGTTTTGTTCAGAATCACTTGTCGTTTTTAAGTGTTAAAAGCAGTTTTTGGTAATCGTTTGGATTAACAACCTGATTATCGATTTGTTTACCGAAACGCAAAGTCGTGATAGCGTTCATTTGGTTGACATTGCTATCTTGAACAACATATGCTAGATTCGAATTCGTGTTTTGATTTCTGGGATTTGGAACTAGCTGACTTAGGAATGTGCCTCGTTCACGTTCACTCATAGACATGGCTAATTGACTCATTTGCATTTCAAGTTTCACAATCGACTGAATCGTATTCTGCATGTATGAGGCTAATAAATTTTGCAAATTACTATTTAATTGGAGACTTTGAGTGGTTGCTTTAGCCAAAGTTTCAAGACTTTTCTCAAGTGAAGACAATTGTTTATCGCCTTAGGGAACAAAAGATTGTTGCAGTTGGTTTTGAGATGAACCTGCAAAATTTTGTTGAAAATGATTGGGCTGAACGGGAGGATTTGAAGCATTGTTCGGAAATGCTTGAAAATTTGGAAGAACCGAATTCATGTTGAAATTATTTTGGTTCCATGCAAAGTTAGGATGATTTCTCCAACTAGGATTGTACATTAGAGAAAACAAATCATTTTTAACCTTATTAAAAGCTTTGAGTTGTTCAGTCGAGCTAGGATATTGATCAGCTATGTGATTCGATCGTTGCATTTTTAACACATTGGTTGGGAAGCTTGGTTCATTTGGTTGGATGAGAAAATGTTTTTAATGATCATTGCATCGATTTTAGCTTCCAAAGCCAAAGATGATCCTATCGTGTGTGCACTCGATCGTGAGTAAATGGATTTTTCATTACAACGTTCCCATTGGGATGACATTTCGGCTAGGTTTTCAAGAAATTGCCAAGCATCGTCGTGATGTTGGGTGAGAAAATTTCTTTGGCACATGGATTCAAGCATGATTCATGAACTAACAAGTCCATCGTATAAGATTTCACAAAGAGTCCATTTTTTTAATTATGGTGTGGACGTTTTGTCAAAAGCTCTTTAAATCTTTCAAACTATTTTCTAAAAGGTTCACCCCTGAATTGATGAAAATTGACGATTTCGTTTCGAATTTTAGTTGTTTTTTCCAAGGGCTAGAACTTTTTTAAGAAGACTTTAACGAATTCTTCCCAAGTTTTGATTGAGTTTGATGGTAAGCTGTACAACATTTTTCAGTAGGATCGGTAACGACAAATGGAATTAATCGAAGTTTGATTCCGACATCACATAATTGTTGGAGTTTAATGGTTGCATAAACTTGTTCGAATTTCATTAAGAAGATGCATGGGTCATCGTGTTCAAAATTGCCAAATTTCAGGAGAGTGGCAATGTGATTGGAATGAATTTCAAAATGGTTTCTGGTTGGGGCGGGTAGCGTGATACAAGAAGGAATAAAAACTCTATCGGGAAAGATTCTATCAATGAGAGTTCGAGGAGCATTTTCATTTGCCATTGTTGGAGTATCGTTTGTTCAAGTTAAATGATTAGTTGTTGTGTCACGAGTCCAAGTACTCATGCACAAGAAAAAGTCAAGGAGAGAAAGAAGTGAGAATCGAGTTAAGAGAATGAAATAAGGTTTAGAAGGTGACATGAAGTGAACAATTTTTTTTATACATTTTTCTGTTTAAGAGAAAAAATATTTACCAAAAGGATTTTATTTTTCAAAAGGAAGATTTGATTTTTGTTTTGATTTTTTTTTGGATTTTAAATATTCAAAATATTTTTATATGTTTTTGTTTTTTTAAGTTCTTTTTTTGGAAAGATTTTTTTTTTTGAATTTTTTTTTCTAAAAATCAAGTAAAATGCTTGTTTTTTGGATTTTTAATTATGTTTGAATTTTTTTTTCTTTTCTTTAAGGAAAAGATTTAAAAAGAATTTTTTTTGGATTTTTTTAAAATGAACTAAGTTAAGTAAATGTATAATTTTTTTTCTTCAGATTTTGCTATTTTTTTTACATATGCATGAACTAATGCAACTAAATGAATGCAAGAACTTAATTACAAAATTTCTATCCTTAGTAGCTCCAAATCCAAAATTGTATAATCACACTTTTTCTTAATCCAACAAAATAGTTCTTAGCAAGGTAATGGATAGGAGTTATCGATGCACCACGAATCACCATAGCAATGCAGCCGAAGGTTTTAGTATGTTCAGAGAAACAATCACTATAATATTTACGAATCACTGTAATATTTATATATGATTATTGCTCTGCCGTAGCCTAGACATCAAGAAGTTAAATTGTCAAAAGAAGACAACTTGTCAAGATACAATTAAACCCTAGGTGAGCTCCTGACACCCTTAAGTCCAACGTCTAACCCTTATTATTGGCAAATTCTACGATGAAATGCAATTTGTGGGTCAAGGAAGGGGTAATGATATCTTCCACCTTATGTGGATTTGGGTGTTGCCCTTAGAAAAGAAAATAAGATGAAATGAATGCAAAACATAAATTAAACATGATTTTAACAATGTAACTATTAATGAAATTTGTTTCTGTTTTTGTTTTTGAAAACTTAAAATGCAAGCAACCAATAATGCAAAGAAAATAAAAACAAGAGATAAAGGCATGATACCAAAGCATGCAGAATTATTAGCAATTTTATTTTAAAGCGGCGAATGTTTTTTTATTTATATATAGCAAGCATGCAGAGCAGCGCAATAATTTAGCAAGCAGTTCTTCTCCTTGTCTGCTTTTGCAACCTGAAAGCGAATTCTTTTTATAATGTTAGAACGAAAGCAAAAGAAAAAAATTTATCCTTTTTTTTTCTTTTTTTAGAAGAGAGTTAAACAAATGAAAATTTTTAAACAAATTTAACCAAACTAGAATTTAACAAACAATTTTAAAAACAATTCCACAAGCCCAATAAAATACTCCCAACACAAATCACAATGTAACTTAAAAAAATATCCCAACCAAACTTGCTTCGTTCAAAATTCTCAACATAGAAATCACACGCTTTGGAAATAGGAGTCGATTGGGAAATTGAATTGCTAAATCAAAGTTGATTCAAAGTTGCGATATGAAAGTCACGATTGGGATTTATGAATTGGATTGGTTACGACTTGGAAGTCGATGGTACATGTAGTGGTTTTCTTGTTCTGTATGAAGGAGGTTTTCTCATCAATCACTCAACTAAACCATGCCCGTCTTCGCCGAACCGTTCATCTACGCACCCTCTTCGCAAAGCCATACTCGCCTCGAAGCCCGGTCGTCCTTCTTAATTTTTGATCTGATGTCGTGTGTGCTCCTTCGATTGTTCCCGAAGAGAAACCCAATGCTGCTAGCATTGTGGCTTGTCTTGCCTTTAGTCGACGGCAAAACGAAACCATTGTTGCCTAGCCTTATATGGCCATCGCCTGGAACACCATCGCACATCACGAAATTGATATGGGCATTATGATATCCTCGTTGTGAGTTGAACGAAGCTAGTTTGGGATTTATCGTGTAGTAAATTGTCGGATATTAATTTTTGAAAATCAAATAGGGGAGGCAGCCATTCTTTTATTAATGGAACAGTAGCTTGGTAGTGGATAATGAGAGAGAAAGAAATAAGGGTCTGTTATTGGCTAACATTTAAATAATATAATATTCCTTTATTTGATTTCTCAAATAAATGATTGTGCGTTTTGGGCTCGTACGGTCAAACGGTGCGTCTTATAGCCACGAAACTCATCTGCGTCATCATCTTATTTTTGTGGTCCCGATGTTATAAATTTCGTCGCTATTTGACACTGCGCTCGGGATGAAAATTTCGTGCTTTTCGAGACCGTTTCGGCCATCGAATCATCCGAACCCCAAATGTAGCGATCCATATACTTATTCAAATTCACAATGTCGATACGAACCCAACGGAGTAGTCTCAAGTCCTGATTCGAACGTATGTGAAAAATCTTATTTTTGAAACGTCGATTAATTAATGATTCAATATTTAAATCAATTATTTATATATACTGTCATTAAAAATATGGTCGTTACACTTCTCCTATATAAGTCTTATATATATGCCCATCATTATAGCACAGAATCTACCTGACCCACATGGTACACTTTACACTTTACTTGTTAAGTGTTCTTTTCTTTCTAAATTTTAGTGTAGTATGATCTCCTCATATCTAGCGCGGTTCTCTTACTTATACAAATAGAGCCACTGGCATAATGTCGTACCCCGACATCCCTGACAATGTCTTTACACGTGTCACTTTTCTACTCATTTCTATTATACTTTCTGCTATTTATAGTGTCTTTTTCAGTAATTAATTTGGATATTGTCCCCTTTTTACCAACCCCTGTTAATATATTTTTAACGGAGTTTATTTACTGCGTCCCTCCAATACCCATCTACCCCAGTGTAGTATCAAGCTGGTTTTACTTCTATTTCATTATAAAAAATTCTGATAAATTCTCTAAATAGCCCGAACCCCAGTTCTTCCCTTTTTTAACTTTATTCGCCTTTTTAGAGGATTCTCCTTGTTGTTTTACAGGTTAAAGAACTTCAAAAATTCATATAAATTCATATAAGCTTATGAAATCTCTAAATTTAAGAACGCACTTCATAAATCTGGTTATAAACATCTTTGAAACTTTCATTAGGTTTCAAAACTACTTAAATGGGAAAACATATTAAAGCACCCCATGTATACCTATCCTTCCCCAAAACGTTCATTAAACCATTTATACTTTTACATGTCACTACGTATGAACCCCATCATACTTAAAACATATAGATTTAAACCAATCCCAAGCATATAAGAAATCAAATTAGAAGGTTTAAATATTACTCACTTAGATCTTTTAGGTGTATGACTTTAGTCATCCTTAGCCTCTTCTAGCTTGCCTTTTTGTATCTTCTTCTTATCTTCCTTCTTACACTTCCACTATTAACGAGTTTCTCTAGCTTTTTTTTAGTTTGAGTAGAATGAAATGAATGAATAGAAATAAGTAACATATATTGTCCCACAACAAGTCAGGCATGGGCCCTATACCTGCTTTTGTCGATTCAAATCCTATTACCCCTTCGATTAACCCACCATTTTTCCCTTAATTAAATTACTTAATTAATTATTAATTTTAAGGTTATTAAAGTGCCTCCTCCTAAAGGAATTTCGCTATGAAATTCAGTTAAGATCAATTAGAGACTAATCCTCTCTTTTATGCTTACCCTAAGCATACCCATGAATTCCACATCCATGCATATATAAAACGTACTAGTACAACTTACTAATACGGCAAACAACCATAATATTATATGTATGTATGTATGTATGTATGTATGTATGCATGCATGTATGTACGTGTGTATATATGGACCACATCAGTATAACTCGATACATAACATATATGATAATCTGTGATAAACAACTCTAGATAGGTCCTCCTAACCTTATCCTCTATTTCCCACGTGCAGTCCTCCCAATCTGCACTACACTGAACACATATAAGCTTAATTACCTTATTTCGAAGTCGCTTCTCATCCCGATCCACTATCCAAACCAATCTGCGCTCATAAGTCATATCTGGTTTAATAACCAAGTCTTCTGCTACCCTCCGGTCTACTACTGATCCATAATGCATTTCCTCAAACATGATACGTTAAACACATTATGAATCTCTGCAAAAACACTAAGCAGATCCGCCTTATACGTCATCTTCCCAATCCTTCCTATGATCGGAAACATTCCAACATATCTGGGAGCTAACTTCCCAACTTTCCTAATACACATCACATCTCTCATCGGAGAAACCTTCATGAACACCTAGTTGTCCACTGCAAACTCTAGTTTCTTTCTCCTTGTGTCAGCATAACTCTTTTGGCTAGACTGCACTGCTCATATCCTAGCTCGGATCAGTTCTACCTTATCAGTAGCATTCTTTACCACATCTGGTCCTAACACAACCCTATCTCCTGCTTCCAACCAACATGCAGGCGACTTACATAGCCTTCCATATAAAGCCTTAAACACAGCCATCCTAATACTGCTCTGATAGCAGTTATCATATGAGAACTCTACCAGATGTAGATAATCCTCCCAAGATCAACCAAAGTCTAAAATACAAGCTCTCATTAAATCTTCTAGGACCTTGTTGACTTACTCAGTCTACCCATCTGTCTGTGGATGGTACACAGTACTCATGCATAGTTCTGTACCTTATACTTTCTGTAGACTACTCTAAAAGGTGCTAGTAGATAGTGAATCCTGATCACTAATAATAGTGCTTGGCCCCTATGCAGTCTCACTATCATCTTCAAGTATATTTCTGCTAACTTCGGCGCAGTCCACTTAGCCTTCACTGGAATGAAATAGGCACACTCAGTTACTCTATCAACTATAACCTAAATGCCTTCATTCCTTGCCCTTGTCCTTGGCAACCCAACTATAAAGTCCATATATACCGAATCACTATATTGGAACTTCTAAAGGCTGCAGGAGTCCACTTGGCTTTTGATGTTCCCCCTTCACTTGTTGTCATGTAAGACATCTTCTCACATACTCTCCTACATCCTTCTTCATTCCTTCCAAAAAGAAACTCGTGTACATACTCGGTACATCTTTGTATCTCCGGGATGTACGGTAAACTTTGAATGATGACATTCGTCCAATACTTCCTTCTGTAGTTCTCCAGTACTCGGAACATACAACCTGCCATTCTTCCGTAGTGCTTCTTTCTCATCCACACTGAACCCCTGAAGTTCTACTGCCTCAACTCTTGAGTCCAAACTCCTTATTGTATCTGCACAGAATTTATCATTCTTCTACAATTCAGCTATCCTTTCCGCTAGCGTCAGTCTGACTTTTAAATATGCTAATATCATGTTTGCGCTGCTTGATCCTGCACTAGACTGATACTGCACATTACATGTAGACAACATTTCTAACGCAGCCCATTCTTCTAACATTGCAAAAACACAACTTTGTTATCTCTGTCTCAAGGCATCAGTACTTTGTTACCTTTTTCTAGGGTATATTCTATCCCAAAATCATACGATACTAGAAACTCAAGCTATCTTTGCTGCCTCATGTTCAACTCCTTCTGAGACAACAAATATCTCAAAGACTTATGGTCAGTATATAACTCAAACCTCTCCCCCAAAAGATAACGTCTCTAAATCTTCAACGCTAAGACTACCGCAACCAACTCCAAATCATGTGTTGGATATCTAACTTCATGGGGCCGTAACAGCCTAGATGCATAAGTAATCAGTCTGCCCTTCTGCATCAGTACTGCGCCTATACCCAAACCTAACGCATTAGTATACACAGTTATACCATCATTCCCTTTAGGAATTACTAATACCAGAGCATTTGTCAACCTATGCTTTAGCTCCTAGAATGCCTTCTCGCACTCCTACGCCCAAACAAACTGCTCATCCTTCCTAGTCAGGCTAGTCATCAACGCTGCTATACGAGAGAAATCCTTAATGAATCTCCTGTAACAACCAGCCAACCCTAGAAAACTTCGCACCTCAGTCACAGTCTCAGGTCTCTTCCACCCATTTACTACTTCCACATTTTATGGATCTATAGCTAATCCTTCTTCCGAAATCACATGGCCTAGGAATTTCACTTCCCTACTCCAAAAATGATACTTACAAAATTTTGCCTTCAACTTATGCTGTCTCAACGTCTCCAGCACAAACCTCAAGTGAACTGCGTGCTTCTCCTCAACCTTAGAGTACACTAAATGTCATCTATGAACACTAGCACATATTTGTCCAACTTATCTTGGAAGATCTTATTCATCAAGTCTACAAAGAATGCATGCGCATTAGTCAGTCCAAATGGCATAACCAATCACTCATAATAAACGTACCTAGTTATAAACATAGTCAAAGGAATACTTTCCTCTGCAACTCTCAGTTGATAGAACCATGCAGTCAAGTCCAACTGTGAAAACACCCTAGCTCCACTCAACTAATCAAACAGCTCATCAATTCTCGACAAGGGTATATATTCTTTATTGTGTTCTCATTCAGCTTCTGATAGTTTATACCTAGTCTCAAAGACCCACCGGACTTCTTAACAAACACCGCTGCTACTCCCCATGGTGAGCAACTTGGTCTTATGAAGCTCTTCCCTTCCAACTCTACCAATTGCTTCCTCAGCTCCTCCATCTCCCTCGGAGGCATTCTATAGGAGGTCTACTAAATGGTTCAGTCCCTGGTAGTAAGTCGATGCGGACCTCTACGCTCTCGAGTGTGGCAACCCCGAAACCTATTCAAACACATCCTTGAACTCCTTCACTACTCGTAATGCTCCAAGCTCTTCCGCCCTAGAAGCTAATGCAAATAAAGTGCTCCTATGCAGTTCTCCACATTCTTCCAATACAACCAACACCCTATCTCTACAGTCAGGATGACTGAAAGCGATTATCCTTTCAACATAGTGCATCTTAGCATCATACCTCTCTAATCAATCCATCCCTAAAATAACTCCAAACCCTATGAAGTCAAACACATAAGGATCACAAGAAAACTTACATCCACCTAACTCAATATCTAGGTCAATGCATCTCAATCCGAGAGTGGCATACCCTCCTATCGGATTAGATACACGCATGGAGGTGACTAAATAGGTAACCCTTAACCGAAGTCTATCAACTAAGTCTTTAGCTATAAATGAATTTGTAGCTCCAGTATCATACAATACTATAATTGAAATACCAAAAATCAATGCTATACCTACTAAGATTTTCCCTTTGCCTTTAGCTTTGGATAGTCCTTCTTCAGATGTCCCACCTTACCACACTTGAAGCACTTCACCCTTGTAGCACTCTTAGGCATAAGGCACTTCATAACATAGTGTCCCTTTTGTCCGTAGTTGTAGCAGACTGCTTCCACAATGGCAACTTCAATATTAGCAACTACACTCTTCCCCTTCGGCACTCCTTTCTTGCCTTTAGTGTATGGGGTAAACTTCTTCTGTTCGGCCTTAGACTTTGTCTCCAGCCTTCTCTTCTCTTGATACATGTTATCATATCTCCTAGCCTTATCAACTACAAACTCGAAAGGAGATGCTAGATGAGCCATCACCTTATGATCAAGCCCTTGCTTCAAGCCTTGAATGAACTTCTCATTCTTCTTTATAGGGGTATTAAAAATCTCCCTACCATAGTTGACCAACGCATTAAACTTTTGTATGTACCCTTCTATAGTAAGGTCACCCTACCTCAAATCGATGAACTCCCTCAACAGTACACTTTGCTGTGATTAAGAAATAAACTGTGCTTCAAATCTTTCCTTGAACTGCTACCAGGTGATTCCCTCCTCTGGGGTCATAGCAGTAATAGTCTCCCACTAATCCAGCGCATCATCTTGTAGCTAATTCGATGCGAGTCTCCTCTTATGCGCATCACTCAATCCTAGATCACCAAAAATACGTTCACAGCTCCTCAACTAGTTCAGTGCATCTACTGCAGGTTCTTTTCCTATAAACACCTTTCCTCTTAGATTTATATAATCCTTTCTCATCCCAGGGAAATCCCTCACAACCTCGGCTCTTGGCTGTACTACCTATGGTATAGTCTCCCTCAACATTTGAGCCATATATTCTCTAACCAAGACATTTATCTCCATCCATATTAGCTGGCTACACAATTCCTTTCCCTACTACTCTGGGAATTCTCCCTTCATTCCCTTCATTAGCCTGAGTTCCTTCATTCTCCCTTCTTGCACTTTCCTCTTTTATTGCGATCCATTCACTTCTCGATTTCATCTTTCCTTTTTTGTTAAGCAATTCTTCATCAAAAACGAAAAGATAGAAAGTGAAACAATAATAGAATAATAGATATATCCACCTATAATATTTATATAGCAACATACACGTACATTATTTATACACACTTATATATTAGCGCATCCCCTTCCCGAAGTGTTTATTTTTTATTTTAATTACTAGTCTTATCTTTTATTAGCTTTGTTTTATTTAGGTGTCTCTAACATATGCTCTTATACCAACTATGTAACAACCCCACTTTAAAATCAAAGATGAACACCGATGACGCTGCAGTCATCACCAGAATTATCTTCTGGCGACTAAAGTGAGTTCATTATAATTTGAATACACAGTTAAATAGACAAAGCAACTAAGTACTTTTATTACATCACATATTCTTTTAAATATTCTCTACAACACTCCGGTTTATATTTTCCTAAAAACATGCCCACACAGGGATCAAAATATAATAGACAAATAACAAAATAAAGAGTCATCCACATATGAAGATGCTACCCACACTCCTTTATACAGTGGGAGCAAAAAAATTATTAGCAAGAGAGCCTCTTGCTCCATCCTCAGTCCTCGTACTGCGGCCATTATCCCACTGCCTAATAAATTCAACCTACTCAAATAAGTACCTATAAGTTTGTGGGGAAAACAATAATAAAAACACTGGTCAGACATAAAGTCCGGTGTGAATAATATTGTTCCCAAAAACAAACACATAGTGAGACCAACCTACACTCTGCAGGTTAGGTTTCCCCCTCAAGGGTCAATCAATCCTATATGAAACATTTTAAACTACCAACATAATTATTACTTATTTATGTCTTCAATTAAATGCTTTCTTAAGTAGATTTTTCTTTACTACTACACACTCCACGCTAACCCCATCCAAAACTTGATTTAGATTGTTTTAAAATCTAAGTATGAAATATTGTGCTCCTTGTGCAGACCACCCTAGTTTCCTTTACAAACTCTTCATTACTTGTCTACTCCTACGCCCTTGCACATTACTTTTTCATTCTTTACTGAGTTTATACTATGCCCCTTGCAGTGCTTGCTTAGCCTTCCATTAAGGTTTGATTCTTAACTACTGCTACTTGGAATCACCGACCGCGGTACTCTTTTAAGGTCATTCTTTAGAAGTTTGTCATTCATCTAATACTGCTTGGAATTCCCTACTATAGTATACTTTTAAATTTATTATTTAACTTAAACTGCGTAGACCTAACCTCCTATGTATTTAACTATTTAGTTAGTTAACCTTTGGACTACAAAGTAACAGCCACCCGAAGTCCTGCATTTATTTACTAAATTTTCTAACTGCTTGGAATCAGCCCAATGCAATAATTCATTTACTCATTTTTCTTCAAACTACTTGGAATCACCTACCAAAGTGGATTACAAAGAAACCCACATGTAACCTCTAAACACTCTTATGTTTAATTTGGAACTACTTAGCCCTTACCATTGTAGTACTCGGAAGTTGAATGCTTCCTCTTACCTTTTCTGAGTGCGCACTCGAGTGAGCATCCCCATCTACGTCAATAGTCCTTCCAACTCCTTCCCTTCCTTTAACTAATGCAGGGTCCCTTCCCCCTTCTGGCCCGGCCTCTACCCGAGTCCCATTTACTTCTCCTTTATAACTCTTATATATACCTATCTTTGTAAGGCAGAATCTGCCCAACCCACGCAGTACGATTTACACTTTACTTTTTAAGCGTTCCTTTCTTTTTAATTTTAGCGCAGTATGATCCCATCATATCTAGCGCATTTTTCTTACTTATACAAACCGAGCAACCGCCTAACTATTGTACCCCCAACAACCCAATATCAGTGATAACGTCTTTACACGTGTTGATTTTCCACTCATTCCTATTATACTTTATGTTATTTGCAGTGTCCTTTTCAGCAATTAATTTGGATCTTGTCCCCTTTTTACCAATCCCTGTTAATATATTATTACATGGAGTTTATTTTACTGTATCCCTGTAGTACCCATCTATCCAGTGTAGTATCAAGCTGGGTTTACTTCTATTTCATTATAGAAAATTCTGATACATTCCCAAAATCACTCGAACCCCAATTTTTCCCTTGTTTAGCTTTATTCCCCATTTTAGGGGATTCTCCTTGCTGTTTTACAGGTTGAACAAATTCAAAAATTCATATAAATTCATATAAGCTTATGAAATCTCTAAAACTGAGAATCCACTTCATAAATCTAGTTATAAACATCTTGTGAAACTTCCATTAGATTTTGAAACTATTAAATGGGGAAAACACATGAAAACACCCCATGTATACCCATCCTTCCCCAAAACATTCATTAAAACTTTTATATTTTTACATGTAACCCCATATGAACCCCATTGTACATAAAACATATAGATATAAACCGATCCATGCATCTAAGAAATTTGATTAGAAGGGTTAAGTATTACTCACCTAGATCATTTAGATGTATAACTTTAGTCTTTCTTACCCTTTTCTGGCTTGCATTTTTGTATTTTCTTCTTATCCGACTTCTTATGATTCTACAATTAACAAGTTTCTCTAGCTTTTGTTTTTAGTTTGAGTAGAATGGAATAAATGAATAGAAATGAGTAACATACATTATCCCATAATAAGTTAGGCCAGGGCCCTATACCCGCTTCTATTGATTCATATCCTTTTACACCTTTTATCAACCCACCATTTTCCTCTTAATTAACTTATTTCATTAATTATTAATTTTAGGGTTATTACAAATACCCTAGTCGTCTTGTCTTGCA
Source organism: Allium fistulosum (assembly GCA_030737815.1). Classification (NCBI taxonomy): domain Eukaryota; kingdom Viridiplantae; phylum Streptophyta; class Magnoliopsida; order Asparagales; family Amaryllidaceae; genus Allium; species Allium fistulosum. The sequence goes on along the minus strand of CM060904.1, from coordinate 263,107,747 downwards.
GCCACCATACAATTCTATAAAACCACCATATGAATCGGATCACGTCTCAAACTATCACCATAGTCCCTCTATGCCTAGCATCTATCACACATATTCCAAGCCATAGTCTATTATCCTTAATTTTTTCATATTGATCCTGAGTCACTATTCACCTTTTGGGCGTCTCTCAGGACTCCAAAATGAACCCAAACTCCCAAAATGTCAAATTTCGAAACATAAATCAAATCATCAAATGCACAACATTTCAGATGTCTAGATAAGGCATTCAAAGGTCTGACCCTATTTTCTGATGTTTGACCCAAATTCCAAATGAATGGATTTTCCAATTTTACACTAGAAGAATGCGGGAACAATTTCCTTAAAATTTAGACGTTTGAAATTTGGATTCAGACAGCTGAATACCTTATGAGGCTGGGGTTGAAGCTGGATAGGAGATTTTTTTTAGTGGAAACTCATACATCTTTTCCCTATTTATTTTTCTTTCTCCTGCTTTTGACATTCAGCTTCATGTCACCAAGACACTCCACTCTCACATTTCTCCACTCAGGTTATGCCCTTTCTATATGTTGTTTATCTGTCTGACAAGTATAGCTTCATACTCGATGAACGACTTTAAGGCGGTGAACCATTTAAAAGAACCATTTGAGTTTAGCTACTCGTTTATTATTCCGACCACTACATCCATTCAATAATGTCATTCACAAATATACCAACTCATTCTTTACTCATCTTATCATCTCCAAACCCACAACAATCAATACAATTACTAACTAATCACAACAATACATTAATTATTAAGCTATTAACACATTTGTTTTATGATTCAACAATTATAAAAATTCATTATGTCAAGATAATCATGTCTAAATCTCAATTAAATTTCATTCATCAAGCCTTAACCCAATATTTTTTATTTAATACTAATACGCATCATAAATGGTGATCATATAGTTAAGAAGACAAATCCCACTCACCAAATCTAAAGAAATCCAAGCTTAAATCTAACTCAACATCAAAGCTCTCTTGATTTTAGAAATCCAACTCCAATTTTCTCCAAAAATGAAAACCTAAAGAGTTAGATTTGTAGAGAATCTTCTAACTTAAATTAGATATTTAATTCGGAATTTTTGATACGATTTAAGAAAATTACGAAGGTTTGAAATTAAGGAACCTAGTTTTCTTACTTAAAGAGGAAAAGGAGGAAGGCGAAAAGTAGCGAAATGAAAGCATTTCCCTATTTTAGAAGTAATAAGTCAATTATGGCCGAATTACTATTTTTCTCCTATCTTCTCTTTTTCATCTTAATTTATCTTGTTATTTGATTTGACAAACTTTGTATGTCTTTCATATGTAAACGACATCACAAATGTAAAAGAATGGGTCTGGAGTCCAAATTCATTCAAGTTTAAAACTTCGTCTTCTAAGCCATTATTTCATTTAAGTCGTTTGTTCTAAGTAAAATGATTTATTTTGTTAATTAACATTAAAATATGAGTTGTTACAATCCCATGCACACATAATTATATCACCCAACACTTATGTTCATCATATTTTAACTACTGGTTATTCATTTCTCTCATAAACAATTATTCTCGGCTAAACTTCAATATCTTAACCCACACTAATTATATATCATGTCATCTTATTAACTATATTACGCTAATACTTACGTCGTGATTAAAATGCATAAAAATACTAGTCACCATAGGTCCTTATAGAGGTTTCATCCTAGAAACTTATGTAAGTACCAAAACTGTCATAATTTGAAGCATGCAACATATCTAATGAGTAAAACTAAAACAAAGAGATTAAATTTATACACTAAAAAGATCATATCTTCCTCTTACAATATATTTGTGTATTAAACATTTCGGGGAAATTCTCTCTAATTGTATCCTCGATTTCCCACCTACAATCATCAGTCGACACTCAAATGTAATTTAACCCTCTATATGACTTCATCCTTAGGTCCTTTATGTTTCAATCAATGATATGAAATAGACATCAAACTATAGTCATATCAAGTTCAACTTCTAAGTTCCTCATTGCTCTTGGGTCTGTCATTCCCTAGGTCATGACATGTTTCCTTAGGAGATATGTGAAACACGTTATGTATATAAACTAATTTGCTTGGCAGTTGTACTATGTGTGTGAGCTTACCAATCTTTCTAGTGGTTGGAACTAGTTCAACATACCTAAGGGATTACTTCCTGATCTTTCCAAACTTCACAACTCCTCTCATTGGGATATTTTTACAAACACTAGATCACCCGATGAGAATTCCAAGTTCTCACATATTCAATACATGTAACTTTTCCACCTTGATTGATCCACCTACATCCTTCCTCCGATTAATTCAATCTTCTGATTACCTCTTTTACTAAGTATGGACCAAATATTAGTCCATCTCTGGTCTTGCACCCACATGCTAGAGACTTGCAAGGTCTTTTGTATAAAGCCACAAATAATGCCATATGGATGCTAGATAAATAACTATTATCATATGAAAGAACTCCTAAATGTAGTTGGTTATTGTAAAAGAACTCCACTGATACCTGGTCTTTTATTTGCTTTTTATTAGTTTGTTTTATTAATGCAGGCCAAACTTATAAGGAAGATAATAATATTATGCTTTGGCTACAATTAGCGGTTGGTCTTATATGAACCCTGCAAGACACCAATATTTCTAGGTCTTTTGCTCAGAAAACAGTACTAAAACAACATTCTGATGTCGTTAGTTAAGAGCATCTGCGGCCTTGTTTCCTTTCCACGACGTATACCCAATACAGAGACAGTATAAATATAACTATACGTAGTTTATGGCTTGAGGGTGTTCAACAACCATAAGTGTGCATGTTGCTTTATTTCTATTGTAAACGATAGAGAAAAACTTTATTTTGGACTCATAATAAATTAAAACAATAACAATAAGTATTGTCGATTATGAGGAATAATAAGTATTTACAATACTCAGTAACTTCATATGTCATTTTATATGCATATACAACATATACATTCATTCCCTATATCTATAATAGGTTTTATATCAATTTTAATCTTTTAAATAATATTACTTTTATTTATATACATTCAGTATTAAATCTTATACTTATGTACATATTTTAAACTTTAATTAATATTACAACTTAATCGTAACCTTTTATGGCTATAACATTTATAGTTTATATTATAATTTAAAATTATTTTGAATTTTAGTTATTTATAAGTTTTATAATTTTAAATTGAAATTAATTTCAAATTTATTCGGTTATAACTTTATTTGAAATACTTGTAAAATTATTTATTTGTAACCTTTATACATTTTAATTTTAAGTTAAAATTTTTTAAATTCAAACTTTATATATTATTCAAATATGTCGACCCAAGGCGCAAAACCTTTGAACTTCCACTAAGAGAATACCGTAGAAATGAAGCACTTCGAATGGCTAGTAAAAGGCTAGGAGTGATGAAGGATTTCCATTCATAAGAGCATTCCTTAGTCGCCATATTCTAGACACCCATCCAATTAGATTTTTCAAATGATTCCTCTATATGTTGGTCAATTATTCATAATAACAAACATTATTAGACCAAGTGCATCATGCAACAGGATAAAAGAGAGAAAATTTCCAAAATATAAGTATTATCCAAAATCACATTTTAATACGTTATCGTGAATAATATAGATTTCATCAAATCATATTTAATATTCGATTAATATATTGAGAATTACTTTGAATTAATTTATTATAATGTATATAATTAGCATCGGATGTCCAATATTATATTATTATAATGTCTGAGGAATATATTTTAGCACTTATACGAGGAATACACACACATTACATTACTATATGTAAATATCATTTATGTATATCCATAAATCACAATATACAAACACGTGCACGCGCGCACATACATATATCAGCCTATTAATGATAATTTTTTCACAGCAAGAGTTTTACTTTATTCAAGTAGAGCACTCATTTCGATGTCTTAGGGGTTTGAATCGATGACCTCTGGTATACACGTCTAGAACGTCATTCTACTAAGTAATTAAGATAGTGGTTCTTGACACCCATTATTGATAATTAAATACATAAACACACACATACATGTATAACACTAAAACTTTCAATACAATACTATAATGTGTAAAAATTATAAATTTATTTATTGGATTAAAAACTATTTTTGAATTATTTATTAATTTAATTTCTTTAATTTAAATGCATTTTACTAGTTCAAAATTTATCACAATTAGTACATCTATGTAAAAAATCAATTAAAATATTTTAATAAGAAAAAATTATTGTTTAATTTTCAAATACTAAATATAGTTTTTAGGGATTACTTTATTGTTTTACTCAATTATTTAAATTCATTTTTAATATATACCACTATCTCTAACTTCCATAATAATTAATATAATTATGGTAAAAATTCAAATAAGAATATCATATTATTTATAGATCTATAAAGTAATTTCCTAACTCATAAATTTTTTTTTTTTCAATATATACTCAAATAAATTTTAATGTTAATTAAAGTCATATATTATTATTAGTATTCAAAACCAATATATATAAATCTTATATATATATATATATATATGTATGTATGTATGTATATTCTAGAAAATAATCTTCAAGGCCAAGATAAAAAATGATTTTCTTATTTAGTTATATTCTTTTAATGAAATATAATATTCAATTGAATATAAATATATTAATTTTGGATTATAAATAAACTTAAATGTTTGGAAACGATTTACCTTAGACGAAATTTCCAGTCAATTGTATATGGTCGAGCACACCTATCCATAAAAATGAGTAATATATTACGAGTGTGATACAGAATAAACGGGGCTTAAATTTCTATTGCCCTTTTGGATATGCACATAATAAACTAGAAAATAGGACAGAGTTATGGGATTACATTAAATCCCATGCTAATATTTTTAGTTTACCTTAGGTAGTAGTAGGGGATTTTAATGCTATTTTATATAAACAAGACATAATCAGTAATGGTGCCTATTCTATGAGCCCTGATACGGACTTTGTTGACTATATAAGGGATACTGACTTATTTGAACCTCCAAATATAGGGAACTACTACACTTGGATGGGAGGCTCCAACATGTCAGTGCATAATAAAATAGACAGATTATTTATTAACAAGGAATGCCTTAAAAGATTTTCCAACTTTTCAGTTCACTTTGCGAACCACTCAATAAGTGACCACACCCAATTTTTTTCCAACTTGGTGGTTCCTATAATGTCTAAAAACGGAATATCATTTGAATAAAATAACTAGTGGCATTATAGGATAGACTATTTTAGCATTGTCAATTTAGTTTGGGAAGAGTTCAGTGTTGGAAATCCACTTTTTTAGTTAATTTCAAAGCTTAAGAAAAGAAAGGAACATTTATGAATTTGGAGCAAAGACCATAGTAACAAGGAAAAGGAAAAGACAACCGACTAGTTGAGAAGAGATCCAGATATTGCATACTCGAATCTAATTAAACATCCAAACGATTTCAGGTGCTTGATGCTTATAAACAGAAAGTGCAACAACTTTTAGATTTATTACATAGGTAGGCTACAGATTGCATTCAACGATCAAAGGTGAAATGGCTCACACAAGGAGAAAAAGCATCTCAATTTTTTCACTCTAAATTTGCGGATACAAAACCAAAATCAACCACCAAATTAATGACAGATGATTAGCGTAACTGGGTTAATCTAAACGAGAACCTGAACGGGGAAGCCTTATAATACTTTACCGAACTTTTTAATTCCTCTTCCATTAACGCAAACTTTTCATATATCACTTGTAAATTTCTTTTCTTCAGATAATGCGAGAATGCATTGGACCGACCTTTTGAGATGAAGAAAGTTAAAAGGGCAGTTTTTCAAATTGACGATAACAACTCTCCTAGAATAGACGCTTTCGATTCCAAATTCTACAAAATACATTGGGATCTAATCAAAAATGATGTTTTGCAAGCAATGTTGGGAATTCGGCAATCAAGTAAGCTCATTAGGGAAATTAATCATACAATCTTATACTTAATCCCTAAAATCGCATATCCACATACTTTGTCAGATTACATACCAATTTCTTTATGTAATGTAATCTACAAAATTTTGGTAATTTTCCAAGCAATCGAATGAAGCATCTCCTTAATAATTTAATATGAATAAATCAAAATGCGTTCATACCAGAAAGAATCACCATAGAAAACTCTCTTCTAAAATATAAAATGGTGAGGAGATTCAATAGGGATACTGCCATTAACATATGCTTGAAAGCAAACTTACATAAAGCTTATGATAAATCAATAGGGAATTCATATACGATGTATTGATATGTTTGGGGTTTACCAAAAAATTTGCAAATCTAGTATATGAATGTATATATACTACTACCTTTTCAATACTATTAGATGTCAGCCCTATAGGATTCTTTAATAGCAATAAAAGTATCAAACGAGGAGATCCTTTATATCCCTTTCTGTTTGCTATTGTGACGGAATTCTTCATAATTTTATTGGACCTCGAATATTATGAAGGGGCTATTGATCCAATCCTTCTTATTGAACCAACCCTCACTCATTTACTATATGCTGATAACATACTAGTGTTCACAAAATCCAACAATAAAAATGGAGAAAATGTAGCCAGAATAATGAAAATCATAAAGGAGTCTACGGGTTTAGAAATGAATGAATATAAAATTACACTTATTTTAGCAAAGGAGCAAAATTCAAAAGTTCAATCCTTGGTATATTGAATGTTCAACCACGGAATCTCCTAGTCACATTCTTGGGATTCAATTATCTTACGGCAAATTGAAAACTAGAGATTTTGGAGTGCTGTTAGATAAAATTCACAACAATTTAACAATTGAAAAAACATGATGTTGAATGTAGCTGGCAGAATAAACACTACAAGAAAACATTGCAGTTTCCTACGTAAAATTTTCTACGTCTTTTCTACGCCATAAGGCGGGACGTAAGGAAGGCGTAGAAAATAGGTAGGAAGCGGTAAAGGCGTAGGAGTTGCGTAGGAAAATTCTTACGTCTTCCTTACACCTACATGAAAAATAACCAAGGCGTAGGAAATACGTAGCAAATCTTCAACGTTAAAATTTTAAACGTGGGTAATGTAGAAAATTAATGAAGACTTAGAAAAGTTTCTACGTCATCCCTACGACTTATGACTGGACAAGAATTTTCTACGTCTTTCCTAAATCACTACTAACAAACATTTCAGCTTCATACATAAAATTTCCTACGTTTTTCTTACGCCAATAGTCGAGGCGTAGGAAAGACGTAGGAAATATGTAAAAATAGGAAAACCCGTACCGACTCTCTTACGAAATAAATATATTTAAAATACGTGGATCCTCAGTCATCCCACTCTGTTTTGATACATGTATACGGATTTTAAGTTTTTTTGTTTTTAACATTTGATTTGCAAGTTGGTTTGTTTTGTATAGTTTAGTGGGCGCACACATAAATATATGGATAAAATATAGAATATATGCCACAAAACTTTATATGGCGTATGCAATTAGTCTAAATTATTTGATGATTCAGTAACATGTTTTCAAAGATTTCGACTGTAAAGTTTATGAAGCCAACCCCAAACAGCTCCAGGTTGATAAAAAATTACCATGTTACTGAATTTTCAATAATATGGCGTATGCAATTTGGCAGCTTTATTAGGTTCACAAAATTAAGAACGGGTCCACAAAACAGAAAAACAGTTCCAGCTAGCCAACTCCAAACATTTACCCATTGAAAAAAGATAAACCCTAACTCTTAAATTAATATCGCCACATTTAACCATTAAAATCCGATGTCGCTCGCTTCAAATCGCCTCAAATCAATCTCATGCCTTTGGCATCTGAACGTAATTCAGATAAAGGGGAAGTACGAGGACGTCGTGGCGGTGCATCTCGTGATGGAGGTGTGTGAGAGGGGAGATGTTCAATCAGATAGTGAAGAAGGCATTACACAGAGAGGAAGGCGGCGGAGCTGGCTTGGGTAATCGACAGGGTGGTGGAGGTGTGCCATTGTTTAGGAGTGATGCATCGGGATCTGAAGCCGGAGAACTTTTTGTTTGTGGATGGGAGTGAGGAGGCGACGTGGAGTGATGCATCGGGATCTGAAGCCGGAGTTTTGTTTGTGGATGGGAGTGAGGAGGCGGTATTGATGACTGTTGATTTTTGGTTGTCTGTTTTTTTTCAAGTCGGGTATTCATTCTATCGAATCAGTTGCATCAATTTTTCATTTTTTAGTCATGTATCAGAGTTGTAGAACTCTTAAGGAGAAACATATAACATGGGTCCATAATAACAGCCATCTCTTGATATATGTTGATACTTGATATGGGTTGCCATGTTATTTTTAATCATCTTTTGAATAACATTCTGTTATAACCTATTGTAAAAAAATTGATAAATTTCAAAATACACACCTTGAAATTGACATGAGCTTAATTCATGATGTCATTTCATTTGCTACAATTGAACTTTGGTATCTTACTGCAAGACGCTGGTGCACTTTAACTTAATAATTTCATTTTACTCTATGGATCAATGGCCTTAGATGAATTTCAATATTAATTTTTAATCTCAGCATGTAATTACCTCGTGTAAAAATAATGGTAAATAAAGCTTCACATGAGAAAGAAAGTGTTAAATTTGCAAATAGAGGATCTGTTAGTGAAAAGTCTAGCCTGAACAAGTATTTGTTGAAGTTTGACGTTGTTAAACCATAACTTTCCAACGCTTAGTCCAATTTCAATGATGTTGAAATTTCTGGAAAGTTAAAGAGTATAAGCGACAACTTTTATTTTAAGTGTTTCGAAAATTTGACGTTTTATAGGCTAAAAACGCTTATTACCGAAGTGGACCAGTAAATATCGAATTTTACATATTTAATTATCTTCTTTTTTCACGGTTGATCTATATCATTTTATATTTCATGATATTCATCAATATTTTGTTAATTAGTACAACATGTTTAGAAAAAAAAAACATATTTATCCATTTAAATTTTGGTGGAATTCCATTAAAATTGTTATAAGCACAGAAGATGGAGCTATAGGTCTAATAACAGTTCTGCTACAAGAAGATGGAGCTGCTGCTGCTCGGATAACAGAGCACAGAAGCTCATATAGCATAGAATAGATCATGTGCTCTTTGCTTCTCCTACATTGAATGAGAAAAGACAAAACTATGAAGGCAATGCATAAATACCATGCTTTAAGTTTTACACCTAATGCATTTTAAACAGTTTAGTGCTTATTCTCAACTAGTTCCCAGCTTGACTGTAGTACCTTCACTGATGAAGCTATGATGGCACACTACTATATTAAGCCTTCAGTTATTAGCTCGGTTTCAAACTTTTATGAGTATTGGTACGTAGTACGGCCTCCTTTCAATATATTATAACCATTTGAAACAATTTTTAGTATCGAATAAGTCAAATTTCAAGTTATGTGTTTAAAGCCAGTTCATAGTTTGGACACCACAAATTATACATTTCCATGATTTATCTGAGCTCAAGTAATTCAAATATTTCAGTGTGACATGGCTCCAAACAGACAACAAATGCACCTACATGTAGCACAAACAGTTTAATACAAAAAGAGAAAAATTATGCTTAGGAGCACATAATAAAAGGCAATGTTCAGAATTACCTTTTCTCTTGCCTCCACCTTTGTTAACATAGCAAGCAGTGTCATTAAACACCCTTAACATTGGAACAATACCATTAGAGGATCCATTTGTTCCACGAATATAACTGCCAATTGCACGAATATTGTGAATGGATACGCCAATGCCCCCCCCCCCCCCCTCTTTTTTTTCAGTTTGATGGAGCAATTATTCTCATGGCTTCAACAAAAATTTCTTCACATTTCGTAAACTTGTTGCTGCCTTCATTTAAATTTTAACTGCACAACTACATGGAAATTGCTTTGTCTTCACGACAAGCAACATTTAAAGGAGTTATCCATGAAATCAAATAACTGGCCGGACTTTCCTAAGCTATCAATATCCTTGCTTGTAATTTAAGTTTATTCTGATTGATAACAAATTTTGCGTCGATTTTTTGTCTTGTCGTTGACAGCAAAGTTAAGGTATCGGTTTTAAGTTTCTTTTCCTTCTTAGATTATACAATTTTTTATTCATTCTTATAGTTTCAAACTTAAGTTCCATTTTCAAGTTTTGACATCCCTTTTTTTGAGTAAATACAACAATAAATGATGTACTGCTAATTTTATTGGATATTGTATACCAAATGAAATAAAAAGTTTTAAAAGAATAGTATTGGTTGTTTAACAGATGTTGATCTAACTTCAATAACTGACATTATTAATTTACAGTAATAATTTGATCTAACTTCAAGTAATTTTTATGATAATTCCCGGTCTTTAAGTTGTGACTGTACATCAATCAACACAGGTTAATAACTTAACATATTTCAAGTTGCATCGTATTTACTAAACATCATGTTATTACTTATTCTTGGCAGGGTACATCTGTCAGTCTAGATGGAAAACTCATTGCCATTCTTGGTGACAACACCGATTTCTTATTAGCTGATGCATAGTGTAAGTTTGACAATTTACGCTACTTCATCACTAACTTATTTCATGTAAGAAATCTTTCTATCTTGTTTTGATATGAATTCGATCTTGTTTTGATCGTATAAATATGTATTGAATTGGGGTGTGCGAGAAAGGACTAACCGCGCAAAGGAGGCGTTGTCAAAATTTTATGAAATCTGATTAGTTTATAAAAATTAACCAAGTTTTACAGAAATTTAATTAAACTGAATTATAAAATTAACTTCATATAAATTAATCAACTTCTATAGAAAAAAATAGGTTAAACAAGTTTTATTAAAATTAAACATATTTATAAAAATTAAGCACATTTATAAAAACTAAGTAATACAAAATTTTAACTAAGTTTTACAAAGAAATAACTAAGTTTATAAAAAATAAATAAGTTTATACAAACTTAACTAAGTTGACTAATAGTTTGTAAGAATTAACTAATTTTTATAGAATTTAACAAAATTAACTAAGTTTATAAAAATTAATTAAGTTAACCAAGTTTTTTTAAAATTAAATAATTTGCTAAAAATTAACTAGGTTGTATAAAATTTAAACAATAGTTAAGTTTCCTAAAAATTAATTAAGTTAACTAGGAATGAAAAGCCGCTCATTTCATTTGCAGACTGTCTTCCATGTGCTGTAATGCATCCCGTTATGCCACTAGGAACCTGTTTTGCTATCGAATTTATCGTGCTGCCCTTGTCAATGGTATCCAGTTTCAGTGCTCTCTTTCCTTTTGAATCTTGGTTGATATCAACTAGTTAGGTTGATTTGTAGTACATCACAGACACTCCATAATCCTGTCACCATAAAATATAGTATACACAAGTGTAAGTGACAACTTATATTGAATCTCCTTAAAAGGAGCTATGAATTGTCATTTCTAAGTAATTTTTAACAGTAACTTCTAATTAATAGTATTTAGATGTAATTTAACTTTAAAGATAAAATAAATCAGTTTAGGTGTTTGTGTTGGATCAGGATTGATAAACTAAATTGATTTAGTGAAGCTTGTATTTGTTCTTGAAATTTTTGGTATGACTGTTAAACATATATGCATTCTTCTAATCGTCATTACAATAGAGAATTTTATTTGATAGTCTATTTAAGTCGGTCTTATAATCGTCAAACTGGAGAAAAAGAAATACTGTAGTAAAACTTATCATGTTTAGGAAGTTGGGGAGGATGTAAAATTATACTTAAATAATTGCACAAACAACCCAATATATTACCAGTGAACATTAGTGGCTGATCCATTTCAGCAACATATTTCATTATCCATGGGTTAAGACCTGGCTATGCATTTAATACAGTCAAGCTAAGCAACAAGATTGGTACTTGATTTGTATGTTACCAGATAATGCAAAAACTGGAGGGTGAAATGCGAGCTTTTGAAGAGTCTTCAGACATAAACAAAGAAGAAATAGAAAGAAACGAAAAGGAGCTGGAAGAATTCGAAGATCAAATCCAGAAAGATCGTAACGAATGTCTCTTTTTTAAGAATTTAGGAGATAAAGAATCTCAAAGCAAAACAATATCAAAGACAGAGGCTAAAGTGGAAGCACAGAAAGTCAGAGAGATTGCAAAGGAAAGTGCAGGATCCAAATTAAGGAGAAATATTTACCTCGGGTTAATGTCGCTGCTAACCATCACAGACATTACCTATGAAGTCAAGGAAGAAGTATTTGATAGGCTTATCAATGCTATAGCAAAAAGGAAGGATCGTAGGCCCTACTATGGCAATATCGGTAAATATTTACAATGTTTTTGTTTCTACTACTTGTTGATTGCATTATTAGAGTCTGAAAGTAGAAGAAAAAGGAAAAAGGACAAAAATAGAATACCAGTTGAATTGTAACACCCCCGTTCATAGTGAAAGTTCCTTTAGCAGCTAAAATAAACTCTACTGCTCTAATAAATATGAACAGTTTTGTACTTGTGAATATTAAAGTTTGCATTTTTCCCCTATGACGTGAATATATTATGACTTGTAAAATTTTATAAATTCGAATTGGAAGTCAGTGACTTCATATGAATTGTTTTTCATTGCTGGAGAAGCAAAAGTTTTTTGTTTTAAATGTATTTTGTGGTCATTTCATTCTGATATACCCAATTTGCAAAAGAAGAATAAAAACAAAATGTAAGAAAATTGAATTATAATAAAAACATATTGTTGTGAAGTTTGCACTTTGCAGTTAGGATCTACATTATGATTTTGGGCTCTTAGAGTGTATGAATCTTCCTGCTTCAATGAATCACAGAATTGTTATTTTGATGACTAACAAGGTTGATGAGTTAAGATTAGTAACTCAGTCATAGGTAAATGTAACACTTTTTTTTATTGAACAGACAAATGCCATTATAATTTATAATACGATTCTTCCATTACAGGTTAAACATATTAATATTCAAGAAAGACAACTATTAATAGTCTTAAGGATATTGATGATGATTTACAATAACATGACATTAGTGTGATTTAATTAGTTTGAAATTTAGAACTTTTAGTAAAACATTAATTTAATTAGTTTGAAATTTAGAAATTGATGCAATATTTGATAAAATGCAGAATATAAAGATGCCACTTATAGCGTCAACAAGAGCGAATCACTGACTAGAGCCAAACTGGAGGAGAAGGTGGAACGTCAAGAAGAAGATTCAAATGTTCAAGACCGCGGTATGAACAACTATGTGAGATGCTTCGACGACGATTTGATGGAGAGTCGAATAGTCGTCAAGACGAGGGTTGACGGTATTTTTCTTATTCTTAGATGTATCTATATGACGTTATGTATTATGAACATATTATCGTACTTTTTAAACATATGAGAGCTTGTTTGGTGTTAATTTGATTGTGTAATATGGAGATATTTGAACTTGATTGATGATGAATGATTTGAGATTATGCCTTTTTTGTTGATTAATTTGGTAATGGTGTTTATTTGATGTTGGTAGAGTGTTGCAGATTAATATTGTGTTTGACGGAAAAATAACTTCAGAATAGGCGTAGGAAAGACGTACGTAAGTCTAATTTTACTATAGTAAAAATAGTCGCATGGATGGCGTAGGAAAAATGTAGGCAACAATGGCATAAGGAAGTCGTCGGTAAATGGATGGCGTGGGGAATGTAAGATGTGAATGTCGTAGGAAAGGCGTAGTAAAACAACGGCGTAGGAAAACAATGACGTAGTTGTTTGCACAAAAAATGGACAAACACCTCAAAGTTGTATGACTTAGTAGATCTTATGTTGTTCTTAGTGATTTGGATGCAAATATATGAAAAGCAGAGGCTAAACTGTAAAAAGACACGCAGATTTATAGTGGTTTAGCCAGAATGTGCCTACGTCCACTTTATATGTTATTTCTCTTCTCTTCTTTAGATTACAAGTACACAGCTTTGATACAAGTAAAAGAAAGTTGTTTGAAAGTTCTCTCCGTGCTTGAGCTCTCAAACTTGTCCCCCATTGTTGTACCTCTGCCCCTCTATTTATAGAGTGAGGCTGAGGGTAGGGGTCTTGGATGTAGATAGCTGCTAGTGGGCCTGGCCTGATGCAATCTGGCCTGGCAGTGTTGGTCCGGTACTCCTTGGTTCGGTGGAGGTGACTCGATGGAGGTGATTCGGTGGTTCATGAAGGTGCAGCTGGTTCGGCAGTGAGATGCCGAATGAACTTCTATATTTGGGAGTGCCGAATGAGCTATTGTACTGGGAATGCCGGATGAACCAAGGCATCTTGAATGCCGAATGATATTGGGAAGGTGAATGCCGAATGACCTTGGTGATGCTGATTACCGAATGAAACTTTAAACCTTTGATACCGAATGGACTTTTATACTTGAATCATGAGTGAAATCCCAGACTTATATACGCTTGCTGGCTGCTTCTTCTTGGTTCAGTCGTGGAGGAAACGCACCCAACACTGATATTCCAGTTTTGACCAAAAATGGGATAACACTTTGCCCCCCAAAACATGACTTGCAGTAGGAAGACGTGTTTTGTAATGCCATGAGCTGGATGTTCATATCCTATCAACAACCTGTAAAGAGCTTGATAATCTTTCCTAG